>CM019064.1:94216042-95416042 GCA_009667805.1 Leptobrachium leishanense | reverse complement strand
CCCCCCAGTTGTTACACTGTGCCATTGCTACCATTGATGAGGGTATGCTACAGCGTACATGGCAAGAAATCAAGAATAGTCTTGATGTGCTTCGTGCAACCAATGGTACCCATATAGAGGTGTATTAAATGCATGGGCGGATCTAGGGGGGGGCAATATTACCGACCCGTCGAGTGCCCAAGTTCCTACGAGCAGCCGCTGGCATGCCGCTCGGCTGGGATCCACCAGCTGCGATCTCGCGAGATCGCGGAGTTAACGAGATCTCGTGAACTCCGGGGTCTTGCGAGACCGCGGCTTGTGCATGGTTCCCAGGCGAGCAGCCGAGTTGCATCCTTTGCCAGCGGCTGCACAATGGAGGAAAAGCACTCGGAGGGGCCTGGCAGAGGAGACCGATTGGGACCACGTGAGCTGGGGGCAATATGTAAAATGTGAGCTGGAGCAATATATTAAATGTGAGCTGGGGCAATACTGTATATTAAATGTGAGCTAGGGGCAAAATATTAATAAGAGCTGGGGGCAATATATTAAATGTGAGCTAGTGGCAAATATTAATATGAGCTGGGGCAATATATAAAATGTGAGCTGGGGCAATATATTAATGTGAGCTGGGAGCAATATATAAAATGTGAGCTGGGGCAATATATAAATGTAAGCTGGGAGGGGGGTACCCTGGGTCCCTGGTATGGAAAGGGTTAGCAGTGCTGCGCAGATGGGGTGCCACGTGTGTCCTGCCAACATGGAAAGGGTGCACTAGGCAACCCACACCTGTGTTACCTTACACTGCATAGCTTCAAGGGGTATGTGCTGGGAGGGGGGTACCCTGGGCCCCTCCTATGGAAGGGGTTTGCAGAGCTCATGAGCTCATGAGGACAGACCCTGTGCAATGTTCTGGGAAGAGTGATTGTAACGAGCACAGCTTGCAATTAGGTGCTTCTCTGACTGTCACTGCGAACCAAACACCAGCTCTTAGCCAAAAATGGTAGAGTGCCACCCGAAACCTGTGTTTGGATCTGCCCCTGATTAAATGAGGCAAAAAAAAACTTAAATATATACGTCTCATTTTATAATAATTTTCAATTATCTGTCTTTTCATTTGCCTTGGTAATAAATTTTTGTAATTGTAAAGAGACTTTATGGACACCCTGTATTTTGCAAATATGAAGCTGACTCTGCAGAAGCAAAACTTACGTCCACTTCTGTTCGATAATTTACAGGGTTATTCAAAGAGATCCGAATGGCCACCGAAAGGGAACCGAACGCTGAAAATCAGCGTTCGGTTACCTTTCTTGGCCATTCGGCTATCCAGAAAGCAGGCATTTCGCCAAATCTTGGCAAATTGCCTGCACATACGGTGCCTGTTCGAGGGCAGTGAAATCCCCATAGAGAAGCAATGCTTCGTCTATTCAGAGAACAAAAACCTATTTTTTTTTTTAACTTTACTTATTTTTTCTGTAACAGCCCTTTTTATTATCATTCATTGGACCTCATATGTAAATTTCAGACTCAGTAGTTTCTTTGCAAACAGCGTTTCACTTTTCAAACATTCAAGCAAACTGTTTTGTTAATTTATTCACTGCATTCGTCTGCGGTGTCGGCTTTTTCCGGCAGCTGCGCTGTGCGTGATCGGCTCCTGCTCGAGTTTTTCCGGCGTTTTGGCGGGTTAATCAAGATGTTTTTGTGGCTTTCGTTGTGTGTTCGCCTTCTTTTGCGGTGAGATCGCCAAATCGAATCAAATTGAAGAGAACAAAAAGTCACCGAACGTGAGGTGCTTTTCAATTCTCTTTGAATAACCCTGTTAGTGTTTTTGCACGTTTAAATTGTTTTAACTTTTTGAGTATGTTAAAAAATAATAATTTAACTTTAAATTGGAAGGACCCATTAACTTTTCAACCTATTTCCCTAATCTGAAAAATAAAACTAGGGAGCAGCTGATGAATACCCGTATGAACATGTGAGCACCACCACTGGTATTCTCTCCTGAAGCGTATGATTTTGGAAAGATTGTTTTTAGACACATTATAAAAGAAACATTTAAAAGACATGACATTATTAATAACTCTTTAATATGGACTTGTCCTAATTGGGCGCATTTACAAATTGCACGTGGCCCATTTTTTTTAAAATGTTCAGTATTCATGCGCAGGGCCGTCTTTAAGGAGGGGCAAAAGGGGCAGTTGCCCCAGGCCCAGTCACAGTTGAGGGGCCCAAAGCAGGCTGCTTCGTTTGTGGGCTGCTGGGGCCATTTTTACAGTGGTGGCTCTGTGTTTTTTGTAGGCCCCAGGCTTCTGTGGAAGCACTGCAGCCTACCTAGGCCCGGCGGGCCCCCTCTGATGATGTCAGAGAGGGCATGCCACAGGGGCAGGGCCAAATGGGAAGAAGCCAGTTGAGGTTTCCTGACTGCATAGGCCTGGACACACCCTAATCAAAGGACCTCACATGGAGGCTGCAGCTCCTTGTGCTGACTCCACCCCCTCCTTCCACAGACAGAGCCATGAGCCTCCATGTGCTGCTGGAGTACAAGAAGGTATTTGAGGGGGGGCCCTGGTATTTGTGGGGGCCCTAGGAGAAACACAGGACAGGTCCTACTAAAAAACTGGCTGCACATCACAATCTCCCTCCAGCCTTCAACTCGGTAATCTCTTATTTTAGCGTCTTTAATCCCCTATGGAAGAATCAAGCGTCTTAAACTCCAGCCACTGCTGCAAATGTACCTTGCATCAAATGTTTGTAACCACAATGTTGCAAATTGAAGTAATTGCACAGACCGCTTGAAAAAAAAAGCTACTGTTAGGCTTTCCTACAACTGAGATTACCATACATTTCTATGAAGTATTTTAGCGTATTTAACCCCTTAGTGACCAGGCGGTTTTACAATTGTCTGTCCGTGAGTGCCCACTGCTGTTTTACGTTTCTGCACCGTTTGTGTATCATATAGTATAATTTACTATAAATAAAATTTAAGAAATATGATGAAAAAAATGGAAAACCCACACTTTTTTGAAATTTAATCCCCAAAATCAAAATTTCTAAATCAAAAACTTTCAAAATTGTCCTGAGATTAGAAATACCCAATGCTTTTGCTTTTTGACCCCTTCACTGCTGAGCCATTTCAACTCTGTGCGCTGAGCTCATTTTGACTGTTTTATGCTAATCATGTTTAAACGTCAATTAAAGTGCAATTTTATTATACTCGACAATTTTTTATTTTTTTTGCTGCCACGGATTGGGAGATCCAATCCTGCCAAAGGATCCACCTAGCACCACTTGACAGCTAGGGGGTTAACTGGCCGACTAATGTAATCGCACATACGGCGGTGACGTCAGTGGGTGGGGAGGTGACTCGGAGGCTTGGATGACATCCAAGATGTCAGCCACTTCCGGGTTCGAATCACGATTCGGCACCTAAGGGGTTAAAGAGAGCCACCGCTGAAAAGGGCAGACTGTGCCCTCTTCAGCAGTGCTGCACTTTTTTTTCTATGTGAGCTGTTCCGGAGGGAGGGCTCCAAAGGAGCCCCCCTCCCCTTTCACATTTAACAATGCAGGCCCTGGGGGGCGTGTCACGACTTAGCTACGCGCGCTGCTGCGCAGAGACGCCGGGTTAAGCCGCGCACTATCTGTCTATACTAGACCCAGATAATTACGCGCACTTCTCTTCCCGTCCCGGCCACACTGCCTCTCACAACAGGCACGTAGAGCGCGATATACTGATCCCAGGATTGCAACACAGCGCCAGTCTTCTCCTGAAGCGCAAAATAACTACGTCTCCCACAATCCTGGAACTCACTTTCTTATTCTATTAGTAACGCTGCCACCAGTCCTCACGGACACAATGCGCGTCGCAACAGGAGACGCAGGGCTTAGCAGCCGCACTATCCTAGACTCGGACAGTGACTACAATTCCCACAATTCCCTGCCGTTTCCTGATGACCGCAACACGCAATTTCTTATATATAACCGAGCTTAAAGCAAATAGCAATTCTCCCAATCTCTTAGTTAGCGTGGATTTGATCAGCCAGAGTCAAAACTTAAATACTTTTTGTTTATTTAGGATAGAAAAATCAGTGCTTAGCTACATAAAAAAATCATAACTAGAATAAATCAATTACTTATACAATACACAGCAGAATATAAAGAAAACGGTTTAACCATAGAGCGTAACTTACGAAGAACTATTCCTCTATGGCCTCCTGGAGTCTAGAGATAGGAACATGGACAGATCAATCCTCTTTAGAAGGAACCCCAAGTGATCAGCCAAAGCACATGGCCAGTGTTCCGAATTTATAAACTTCCTGATCTTTCCAGCCCCCACCCATAAGTGGCCCAGTGTCCTGGACTTCATTTCCCAGCGTGCAATTCTCTGTCACGCTCAGTAAGCTTGTCAATTAATCTTTAATTGCCTAAAAGGTGTCCCTCTTGCCTCCAGACCCCCCTTCGAGATCAAGGATTTTGTTTCCTGTCTTTGAAGATTGGGTCCAGGCTCTGGGTGCCGATCTGTCTGTTAAGGTGTGATTTGCTATGGCAGTGTACAAAAGAAATTCCCTTTTTACAGCTACGTGTTACATCCTCCCCCCAAGGGAGAAAGCTAAACCTTTTGATTACATGTCAGCTGTGAACCCAGGAATAAACTTACCAAATGGTCAGACACAAGTATGAACATAACTCTATATGGAGGAGATAAACACATATATACAGGCAGACCTTTATATAGAGATAGAAATATAGATCTATTCTGCCACATCTCCCATACAAATGAAGACGCAGAAAGGGAGGCTAACTAACATGCCTCCCACGTGCGTCTTAACACGGGTTTGCCAACGGGTATCTGGCACCTGCACCAGTCGCCGGCGCTATGACAGAGTGGGGGACGCACAGGTGTCCGTGCACTTTGCCCACTAAAGCATGCATTCCCTCTTGCAACCGCATCACACATTGCCCCATGTAGGCCTTTGGCGACTCCACCATTCTTCCCCACCTCTCCCAAACCGGGGGGAGGGGGTCACTCATACTGCACTCACAACATGGCACAGACTGCAGCCCCTCCGGGTGCAGCACGTGTGGCTCACTCTGCGCTCGCATCTCAGTCTTACAGGCAGCAGAATCCTCATAACCTGTAGCCTGCTCTGGAGCCATTCTTACAGCAGGGGGTATGGAGAAACAGGGTGAAGTGCCCCGCTCCCCAGTAAACGTCCCCCCTGCATCTGCCAACGGAGTCAGGCATCGTACCTGCCCCTGGGCAGATGGCTGGGAGGTCACAGGAGCCACACCAGGACCCGCTGCCTCCCTGTCTCTCACTGTCCCCGCACATTCAGAATTTGGGGAACCATACAGATGGGGCACAAGATTCTCCACACTCACCTTGCCCCCCCATTGCACACAGTTTCCCCACTTTATCACACAGTTTATCAAGCACGCCTTGCTTCGTAACCGATGAGCATACAGCCGTATGCCACCCTCCTCTACAGGGAGGTTGCTCAGTACCAGTTTCCTGTGGTACTGGGAATCTGGTTGGCTTTCCCCCAGGGTAACACTCGTCCACCCCAGGCCCTTCCTCCTGATCACACAGCATGCGCTCGGGGCCACCCGCAGCCTCATACACATGTGACACAGACTGGCATACCACCGTATCCTGCCCATCCAGGATGTTCTGCCCTCCACTCCTTTCACCTGGCACCACCAACCTGGATGGTTCAGGCCCTGGATAACCCTCTGCCACCCTAGGCCTCTCCTTCCAACCACCCAGTATGCCCTCTGCTCCACGCACAGTCTCAGACAACCACGACACAGGCTGGCACGCCACAGTATCCGGCTCATCCCAGGCCTTCCGATGCTCACACCTTCCCTCCAGCACCACCGACCCAGTTGGTTCAGCCCTAAAGGAACCTGCCTTGGTCCTTTGTTCTCCCTCCCAACCGCGTGGCGTCACAGACACACCTGAGTCTGGTCTAGGCAGGCACACCACGGTATCCTGCCACCCCTCCCAGGCCTTCTGATCCACACCATTCTCACGGGGCACTAGAGTCCTGGTTGGTTTAGGCGCAAGCAGACCCGCAGTCATCCCTTGCCCTTGCTCCCAACCATATGGCGTCACAGACACACCTGAGTCCGGTCTAGGCAGGCACACCACAGTATCCTGCCACCCTTCCCAGGCATTCTGATCCACACCATCACACGGCAGAGACGGGCCTTGTGCCCTACTCCCCGCCGACCGCCAGCGGGTACCCACTTCCACCATGGGCACCGCGGCCTCCCCACGCATGGGGTCCAGGGAACCAGCTGACTCGGGTGCAGGCGGGCATTCACTCACCCCCTGCCTTCCTTCCCAGTCACACTGCCCCCTCATGCTACCACACAACACCTCAGGCACACCTGGCGCAGGCGCAGACTGACTCACTGCCATCCCCTGCCCTCCCGTCCAGGAATCCTGTTGTGCATCCCCACACACAGCCCTCCCCACTGTAGAGCCACTAGTGGGCCTGGGTAAATCCCCAGCATCCCTTTCCAGCACATACTGTGACACCAATTTACCCAAATCCGTGCCCAGCAACACATCGGTAGGAATATTTTCAGACACTCCCGCAGACCTCTCCCCGCTCCCCAGTCCAAATAAACCCGTGCCATTGGCACCGCAGGACGTACCCCACCAAAACCCTTTACTGCTAGAGTCCTGCCAGGAATAAAGTCTGCAGGGCTGACTAACCCTGGACGCACCAAAGTTACTTCAGCCGCCGTATCTCGTAAACCCACAGATACCTGAGTCCCAACAATGACTGCTTGCTGGTTCACGTTGGCACTGCCCTCCGATCTGGTCACAAACAGGACAGAGGGTGATGTTGAGGGGTATCCTCCCCCAGCTGTGGATGCAGGTTTCTTCCTCTGCGGGCACGCTGCCAGGAGATGATTGGTACTGTCGCAAATAAAACAGCGACGGCGCACACTTCTTCCAGGCGAAGAAGGATTCGCTCCCCCTCCCCAGCAGAGACTGGCACAGAGGGGGGCGCTGCCGCCGTGATGTCGGGGGTCGTGCTGAGTTGGGCTTCCATCCTGATGATCCTTTGGGGAAACCTCTGCTATGGTCCACAGACGCTCTGTTGGCCGCATGGAAATCGGCCAGCTCACCAGCTTCCAGGGCCATCTCGGGTTTGCGATCCAGAAGCCATTCCTGGATCTCAGGTGGGCACAGCTGCACGAACTGTTCTTTGATTAGCAGGTCTTCCAGGGCTTCCAAGGTATCAATCTTCAGCCCCCTGACCCATTGTCGAAATAGGGTGGTCAGGTGGCTCACGACTGCAGAGTAGCTCTCCGTGGCCCGCTTCTGCAAGGACCTGAACTTTTTGCGATATACCTCTGGCGTGAGGTTATAACGTCTCTGCAACGCGGCTTTAATCGCCTCATAGTCCTGGTCGCTCTCAGCCGGTAATTCTGCAAAGGCTTCAAGCGCTGGACCTTTTAGTCCAGGAGTGAGGTACCTGGCCCATTGCTCTTTGGGCAGCTGGTACTGTCGACAAGTCTTTTCAAAACTTCGCAGGAACACATCCAGGTCCCCATCTTTGTCAAGGGTGGGAAAGTTCTCGGCACGAGGTCTGGGCGTAGAGAGCTCTGCAGCGCCCGCAGGGGCAGGAGATAATTGCGTTCTGCTTGCCTGTGCCAGAGCGAGCTGATGTGCCCGTTCGGCTTGGCGCTCCGCCGCTTCTCGGTCCGCTTGGCGCGCTGCTGTCTCTTGCGCGGCTCTGCGCTCCGCAGTTTCTCGGTCCGCTTGGAGCGCTGCCGCCTCTTGCTCAGCTCTGCGCTCCGCAGCTGCGCGTTCAGCCTCAGCTCGGCGCTCCGCAGCTTCGCGTTCAGCTCTGCGCTCCTCTCGCTCTTGGTCCTGCTCGACTCTGCGCTCCTCTCGCTCTTGGTACTTCAGGATGAGCTGAAGCCGCGTCTGCGAGTCCGCAGAGTCCACATGTTTTAAAACAGTCTGCAAGTAAACATCCAGGGCAGTATCACCCTTGGGCGAAGCACTTGACACTGTCCTTTCCACTGGACTTGCGCTTCCTTCGGCTGGGTCAAGCATGGTACCCTGCTCTGCTGCATCCTGGACTGCTTGCCTCGCCTCATAATCCTCGAGGGCTTGCAACAGTTCATCTTTCTTTTTATCCTTCGTCGAGATATTTTTGTCTCGACATAATTGCTCTAAAGTCTTTTTCGATGATTGTTGCGACATTCTCACTCCAGCCAAATAAAAGATAGAAAAGAAAAACAAAGAAGGGGAAGGGAACTGCTGTGTATTGTGTAAATTCTAAAAAAAATGCACTGAGTTCTGCTCTGGAAATTGGAAAACCAATTTCTTTAGTATCTGGATCTATGTTGCTTCACAGATCCAAATACTAACCTGATATCCCACCGCTTGCCTCCAGTTGTCACGACTTAGCTACGCGCGCTGCTGCGCAGAGACGCCGGGTTAAGCTGCGCACTATCTGTCTATACTAGACCCAGATAATTACGCGCACTTCTCTTCCCGTCCCGGCCACACTGCCTCTCACAACAGGCACGTAGAGCGCGATATACTGATCCCAGGATTGCAACACAGCGCCAGTCTTCTCCTGAAGCGCAAAATAACTACGTCTCCCACAATCCTGGAACTCACTTTCTTATTCTATTAGTAACGCTGCCACCAGTCCTCACGGACACAATGCGCGTCGCAACAGGAGACGCAGGGCTTAGCAGCCGCACTATCCTAGACTCGGACAGTGACTACAATTCCCTGCCGTTTCCTGACGACCGCAACACGCAATTTCTTATATATAACCGAGCTTAAAGCAAATAGCAATTCTCCCAATCTCTTAGTTAGCGTGGATTTGATCAGCCAGAGTCAAAACTTAAATACTTTTTGTTTATTTAGGATAGAAAAATCAGTGCTTAGCTACATAAAAAAATCATAACTAGAATAAATCAATTACTTATACAATACACAGCAGAATATAAAGAAAACGGTTTAACCATAGAGCGTAACTTACGAAGAACTATTCCTCTATGGCCTCCTGGAGTCTAGAGATAGGAACATGGACAGATCAATCCTCTTTAGAAGGAACCCCAAGTGATCAGCCAAAGCACATGGCCAGTGTTCCGAATTTATAAACTTCCTGATCTTTCCAGCCCCCACCCATAAGTGGCCCAGTGTCCTGGACTTCATTTCCCAGCGTGCAATTCTCTGTCACGCTCAGTAAGCTTGTCAATTAATCTTTAATTGCCTAAAAGGTGTCCCTCTTGCCTCCAGACCCCCCTTCGAGATCAAGGATTTTGTTTCCTGTCTTTGAAGATTGGGTCCAGGCTCTGGGTGCCGATCTGTCTGTTAAGGTGTGATTTGCTATGGCAGTGTACAAAAGAAATTCCCTTTTTACAGCTACGTGTTACATCCTCCCCCCAAGGGAGAAAGCTAAACCTTTTGATTACATGTCAGCTGTGAACCCAGGAATAAACTTACCAAATGGTCAGACACAAGTATGAACATAACTCTATATGGAGGAGATAAACACATATATACAGGCAGACCTTTATATAGAGATAGAAATATAGATCTATTCTGCCACAGGGCGTACCTGGCGATGACCTCATCGCCACGGCCGGGCCCCATAAATACATTGGGCAGGCTTCAAGCATGCCAGACCATCGTGGGAGCCTGGCCAGAGAGGTGAGTTTAGGGAGGGGGGGTTAAAGGACCATAACGTACATAGTACGTCCTTAGTACATCTTGAGGAAAATTCCCCGTAAGGACCATGTACGTCAGTGGTCCTTAAGGGGTTAACTATTGTCAGTAAGTGAGACTCATGTGAGGAAGCCTAGATACACCAAGAGGGTCTCATATACCTTTATAGGGGGACATGGTAACACTGGACTGAATTCTGCCTGGGTGGAGGCACTATAGACAAAACAGAGATTACAATCCACCTCTATGAAGTATTTTAGCGTATTTAATTGTTGTTCAGCTTACATACACCTCTATGAAGTATTTTGGCGTATTTAATTGTTGAGATTACTATACATTTCCTATGAAGTATTTTAGCGTATTTAATTATTGTCTGTAAGTGAGACTTATGTTAGGAAGTATCATGTCCTGGCTCATCGCTCCTCCTTCCTTCTTCCGGGCCCTCCGTCTTCTCCGCTCTTCTCCCGGCAGGGCCCTCCATCGCAGGCAGCTACTCGTGTGTGAGGCGTGCGTCACACATGTGAATGGAGGGGGCGGTGCCAAAGCAGCATGCTTGGGAGGCACACGCACGCTGCTTGGCCCGCCCAGCCAGTCAGAGCAGGAAAGAGACCGAGACAGTACAGCTCCGGTTTCAGACTCATAAAGTCTGATACTGGAGCTGTTAAAAAGGGCGCCGCCGCTGCCGATGGGGGGCCTTGAGCCGGGCCCCTTATGGCAGCATAGGGCATAATGCCCTGATGGCGGCCCTGCTGGAATATGTCCTTCTAGCTCTTAGGGCTGCAAAGATGCAGTGGTCTAAATTATTGCAAATTGTATCCCCCGGGGGATTCTCTGGGGCTAGCTGAGGGGAGAGATACTCCCTTCAGGTAGCAGCCAAGGAGAGCCTGAGTAAGTCTGGCCACAGGTGGGCTAGCTTACCTACCTATATATATGTGCACAGAACCACTACACCTTGCTACAGAGTTGTTTCCTCTTCTTGTAGAGTACTTCTAATAGTTCTTTACTATTTCCATTTATAGTGTACCAGTTCTCTTGCTCGTTAATCGTTAATCTATTCAGAGACGCTGAACTGTACTGAAATGTTGGCGAAATTCCCATTATTTTTTTTCTCCACTGATTTTTCAGTGATTCAGTTCGACAGGTTTAAACAGGTGAATCCCATAGGATTCAATGTAAAAAGTATTATTGTTTTTATTCAACCGTTTATTCTTTTCAGTTCTAGCAAAAAGCATTTTTTATTAAAAAAAAATTGGTATTTTTCTGTATTTGTTTTGGCCTAGGTTTTGATTCCCTTTTATTTTTTTATGGCGTTTTTTTTTATTCTGTAACAGATCATTTAATATTTTTTTTAATAGGACCTTTTATAATTTAAATGCATTTTTGTTTTAAATGCCTTTTTAACCCCTTCCTGACCGTTCACGTACCATGTACGTCACGCCCACGGGTCTCCCTTAGACCCGCAGATGCATATGGTATGTCAGCGGGCTCCTAACCTCCCTCCCGCCTGATACTTACCTCCCTCGCCAGCTCCCGTAGCGTTCTGGCAGGCTGAAAGCCTGCCGCGCCGTTTCCGGGGGGCCAGCAGGCGCGATAATGTCATCACACTGCGCAATGAAGTCATCGGCAGGCGCCCACCGGCGCCTGCCTTAAAATTCAGTAAAGGGGGGGGGCTTCTTTGGAGCCCTCTATCTCCAACCATTTTAAGTAGAAAAAAATTGCACCGCTGGAAAGGGGAGAGTCTCCCCTTTTTAGTGGTGTATAACATTAACACTTTCGCTGCCGGATCGTGATTTGCGCTGGATCGTGATTCAAACCTGATCATGGCCTTTCCAATGATACCACACATGACCAGGTGTAAAAATATATATATATATAAAAACACGAAAAAGGAGCACTCCATATCAATGACCACCTTCATCCACCATTTTGTGCAAGAAAAAAACACATTTCAAAAAACCTACTGAGGTAAAATGATGGGGATTCAGTTAACAAAGTATGATCATAGTTTGTGTAAGCCTGTCACAATCGCCAATGTACCCCATCGTTGACAGGTCCTATTTTACTTGACTGTATCTGCATTTACAGAATTAACTCACCTTAGAGCTTCCCAGCAGGCACTAGCCTTTATAGGTTGTCACTGTGGGACACACCTGTGAACAGGGAGGGGTGCATACCCAGGAAAGTAGTCAGCTCTCCATATATAAAAAGCAAACCACATTGGCGATTGTGACAGGCTTACGCAAACTATGATCATACTTTGTTAACTGAATCCCCATCATTTTACCTCAGTAGGTTTTTTGAAATGTGTTTTTTTCTTGCACAAAATGGTGGATGAAGGTGGTCATTGATAAGGAGTGCTCCTTTTTCGTGTTTTGTAATTTTGGTCTTGGATGCACCCGCTCCTCGTGTTGCAAGTTTAGGTTGAGTGCAACCCACCCTGTGGTTTGATTATATATATATATATATATATAATTATTCTTTATAAAGCGCCAGCATATTCCGCAGCGTTGTACAATAAGCACAGTATAGACAGGGTTACAATACATTGAACAACATTTGACAAACAGTACAGGAGATGAGGGCCCTATTCCCGTAGGAACTCACAATCTGGGAGGGTTGGGTTTGGAAACAGGAGGAGAGGACTGCAAGGTGAGAGTGATTGATGGTTGCGTCAGTGAGTTGGGTGGTAGGCTTCCCTAAATAGGAATGTTTTCAGGGAGCGTTTGAAGGAAGAGAAGTTAGGGGAAAGTCTGACAGTACGAGGGAGAGCGTTCCAGAGAGTGGGGGCTGCGCGTGAGAAATCCTGCAGTCTATCATGGGAAGAGGTGATGCGGGGAGAAGCTAGGCGCAGGTCACTGTTTGACCTTCGGGAGCGGGCTGGGGTGTATTTGGTGATTAGTGAGGACAGGTAGTGGGGAGCTGAGTTAGTGAGGGTTTTGTAGGTAAGGATTTTGAACTTAATTCTGCAGTGGATGGGGAGCCAGTGAAGGGACTCGCAGAGGGGAGCGGCAGAGACAGAGCGGCGGGTGAGGTGCTATATATAATTTGGGTGGTTTAATTAAATAGGACCTAGGCTGGCATCTAAAAATTATGAGCATAAAACGGTCATAATGAGCTCACCGCACATAGGTGAAGTGACTTAGCAGTGAAGGGGTTAATAGGCAAAACCATATAAAAATGGGGTATTTCTGTTCTTGGGACAAAATTTTGAAACTATTTAGCTGGGGTCGTTTTTGGCGGTTGTAGATTTTGGGGATTAAATTACGAAAAAGTGTGAAATAATGTAGAAAGTACATTTAATGGCAGGCAAAACTGTGTATAATATGTGTGGGTTGCATAAACGAGTAAGAGGAAAATTTGGCCTAAACAGAAACAAACATCGCAAAAATTTAAAACTAGCAGTTTGTACTTTCGGACTGACAATTGTAAAACCGCCTGGTCACAATGGGGTTAAACATGATGAGCACAAAACGGTCAAAATGAGCTCAGCGCACACTGGTGGAATGGCTCAGCAGTGAAGGGGTTAATAACAGCAGATATTTAGGATAATTTTTGTGTAATAGATAAATGAAGAAGAAAAAAATCAATTAAATATGTAAGATGCCTATAGCAGTGAATTTGTGGTGTAAGCAAAACTTGGCATGGGAGTGTTCCACTCAAAGCTTTCTTGCAACATTGTATAAATATTGAGTTCACAGCAGCAACACCAAGAATAAAAGACGCTAAAATACTAAATTGGCTTGATGGTCTTAATAAAAGACGCTAAAATAAGAGATTACCCTCAGCTCATAGGCATCCTCTCCTTAATGCAGCAAGAGCTGTGCAGAGAGGCTGACTGTCACAATCTGTGTGTGGCAATGTTTGTGTGCACAGCCTAATACAGGGAGAAATTAAATCTCTGAGCTTGCAATCTGACTCTGGGGGATGCAGAGGTTTGGGAGAAGGAGCTGCCCATGGTTTCAAGCAGGCAGCACTTATCTGTCAGTGATCTGAGGCGCGTTCAGTTCCTCAGCAAGTGCTGAATTTTTCCATTGCAGCAGATCAGTTTGCTGCAGCCGTCTCACTGAACACTTTGGCTGTGAATATGGAAGCGAAAGGGCAGAGGATTGCTTGATGAAAGGTGCTGTGTCTGCAAATCCACTTTTGTCCATTTTATTACATCTTATTACATCTTTAGTGTTAATGTTTAACATGTTCCAATAAATATTTGCTGTTTTGCTCCACCAAACCTGCAAACTGAACATTTCCTTATTGGATTGTTTGCTCCGTGGAGGCGGCCATCTTTCGTATGTCACACTCAGCTAACCCCGCAGCACCTCTCGAATTGGATGCAAGTGCTAAGTTAGTGCCGAGCGCTGAGCTGCAGAATAGTGTTCAGTGGCAATTTGATAACTAATTTGATGGCTAACTTAGCACTTGCAGCGGCTGAGCAACTGAACGCACCTCAGGCTGCATTCCGGGAGCAGCATGTGGAGACTAAGCTTAAACTTCTTTGGGTAAGTGAAGTTAACCCTCTCCACTCACTACCCCAGATACTGCACTTTCATTTTATAGCTTACTACTGTCGTATAAATAAATGCAGGTTCTTACCTAAGCTTTCAGTTTGCATGGAATGGGCAAACATGGATTCACATGCATTTTTTTTTTCAACACTTTATAATTATTTTTTCCATATAAAAGTTTTTTATTGAGGTTCACACGTAAAGAACAAATGCCAGAAATTAAACGCAAATATTGAGAAAAGAAAGGATCGCGCAGGATCCTACATCGAAACAAGTCTAGCAGCAGCCTAAATTTTGCTTATAACAAATCGGGTGAACCAACATTTTCATTCTAAACTAAAATACATGAAAATAATAAGGCATAACAAAAACACAAATTATAAAAATAATAAAAGTAAAAATGAAAAAGAATAAATAAATAAATTAAAAAAAAAAGAATATGCTCAGTTAGGTCCAACATCAGTCACACATATATCATCATATCATCAATCCCATCAATTATATCAAGTCCCCAGAAGCTGCAAAAACCTCCCAGCCTTCCCATACACCTTGAAACAAGAATAGAGAGTTAGCGGCCCTGTGATACATTCCCTCATAATGGTAAACATTCTCCAGTGATGACATGACTTCCCTCATAGAGGGACTGACTTTAGAAAGCCAGTGACGCGCTATAGTTGATTTAGCTACGCTAAGTATAATCGATATTATACCTCTATGCCGTTGTTGTATAGTAATAGGAAGCATATGCAACAGATATTGTTTGGGGCATAAAGGCAGAGACAGGCCGGAACAGTGAGATATCAATCTACAAATTTTTCCCCAAAAAGTAGCAAGGAGCGGACATTGCCAAAAGATATGAAGAATAGATCCGACACAGGTACCACAGCGCCAACACATACCAGAGTGTCCGGGTATATGAGCCAAACGATTCGGGGTCAGATACCATCTATATAAAAGTTTAAGGTGTGATTCCCGTAAGTTAGTGCTCCTAGTGTATTTATATACCGTTTCACTGGCATAGAACCAGTCCTCCATAGATGAGTTGAGTGACAAATCTTTGTCCCATCTGGTCATATAAGGCAGTTTCTTATTAGAGTTCACATTTAACAAACTATCATAGCACAAACACAAAGGTTTTTTCATAACTTTTTTACCTAAGCACAGTCTATGAAAGGCCGTAATGTCCGTAGCTGCAAAGGAAGAGATACCTCGTTGCGTCAGTGCATGTTTTACTCTAAGGTACGTGAAACCGTCGCTAGCGGGGAGGGAAAAACTCTCGTGTTAGGTCCGGGAAGGTTTTCATTGAGGAGGCTGTGAAGAGCTGATTTATATGAGTAAGACCTAACTGGAACCATCAGTCAAGATTCAGGTCCTGGATAGTACGGCATAGGAAGCGCAGCGGGGCCAAGCTTAGCAACGGGAAGTGCCGTAAAAGTTGTCTATCCCATAAGCGCCATGACATAAGGGAAAGAGAAGTAGAAGGTAGAATACCTTCTAATGTACGATGTGGGATCGTCGCGAACCACAGCAGGTCATGGACTCGAAGAGGGGCAGTATAGGCATTTTCCATCCGTAGCCATAAAGGTGTTTCTCGCTGGTACATAGAGGACAGGAGCTGAGCCAATAAAGCCGCCCTATAATACACTGTAATATTTATAAAGCCTAGGCCCCCCCTGCGCCTAGTCGCGTTGAGTGTGGAAGCTGAAATTCGCAGAGGCTTCCCCTTCCATATGTGTGCATGTAGCATTTTTAGCATGCGGAACAACATATGAGCCGGGATAAAAACTGGAATATTCCTGAAAAAATATAGAATCTGGGGTAAAATACACATTTTCAGAGCCGCCATGTGTCCCATCCGAGAGACCTCCAGGCCATGCCAGGAGGTCAATTGGGAGGAGATAGAGGTCATTAGGGGGTTATAATTGAGTTTAAGGATCGAGCCCCTGGATTTGGTGAGAGAGATACCTAAGTATTTTAAAGAGGTCGTTCTCCAGTCAAATGGGTACAAGGCATGTAAGGAGGAAAGTGAAAAATCATCAACATGTACAGGTAGTGCCTGCTTCTTGCTCACATTGTTTTTATAGTAGGAGACCAGGCCATATGAGGTAAGCTGGTGCATTAGAGATGGCAGAGAGTTTTCAGGGGAGGTAACAAAAATCAAAATATCATCAGCAAACATAGCTAATTTATGGGTTCCATCTAGAGTAGAGATGCCAGCGATAGAAGGGTCTTGCCTAATCCGCGAGGCCAAAGGCTCCGGGGCCAAAACAAAGATTAGTGGGGAGAGGGGGCATCCCTGTCTGGTACCGTTGGTAATGGAGAATGAGGAGGAAAGAAACCCAGACGCCAGGACTTTTGCTGTCGGGAAGGACTATAGACTCATGATACTATTAATAAATAGGGCAGGGAAGCCAAAGGATTCTAATGCCTAACGCATATAGCCCCAGTGCAGGCGGTCGAATGCCTTCTCGGCATCCAGTGCTAAGAGGAGCCCAGGCGTATTGGTTCTATAGGCAATGTCAATAATATTATAAAAGCGGCGGATATTGTCACATGTTTGTCTACCGGGTATGAAACCAGTCTGTTCTGCTGAGATCAGAAGGGGAAGCAGAGGTGGTACTCTAGACGCCAATAACTTGGTGAACAGCTTAGCATCTACATTTAATAATGAGATAGGACGGAAATTCGCACAGCTCGTCGGGGGTTTGCCAGGTTTAGGTAGCGTTATAATAGTAGCTTGGAGCATTTCTGGGGGTATTACACCTGTGGTTTTGATTTGATTGAAAAATCTCGTAAGGGTCGGTATTAGAATATCTGCGAAAGTCTGATAATATAAATTATAAAATAGGCTTGTGCACCAATTTTTTTTTTTATTTTTTTTGTCCGGTTCGATTTGTTCGGATGTTTAAAATTTTGTATTCGGCTCGTTGCGACCGATTTCTGTTTCGATTCGGTTCGGTTCGTTTTTCGTGTACATTTTTTTTCTGAATATCGACCATTTTTCGTTTTTTCGGGTCACTTTGCTCGTTTTTTGTATCGACTTTTCGTGATTTCGGAAATTTTCGTTTTTTTTGGAACGTCTGTTCTCCTCGTTTCAAAGTGTCTAACTCTATTCGTTTTGACGTAAACTACTATGGTTTACTTTTTTTATACTTTATATATTTTTTTATAATAAATTTTTGGTTTGTTTTTCGGATCCGATAATTCATTCTGTCGATACGATAATTCTGGCGATTCTATCGTGTGTTTTTTTTATTAAATAAAGATCCTTTTTTTCTTATGAATATACATTTCACAACTTTATTTAATCATATTAAAATGTTATGAAAGCCAAGGAACAAAAAAAATGAACAAAACGATTTAAAAAAACGCTAAACTGACCCAAATGGTCTGACTTTAAAAATAAAAACCAGAACAAAAGGTTTTAAAACGGAAAAATAGTTGATCAAAAATACGCATTTACAAATACAAAATTTACAGAATCAGCGATATAACCGATAATAGTTAAATATACGATGTCCAGAATTACCGAAATGGAACCGAAATCACGAATGGAACCGAAATCATGAATAGAGCGAAAATAAATTTCGATTTGACACATTTCAAGTCCATTCGAAAATATTTCGTTTCGGCTCGGAAAACTTTTCGGATCTGTCGGTTTTCGGGTCCGATCCAATTCGGAAATTCGGCCGAATCCGAAGACCCAAATCGGGAAATTTCGTGAAAATTCCGAAACGCACATCCCTATTAGAAAAGCCATCCGGCCCAGGGGCTTTATTCTTTGGGAGAGCCTTAACGGCCTTGCGCACCTCTTCCTCTGTAAATGGAGCCAGTAAATCTGCCGCCTGTGATCAGGATAATGAGGAGAGGTCTGCATCCTGGAGGAATCTAGTTATCTCATCTGGGTTTGGGTCGTGGGTCATAGGATCCGACTTTAGATTATATAAAGAGGCGTAGTAGTCAGCAAATTCCTCCGTGATCTTTAACGGGTTGTAAATCCTGTCCCCCCCCTTATCTAATAGGTAAGATATTTTGGTTTGAAGTCTTTTAGATTTTAGTTTAGATGCTAATAAGCGACCAGCCTTATTGCCCTGGGTATAATGAGTGTAGTTTAAGCGTCTTATGGCCCGTTCAGAGGATTGTAAAGTCAAGTGAATTAAATCCCGTCGGAGGGTTGTTAAACGAGACAAGAGGTCAGGTGTAGGACTTGTTTTATTTTGGGACTCCAAGTCAACTATTTGCTGCCGTATCGAGATCGTCTGGGCACCAAGTGCCTTTTTCCATTTAGCCCCTCTTTGAATCAAATGGCCACTCACCACTGCTTTATGCGCCACTCAAGCTGACGAAATGGCCACCTCTCCTGTCTCATTTAGTGCAAAATATTCCTGTAATACCGCCAACGTATCAGAGACATCAGTGTCACTTACAATAAGGGAGTCATTTAGTCGACAAGTCCCCATTCCCCTAGCAGGGTAGTCCGCCTCAAAGTCAATCGTAAGAGGGGCGTGGTCAGACCATGTTATAGAGCCGATACTGGCGGTTAGTAGGCTTGTGCACCGATATTTTTTTTTTTTTTTTTTTTTTTTTCGGTTCGATTTTTCGGATTTTTAAACTTTTCGATTCGGCTCGTTTCGACCGATTTCTGTTTCGATTCGGTTCGGCTCGATTCGTTTTTCGTGTACTCTTTTTTTTTTCGGAATATCGACCATTTTTCGGATTTTCGTGTCACTTAGCTCGTTTTTTGTATCGACTTTTCGTGATTTCGGAAATTTTCATTTTTCGGAATTGTACATGTTTTCGGAATTTCGACCATGTTTCGTATTTTCGTGTCACTTAGCTCGTTTTTTGTATCGACTTTTCGTAAGTTCGAAAATTTTCGTTTTTACGGAAAGTCTGTTCTCCTCGTTTCAAAGCAATAAATTTTGATTTGACACATTTCAAGTCCATTCGAAAATATTTCGTTTCGGCTCGGAAAACTTTTCGGATCTGCCATTTTTGGATCTAAAATTTTTCGGAAATTCGGCCGCATCAGAAAACACGAATTGGGAAATTTCGTGGAAATTCCGAAACCCGAAACGCACATCCCTAGCGGTTAGGAGGCGAGGGACGGAAGAGCCATGTATCAGACACAAGTCAATGCGACTGTAGGACAAGTGAACTGGGGAGAAAAAGGTAAAATCCCTGGTTAAGGGGTTGATAATTCTCCATGCATCATATAAATCAGAGGAACGTAAAAAATCATTTAGTTTGCGGCTAGAGGGGGGCTGTTTACGAGATTGTGTGCGGGACTGGCCCAGTCGTGTATCCATAGCCGAGTCAGGCACACAGTTAAAATCTCCACACAAGAAAAGGGAACCCTCCATCATATTCTTAATTTTACTATAAGCTTTTTTAAGAAAACATACCGGATTAACATTAGGCAAATACAAATTAGCAACAGTTATTGGCAGTTCATTCATGGTGCCCACCAAAATCAAAAGGCGACCCATCGGATCTGCATATTGGTTCGAGCATTTAAAGACCCAGTCCTTATGGAAAAGAATTGAGACGCCTTTGGACTTCGTCTGGGCAGTAGAATGGTAAGAAAGAGGATACATAGCAGATTTTAAGTGTGGGGTACGCAGGGCACTAAAATGCGTCTCCTGCACGCAGACTAACGCCGGCTTATTTTTATGTAAATCACGAAACAGAGCATGACGTTTAAACGGAACATTCAGCCCCCTAACATTCATTGAGAAAATTCGGAACTGAGGTTTACTTATGAATAAGTAACCACGACAATATAATATGCATGGTAGGACTAAAAATAACAGAGGGGAGGCATGGGGAGTATAAAGGCCAGGACCGTGAGACCATATCAACAGACAAAATGAGAAAGAAAAAGAAAAATAAAAGGACTGAAAATAAAAAAACACAAAACAAACAGTGCTGCATCACAAAAATACAGCAAAAATGAGTCATTCCAGGTGGCAAGAAAAAAATGCAAAGAATATCTGCTAAGGAGACTCAAACGGGTGACAAGTGGACGCTCGCTACTCAGGACTCAGCGCAAGTACCAAGCGCTGCATCTATAAGCATAGGGTCCCGAGGCGATCAAGTGGAGGAACCACTCCCTCCGTGGGGTTAACTGTCCAGAAATCCGGACATCTTAGGAGCAACACAGGAAAGGAGACACCCATCATTTAGGCCGGACTCTGTGCCATTCTGGGGAGACTTTGATCGGCGATGAAGAAGGCTCGCGTGGAGGTGAGAAATCAGCCAGAATATTGCACTCTTTCAAAAACTGTAACCCAGTGGCAACATCGGTAACAACATGTAAGGTTCCATCCTTCCATATCAAGAGCTTCGTAGGGAACCCCCATCTGTACGCCAACTTGTGAGTACGAAGAAGCTTGGTGAGAGAGGAGAACTCACGGCGTTTGGACATGGTTGAAGCCGACAAGTCGGCGAAGAAAGAGATATCAGCATAAGGGGCAGGTAAAGGCAAAGACTTCCGTGACGCAGACATTAAAGCCTCTTTAATATGAAAAAAGTGCACCCGTATAATAACATCACGGGCCACCGATGTAGGCAGGTTTTTCGCTCGTGGTAGACGGTGTGCTCGATCCAGTAATAGGTCTTGCGGCGTAGCATCAGGCAGCAAAGTTTGAAAAAACTCCAGAAGGTATGGATGTAAGTCCGCTAGGGTGACTGCTTCTGCGATGCCCCTGATTCTAATATTATTACGCCGTGAGCGATCTTCGATGTCAGCCATTTTAAGTGCTAAGGAGTCATGGGCCGCTTGTAAGGCCTGATGCCTGTCTACCAGATCATTGTGGGCCAAACATAAGTCATCCGCTTTGGTTTCCAACACGTCAGTGCGCTCACCTAAGTCCAGAACGTCCCGGCTCAGCTCCTGCAGCGCTCCTTTGATATCTGCCTGTATCGTTGTTCGCAGATCCTGCAGCATTGCATGTAATCTGCTCTCTGAGGGGGGCAAGGTGTCAGAAAGGCCGAGCGCTGCTGAGGGTGATTCGTCTGGGTCATGGGCCAGCTCATGCTGCGGGGATCCGCCATCTTGGGCCTCCTTACCGCGGTCTTTCCGGGCCGATTTTGGGGGATCCAGCACTCGTTGTGCCTTGGGAGGTGCCATCGGAGGTGCAGGGTAAGTTCCCCCACCTTGTGCTGCAAGAAATTTGCCTCGGGTTGCCCCTTGGAAGTCGCGGGATTGAAAAAATCAGCGCTGGCCGCGGGAGCTATTCAGCCATGCGACCACGCGCTGTAACGCCGGACACGCCTCCACTTTATAATTATTTAAATATAAATATACTATCATTATTTTAAAAAGTTTAATCATTTTAATATAATTAAAATTTAAGTATGAAAATATATTTTAACAATATAATGAAGACTAAAAAGCAGAGAACCTCCAAAAAGTCTAGAAATTTGAAATGATAATCTTTAGTTAATGGCACCACGATATGTGTAATCCAAGGAATACAGACTAAATTTGAGAACTATTCGATCTCTAGAATATGCCATTCATACCTATATTATGACGAAAGTATATAAAATTGCATAATCATTATTAACCCTTTCGCTGCTGAGGCATTTCACGCCTGTGTGCAGAGCTCAGTTTTACCGGTTTCGTTCATCATGTTTAACTGCGTTTTGAAGCCTTATTTTATTATATGACCCAGACATATTATATATCGTTCTTTCCGGCAGGCTCGGCAGATTCATAATATATCATTATCATATGTATACGTCATGTCCTGTCTGTATATTATAACAAAAAATGCGATAAAATTTGAATTTTCAATCATTTACAACGTGTAAATTGTTTTCTTTCACTTTTTAATATGCAAGCATTTGCGGTTATATTTTCTATGGGTTGCGCTTGTTAAAAATATTAGAAATGGGGTCTCGTTACATTTTTTTGGGGGGAAAATTACGTGATTTTTAACAAACGCACCCCATCCAAAAATCGTTAATGCAGCATCATTGTTCACATTATAATTGAAATGGGAACAATATTGCTGCATTAACAAATCCAACCAAAAAAACTTGTTTATTTTTTAAATATTTTTTTATTATTTATTTTTATTCATTACTTTTTACATGATCATGTTTGGTATCGTTGGAAAGGCTCTGGCCGATCCAACGATACCACGGATCGGGAGATATGGGGTTCTATCTCCTCCATTGGTGGCAGCTAGGGGTTAACTCCAGAACTGACGTCATCGCGCTATGCACGATGATGCCAGTCATCAGGGGGAGTTCACGGAAGCTTGGCCGACATCCAAGATGTCAGCCAACTCCGGGAGAGGATCACGATCCAACGCTTTTCGGCGCCGAATTGTGATCTGACCCACAAGGGGTTAAAGCCAGCCACTGTTTGGAAGGGCAGGCTGTGCCCTTCCAAACAGTGCCTGACTTTTGCAGCTGGCCCCCGGCAATTGGGAGGGAGAGAGGTCCAAAGGACCTCCCCCCACTCCCTTTCAGGCACCTCCTCCACACTCGCGGGGGGACACCTGAAATAGATGTCATCGCGCCAGCGTGATGACATCTATCATCCCCGCCGAGGTCCAGGAGTGCCAGGCTGACATCCAAGATGTCAGCCCGCACTGGGGGGTGCAGCAATCAGCCAGAATCCCGGCCGATAGCTGCCTCCTATGCTAGGACGCGCTCAGCGCGTCCATAGCACAGGAGGAGCACTTAGCAGGATGCGCTTAGCGCGTCCTTAGCAGCCAAGTGCTTAAATGTAGAATTAAAAGGACACCAGGCATAGGGACCAGTGTGTGTCATTTGTATTCTACAATTTAATAAAGATTAAACTGTTTTACAGATACTTCTGTTTAATGAGATCTATTAATTCTCAAAGTTAGTAATGATATAATTATAATATATAATTTTTTTCAGTTTTATTGCTGTGGAGCTCTGTGATACGCTCATACACACTGCATTTTACTGTGAGGTTTATTGCCATGGAGCTCTGTGATACGCTCATACAGAGCACACATTACTGTGAGTTTTATTGCTGTGGAGCTCTGTGATGTTATGCTCACACACTGTACATTACTGTCATTGTTTGAAAGTCTGTACAGACTCTGACCCAACCACCTCAACAGGCAGAATTCTACATCTTTATTGCTTTTACTGTAAAAAGAAAAAGCTATGTGTTATGCTGAATTTCCTTTTTGTCCAGTCTATACATTATGGGCAGTATTACATACAGTAGTTGGTGCTAACTTAACCAGAGCTGTTGTAAACTGAAAACCTCCATAGGCTGTAATGGCTCTGGGAAGTTTACAACAGGCCTGGTTAAGTTAGCACCAACTTTGTAATACTGCCCTATGTGTTTATGTATATAGTATGTGTGTAAATATATATAAATCTTATATAATATAAGTCCATGATGTATTTGTTTTGGGTTTTTTTTGGATGTTGGGGGTGGAGAGAAAAATCATGCGGTGTGCGGGCCATGGGGGGGGGAGAAAATGTTTGCCATGGGTCCAAACAATATTAAAGACAGGCCTGTTCATGCGTGGCCAATTTCAGGGGTTGAGCGTTGATATTTCGGCTGAAATTAGGAGGCCCAGCACATAGCTCTCACCTTTGCATCTGCTCCTGTTGGCCACTTCCCCCGGAAGTCAGCAATCTTATTTTTAATCCAGTTTATATTGTATGAACAAATGTGAGAGGGGTATAGTTTGGTATTAAGCTAGCTTAGTCACAGTGTGTCTTAGTCAATATTAGACATGTGCATTCGTTTTAGTACTAAAACGATTTAGTCAGAATTTTGGGATAATTTAGTTTTAGTATGACTTAAGAGAAACGAAACTGCTCAGTACAAAAAACGAAAGAAACTAAAATAAAATGCACTACATTTTAGTTTCAGTCCTTTTTATGATATTACATTGAGTGAAGGAGACCAGCAATGAAGAGCGCAACATCGCAACATCCGAAGATCTGCACACTCCACATGCCAATGCAGTAGGATGTTCTATACAGAGAGGGGCATTAATTAATGCAGGAGGATGCTCTATATATTATACAGAGAGGGGTATTAATGCAGGAGGATGTTATATACATTATACAGACAAAGGTATAAATTGAGGAGGATGTTCTATATAGAGAGGGGCGTTAATTAATTCAGGAGGATGTTCTATATATTATACAGAGAGGGGTATTAATTAATGCAGGAGGATGTTCTAAACATTATACAGAGAGGATCCTTTTTTTCAGCCCTTTAAATCCAGTGGCTGTGAGCGTTGAGATCGGCTGCTTGTTACATTATCTCTCAGTACAATGTATCAGGCTCAGTTGTTACAGTAACTGACTGTAACAGTGCTCAGAGTTTCAGTAAAACAAGGAAATAATATTGTTCTAACCTCTTATATATAAAAATATTATTTACTAGTTTTACTGAAACTGAGCGCTGTGATGAGCAGCAGTCAGTTACTGTAACAGCTTCGTCTGACACGGGGCAGTATTACAATGTTGGTGCTAACTTAACCAGAGCTGTTGTAAACTGAAAACCTCCATAGGCTATAATGGCTCTGGGAAGTTTACAACAGCTCTGGTTATGTTAGCACCAACTATGTAATATGGCCCACATTGTGCTGAGAGTGAGAGATACTGTAACAAGCAGCGATCTCAGCCCTCTGAGGAGCCACTACAATAGTAATTGTATCCATTGGTTTTCGGATGAATGAAATTAGTTTTCATACTAAAGAACTGAAAACGAATTTCTTTAGTAACTAAATAAATTGCATTTTAGGACTAATCCATTAGTTCAAAACGAAATTTTGGGCTGTGCACATGTCTAGTCAATATCAACCGGAGCAGCAGGTCAATCAATTTGTGATGTCCTTTCTATCAAACATAAACATTCCAATGCAATGAAAAGTGCACAGTGTCGATAAACAACAATAAACCGCTAGACCATTACTTATATTGATAGCTTACATGGCTCATAATTCTTTTCATAAACTTTGTGCTTCAGGATAGTGTCTTAATCCATGTTTCTAATGCTTTCCTATCTTTTTCCCTCCTAATGTATTTTATTGCTAAGTGCTAGTCATGGTTCAATATTTTATTTGAGTGACACAAAGCTGAAGTGGCTTAGTTTATGGCCCATGAAATTTTGATGAGAGTTGGTTAATTTTGCATGAAGATCAGAAAGCTGGGGCAGAAAAGTCCTTCATAGAAAATGCTTTTTTCATTAACAGATTACACCCTACACTTGTTTCACAACTCCCAGAGACCATTTTTAATTATTTTATAAACCTTTCTCAATTTACAATATGTTGCTAATTTCAAGGAAAAAAATGTCTGCTCATAGATACAGTGAGTCTGTTTTAGAACTGGGAATAGTAATGGAATGGAATGAGGACACAAGCACTCTACTTTAATGTCACACATTTTTCATATGTTAATGGTTTTTAAAGGGACAGTCTAAGGTTAAAGCTGGGGGGAATGGTGGTTACCATTTTGTTGTCCACAACTTATCACAGTTTGGCGGCCAGGGAAGGCAATGGCATGTACTTCTAACACTTTGTTCATAGTCTTTATCCATAGCACATGGATGGGGACATATCCGATCCTTCTTTCTATTACCCCCACCTGACAATCATGGCATGTCCCCCACTCCTGGGTGGTGGCTGGTTACATCTACCCTCCATCTGAAGCCTGTGAATTGGTGGAGGGGTGCAGATGGGGACAATGGCATAAGGGCATCTCCCCCTCCTCCTATTTTAACCCCTTCCAATGCAAAACCCAAACGTGAGGCTAAGCTAAATGGGCATTGGTTTATCATTATAACTATTGATTGATGCTTGTATAATAGTACACTACCCATAATATTATATGCTTTAATAACTCTGTGTTTTTGAAACCTCCAGAAAAAAAACTTACCACAGGAGAAAATAAGGTCATTGTCAAATTTCTCAATGACCTAAGAAAATGCCACTCTAATTGCACTCACAGATACTTGAGTCAGGATAAATACCGGCTCAGCTGAAAAGTGTTCAGGTCAAAGTGGAATAACACCCCTTTCTTTCTCTTCTGTATCATAAAACTAAGCAGGGGGACACTACATCACAAAGCAGCCATTAAACCTGGATACTACAGGAGTATAACAATAAATGGAAAAGTCACATGTAAATTAGCTCTCAATACATTTAACTCCTTCACTACCAAGTCATTTTCCAAAAATCCATTGTCAGAAACCAGTGGTTGTTTTTTTGTAAAATCATTTTTGATTAATTTTACGGTAACAAATATTTGAGCGTATCCCCATTTTATATATTACTGTAATAACCTATTTTGGCCAGTAGATGGTGCCCTTTACTGCCAAATTGAGTTACAGCCGCTTGAGCTGCAGGTCTATTTTTTTTCTATTCTTTTTTTCTCTGCATTGGCTGCATTATTAATATAAGCAACGGTTTATTAGATGTTGAATTAAAACAGGAATATTTTTAACATTGAAGCCAATGGGATAAAACATTCTTGTTACTAAAACATCAGGCAAACACGGCCCTCTAATCAGGCACAGTAGAGGGCAGCCTGCCGGGGCCTCCCAAGGATCCCCTTGAGCATGCGGCCACCGGATGACAGAGCTGCGATTGTGTGGGCTAGCCGCCCGGGAGCATGTGGCAGAGACAGGCGGCGCAGGGAGGGAGCCACTGCACCTGCGGCCACGGTAGACCCCCCCCCCACAACCAGGAGCCCTCACTGACCACCAGGCTAAGGTAAAGCAACACATTTGTAAAAAAAATAAAATCTGAGGACATTTTTAAATGTCCCCGGGAACATAAAATAAAACTTTTTTTCTTTCTCTACTTTGCTGAATGTATATAATTATATATATATATATATATATATATATTAGATACATTCAGCCAGGTAAAGGGGGTGGCATGTGGGCTGCGCCGGGTCTCAGGCAGTGGTCTGTTTTTTTGTGTGTATATTCTTAGCAAACTTATAGGGGAAGGTAAGGGCAGGTATGATTATAGATAGATAGATAAGATATATATACAGACTTGTATTACACACACATTTTGGCAACTAATTGCCCCCCCATTTGGCAGATCCCTCCAGAAGAAATGTTGAACCCGATAGAGCAGAGAATAATATATATATTCTCTGCTCTGTAGGGTTCAACATTTCTTCTGGAGGGATCAGTCAAATGAGGGGGGGTGCATTTAGTTGAGATTGTCCACGTGCCACCCCCCATATGCGTATGTGTATATATGGTCTGTGGGTGGGTGTATATATATATATATCTGCATGTTGATATATACGTATATATAAGTCTGCTGTTGATATATACGTATATGTCTGTGTGTGGTATCAATGCATCCCTACTCTATACACAGCGCTCCGTGTCCCTATAATATATATGATATGGGGGTTACCTTTTTTTATATGTTTATACTATCCCTATTAAATCAACAGTAATTTTTGATGTATTTTATTCAGTAGAAACTTTTTTTTGCCTATATAACATGTGCTTTGTGAAAATAAAATGGTTTTGTGTGTGCATTTTAATTTAGTTAGTGGATTCCTGTCCAGTGCGGTGGGAAGCAAATGTAGTGGAGTGTAGATACGCTGCGAGGCGGAGTGGAGTGAAGTCAAGCCTGCAAAATGTTTGCTCTCTTCACTTCGCTACGCTGTGCGGCGCTACATGCTCGTGTGTCTCAGCCTTTATTCCCGCATCGCTAGTTTACCGAATCAGTTTGTATACTTTATACAAAAGAAAATAGGTAGCGCTGATAGATGATATGAGGAAATTGCTGATACACCCAGATGGTCCTTGTTACTCAACCATCAATAAATAACAGGAAAAAAGGGGGAGATGGTGTAGCGATGTCTATGTCCTTTCATGGGATGAGGTCGAAGTCACGTATGTTGTGTTCTTAGCCTTCTCTTCTTAGGTACTCCTCAAAGAAAACACAGGAAAAATATCATAGTGCGACCCATCAACATAGCACACATGTGTAGATGGAAAAGTTTACACTCACATGTAATAGAACCCTCCTGGTTCTGGGTAATATGCCTTAGGGATATTTGTTGGCTTCCCAATGCCCTTTCAGAAAGGATTCTCTGGATCCAATTGAAGTCCAAAAATGGAATAGATATTTAAAAATAATATAGATTTCCCCAAAAAGAATTGCAGGAAAACTTGAAAGCAGATTAAAAAACTTTTAATAAAACAAGATAAAATAAAGATAAAAAGTAACACCAGAACGCGTTTCACCTATACAAAAAAAGTATCATAGGCTTCCTGTGCTGGCTAACTTTCAAATGGCCATTTTGTCATTGATATACCCATTTCTGTTGGTTTCCAACCAATCCCAGCCATTAGATTTGGCGGGAATTAGTGCAACCAATCAGCATTTTACTTTCATTTCATTCAACTTATTATGGCCCCGAAATGAGGTCATTTTCAGACCGAGGTTATTTATTTATTATATTATTTGGTCAATCTGTTATTTATATGGTATAAGGGGAAATCCCCACCTTTCTAACGTCATCCTGAGCCTCAAACGGAGAATCTAGATGTAGATCGCGCCCATAATTTCAGCCATGTTGTAAAAAGCGCAAATGGCCTAAAGCGAAACTCGGCGCATGCGCATTAATAAACCAGAATGATCCATTATCCATATAATATGGGGGGAATCCCCGACCCCCCCCCAATGTCATCCCACGTCCCAGACGGAAAACCCAGGTGCAGACCGTGCCTATAACCCGGGCCATGTCGTGAAGGGCGCAAACGGCTCCAAACGAAACCCAGCGCATGCGCGCTGACTAACAAGAGTGATCCAACCAACTCCTACAGATCGAACACTACGCAAGCGCATCTAAACCAGACACATAAAAAGCCTCCAACCACCATTCTCTATGTGGAGGAAGAGAGTCGCCTAACGTATCGAGTGAAAATGACATAAACAATATATGTGGCCTTAATGGCCAATCATCCCAACAGAATCTTAAATGGATGGATATTTCATTATAAAAACAATCGACATATAGTCAAGAAAAACATAAGACAAAATAGTCCAGTATACAAGAATATCTACACATATTAAGGTTCCCTTTCTTATGCATTGGAATAAGACAATCTTACATCTACTATGGGAACATTATGTAATAGGATAATCCTATAGACATAACCAAAAAACCTCACAAACATCATTTCATCATATGTATAATGGGCAGAACCATATATTAATACCAAATCATAATAACACTATAAAAAATGACATAACTCAAAATCTGCATTAAGACCCAGGGGAATAAGTGTATTTAAAGAAATCAGGAAGATCGAGGAGGAAGGAGAATATCCCAAAGAGGAAAAAAGAGGACGTTGGTGAAATCTGTCGGTATTTTCATCTTAAACGATGTCACGCTACAAGATAGTGAAATTCAGGTCTTGAAAAAAGGTCTTAAATTCGCTCCAAGTCAGAACCTTAATAAGTTTAATGTCTACGTGGATTTGCAGAAATTTAAACGCAAATTATGTCTTAAGAAATTTTTCAATAGGACCCCTCCTGGAGAGAATAGTAGACACAGGGATATACTCCATTAAAAAATACGTCTACTTTTTACCCCAAACACATGTTGTCAGATCCCATCAGGGCCTTTGAAAATGTGGTCTTGTCGGAAATTGATAAAATACCCTCAGAACACAGTAAACAAAATCTAACTAAGAAAGAAAAAGAAGCCCTTGTACCTTTGAGCGAGAATGACAAAATTGTTATAAAACCTGCTATCAGAGGGAAGCAATGAGAATTTTGTCTGATACGGAGACCTATCAATTAATTAACCATAATCCTACTCAGAAAGTACAAGATGAGATCAAACCGCTATTAGAATATGGGTCATCATCAGAAGTAATCCGTGCAAAAGAGAATGACTACATCTTCGTTAAATTCCCCATGATCCCTGTTTTATTGGCTACCCAAAATACACAAGAATATAGATAACCCTATTATAGCAGGAATCGATTCAGCTACAAGTCATCTATCCAGATATATAGATACCATCTTGCAACCTATAGTAAAGACTGTACCATCATATCTTAGAGACAGTATGAGTGTCCTTCAGATATTGCAGGACATCACATGGGAAGAGGATATGATCCTGGCCACATGTGATGTTCAATCTTTATATAGCGTGATACCCCATACAAGGGGTTGTGATGCTGTTCAGAAATTTCTGGAAAACGATTTGACTATTTCTGGAGAACATGCAAGTTTTATTTTAAAGGGTATTCAACTCATTCTTAATTGCAATTTTTTTATATTTGGGGATCAACACTATCTTCAGGTTAAGGGTACCGCTATGGGGACCAGGTTTGCGCCCAGTTACGCCAACCTATTCATGGCGGACTGGGAGAAACAGTTCGTCTATGGCGGGCGTTCCTGGGCGCATAGCCTGGTCCTCTATAAAAGGTACATTGACATCCTCATCTTATGGAGGGGAGAAGAGGAGTCCCTGCGACTCTTCTTTGAACATCTAAACCAGCATGACTGGGGAATAGTCCTTGATTGCAACATCAGTACCTCATCTCTTAATTTTCTAGATCTCAATATTTACATTGAAAACAACAGTATTAAAACTAGGACGTACTTCAAACCAGTTGACGTCAATAGTTATAATGAGCAAACAAGTTGCCATGCCAATCATTGGCTAAAGGGTGTCCCAAAGGGACAGTTCAAACGATTACATAGGAACTGTACCGAAAGGGATCAATTCATACAACAAGCAAATAAACTTAAAATGGATTTTGTTGAGGAAGGCTATAGGGAAGAATCTTTAAATGCCACTATCGAAGAGATCAATACTTTAGATAGGAAGGATATTCTTAAATATAAACTGGACGATAACGTCCATGAGAGTGAAATTATGTTTGTTACTGATTTCAATGTACATACTAGAGCTATACATCATATTTTTAAGAAAAATTGGCATTTACTTAAACCGGACCCAATTTTAAAGGATTTGATAGGAGATAGCCCCAAATTGATAAATAGGGGGGCTAACAATATTAAGAAAATTTTGGTAAAGAGTCATAAGAACCCTCAAATAAGGACTAATCATTTTAATCTAAAAGAAGGTTTTTACCGGTTCGGTCTTTGCCCAGCATGTGTTAATTTAAAACTAAAAAAGTTAACTATATCTGAGTTTGCGGGTAGTGTTAAACAGTATAAAATTAAGGGAGTTCTTATATGTAGAACTAAAAATGTTATATATAGACTTACGTGCCCGTGTGGGTTACACTATATAGGCCACACTACGAGACTACTATCCACTAGAATTAGAGAACATATATATAATATAACAAGAGGCCTAGAGACTCATTCAGTATCCTCTCATTTTAAAAAAACTCATGGACAATCTCCGGATGGTATGTCATTTATCGCAATACAGAAGATAGAACACCACTGGAGAGGGGGAGATTTCAATAAAAAGATCGACCGCGCAGAGATGAAGTGGATCTATACTTTAAATACACTTATTCCCCTGGGACTTAATGCAGATTTTGAGTTATGTCATTTTTTATAGTGTTATTATGATTTGGTATTAATATATGGTTCTGCCCATTATACATATGATGAAATGATGTTTGTGAGGTTTTTTGGTTATGTCTATAGGATTATCCTATTACATAATGTTCCCATAGTAGATGTAAGATTGTCTTATTTCAATGCATAAGAAAGGGAACCTTAATATGTGTAGATATTCTTGTATACTGGACTATTTTGTCTTATGTTTTTCTTGACTATATGTCGATTGTTTTTATAATGAAATATCCATCCATTTAAGATTCTGTTGGGATGATTGGCCATTAAGGCCACATATATTGTTTATGTCATTTTCACTCGATACGTTAGGCGACTCTCTTCCTCCACATAGAGAATGGTGGTTGGAGGCTTTTTATGTGTCTGGTTTAGATGCGCTTGTGTAGTGTTCGATCTGTAGGAGTTGGTTGGATCACTCTTGTTAGTCAGCGCGCATGCGCTGGGTTTCGTTTGGAGCCGTTTGTGCCCTTCACGACATGGCCCGGGTTATAGGCGCGGTCTGCACCTGGGTTTTCCGTCTGGGACGTGGGACGACATTGGGGGGTCGGGGATTCCCCCCATATTATATGGATAATGGATCATTCTGGTTTATTAATGCGCATGCGCCGAGTTTCGCTTTAGGCCATTTGCGCTTTTTACAACATGGCTGAAATTATGGGCGCGATTTATACCTAATGCGCATGCGCTGGGTTTCGTTTTAAGCCATTTTTGCTTTTTATAACATGGCCTAAATTATGGGCGCGATCTACATCTAGATTCTCCGTTTGAGAGTCAGGATGACGTTAGAAAGTTGGGGATTTCCCCTTATACTATATAAATAACAGATTGACCAAATAATATAATAAATAAATAACCTCGGTCTGAAAATGACCTCATTTCGGGGCCATAATCAGTTGAATGAAATGAAAGTAAAATGCTGATTGGTTGCACTAATTCCCGCCAAATCTAATGGCTGGGATTGGTTGGAAACCAACAGAAATGGGTATATCAATGACAAAATGGCCATTTGAAAGTTAGCCAGCACAGGAAGCCTATGATACTTTTTTTGTATAGGTGAAACGCGTTCTGGTGTTACTTTTTATCTTTATTTTATCTTGTTTTATTAAAAGTTTTTTAATCTGCTTTCAAGTTTTCCTGCAATTCTTTTTGGGGAAATCTATATTATTTTTAAATATCTATTCCATTTTTGGACTTCAATTGGATCCAGAGAATCCTTTCTGAAAGGGCATTGGGAAGCCAACAAATATCCCTAAGGCATATTACCCAGAACCAGGAGGGTTCTATTACATGTGAGTGTAAACTTTTCCATCTACACATGTGTGCTATGTTGATGGGTCGCACTATGATATTTTTCCTAAGAAGAGAAGGCTAAGAACACAACATACGTGACTTCGACCTCATCCCATGAAAGGACATAGACATCGCTACACCATCTCCCCCTTTTTTCCAGTTTGTATACTTGTTACTGACTCTGCTTGTTCTGAGGACCTGATCTGTTGCCGACTTTGCCTGCCATTTGACTATGCTCTCTGTGTATTCCCTGCCTGTTCTGTTTGCTTCCTGTTGCTACTGGTGTGCGCCGATTCTCACAATATACAGTAGCGCAGTACAAGTGCCTCAACATTGCTGACCCGGTTTTGTTATAACTGCTGATGTAACTGAATAGATCGGGGATCTCTTCTGCATTACCAAAACCTCCACCACTGCACTCTTCCACAATACCTCAGAGGGGTTACGGTGTGAAGGCACTTGCTGCCACCAAAGGCACAATATTTGGGTGCACTGCCACTGATGCCTATACCAGATTCATATCATTTTAATATTGGACCGCAGGGTCCACCACTGCACTCTTCCACAATACCACAGAGGGGTGACGGTGTGACGGCACTAAAGGCCCAATTTTAAAGCACCTATTGTTACTTTCATCCAAAGCCTGCATAAGTTTCACCATAATTTAGCTAAAAAAATCACTAAACTTGCTCTGCGTGTACTAAAACGTCTCCTCTTTTCATACAGGCTGCCGCCCCAAGCAGTTGTTTATGAATTGATTAAAGGAAAAGCATTTACCGTCATTTGAAATGTCATTTTTTTTTTCTTTTTAAATGTTTCTATACATCCTACAAATCCGCCACTTCACGGGCAGGTTATGGGGACCTCCTAGGCACAATATTTGAAGGAATTTTTCGTTTTTATTCTTAACCTTTTTTCATGGAAAACTCACTGTTCCTTTAAAAACGTTTTTTTTAAACTTTTGTCCTCGTTTCCTGTCCCCAAGGGCACTACCCGGACCCCCATACACTTTTTATAGAAAATATCTAGCATATGTGCCCTCTTGGAGGGCACTCTAAAAATCTAACGTTCGGGTCCCATTGACTTACATTGAGTTCGGATCGTGTTCGAATTCGAACTCAAACTTTTGAAATTGTTCGAGTTCGAAGTCGAACCAAAACACGGGGGCGTTCGGCTCATCCCTAGTCCCATCCTTTCGACGTGTGATATCCTTTGCTGCCTCCAATCGATAAATGCAACCCATACACTTTCAATCAACATATTGTGTACCTTACATACTGGTTTCATCTGTCACACGCTGTACAGTCAGGTCCAGAAATATTGGAACATCGACACAATTCTAACATCTTTGGCTCTTTACACCACCACAATGGAGTTGGAATGAAACAAACACATTGTGCTGTAACTGCAGACTGTCAGCTTTAATTTGAAGGTATGTACATCCAACTCAGGTGAATGGTGTAGGACCTACAGCAGTTTGCAGATGTGCCTCCAACTTGTTAAGGGACCAAATGTAATGGGACAATTGGCTTCTCAGCTGTTCCATGGCCAGGTGTGTGATATTCCCTCATTACCCCAATTACAATGTGCAGATAAAAGGCCCAGAGTTCATTTCAAGTGTGCTATTTGCATTTGGAATCTGTTGCTGTCAACTCTCAAGATGAGATCCAAAGAACTGTCACTATCAGTGAAGCAAGCCATCATTAGGCTGAAGAAACAAAACAAACCCATCAGAGATAGCAAGAAGCACACTGCAAAAGCAACCAAAGAGTTTTTGAAGGGACAGAAGTGGAATGTTATGCAATGGCCAAGTCAATCACCTGACCTGAATCCAATTGAGCATGCATTTCACTTGCTGAAGACAAAACTGAAAGGAAAATGCCCCAAGAACAAACAGGAACTGAAGACAGTTGCAGTAGAGGCCTGGCAGAGCATCACCAGGGATGAAACCCAGCGTCTGGTGATGTCTATGCGTTCCAGACTTCAGGCTGTAATTGACTGCAAAGGATTTGCAACCAAGTATTAAGAAGGGAAAGTTTGATTTATGATTATTATTCTGTCCCATTACCTTTTGTCCCTTAACAAGTGGGAGGCACATCTGCAAACTGCTGTAAGTCCTACACCGTTCACCTGAGTTGGATGGCAAACATGGCAAAAAAGGAAAACAAAGGGGGCACCAGAGGGTCTGGGGGTTCGGATCCTGACAGATAGCTGCTGATCCAGGACTGATTCATTTTATAAATGTCAGCCGGTCTACAGAGTCGGTGGACAGACGCACTCTTTTGACTGACAAACCTCCAGCGGCACTGAATGTCCTTTCAGAAAGCACGCTGGATGAAGGGCAACCTAGTAGCTGCATAGCATATTGGCTAAGTTCTGGCCAGTGATCCAATCTCAACACCCAGTAAGCCAGTGGATCATCTGCTGGAAAGGTATCCAGGTCTGCCCTTGCCCCTAGGTAGTCCTGCACCATACGGTGAAGACGCTGGCAATGGGTGCCTACAATTGACTTCCCTGGGCATTGTGGACTAAAAAAAATTAAAACGGCATCAGTCAAGCGGCCTCGGCCTTCACCACTATTCCTCTGATCATCCGCAGCCTCAGAAGCACCTGTGTCATCACTTGGTAACCTACCAGTGCCTGGAAAGGTGTTACACAAGTGTCGCTTCAGAGCGTTCTCAAGTTTTTTCATCCTGTGCTCCCTCTGCATGGCAGGATGAGCTCTGCAACTTTACCCTTGTATCGTGGATCAAGAAGGGTTGCCAACCAGTAATGATCCCTCTCCTTGATAGCACGAATCCTGGGGACCTTTAGCAGGCTTTGCAGGATAAGGGAGCCCATGCAGCATAGATTGGAGGTGGCATTAGCTTCCGCGTCTTCCTGGTCAATGAGGAGGATGACCCCATTGTGCACTTCCTCCTCCCAGCCACGTACTAGTCCTTGTGTTTCTGGGCACACAAAACCCTCCCTTGAGGAATCCCCACCTTCAATGCCCCCACTACTTAAATATTCCTCCTCCTCCTCATCCTCCGCCTGTCTGATCTGAGGACCCACTGGAATGCTGTCTGCGGAAAGACTGGGGCCTTCAGAGCTAAGGAAGGCCTCCTCTTCCTCCCGCTACTCTTCCTCCCGCTGCTCTTCCTCCCGAGCCACATATATAATTCGCCGCAGAATATGCTCCAGCAGGAACACTAAAGGAATTGTGTCATTGATGCATACACTGTCCCTGCTCATCATCCTCGTTGCCTTCTCAAATGGTGACAGTACAGTGCATGCATCCTTGATCATCAGCCGCTGCGGGGGGGGGAGAAAACCAAGTTGACCTGAACCTGTCCTTGTGCCATACTCACACAGGTACTCGTTGATGGCCCTCTGCTGCTTGTGCAGATGCTGCAGCATTGCTAATGTCAAGTTCCACCTGGTGGGCATGTCACAGAACAGACGGTTTGTGGAAAGGTGGAATTCTCTTTGAATTTCTGCCTGGCGAACGCTTGCTGGGAATGACCGTCTGAAGTGGCTGCAGACTTTTCTGGCCTGGTTGAGAAGCTCTGCCAGCCCTGGGTACCTGGATAGGAAATGCTGTACCACCAGATTTAGGACGTGTGCTAGGCATGGTACATGTGTCAACTTACCCAGGTGTAGGGTGGAGAGAAGGTTGCTGCCATTATCACAGATGACCATTCCCAGCTGAAGCTGGCATGCTCTTAACAATCTCTGCACCCGCCCCTGCAGAGGGAGGAGGAGGAGGAGGAGGAGGAGGAATCAGAGTTACCCAGTGTGCCGTGAAGGAAATGTAATGACCCTGTCCATGCCTGCTGGCCCACGTGTCTAAAGTCACATGCACCTTGCTGCTGACTGCCTTTCCCAATGACTCGATAACATTGTCTTCCATGTACTGGTATAGTGCTGGAACGGCCTTCTGTGAAAAGTAATGGCGTTTTGGAACATGCCACTGTGGTATAGCACATTCCGCAAATTCACAGAAGGGAGCAGAGTCCACCAGCTGGAAAGGCAGCAGCTGCAATGCGAGTAATTTTGCTAACCTGGCATTTAGACAATGTGCTTGGGGATGGTTGGGACTATATTTTTTCTTACGCTGCAGCAGCTGGGGCAGCGTAATCTGACTGCGTAAATCTGAAGCTGATGGGATGCTGTCACATTGTGATTAAGGACCTGGTACATCCATTACTGTAGCATCATCCCTGTCAGTGGAGGTTGTAGCAGGCAATGACATGGCAGGACATACAGTGGGGGTAGAGACAGATGAGGAGGACCAACGCAAAGTTTTGCGGCAACGGGATGCATGGCAGGTGGTCATATGTCGCCTCAAGCACGTGGTACCCAAGCGTCCGGTGTCTTTCCCACTCTTGAGCCTCAGGCTAGTGCTACGGTTGGTCATAGAGGATGTTGTGCCTCGTGTTTGTTGTGCCTCCTCCTCACTTGACTCCTCTGTTCGATCAGGCACCCAGGTGGAGTGAGTTACCTCATCATCATTGTCATCACCCCCTATCTCCTCGTCACTGGAGCCAACTTGGCAGTATGCTGCAGCTGCTGGGGCAACATGAGTGCCAGTTATTTGTATATCATCACTGGCACCCCCTTCCTCTAGGTTGATTATACTCCCTTGCTCAACCTCAGAGATTGAATCAGAGCACTGTACTTGCTGCGCATCCTCAAGCAGCATGTCACTGTCATTGTAGTCAAACAATTCAGCTGACTCCTCTGTGTGTGATAGCGAGGCTACGGCAGGAGTAGCTGTGGACATGGAGGCTGCATTAGATGCTTTGGCAGCTGAGGTGGACTGTAAAGCACTACAAGCCTGGCTGGCAGAGGACTCGGAGGGTGAGGATGGCCTGGTTAGCCAATCCACCAAATCCTCTGTATGTTGCTGCTGCTTAAGACGGCCAGCACCAGTTAGAAAGGACAAGCTTGCCCCTGCAGTGGATGCACCACGTGCACCATGACCAGAGGCACAGCCTCCCGACACAGAGGCTGCTTGCCCTCTTACCTGTGTCTGGGAGCGTCTGCCTGTCCTTTTTGGTCTTTCTGACATGGTGAGTGATATATAGATTAAATATATACAGAACTCTGATTTATCTCTGTTATAAAGATTAACCCCTTAGTGACCGGGCGGTTTTACACAAATCCGTCCTTTAGTGACCGCTGCTGTTTTTACGTTTCTGCGCTGCTCGTGTTTAGATCAAATTTTCCTCTTACTCGTTTATTCAACCCACACATATTATACACCCTTTTTCCCGCCATTAAATGGACTTTCTAGAAATACCATTATTTCCATCATATCCAATAATTTAATATAAAAAAAATATGAAATATGATGAAAAAAATGGTAAAAACACACTTTTTCGTAATTTAATCCCCTAAAGCTATAACCACCAATAAAGACCCCGGCTAAATAGTTTCCAAATTTTATCCCGAGAATAGAAATACCCAATTTTTACATGTTTTTACCTTTTAACCCTTTCACTGCTGAGCCAGTTCACCTATGTGCGCTGCGCTCATTCTGACCATTTTGTGCTAATTATTTTTAGATGACAGCCTAGGTCCTATTTAATTAATTAATTAATTAATTAAATTTTTTTATTATTTTTTTTTTATTTAATTTTTTTTTTTAAATTTTTTTTAAAACCAAACCTGGTCATGTTTGGTATCATTTGAAAGGCCATAATCAGGCCTTTTAAATGATGGCAAATATGACCATCCAGCTGCCATGGATCGGGAGATAAAGGGATCCTTAGGATCCCCTTATCTCTACATGGCAGATAGAGGGTTAACTGGCCCACTGACATCCTCACACATATGGTGAGGTTGTCAGTGGGTGGGGGGGGACCTGGAGGCTTGGCTGACATCTAAGATGTCAGCCCCCCTCCAGGTTTGAATCACGTTTTGGCGCCAATTGGCGCCGCAACGTGATCCGGCGGCGAAATGGTTAATGCCATACACCGCTGGAAAGGGGAGGCTCTCCCCTCTCCAGCGGTGCAAACGGCATCTCCCTAGCTTCAATGGTTGGGGAGATAGAGGGCTCCGAAGGAGCCCCCCCTCCCCTCCATTGAAACACATGGGGGCACCTTCTGATGACGTCACCATGCAGCGTGGCGACGTCATCAGCCTCGCCTGCCCATGTAAATCACATGGGCAGGCTTCCTCCCTGCCAGATCGCCGTGGGATCCGACGAGGGAGGTGAGTATCGGGCGGGAGGGGGATTTTGCGCCGGTGACGTACCCTGTACGTCCGCGGGTCTAAGGGAGACCCGAGGGCAGGACGTACAGGGTACGTCAGCGGCCCTTAAGGGGTTAAAGATTTCCAGAACTCTGGTATAACTCAGTGAGACATCCTAATAGCTGGCAGCCAGTGACAAGACACAGATTACAATTCCCAGAAACCTCCTATAAATCAGTGAGACCCCCTGATGGGTGGCAGTGACAAGATACAAATTACAATTCGCAGAAATCTGCTACAAGTCAGTGAGACCCCCTGATAGCTGGCAACAGTGACAAGACACAGATTACAATTCTCAGAAATCTGCTAAAAGTATGTGGGACCCCCTAATAGCTGGCAGTGAGAAGACACAGATTACAAGTCTCAGAAACCTCCTATAAATCAATGAGACCCCATGATGGGTGGCAGTGAAAAGACTCAGATTAGAACAATTCCCAGATATTTTGGAGAAATTACTGACCCCCAAAATACTGCGTGGCACTGGCAGTGACAAGACACAGATTACCTCAATTCCAAAATATTTTGTAGAAATTACTGACCCCCAAAATACTGCGTGGCACTGGCAGTGACAAGACACACATTACCTCAATTCCCAAATATTTTGTAGCAATTCCTGACCCCCAAAATACTGGGTGTCAGTGAGAACACACAGATTAGAACAATTCCTAGATATTTTGTAGAAATGAGACCCCCTCCAGAGACCCCCCCCCCCAGTAGCTGGTGGCAGACTGGCAGTGAGAACACACACTAACACCACAACAATCTCCTCTCAAACGTGTGCTGAAGCGCTGTGTGAAACCTTATATAGTGTGCTGCGGGACTTAGCTCTGTGAGCCCATGATTGGACAAATTTTGCCCAATCAGGACTCTGAGCCGTGATTGGCATAGTCTTGAACCTGTCTTGCACCTGACCTGTGGTCAGGTGGAAGGCTGTAGCCAATTACAAGCTTCAGGCCAGTGGAAAAGTGCATTGTGGGCGAACATGCGGCGAACACGCAGAAATGTTCGTAGTTCGCAAACATGCGAACAGGCGATGTTCGATGCGAACTCTGAACCGATCAGCTCATCCCTACTCTCAACCAGTGATAAAAGGTACCTCTGCCAGCTGTCCAGTGTTATTCCTAGTGGACCCTGTCTGCAGTCTGGGACTGCATAGCCCACTATCCTGACTCTCCATCCAAGACCACTTCCTGGACTGTATATACTGTGTGCCGAACCCTTGCTTAGGAATACCTCACCTCACAGCCAGCCTGATTATTCTTGATGGGCCCTGTCTGCAGTCTGGGACGGCATAGCCCATAATCCTCTGGCTCTCCAGTCAAGACTACTCCCTGGACTTTATTGCAATCCTGTTCTTTCAAGTGCCTGCTGCCAAGCCCTATTTATGTTCCATTAAAGTTATTTCGTTGCTTGATTCCTGTCTGGCCTCCCCTCTGTGTCGCCGCCTGCTGGGCTCATACCTGAACCGCACACGCCACGTAACACTATCTATCCCCTGATGCTGACGTAACGAAATAGATCAGGGTTGTCTTCTGCATTCACAAAACCTCCACCACTGAACTCTTCCACAATACCACAAAGGGGCTACGGTGTGAAGGCACTTGCTGTCACCAAAGGCACAATATTTGGCTGCACTGACGCCTGTGCCAGATTTATATCATTTTAATTTTTTGAACCGCATGGTCCAACCCTGCACTCTTCCACAATACCACAAAAGGGTAACGGTGTGAAGGCACTTGTTGCCATGAAAGGCACATTATTTGGGTGCACTGCCACTGATGCCTATATTACCAGATTTATATCATTTTAATAATTGACTGCAGGGTCCAACCCTGCACTCTTCCACAATACCACAGAGGGGTTACTGTTGCTGACTCTAAAGGCCCAATTTTAAAGCACCTATTGTTACTTTCATCCAAAGCCTGCATAAGTTTCACCATAATTTAGCCCAAAAATCACTATACGTGTTCTGCGTGTCCTAAAATGTCTCCTTTTTTAATACAGGCTGCTGCCACAAGCAGTTGTTTATGAATAGATTAAAGGAAAAGCATTTACCGTCATTTGAAACGTCATTTTTTTTGTTTTAAAATGCTTCTATACATCCTACAAATCCGCCACTTCACGGGCAGGTTATGGGCACGATATTTGAAGGATTTTTTTTGTTTTTACTTTTAACCCTTTTTTCATGGAAAACTCACTGTCCCTTTAAAAACATTTTTTTTAAAACTTTTTGTCCTTGTTTCCTGTCCCCCAGGGCACTACCCGGACCCCCATACACCTTTTATGGGAAATATTTTGCATATATGCCCTCTAGCAGGGCACTCTAAAAACTGAACTTTTGAGTCCCATTGACTTGCATTGAGTTTGGTTCGTGTTCGAGTTCGAACTCGAACTTTCAAAATTGTTCGAATGCGAACCGAACACGGGGGTGTTCGGCTCATCCCTAGTAATGTTGTGTGTCACCATAGGTGCTATGGGGGTCATTATGTACAACATGTGTTTATTATTTTTTTCTTTGAACATTTTTAGAGTAGCAGCTGGCTCGCTAGCACTTACCAGCAGACACTTAGCGCCGCTCCACACCAACGAAATAAGCAATAATGAAACCTATGATGGATCATTATTAGTGAATTTTGTCTTTGTGATGGGTTGGTACATCAGAATTTAGATGAATTGTTGCAAATTCAGAAACAACTGCTCAAGTCTAGCAACTACGTGATAGGATATGACAACCTTACAATGGTAAGCCATGTAACAAATACAGGTTCAAGGTGATGTGCACATATGGCCCTAGGGGTTTGCATCAGCCACTATTTATGAGCTGGGAGCTAGCTTCCTGACAAAATTGTTATATATTCCTGTCATTATTAAAAGCCAGCTCAAAGCAATATTTCAATAAATCCTATTTTTTAATGTTATTAAACACGGGAAATCATTGAACTCCTTTACTCTGCTGTCCTGTTCTCCATAGAACTAGGTCCATCTTTTATCATCTATTTTTTTTCATGGATTTGCTATGTTCCTGGTATGTAAAATGGCCTTATAATGCATATTATAACAAAAATCATACAGGGTGTTTTTTAGATCATCTTACAGCTATCTATTCATCCATCTTGGCATAATATTTTATATTTGGCCGCCTAACAGATTTTGAACTTTGGCTGGATAACTTCTTTTGAAGTGCTCTGAATTGCCCATTCTTTTGTCAGTTACGCATTTACAAGAAAATCACAGGGGAATCCTTTGAACTTACCTGGATTTCTACACTGATACTAATACTACGTGGAATATTCATCATAAAATGTGGAATGATCATCATCCGGTTCACAATTATTAGACTTATGCAAAAGAAAACAATTTGTTTTGTTCGAATCAATTAGATATGGATGATGGGTACAAATATCTTTCATGCCACAATACGAGTATTTCAAATTTCAGCCATTACATTCATTTCAAAGTAAGTCATGGCTTAAAAGTGCACTGGTACTGTAAGGATTCATTTAAAAATGATAAACCTTAAAAAAAAATGATGCAGGTGCAATTGCAGTTGTTTCTCCATGCATTCTTTTTTTCAGTATGGTGAAAGTTAATGTTCTTTACTTCAAAAGACTTAAAAAAGACTTCAAAAGTCAATGTTCTTTACTTAAAAAGTTCTGTCTCTTGTGTGGGCGTTCTCTCTCACTGCACCTTTTCTTGTGAATAAGACTGCAAGCTTCTTTTAATGACCTTCTTAACCCCATTTGCTGCTGAGCCATTTCACCGCCTTGTGCTGAGCTCATTTTTACCGCTTTCACTCATCATGTTTAAATGCGATTTGAAGCCACGTTTTATTATATGACCCAGACATATTATATATTTTGTTCTTTCCGGCAGACTCGGCAGATTAATAATATATAATTTATATATGTACACGTCATGTCCTGCCTGTATAATATAACAAAAAATGCAATACAATTTAAAATTTTAATCATCTACAGCGCGTAAAGTGTTTTTTTCACATTTTATCATATGAGTTTTTGCATCAATATTTTCTATGGGGTGCGCTTGTTAAAAAAGTTTGAAATTGGGACCGTTACATTTTTTTTGGGGGGAATTATGCGATTTGTTTTTAGCAAACGCACCCCATAGAAAAAATCATTAGTGCAGCATCATTGTTCACATTATAATTGAAATGTGAACAATATTGCTGCATTAATAAAAAACACACAAAAAAAGTTTATTTTTATTTTTTATTTAATTATTTTTATTTTTTGCTCAGGCCTTTCAAATGATACCAAACATGACCCCCCCCTAGCCGCCACCGTTCAGAAGATATGGGGGTTCAAAGGAACCCCTATCTCTACCAGGGGATTTCCTTGGAAATCCCTGGGCAGCTAGGGGCTCCCCAGCTAACTGACACCATCGCATCATGTGCGATGACGTCTGTTGCCAAGGGGAGACCTGGAGGTGAAGGCGCCATCCAAGAGGGCGGCCCCCACTGGATCTAGACTGCGATCTGGTGCCGAATGGGGCCAGTTCACGGTCCGGCATTTAAGGGGTTAAAACCAGGAACTGCTTTGGAGGGCAGACCCTACCCTTCAAAGCGGTGCCTGGCTTTTGGTTGTAGAGCCTCCTGATCGGGAGGGAGAGGGATCTGAACGGATCCCCCCCCTCCCTTCAGGCGATCTCCCGTTTCTGCCGGGGGGGTCTCCTGGAAATGGAGTCATCGCGTCCGACGTAATGACGTCATTACGGCGGGAGGGTCTACAAAAGCGGTGTCTGACTTCAAGGAAGTCAGAACGCTGTGGGACCCGGACCAGAGAGGTGAGTATCTCTCTGCCCCCCCCCCTGCCGAGAGGAAGACATGTGAGGAACATCCTCCGCATATAGTTTTTTTAAATAAAAATCCTTTTTTTCTTATGAATATACATTTCACAACTTTATTTAATCACATTAAAAAAATGGTATGAAAGCCAAGGAACAAAAAAAATGAACAAAACGATTTAAAAAACGCTAAACTGACCCGAATGGTCTGACTTTTATAACCTTTTTGTTCTGGTTTTTATTTTTAAACGGAAAAATAGTTGATCAAAATGATCTGAAACGAAAAAAAATAAAATAAAATGATTTAAAACGGACAAAAAAAAATGAACCCTTTCGCTGCTGAGGCATTTCACGGCTTCCCTTCACGCCTGTGTGCGGCACTGCGGTCTGCTGCTGATCTAATTTTTAACAGTTTCGCTCCTCTTGTTTAAACACGTTTTTTTGAAGCCTTATTTTATAATATGACCCAGACATGTTATATATCGTTCTTTCCGGCAGACGATACATAATATATCATTATCATATGTATGCGTCATGTCCTGTCTGTATATTATAACAAAAAATGCAATAAAATTAGAATTTTCAAAGTTTGTTTTACAAGGTGTAAAGTGTTTTTTTCACATTTTAACATGCGAGTGTTTGCGGTTATATTTTATGAGTTGCGTTTGTTAAAAAAAAATTGAAATGGGGACTTGTTATATTTTTTTGGGTGAGAATTACACTATTTTTAACAAACGCACCCCATACAAAAATCCTTAGTGCAGCATCATTGTTCACATTATAATTGAAATGGCAACAATATTGCTGCATTAACAAAACAAAACAAAAAACCTGTTTATTTTTTTTATATTTTAATTTTTTATAATTTTTAACATTGTCATGTTTGGTATTGCTGGAAAGGCCATGCTTTGGTCGATCCAAAGATACCAAACATTAACCAACCGATAGCTGCCGCGGATCGGGAGATAGGGGTTCCAATGAACCCCCTATCTCCACCATTGGTCACAGTTAGGGGTTAACTCCAGAACTGACGTCATTGTGACGAGGTCTTGGGACTTTCAGCAGCTGCCGTTCCCCCACGCTGTTGTCTTCCTGCAAAGACGTGACCATGTTGGCGGGCAGCGTCTTAGCGGGCAGCGGTGGGAGAGAGAGAGCTCATAGCTGGGAGGAGGTGTTGCGTGAAGCTGCAAACAGGGACAAATAAACTAGACCTGAGCCGCACTGAGGATCTTTGGGTTGTGTCGGAGAAGACTTCACGCAGTGCTGCCATCAATATTTTTTGATAAATTCTTGGTTAGACAATGAATGTGACTGTGGACAAAAATCCATGTTGTTGTGACATCGCCTAAACTTAACAAAACCATGCCACGTCGGTAATCAAATCTCAAGGCAGTACAACAAGGTTGTGTTAGTGTGTGACATTTTTTGGCCAGGCAGGAAGTGTAGAATGTGCACAGTCACATTCATGGCCACAAATATGTTGACAAATTTATGACAAAGGGTCCATAGAAATGTCAATAAATTTATGTACATATAATTTTAACAGTGTGGAAACCAAGCAATACATATTAACTTATTAAGTAAGGAAAAGCAACGCACACAAACAGGAACATATAGAAAAAATATAAAATTTATTTACAATATGGGGAACATGCCAAGGATGGCAAACTGCCCAACAGGGGCACAAACAAACATAGGGGAGGAGGAGGCTGGTCTCACTGCCGCTCCAGGATGTCAGCGGCATTGCTAATATGCTCCTGGATGCAACTCCTGGATGGAATCTATAGTGGTGACAGCCAGGCGTAGCTCTCCGATCGCCATCCTATTTATCATACTAATGCTGGACGTGTCCGGTCTGGCTTCTCCTTCTATATATCCAATAAATGAAAGAAGGAAAATACAGTAAGTAAAGCAGGTTTCTATTTTTGACTGAAAGTCTTGAAAAAATATAACAGTAGTATATACCAGTGCTGGCGGCCTCCTGAGGCTCTGACTCCTCCGACTCCTCCTCCTCCACCACCACCGTCAGCATCTCTTCCGGTGCTATATCTAAGAAATTAAAGAAATAAAAAATACAGTAAACAACAAAACTGATTTATTTTTGAACAAAAGTCGATGCAAAATACAACAGTAAAAAAAAAAACCTGGACTCGCGGCCTCCTGCTGCGGCTCCCTCTCTCCATCGCCCTGCTCCTCCTCCTGCTCCTCCTCTTCCTCCTCCTGCTTCTCTTGTGCTATACATAGAAACATTTTTTGTTTACTGTATTTTAATTTAATTTTTTTGTCTTTCACCAAAAGTCGTTGCAAAATAAAACAGTATATACCAGCGCTGGTGGTCGCCCGTGGCTCCTCCTCCTCCTCCACTGGGGCACTGGTGCCCACCCGGGCAGATGCTGCCTTCTTCCTGTCTTCTGCCAAATCCAAAAAATAACACGTAAATAATGCAGACTGGAAAAAATGGTATATCTATACAATATATTGCCGAAAGTAATGCGACACCCCTCCACTACCCACTAGCACTACCAGCTTGACCCACCACTACTCCCATCTCATAGTTCTAAAGTCACAAAATATTTATTTCCCCTGCACATAGACATATATTACCGTTCAATTATAAAAAAAAATCAGAAGTAAACATTACGTTTATTCAATAAAAACTATTATTTTGTTGTGTGCGTACAAAACGCATTGTGCGACTGCTTTTAGTTATTTTATAGATGGCCTCAGCCTCAGTTTCACTTTCAGTTTCTGCGAATAAAACTGTGGATATTGCAGAAACAACAGAAATCCGCCATTTTGTTTTGAAATTTGCATCTAAAACGTTCAATAATTACACTGCTGCAGCAAACTGAATTGCTGCGCTGCAACAATTCAGCAGCTGCTGAGGATGTATTGAACGCGGCTCTGTTTGGATGCACTTTCAGAAGAACTACATGTCCCATCCTACCACTTAGCAGAGACGCAGAGATTTTTGTTGATGCGCAGGTGGGAGCCAATATTGGCCAAGCTGCGGGTCTTCTCGTATGCATCACTCAATCACAACAACCTCCCCCCCCCCAGCACACTACAGTACACACAGTGCCAAAAGAAATCCAGCATTGTAACTTCATCTACATACAACAAATGTCACAATTTTCACGAATACGTAAAATCACAAAAAAGAAGAGCTATGGCAAAAATGCATGTATGATGAGTCGTGAAAACGCAAAGCTATACACAATCACATTGCATGAAAAAAGGACTAGATAAATCAACGTATTTCTGTGCACATTAGCACATGCAAGCACATTATTATTATACAAGATTTATATAGCGCCAACAGTTTGCGCAGCGCTTTACAATATAACATGACACTTACGTTTGACTATGACACGCCGGATGTGCCTCAGCTGCTCCTCCTCGCGTACCTTGAGGTCGGACCAGCGTTTTAAGAGCTGGTCCTTCGTCCGGTCCTTCCCGAACAGCTCCAGGATGGTGGTTCGGAGTTTGTCAAGGATACGATCCTTTCGTGAATTATTCTTTCTGCCATATGGGCACTTACGTCAGTCGTAATCTTTGCGATCAAAGATGTGGACCAGCTCCAACATCTCGTCAAATGCCATGTTGCTGGCCCGCTTCTTCCTGGGTGGTGTCTCATGGGTGGAAGAAGATGAGGAGGTGTCCGAATGGCACTCGTCTCTTGCAGCCATGATAAATAATAAAATCAATATTTTTTGGCCTGTCAAAAAAGTTGTTAAAAAACTGGCTCAAAGTTCCGACATCCGTGCGCGTGCATGCGCGACCAGCGGACGAATCGGATCCAACCCGATTACGAAGGAATTATCGTATCGACAGAATTATCGGATCATTGGAAACAAAAACAAGTGATGCGCATTTACAAATACAAAATTTACAGAATCAGCGATATAACCTATAATAGTTAAATATACGAAGTCCAGAATTACCGAAATGGAACTGAAATCACGAATGGAACCGAAATCATGAATAGAGCGAAAATAAATTTCGATTTGACACCTTTCAAGTCCATTCGAAAATTCCGAAAATATTTCGTTTCGGCTTGGAAAACTTTTCGGATCTGTCAGTTTTCGGGTCCGATCCGATTCGGAAAATCGTCCGAATCCAAAAACACGAATCGGGAAATTTCGTGGAAATTCCGAAACCCGAAACGCACATCCCTAGAGTGGAAGGAACGTCCACTCTTGCTGTCATTCATTCTCATGGACGTTACTTCCATTCTGAATTGCGCTCGTCTGACTGTGGGGTATGAGGAAGGAAGTTGCAGCTAGCGTTCTATACACACTGGGAGCTCTGTGCAGGGTTACTCTGCAGACATGATGCTCCAAGCCAGCATGACTCAGAGCAGCCGAGAGAAGCCCAGCGTGTCTTCAGCAGTGCTTGGGAGCCAAGTACCTGAGCGGCAGTATCTGTCCGGAGCAGCTTAAATCCGGAAATACAGAAATCAGGATATCTCTGAAAATTCCAGTTTTCAGGGTTTACCGGATTTTAAGAAGTGGTGCTCAAGCAGAACACATGTTTGCATGATGTATATTTCTGGTGTAAATTACTACATGTACATACATCACATGGAAAGTGCAAATGCAGAGGTTCTCTGTGTTGTTTCACTTATGCAAATTGACTGAGGAACCACAGTACAAATTGAACTAAATCCCCCTTTAAACTAGGAGGGTATGTGTAAGAAGGAGCTTTTATTTTTTCATGGATCAGTTAATTAAATATTTTCAGGCAAATGCTTCCCACAAATTTGAGCAGAGAGGCTGCGTTTCTGTTAATGCCCAAATACTTATTGACTGCACAATGAAACAACATTTTGTTGTTCAATTATCATGCAGAAAAACAGGTCACTGTAATGTCATTCTTTTCAACCGCTGTTATTTAGAGTTGTATTTAACCCCTTAATGACCCCTGACGTACCCTGTACGTCCTGTCCTCGGGTCTCCCTTAGACCCGCGGACGTACAGGGTACGTCAGCGGCGCCAAATCCCCCTCCCGCCCGATACTCACCTCCCTCGTCGGATCCCACGGCGATCTGGCAGGGAGGAAGCCTGCCCAGGTGATTTACATGGGCAGGCGAGGCTGATGACGTCGCCACGCTGCGTGGTGACGTCATCAGAAGGTGCCCCCATGTGTTTCAATGGAGGGGAGGGGGGGCTCCTTCGGAGCCCTCTATCTCCCCAACCATTGAAGCTAGGGAGATGCCGTTTGCACCGCTGGAGAGGGGAGAGCCTCCCCTTTCCTGCGGTGTATGGCATTAACAGTTTCGCGGCCGGATCGCTTTTCGGCGCCAAAACGCGATTCAAACCTTCAAGCCTCCAGGTCCCCCCCACCCACTGACAACCTCACCATATGTGTGAGGATGTCAGTGGGCCAGTTAACCCTCTATCTGCCATGTAGAGATAAGGGGATCCTAAGGATCCCTTTATCTCCCGATCCATGGCAGCTGGATGGTCATATTTGCCATCATTTAAAAGGCCTGATTATGGCCTTTCAAATGATACCAAACATGACCAGGTTTAGTTTTAAAAAAAATTAAAAAAAAAAATTAAATAAAAAAAAAATAATAAAAAAATTAAATAAAATAAAAAAATGTTTTTTTTTAAAAAAGTTTTTTTTGTCTGGGGGGAGTTTAATAGACATGTGCACAGCACAAAATTTCGTTTTGAACTAATGCATTAGTCCTAAAATGCAATTTATTTAGTTACTAAAGAAATTCGTTTTCAGTTCTTTAGTATGAAAACTAATTTCATTCATCCGAAAACCAATGGATACAATTACTATTGTAGCGGCTCCTCAGAGGGCTGAAATCGCTGCTTGTTACAGTATCTCTCACTCTCAGCACAATGTGGGCCATATTACATAGTTGGTGCTAACATAACCAGAGCTGTTGTAAACTTCCAGAGCCATTATAGCCTATGGAGGTTTTCAGTTTACAACAGCTCTGGTTAAGTTATTACCAACATTGTAATACTGCCCCTTGTCAGGCAAAGCTTTTACAGTAACTGACTGCTGCTCATCACAGCGCTCAGAGTTTCAGTAAAACTAGTAAATAATATTTTTTATATATAAGAGGTTAGAACAATTTATTTCCTTGTTTTACTGAAACTCTGAGCGCTGTTACAGTCAGTTACTGTAACAACTGAGCCTGATACATTGTACTGAGAGATAATGTAACAAGCAGCCGATCTCAGCGCTCACAGCCACTGGATTTAAAGGGCTGAAGAAAAGGATCCTCTCTGTATAATGTTTAGAACATCCTCCTGCATTAATTAATACCCCTCTCTGTATAATGTATACAACATCCACCTGCATTAATACCCCTCTCTGTATAATATATAGAACATCCTCCTGAATTAATTAATGTCCCTCTCTGTATAGAACATCCTCCTCAATTTATACCTTTCTCTGTATAATGTATATAACATCCTCCTGCATTAATACCCCTCTCTGTATAATGTATAGAACATCCTCCTGCATTAATTAGTGCCCATCTCTGTATAGAACATCCTACTGCATTGGGATGTGGAGGGTGCAGAACTTCGGATGTTGCGATGTTGTGCTCTTCATTGCTGGTCTCCTTCACTCATCAATGTAATATCACAAAAAGGACTGAAACTAAAATGTAGTGCTTTTTATTTTAGTTTCTTTCGTTTTTTGTACTGAACAGTTTCGTTTCTCTTGAGTCATACTAAAACTAAATTATCCCAAAATTCTGACTAAATCGTTTTAGTACTAAAACGAATGCACATGTCTAGAGTTTAATTAAATAGGACCTAGGCTGTCATCTAAAAATAATTAGCACAAAATGGTCAGAATGAGCGCAGCGCACATAGGTGAACTGTCTCAGCAGTGAAGGGGTTAAAAAGCAAACGCATGTTAAAATTGGGTATTTCTAGTCTCGGGACAAAATTTTGAACCTATTTAGCCGGGGTCTTTTTGGGTGGTTGTAGATTTTGGGGATTAAATTACGAAAAAGTGTGTTTTTACCATTTTTCCCTCATATTTCATATTTTTTTTTATAGTAAATTATTCAATATGATGGAAATAATGGTATTTCTAGAAAGTCCATTTAATGGCGGGAAAAAGGGTGTATAATATGTGTGGGTCGAATAAACGAGTAAGAGGAAAAATTGTCCTAAACACTAACAGCGCAGAAACGTAAAAACAGCAGCGGTCACTAAAAGACGGATTTGTGTAAAACCGCCCGGTCACTAAGGGGTTAACAAGATATTCTGTGAATGACTCACTTGCCGTCATTCATAGGAGCAGGTAAATATCATGATTACAGATTCATTTGCATCCACTAATAACTGCTTTCCTCCTGCTACCATGAGACAGAGGCAGCTGTTTTGCCAACTGACGTGTTCACAACAGTAACTCTTTCTCAGTCATTTAACCTCGGAAAAGGACAGTTCACTGACCGCACAAGTGATGTCACAATTAGCCATCACTCATAACAGCAGGTCCCGAACCATTATTATACGAACGTGGCAACATAGACAATTAACCTCCATTCACACCAGCAAGTGACTAACCATCCAGTGAAAGTAGCTGCTATCTTGCCAGCAGCCACATTTACCAGAAGCAGCTCAGTGGTCTGAGAAATTATAATACTGAAATTAATAACATATCGTGACAACAGAGATATCAGAATAAATCTATAGTCGAACGTTGCAATCATTCTCAGTGATGCATTAAGTGAACAAAGGTTGACAGCCAGTAGAATATAATCCACAAAGTTGCTTAGATGTCTACATAGCCAGCAGATTTGGTTGAGTTGATAGGTAATAAATTAATAAGTATTAAAACTGGGGGGGGGGGGTTCATTTATAACAAATTTTAAAACTTGCATAAAAGCAATGAACAGGATTGCTGAAAACCATTGTGTGACGTACAGTCACAAAGCAACAGTACAAAGAATACGCCAGAGATGATTTTGCGTAACTATAGAAACGACAGAGAGAAGAGATTGGTATTATGTAAAACTATTTCATACACTTCATGGACAATAAGGGAAAACAAAGACAGCACGTTGGCAAGGAGCGAGGATTAAAGTGACAACTAAGAGTAATGCAATCGTTAAAACAGATACGAAGTGAGAGGCTCATGTTGTTCAATCAACCAGAAATCTGAACTATTCTCTAATCCTTAAAAACATTTGCTTATGGATCCAACTCGCAAGGAATACTTCATTTAGTGCTCGAAACAGGGATGAAGTTACAGCACGCATTTTAAGTGAAGGTTGGGTCCATGATAAAAATATAATATTATCCTATACAATTATTCAGTTTGTAGATTGTGAGTTCCTACGGGAATAGGGCCCTCATCTCCTCCTGTTTGTCAAATGTTGTTCAATGTATTGTAACCCTGTCTATACTGTGCTTATTGTACAGCGCTGCGGAATATGCTGGCGCTTTATAAATAAAGAATAATAATAATAATAACTCGTCTGTCGCTAGATGCACGCGCACCCTCGACTCTCTTCCAGGGTCCCGCAGCGATCTAAGACCCTTCCCGGCATGATAATGTCATTTTCATGCGGCTCCCCGGCAAAGCCGGAAGATCACCTGAAAGGAGGAGTGGGTCCTTTCTGACCCACTGTCCCTTCTGAGTGGAAGGAGGTAAAAGTTAAAGACAGGCACCGCTGGAAAGGGCAGTCTGATGATGCCAATCATGACCATGTAGAAAGTAAGAAAAAAAATTATAATAAAATAATTAAAATACAATAAAAACGTGTTTATAAAAAAACACCTGCACACCATAAATATATGGTGGAGACCCTAAAAAAACACCCGCACACCCTGAATATTCAGCGGAACCCCTAAAAAAGACACCCACACACCCAATATATATGGATTAGCCCCTAAAAAGACACCCGCACACATTGAATATATAAAGGAGCCCCTAAAAAAAGACACCCATACACCCTGAATATAACGAGGAGACCCTAAAAATACAACCACACACCCTGAATATATGGAGGCAAACCACACTCTACGACAAAAACCTGTCCGGAGGGCAAGTCTAAACACCTAGTTCTTAATAACAACATTCCTCAAGAATTGCAGCTTTATTTAAAGGTATCAGTTGGGGAATCTCTAGCTGGAATTTCAGGGAGATTATTTTCCAATCAGAATTATTGTGAATAATTGAGTTATTTAATATTTAACCTGTTTATGACACTTTTGCAAATATCCTGGGGTTGTAACAAACACCAGTTTTGAAGACAAAAGTAATCAACCATTTCCACTTTGGCACTTTTTTGGTATTTAATAGGCATGAACAAAGTATGATAGCGCATGGGTAAAGATTGCTTACAGAGGCTAATTGCATAGCATACTTTTAGATTTGAATGATGTATCATTGACGCTGGTGCACATATACATGAAAGTGTGGTTAATTTAAAAGCTCTGTAAATAAAATAATAAAATATTTATTTTTTAAAAAAATTACCCGTATTTGAATTTTGTACTTCATTTAGATGCACCTATAGCGTCATTTTACATTATATTTTGGATGGTGGAGTCATATACTGAATAAATGTGGAATTCTTTCTGCAATGTCTTTTTTGTATATTTTCCATACACCCCATAACTCATTTTTGAAAAAAAAATATTTTTCTAAAAAATCCAAACTGCCAAGTCAGAAGCTGAAAATGTTAGAATGATAAACAAAAAAGGTAAACCTAGAAATATAAAAAGATAATTAAAGCAAGTGAAGACAGATATTACATGGGGTAGGTAAATAATGATGTTTCAAATTAATATCTTTTGCAAATTGTTCCCTGGTGTTTCTGTAGGGTTGAAAAGCCCCAAATGATAATTCAGTGAATGTATATATCTATTTACAAACGATTTGGACTTAACAAGCTTAGAAAAATCCAAGGTCGTATCAAAGTGAAGCATTGTAGCGTATGGTCTGTACACTTCATTTGCTTCTCTAAAAACTAATCTATAGGTTTTTCTATCATATCTCAAAAGAAGCATTCAGGAGTTCTCTTCAGTGTCTCATCAGACAAAGGAAAAATAATGTAACTTCAACCATAGGAAGATGGAAAGGCCTGACCAGGCTCACTTTACAATAATGGAAGTGTGTTATGATTATCTCTAAAGTGGCTCAGATAGAAACACCTATGCCTCCATAGCCAGTAACATGATGCAACCAGATCAAAGTTGTGTTTTCACAATGCCAGTTTAATAGGTGTAAGACCAGCGTAATGAAGAGAACAGTACCAAGGTCTACACCCATAAACTCGATTACTCATCTACAACCAGAATGCATTCTGAATACTCAATAGTTTCTGCAACACTAATGGGCGTGAATACCACATCTGATACAAAGTGCACATACCTGTGTGATTTATAGCTGTGGGACTCTTTGACACATTTAAATAAAGTTGAGATTGCTGTAGGTTGGCCACACTCTGAGCGATATACTTAAAGAAACACTATACACTAAATTTTGCACACACATATAAATCCCCTTTAACAATTGTGCAGATGCTGCTGACAGCAAAGTCCTAATGCTAATTACGCACCACTGCGGCTAACTGAAAAGTTATCTACAGCTCCAAGCTGGTGCTGATACCGCTTCTGAAGAATCAGTTAGCACTAGCTGGAACCCCCCCCCAATCAAATACTCACCACTAATCTTGCGGCACGAACATTGGCCCGATCCGCTGCTTCTGGCCGACCGGGAACAGAATGAGACTGGGGACATATAGTACTCTCGAGAGTGAGATTGTGCAGGTCACAGGACCGGCAGCTCAACCCTCCATGGAGTTCTAAAGACTCCAGGAGGTGACACTTGTGGTGGCATAATAACAGTGCCGCGAGTATCCAGGAGGGTACTGCTTGTTACAGGGCAGGCTGCTGAATTCAGTGCCTACCTTGTAATCTGGTTTTAAAACGGGGTTGCTAAGGGGAAACTTGCAGTCACATTTTTTTTCCATTAGCATGCCCGTTTCAGCTCAGACCAGGTGATCGGGCCTTTAGAAAGATTAAACTTTTTTTGTAAAGAAAGTTGAGTTAGCATCATTATTTCATTAAATTGAACCTTACTCTTGGACCTTCCCTGTAGTAATGAGATATTCCTAAATCTGTTGAGTCAACTGAATAAAAAAAAAATATTATTTGTGTGGGTTGTGCAATTAAATGACTTCCAATAGCATTAATTAAAAAAAATGATAGGCACAAAATGGTCACAAAGTGCTCAAATCAAAGGTTTGAAATAGGTCAGAATTGAAGGGGTTAAAAAAACTATCAGGGTTATTCAAAGAGAATCGAAAAGTCACCCGCAAAAACATCTGGATTAACCCCGCCAAACACGCCATAGAAACCCGAGCAACCGCTGATCACAGCGCAGAGCAGCCGACACCACAGACGAATGGAGGCAAAAAACAGTACGCTTGAATGTTTCAAAAAGTGAAACGCTGTTTGCAAAGAAACTACAGAATGAAAATGTCTGGAATTTACATATAAGATCCAATGAATGATATTAAAAAGGGCTGTTACAGAAAAAATAAAAACGATTTAAAAAAAAAACGAAAAAAATAATTTCACAACAAAATCCTGTAACATGCCTGACAGTGTCACACTTGCAGCACCCACATCACGCTCGTGCCAAGGTGAGGCCCAGATTCCGGTGGAAAGCCCCTCTATGCAGACACACTACTGCAGACAGCAGAATGTACAGAACAATACAAAGAAAGCAAGAGACCTCTACACGGCCAGACAAAAGAATCCCTGAACGGAGAGGCCGTTCTTTTGAGAACCGGATCTATTCTAAAGGAAATAATATCACGGAGCCGCGCAGAGTCTATTACACAATACAGACAACAGGAATTAATACAGACAGTATAGACTAGGAACATGCATAAGCATCGTCAAGAGGAAAGCCAGAAGTCAAAACCAGAGCGAGTACGTCATACAGATAGCAGGGAAGCCAGAATATCGAAACCAGGGAATCGGTATAACACAAACAGAAAACCAAAGCACAAGGGAACAACTATAAACTGAAAAAACACAGGCGTGACAGAAATAAACTAGGAACACAATGGTAGGAGATACAGATAGACAGGGGATACAGAACCAAAAGTGAATGACCAAAAATATACAAACTGAACAGGAACAAACCAGCAAGCAGCTCTCAGAACACCACAACTGAATAATCAAGAAAATAGTGAAAATTCTGGAACAATGCATTATGGTCACATTGCTCTAAATAGGGAGGAGATCATGATAAATGACAGACAGGTGAGCTGAGGGAGAGAAACACAATTAACCCCTGAGCTGCAACCCAGAGATAACAATGACATGCACACAAGACCTGCACAGGATATACGTTTACAGAGAACAGGGGAACAGGGCTAGAAGCGTAGAACGTGATAAAAAGAGCCTAAAAAATCCATACATAAAGAGACTTTTTACTGCAGAATATTATAATCAACGGTTTATCAGATATTGGATTAAAACGGGAATATTTTTAACATTGAAGCCTATGAGATTCGCTGAAAAACCTGTTGAATAAAACCACCAAACAGCAGGGCAATTCGGCAACTTTTCACTGCTGGTTTTTGTTTTCTGAATAGACAAAGCATTGCTTCTCTATGGGGATTTCACTGCCCTCGAACAGGCACCGAACAGGCACCATATGTGCAGGCAATTCGCCAGCATTTGGCGAACTGCCTGCTCTCTGAATAGCCGAATGGCCAGGAAAGGTTACCGTAAGTTGAATTTCACTGTTCGGTTACCTTTCGGCCACAATTCGGATCTCATTGAATAACCCTGATGGTGAAGAACTCAGGGAATGATACATGACCTTAGTTACTCCCAAAAGTCTCATCCTATTGCCGTTATAGCACACTGCAAAAGAAATGAAAAGTAGGGAGTAAATCTAGAAACAGATCTAAAACATATACATTCATTATGCAATAAGTTATAAAACCTAAAAATTGAGGACCCTTAGGACCACACTCACAGGACAGAAATGTGTTTAATGCAAATTGATTGCTACCATACAACTGCATACGCTTGGAACCTCAGACCAGGTATCACTCGCCGTCACAGGAAACGCCATAGGACAAACTCCACTGGATGCAAAAATGAAAGACCAGGAGGGGATAGTTTGTATTTATCTCTGATGAAGACTAATGTTATTTTGGATGAAACATGCTTTTTTATGCTCTTTATTAAATTCTTTTTACCGTTACCAATAAATACATTTTTATTTACCAAATTTGCTTTGTTTGGTTGAAAAATGATTTTGTCCAAACTGAATTTCGCATTTTGACCAATTGTTTCAATATATAATTTTTATTCAGGATATCATTCAGAGTAAATTTTCATTTACCCCATACCTGACACCCGCTGGTGGGGGCAGTGTCATTTGTATTTATGTTGTACTCACCCTTCATTTCACACCTTCAAACTTTCTGCTCGATTTACTCTCTATTCAAAGAGCTCATGAGATCACCTAGACCCTTGGGCTTTTCTGGAGACAGCTCCTATGTTGTTGTCCAAATTTATTTGTATCAATTTCTGTCTGAGATTTGTGCTGTTACCTTTTAAAGCACATAAATTAGTTTTAAGTCCTTGTTTGAGAATGGAAGAAGATGGAAGATATTCCCTCGCAAGGGATTTAGGAGAGTCTAACTAAGGTCTCTGTTGTAATATCCTGTTGCAAAGTCCCCACCTCGGGGTAAATTACAATCTTCATGCAAAAATCCACGTGCAAAGCAAAAATCTTTGCGCCAAGCGTTAAAGTTTTGCGTGCGCAAATCACCGCTGGAATTACAATCCTCGCGCGTCTTTTCATCCGCCGTTCAAGAACGAGCGCAAACAGGACGCGACCAAATGCTCGCGTAGTACCCTCGTGCGCAAAAATCAGTGTGCGCACTGTTTTTTTGTCGCGATTCAGCCAATCAGAATTAAGAACCACAATTATCTCACGTTAAGTTTTTGCGTCTGCCACAGTCAATCTGAGCATATACAGTATGCTGCAGCAATAATACATGTACGCACAACTTCTCCATTTTATTGGTTTGGTATGAGTTGAATGGGCAACTATACTTTGCTGCATTTTTTTTTGGGCTGGTGTATTTGGGGTTAGCCAGGTTCTTCAGATTTGCCATTAACACCAGCTTTTAGGAGTTGCTAAAATTATGCGCGCAAAGGCTATGCGGTAATTACCGCGAAATAGCTTGTAATACCATCCTCAAACCAGCGCACATTCGCATTTGCGCTCACAATGTTAAGTATAGGACGTACGCAGTACAGTAAACTCGCGCAGGGTTCGCGCAGGTTCACCCGCGGTAGACGATTGCGCGCGGTTGTTGCGCTATGTAATTCGGGATTCGGCGCAAATGGTTTTACCCTTCGCGTTAATGATTATTTGTGCCGACGCAAACGTTTGCGTGAGGATTTAATTTAGCCCCTCGTGAATCCCCGAAAAAATTGCCACAGTAAAAAATTTGCAGTTTTAAAAATGAAATGTAAATTCACATAACTTAACAGAGAAAAAGTATTTTCATCTGAAAAATTGGTGCTATCACGTCAGTGTCTCACTACAAGCCATCCTCATTTTTGTGATTGGAGTAGGGTGCAAAAATAACACTACTGTAAGTGTAAGTTGTATGCTTATGGTTAGTGTGAGGGTTAGGGTTGCTATTTGTGCTTGTTTTAGGGTTAGGGTTCGAATGAAGTTTAGGATTGTGTTAATGTTACAGTTTGTGTCTGTTCTTGTTTTAGGGTTACGAATAAGGTTAGCATTAGACATGTGCATTCGTTTTAGTACTAAAACGATTTAGTCAGAATTTTTGGATAATTTAGTTTTAGTATGACTCAAGAGAAACGAAACTGCTCAGTACAAAAAACGAAAGAAACTAAAATAAAATGCACTACATTTTAGTTTCAGTCCTTTTTGTGATATTACATTGATGAGTGAAGGAGACCAGCAATGAAGAGCGCAACATCGCAACATCTGAAGTTCTGCACCCTCCACATGCCAATGCAGTAGGATGTTCTATACAGAGAGGGGGCATTAATTAATGCAGGAGGATGTTCTATACATTATACAGAGAGGGGTCTTAATGCAGGAGGATGTTATATACATTTTACAGAGAAAGGTATAAATTGAGGAGGATGTTCTATACAGAGAGGGACATTAAATAATTCAGGAGGATGTTCTATATATTATACAGAGAGGGGTATTAATTAATGCAGGTGGATGTTGTATACATTATACAGAGAGGAGTATTAATTAATGCAGGAGGATGTTCTAAACATTATACAGAGAGGATCCTTTTTTTCAGCCTTTTAAATCCAGTGGCTGTGAGCGCTGAGATCGGCTGCTTGTTACATTATCTCTCAGTACAATGTATCAGGCTCAGTTGTTACAGTAACTGACTGTAACAGTGGTCAGATTTTCAGTAAAACAAGGAAATAATATTGTTCTAACCTCTTATATATAAAAATATTATTTACTAGTTTTACTGAAACTCTGAGCGCTGTGATGAGCAGCAGTCAGTTACTGTAACAGCTTTGCCTGACACGGAGCAGTATTACAATGTTGGTGCTAACTTAACCAGAGCTGTTGTAAACTGAAAACCTCCATAGGCTATAATGGCTCTGGGAAGTTTACAACAGCTCTGGTTATGTTAGCACCAACTATGTAATATGGCCCACATTGTGCTGAGAGTGAGAGATAATGTAACAAGCAGCGATCTCAGCCCTCTGAGGAGCCACTACAATAGTAATTGTATCCATTGGTTTTCGGATGAATGAAATTAGTTTTCATACTAAAGAACTGAAAACGAATTTCTTTAGTAACTAAATAAATTGCATTTTAGGACTAATCCATTAGTTAAAAACGAAATTTTGTGCTGTGCACATGTCTAGTTAGCATCACAGTTAGGGTTGAAGAAAATTGCTGCAGTAAAACAGTATTTTAAAATTGTAGTAAAAATTCAGATGAATTTAAAAAAATGGATTTTTGTTGGAAATATCAGCGCAGTCTCATTGATTTGTCATTGCAATTAATCACAGTACTGATGCAAAAATAACACGTGTAAGTTGTAAGGATTCATCCTAACAGTTAAAGAACAGAAGAAATCTTACAGACAGATAAAACAAATCGAGGGCAATCATGTCTTAAAAACATAATATCTTACTTATTTAACTTCTCCTTTTTTCAAATTAAAAATGTATACTTTATTAATTATCTGAACTCGGTATCAAATTGCTCAATTTGTTATACTTGATTAAAACCCAAAGGCTAATAAAAGTATTTCTAGTGGGAAATTTTGCAGCTTAATTGGAAGCAATTTCCTATAGAAGCAACTTCAAGGTCAGCAAAGTCTTCAAATTGCATGATATCTGAAACATCTGTACCAAGAAATTCTAAAGCAGCAGTAAAAACAATTGATTACTACAGTATATAAAATGTGTTTCTTAGTTTAAATATACATTTGTCACACACACCCTTTAACCTGCCAGGTTCATTTGAAGCCAATATACTTCTAAAGAAATGGTAACAGAAAACTGACTTCCAATCATGCTCAATGACAAAAAAATAGGTTGTCAATATAATATTTTGCTGTGGAATCTTTAAGGGGTTATTCAGAGAGCCGATCTGGCCCCGAAATGGCACCGAACATGGAATTTCCCAGTATGGGGCCATTTCGGGGCCATTCGGCTATTCAGAAAGCAGGCTGTTTGCCAAATTGTGGCGAATTGCCTGCACGTAAGGTGCCTGTTTGAAGATGGTAAAATTCCCCATAGAGAAGCAATGGTTAATCTATTCAGAGGACACAGAACAGCAGGGAAAAGTTGCCGAAGTACCCTGCTCTTCAGTGGTTTCATTCGGCAGATTTATTCAGGTGATGCGAATCCCATAGGCTTCAATGTTAAAAATATTCCCGTTTCTATGCACCATCTAATAAACCGTTTATTATTTCAATCTTCAGTAAAAAGTCTCTTTGTTGTTTTTTTTGCATCTTTTAGGCATTTTTTGGAATTTTTTCGAGAAAAAAAACAACTTTTTTTTAGTAGCGGATTTTCTTTTTTCTGTAACAGACCTTTTTATTATCATTCATTGGACCTTATATGTAAATTCCATACATTTTCGTTCAGTAGTTTCTTTGCAAACAGCATTTCAATTTTGACACTTTCAATCGTTTTGTTTTTGCTTTTTTTTTACCGCGTTCGTCAGCTTGTCTGATTTTTCGGGTGATTGGTCTGCGCTGTGTTCGGCAGCTCGGTGGCTTTTTCTGGATGTGTTCGGTGTGTTTTTTTATGCCGGTTTGAGTAATTCGATATTTTGGATTTTATCGGATGCGTTTTTTGGTGGGTTTTCTGCTGTTTTGCGGAAGATTTTCGGGTCCGTTCCCTGCTCTCTGGGAACCCTGTGGTGAATGCTGAATTCCCAGCAGGGTGGGGAAATTTGATTCCCCAAAGTGCAGGAAACGGGGAGAGCACCAGAATGTTGCAAAACTTTAAATTGATTGTGATAACTTGTAAAAATATCATAATACCAGGTAAAAGTAAAGTTATAATTTCAGAAGAACACTTCATGAGTAATTTCGTTTAGTACATTGGTAAGAAATAAACATCTGTGCTTCTGTGTAGCAATGCCAATGTAGGCAAGTATGTGTTTAAATCTTCAAGTAGAAAATATTAAGATAATACTGTATCTTGGCTATGCTCCAGTGACTGAGAATGGATATTTATGTACTATTAGTTGACAATTGTACAAGAGGGCTATAGAGATCTACGTGTACCAGAGGTTACCTGGATATTTATATTAGAAGGGGTAAGTGAATAAATGTGTACAAGAGGGGGTGGGAGGATCTTAAAACACCATAACACTTGTTAAACTTTACTGGTTAAGGTGCCTGGATTCTTCCTGTAACCTCTTGGACTTTAACCCCTTTACTCCTGAGATCGAGATATCTCAGGCTTCAATGCCACCATCCAGTGCCCAATATTGAGATATCTCGATCTGCAGCTCTGCAACCCAAAATAAAATGAACTTTGTTTACTGCAATCTAATTTTGTTTGCTTTTGGGCTGCAGAAGGTGCCCCCAAAGAGCTAAAACTGTGTAAAATAAGCTAACTGGGTGTCCTGACACTGGATATTCAGCAGCCAATGCAGGGAACCTCGAGCTGCAACTGTAATAGCTGTAAATCAATTTGGCAGTAGATGGCACCATCTACTGGCCAAATATGTTTTGTTTTTTTTTAGTTTTATAATTCTTTATTTTAGAATTTGCACATGGAAACAGAAAACATATTCAGCAGTAGGTGGTCACGCAAGGCCACAGTAAGTCATCAATAGAGTCTCAACTGGAAAATACAACAAGAGTCTGCTGCGAGGAGTATCTCAGATAAAACAAAAAAGGGGGAAGGGGGTGACGGGTAAGTCATCAAAGGTGTCTCAAAAGTACATCAAAAGTCTGCTGCGAGGAAAAATCTCAAAAAAGGTGGGGGTGAGGGGGCTGTCCGGGTGGTGCACAAAAAGAGGTAGGGAAGGACTGCCAGTGGACGTCAGGAAAAAAAAAAAAAAAACTGGGCAGGGAAAAGGGGTGAGGGATGGGCGGGGGACTGCCCAAGTAAGGGGGGACATTCCCGGCTCACCCCGACAACCCGAAGGAAAGTTGGGGGCCATGGAAGGGGTCCCAAGGCCAGGAGACCTGGGGCCAAAAGCACAGCCAGAGCCATGGTTGCCGCGCTGGTGGCTCACCCAAGGCAACCCAGTATCCCGCACGCCAAAAAAAAAGAAAAAAAAAAAAAAGGGGGGTAATGGGGGAAGGGAGTCCCAACGTCCCTATAGGTGTACAGAAAACAAAGGCCCCAGAGACCTCAAGGGAAGGTCCTCGACAAAAGGTATCGCCCGGACATAAAGAAAAAAGGGGACAAACACCACAACACTGCATATCTCATTAAATGGGGAGGGGGAATCACTGCTCAGGTAAAGCCGGCAAGGTAAAATAGGGAAGGCAGGGGTCATCTCAACATGGGTAGAAGGAATGCCAATTCCGTAGTGGGGTTGCCAAAACAGTCAGCGAGGGACATCCGATCTGTGGGAGCCCCCTCAGCCGGTTACACAGCAGCAGGGCCAGCCATCTCAGCCAGAGTCAATATGTGGCACAGAGCCTATAGTCCCCATGAGGACAGACCGAGGAAGAAGGGTCTGCCATCTAGAAAGCTTCCCAACTGCATCTCCAGTTCCAGGCACCGCAACACAGCCCAGATCCAATCTCCGCCGCACCCCAGGAAACAGCCAGGCCGATGACAGCAGCGCACAAGGGGGATCCACCACCATCCCGAAGTCCGCAGGAACAACCAGGAGTCTGCAATTCATTCGTAAATTCTCAGCTAGGGGCCGACACACAGCGGGTAAGTAGATCTTCCGTGACAAAGGGATCGCTTGCAGAGAAGAGGCTGGCCTGGGTACTTCAAGCAGGTCATCACTGTCAGCCCTCAGGAGATCACGACCAGGGACACCACCTCCAGTACTCCACCTCTCCTCGCCCAACTCATCCGAGCCAGCGACCGAGCCGGGCAGGGGATCCACCGGCACAGCACCAAACGGAGCGGCCGTCTCCTGGCATGCCCGCAACGCATTCACGAGGCGCCGTACATCTCCCCGTGTAATCGGCTGATCCTCTTCCTCAGACAGCCATCCATCTAAGTCCGCCATCTCGGCCCCGCTGCTCCCAAAGGGAGGCCGGATCATCATCCTGCCGCAGGAAAGGATCCAAAAATGGCCGCCCGAGGTAGGCCGCAATCTCAGGCCTGAGTTTGGAAAGTGCCCCAAAGTGAGTTAAAGGGCCGCGTTAATGTCCGGTTGCAGGGCAGCAGGTCACCCAACGTATTCCCCTCCACACCAGTCACTGTAGCCGACGGTAGGTCGCGATAAGCAGCAGGTAACACTGCAAGTCATCAGGAGCTCAGCAAAGTGCGACCATCTCCGCCAGCAGTCAGCTCCGCCCCCCCCCAAATATGTTATTACAGTAACAAAAACATTGGGAATATGCCCAATATTTTTTACTGTATAATTAATGAAAAATAACTTTTCAAAAACCGCCGCTGGTTCCTGACATTGTTTTTTTTGGAAAATCACTTAATAATAAATGACAAAATAAAAGACATTTTGCTGCAAATTAAAATAATAAATGGTTTGATAGATAGTGAATAAAAACGGGAATATTTTTTTTACGTTGAAATCTATGGGATTCTCCTGATTAAACCTGCCAAATGAAACCACCGAACATCAGGGCATTTCACTAATATTTCTCTGCTGTTTGGTGTTATCTGAATAGATTAAACATTGCTACTCAAGTGGGATTTTACTGCCGTCAAACATGCACCATACTTCACTGGCAATTTGTCAATATATTGCCAGCTTTTGAATAGCCAATAGCCCCAAAATTGCACCTTACGAGGAAATTCATTGAACAATTTCAGGGCCAGTTTGGCTTTCTCTGAATAACCCCTTTAGTCAATTAGAAATGCAAATAATGTTTTTCAGTACATTAGCTTTAACAAAATATGTAATAGTATTTAGTTTGATATTATACATAAAGTCAAGAAAATAGCAGTGAAAGACCGATTGTAAGCTACAATCGGTTCTACAATGGTTAGCTAGTAATTTTCTCATAGACCATAAATTTATTTAATTTCTTTGAAGTATCTATGTTAAAAAAACATGTTTTGTACATGTATGTATAAAGATGAATTGGTGTTATATTGCTGCTAACACATAACCTTATAATGATACATTATTACAAATAGATTCTTACTAATAACATGCTGTTAGCAAAGCCATTAAAATTAAGACCTAGGGTTAAATCCCAATAAAGCAGCACTGCATGAATGTTCAACTTTGTGTGTATTCAACAGTTAAGTTTGCCTTAAGTCATAAGCAATAATCTTGCAGTTTCTTGAAACAGACCAGATGAGACAGCACATCCTCAGCTGATAGGATAAAAACAATGCTGGAGGCATTTGCAAAACAACAGTGCCTCAGCAAGGACACAGACAAGCAAAATGATGCTTTATGAAAATAGAAAAGCAGAGTTAAATAAGATAAATTCAACCATTGAATTGTTTTTTATGCAACGCACACACAACCATGACTACACACACACACACACACATACTACTGATATCTGTTACATACTAATTTGCTATGTTTGATTCTCCCAGTGTCCAGTGTATAGATATCTGAAGACTAATTTATAAAGATCCCATATTTCTTTTTACTCTGTTATCAACATTTAAAAGAGTATATATTGACAGGAAGAGAGCTACTTACCCATACTCTGGAAATTGATAAAGTGTTAGAATATGGGTCTTTCATGATAAAAAAAATGAAATGTGGTCATAAATGGTAAATTTTCAGGATGGACATCAGTGGTAAGTGGTGTCCCTCAGGGGTCTGTTATAGGACCAATTCTATTCAATTTATTTATAAATGACCTTGAAATAGGCATCGAAAGTCATGTATCAATGTTTGATTACACAAAATTAAGAAAAGTAATACAATGTGAGCAGGATGTTACTTCGCTGCAGAGGGATTTAGTTAAATCGGGGGACTGGGCACTTAAATGGCAGATGAGGTTTAATGTAGAGAAATGCAAGGTTACGCACTTTGGAGTAAAGAACACACAAGCAACTTATACCCGAAATGGTACAGAGTTAGGGAAATCAAAGCAGGAGAAGGATTTGGGAAAAATCATAGACTTCAAAACTAAGTAACACTGTGCAATGTCAAACAGCAGCCGCCAAGGCCAGCAAGCTAATGGCAAGCATTAAAAGGGGAGTTCACTCACGGGATGAAAACATAATTTTGCCTCTTTATAAATCAACTAGTTGTAAAGCCTGCCCAGAGGGCAGTCTATTGTGGATATACTGCCCCTGCTCATGTATACTGCCCCAGCTCGTGGATACTGCCCCAGCTCGTGGATATTGCCCCAGCACGTGGATATTGCCCCAGCACGTGGATATTGCCCCAGCTCGTGGATATTGCCCCAGCACGTGGATACTGCCCCAGCACGTGGATACTGCCCCAGAACGTGGATACTGCCCAAGCACGGATACTGCCCCAGCACGTGGATATTGCCCCAGCACGTGGATATTGCCCCAGCACGTGGATACTGCCCCAGCTCGTGGATACTGCCCTAGCACGTGGATATTGCCCCAGCACGTGGATATTGCCCCAGCTCGTGGATACTGCCCCAGCTCGTGGATACTGCCCTAGCACGTGGATATTGCCCCAGCACGTGGATGGATACTGCCCCAGCACGTGGATATTGCCCCAGCTCGTGGATACTGCCCCAGCTCCTGGATATTGCCCCAGCACGTGGATACTGCCCCAGCACGTGGATATTGACCCAGCACGTGGATATTGCCCCAGCACGTGGATACTGCCCCAGCACGTGGATACTGCCCCAGCACGTGGATATTGCCCCAGCTCGTGGATACTGCCCCAGCACGTGGATACTGCCCAGCACATGGATATTGCCCCAGCACGTGGATTGATACTGCCCCAGCACGTGGATACTGCCCCAGCACGTGGATACTGCCCCAGCACGTGGATATTGCCCCAGCTCGTGGATACTGCCCCAGCTCCTGGATATTGCCCCAGCACGTGGATACTGCCCCAGCACGTGGATATTGACCCAGCACGTGGATATTGCCCCAGCACGTGGATACTGCCCCAGCACGTGGATACTGCCCCAGCACGTGGATATTGCCCCAGCTCGTGGATACTGCCCCAGCACGTGGATACTGCCCAGCACATGGATATTGCCCCAGCACGTGGATTGATACTGCCCCAGCACGTGGATACTGCCCCAGCACGTGGATACTGCCCCAGCTCGTGGATACTGCCCCAGCTCGTGGATACTGCCCTAGCACGTGGATACTGCCCCAGCACGTGGATACTGCCCCAGCTCGTGGATACTGCCCCAGCTCGTGGATACTGCCCCAGCACGTGGATATTGCCCCAGCACGTGGATTGATACTGCCCCAGCACGTGGATATTGCCCCAGCTCGTGGATACTGCCCCAGCTCCTGGATATTGCCCCAGCACGTGGATACTGACCCAGCACGTGGATATTGACCCAGCACGTGGATATTGCCCCAGCACGTGGATATTGCCCCAGCACGTGGATACTGCCCCAGCACGTGGATATTGCCCCAGCACGTGGATACTGCCCCAGCACGTGGATACTGCCCAGCACATGGATATTGCCCCAGCACGTGGATTGATACTGCCCCAGCACGTGGATACTGCCCCAGCACGTGGATGGATACTGCCCCAGCACGTGGATACTGCCCCAGCACGTGGATACTGCCCCAGCACGTGGATACTGCCCAGCACATGGATATTGCCCCAGCACGTGGATTGATACTGCCCCAGCACGTGGATACTGCCCCAGCACGTGGATACTGCCCCAGCACGTGGATGGATACTGCCCCAGCACGTGGATACTGCCCCAGCACGTGGATACTGCCCCAGCACGTGGATACTGCCCAGCACATGGATATTGCCCCAGCACGTGGATTGATACTGCCCCAGCACGTGGATACTGCCCCAGCACGTGGATGGATACTGCCCCAGCACGTGGATACTGCCCCAGCACGTGGATACTGCCCCAGCTCGTGGATACTGCCCAAGCTCGTGGATACTGCCCAAGCACGTGGATACTGCCCCAGCACGTGGATACTGCCCCAGCTCGTGGATACTGCCCCAGCACGTGGATACTGCCCCAGCACGTGGATACTGCCCCAGCTCGTGGATACTGCCCCAGCATGTGGATATCGCCCCCCCCCTCGTGGATATGGCCCCCCCGCTCGTGGATATGGCCCCCCCGCTCGTGGATATGGCCCCCCCGCTCGTGGATATACTCACCTACATCGGCCCTCCAGCGATGGCGGTCCCGCGTCCCGCTTCCAGCGTCCTCTCTCGCTCCGTTGGTCGCCGGGATGACGTCACGAAAGCCTTTGACCCCCGGGGTCAAAGGCTTTCGTGACGTCATTCCGGCGAACAACGGAGCGAGAGAGGACGCTGGAAGCGGGACCGCCATCGCTGGAGGAGCTAAGGGCCGATGTAGGTGAGTATGTGTAGGCAACATCCCCCTACATTGGCCCGGAGCCTCAGCGGTGGCTGTCGTAGGCTGCTCGGCCGGCCTCCAGGCTTAGGCGAGCCCCTGGCTCGGCTGGGCCTGTAGGCCCAAGCCAAGCCGGGGGCTCGCCTGAGCCTGGAGGCCGGCCGAGCAGCCTGCGACAGCCGGAGGACAGTCACCGCTGGAGCTCAGGGCTAATGTAGGTGAGTATGTGCTCTCCACACCCACCCTGCTTACTCGGCCGGTATCCAAGCTTAGGCGAGCCCCCGGCTTGGGCCTAGAGGCCCAGCAGAGCCGGGGACTCGCCTGAGCATGGAGGCTGGTCGAGTTGCATGCTCGGCCGTCCTCCAGGCTCAGGTGAGTCCCTGGCTCGGCTGGGCCTCTAGGCCCAAGCCAAGCCGGGGGCTCGCCTGAGCCTGGATGCCGACCAAGCTTAGGCGAGCCCCCGGCTTGGCGTGGGCCTAGAGGCCCAGCCGAGCCGGGGACTCGCCTGAGCCTGGAGGACGCCCGAGCATGCAACTCGACCGGCCTCCATGCTCAGGCGAGTCCCCGGCTCGGCAGGGCCTCTAGGCCCAAGCCAAGCCGGGGGCTTGCCTAAGCTTGGATACCGGCCGAGCAAGCAGGGGTGTGTGTGTGTGTGTGTAGAGCACATACTCACCTACATCGGCCTCGAGTCCTTCACCGGTTCCACACATACTCACCGACATCGGCCCTTAGCTCCTCCAGCGATGGCGGTCCCGCTTGCAGCATCCTCTCTCCGTTGCTCGCCAGGATGACGTCACGAAAGCCTTTGACCCCCCCGGGGTCAAAGGCTTTCGTGACGTCATTCCGGCGAGTAACGGAGAGAGGATGCTGCAAGCGGGACCGCCATCGCTGGAGGAGCTAAGGGCCGATGTCGGTGAGTATGTGTTAGGCAACATCGGCCCTGAGCTCCAGCGGTGACCTCCTCCGGCCGAGCAGGCTGCTCGGCCGGCCTCTACGCTTAGGCGAGTCCCCGGCTCGGCTGGGCCTGTAGGCCCAAGCCAAGCGGGGGCTCGCCTAAGCCTAGAGGCCCGCCGAGCAGCCAGCGGCAGCTGGAGGAGGTCTCCGCTGGAGCTCAGGGCCGATTTTGGGGTGTATTTTTTGGGAACTTCGGCCCCGATCCTCCAGCGGTGACCTTCTCTGGCTGCCGCTGGGTGCTCGGCGGGCCTCTAGGCTTAGGCGAGTCCCCGGCTCGGCTGGGCCTGTAGGCCCAAACCGAGCCGGGGGCTCGCCTAAGCCTAGAGGCCCGCCGAGCAGCCAGCGGCAGCCGGAGGAGGTCTCCGCTGGAGCTCAGGGCCGATTTTGGGGTGTATTTGTTTGGGAACTTCGGCCCCGATCCTCCAGCGGTGACCTTCTCCGGCTGCTGCTGGCTGCTCGGCGGGCCTCTAGGCTTAGGCGAGTCCCCGGCTCGGCTGGGCCTGTAGGCCCAAACCGAGCCGGGGGCTCGCCTAAGCCTAGAGGGCCGCCGAGCAGCCAGCGGCAGCCGGAGGAGGTCTCCGCTGGAGCTCAGGGCCGATTTTGGGGTGTATTTGTTTGGGAACTTCGGCCCCGATCCTCCAGCGGTGACCTTCTCCGGCTGCCGCTGGGTGCTCGGCGGGCCTCTAGGCTTAGGCGAGTCCCCGGCTCGGCTGGGCCTGTAGGCCCAAACCGAGCCGGGGGCTCGCCTGAGCCTGGAGGCCCGCCGGCAGCCGGAGGACGGTCACCGCTGGAGGATCGAGGCATCTGGCCGTGTAAACACACGGGTAGCTGCGCGCGGCTCGTGCCGTTTTTTTTTTTTTTTTTTCACGCGGCCGGCACGCGCAGCTACCTGTGTGTTCTAACGGCCGCTTTCAAATGTCCGTCGCGCATGCGCAGTAGGGTTTTGGCGACGGACAGTTTTTAGCTTATCCTTTTATAGTATAGATGGTAAGACCGCACCTTGAATTTGCCATGCAATTTTGGGCACCTGTCTTAAGAAAGGATATTATGGCGCTAGAAAAAGTGCAGAAACGGGCGACTAAATTAATAAAGGGAATGGAAGGTTTAAGTTATGAGGAAAGGCTAACAAGCATAAACCTGTTTAGTTTAGAGAAACGGTGCCTTAGAGGGGATCTGATAACTTTATATAAATATATACGGGGCCATTATAAACCATTGTCTGGAAACCTATTCATCAACAGGACTATACACAGGACACGAGGTCACCCATTTACTGGACGAAAGGAAATTCAGCTTAAAGAATAGGAAGGGTTATTTTACAGTGAGAACAATAAAGCTGTGGAATTCTCTGCCTGTTGAGGTGGTTGGGTCTGAGACTGTACAGACTTTTAAACAATGACTGGATGACTTACTGCAAAAACATAATATTAAGGGTCATAATATTTAATATGTGGGTAAAAGGTTCTTGATCCAAGGAGAAATCTGACGCCGTTCTGGGACCAAGAAGGAATTTTTTCCCAGTGTGTTACATATTGGCGAGTGCTTCAGACTAGGGATGGGCTGGCGGTTCGATCCGAACATGAGTTTGATTTGGACATTAATACAGAAAAAATGGCGTCGCGCCCATACTCACCGGAGCGGCAGCAACTGCCAGGAGTAACAGCCCAGTTAATGTATAAAACATAATGATTTGGACATTGCCCGTTCGGCGAACATTGAACATTTCCGCGTGTTCGCAGCGTGTTTGCCCACAATGCACCACAATGGACCACAATGCACTTTCCACTGGCCTGAAGCTTGTAATTGACTACAGCCTTGCACCTGACCACAGGTCAGGTGCAAGACTATGCCAATCAGGGCTCAGAGTCCTGATTGGGAAAATTTTGCCCAATCATGGGGCTCACAGAGCTTAGTCCCGCCGCACAATATATAAGGCTTCCCTGCAGCCCCAGCGTCTGTTTGTTGCATGAGTGAATCAGAGAGGAGAAGAGATTGTTTGTTGCATATCAGGCTGTATCACTGAGTTATATCTGATTTCTGGAAATTGGAATCTGTGTGTTGTCACTGACAGCTATCAGGGACAGGCTGTATCACTGAGTTATATCTGATTTCTGGAAATTGGAATCTGTGTGTTAGCCTGGCAGCAGTTGGCAGTGCCATCAGGCTGTATCACTGACTATTACCAGAGTTCTGGGAATTTAATCTGTGTGTTGGCACTGCAAAAGGCTATCAGGCTGTATCACTGACTTATACCAGAGTTGTGTGAATTTGAATCTGTGTGTTGCCACTGCAAAGGCTATCAGGCTGTATCACTGATACCAGAGTTGTGTGAATTTGAATCTGTGTGTTGCCACTGCTAGGGATGAGCTGTCGGTTCGATCAGTTCAGAGTTCGATTCGAACATTGGCAGTTCTAAAGTTTGCGAACTTCAAACTTTTTGAGATGTTCGTCAAAAGTTCGAGAAAAGTTTGTTTTTGAAAAAAGTATAAAAAATACAAAAAAATCTAGAAATAAAGAGACTCTTTACTGCAGAATATTTATAAGCAACGGTTTATTAGATATTGAATTAAAACGGGAATATTTTTAACATTGAAGCCTATGGGATAAAACATTCTTGTTACTAAAACATCAGGCCGACACGGCCCTCTAATCAGGCACTGTAGAGGGCAGCCTGCAGGGGCCTCCCAAGGATCCCCTTGAGGAGCATTGAGGAGCAAGGAGCATGCGGCCGCCGGATGACAGAGCTGCGACTGTGCGGGCTAGCCGCCCGGGTGCATGTGGCAGACACAGGCAGCGCAGGGAGGGAGCCACTGCACCTGTGGCCACGGCAGCCCCCCCCAGCCCCCACCAGGATCCAGGGAGCCCCCACTGACCACCAGGCTAAGGTAAGGCGACACATTTGTAAAGAAATAAAATCTGAGGACATTTTTAAATGTCCCCGGGAACATAAAATAAAACCTTTTTTTTCTTTCTCTACCTTGCTGAATGTAATTAATTATATATATTAGATACATTCAGCCAGGTAGAGGGGGGTGGCATGTGGGCTGCGCGGGGTCTCAGGCTGTGGTTTGTTTTTTTTGTGTGTATATTTTTAGCAAATTTATAGGGGAAGGTAACGGCAGGTATGATATATATACATATAAATAAGATATACAGTATATCTATATTCTTATAAATATATATATCCAGACTTGTATTACACACACATTTTGGCAACTAATTTCTTTCCCCCCCATTTGGCTGATCCCTCAAGAAGAAATGTTGAACCCGATAGAGCAGAGAATAATATATATATTCTCTGCTCTGTAGGGTTCAACATTTCTTCTGGAGGGATCAGCCAAATGGGGGGAGGTGCATTTAGTTGAGATTGTCCACATGCCACCTCCCCATGTGCGTATGTGTATATATGGTCTGAGGTCTGTGGGTGTGTGTATATATATATCTGCGTGCTGATATATGCGTGTATATATAGGTCTGTGTGTTGATATAAAATTTTTGTTTCGGCTCGTTTCGTTCGTAATTCGACAATTTTCTGTAACGTTGGGGGCTTCCAGCCTTTCTGGTGTGCTTGATGGCAGCATGTCTGATGCTGCTCGCTCACTAACGCCCGGTTTAAATTGAAACAGGCAGGGAGGTGGCTGCATGAGGCGCGGCTTGAGAGGGGGGCGCGGTCTGGTGAAGGTCTTTTAAAAACCAACAGTTCCTAATAAACAGTGCCAGATCGTGGTTATCCATACCTGAGCTCCTTGTACCTGAATTCTCTCGTGATTTAACCTGTTATTGACCTCTGCTTGTTTTCTGACTATTCTGCCTTCCGTTGCCTAGACTATTTTCTTGTACTACGCTCTTGCACTGATATCGACCCGGCTATTCCCTTTGACTATTCTATACTCTGTATTCCTGATTCTGGCTCATCTGACTACCCCCGTGTTGCTGACCTGGTTTTGTATTACAACATTGTCTTTGATTAACCCTTTCTGTCTAGCTAGTATACCTGGCAAATTCTAAGGACCAGACAGTTAGGGATTCTTCTACGGCTACCCTGTTGGTAGCTTTTGGGCTCTGTGGAGTGTTGGGCTTTAAGGACTGCCTGGTGGGATCCGGGAACCGTGACATTTTCATTTTGGATCGTTTCGGACAATTTCCGTTTCAGTTCGTTTCATTTCGGCTTGTTTTTCGTATCGACTTTTTTTCGTGATTTTGGACATTTTCGTGTATTCGGTGTGGGAAATGTTTTGCCCCATAGACTGCAATGTTAAAAATTTTCCTGTTTTAATTCAATATCTAATAAACCGTTTATTATTATATTCTGTAGTAAAGAGACTCTTTATTTCTAGATTTTTTTTAAACCTCACAGTAATGTGCGCCGTGTATTATGAGCATTCAGTATTATATGGGAGTACTGCTTTATGAGTAGGAGTAGTTAAAAGATAAAAATAAATGTAAAACTCGGGGGGGTGACACCATGAGTTACCGCACCGGGTGACACCAACCCTAATGACGCCACTGACGGTGTGAAGGCACTTGCTGCCACCAATGGCAAAATATTTGGGTGCACTGCCACTGACGCCTGTACCAGATTCATATAATTTTAATATTGGACCGCAGGGTCCAACCCTGCACTCTTCCACAACAATACCACAGAGGGGTTACGGTGTGATGGCACTGTTGCTGACACTAAAGGCCCAATTTTAAAGCACCTATTGTTACTTTCATCCAAAGCCTGCATAAGTTTCACCATAATTTAGCCAAAAAATCACTAAACTTGTTCTGCGTGTCCTAAAATGTCTCCTCTTTTAATACAGGCTGCAGCCCCAAGCAGTTGTTTATGAATAGATTACAGGAAAACCATTTACCGTCATTTGAAATGCAATTTTTTGGTTTTTAAACGTTTCTATACATCCTACAAATCCGCCACTTCACGGGCAGGTTATGGGGACCTCCTAGGCATGATATTTGAAGGAATTTTTTGTTTTTATTTTTAACCCTTATTTCATGGAAAACTCACTGTTACTTTAAAAAGGTTTTTTTTTACTTTTTGTCCTTGTTTCCTGTCCCCCAGGGCACTACTCGGACCCCCATACACCTTTTATGGCAAATATCTTGCATATATGCCCTCTTGCAGGGCACTCGAAAAATCAAACTTTTGAGTTACATTGACTTGCATTGAGTTCGGTTCGAGTTCGAGTTCGAACTTGAACTTTTGAAATTCTTCGAGTTCGAATGCGAACCGAACACAGGGGTGTTCGGCTCATCCCTAGCCACTGCAAAGGCTATCAGGTTGTATCACTGATTTATACCAGAGTTGTGTGAATTTGAATCTGTGTGTTGCCACTGCAATGGCTATCAGGCTGTATCACTAATATATAGCATTGTTCTGGAAAATCTGTATATCTTTAATCTAATTCTAGATACCATACAATAACACAGTTTAATCAGAGTTCATCTGTTTATCTATTCAGAGTAGAATCTGGATGTTGCCAGCTTTCGGGGTGTATCACTGACGTATAGCATTGTTCTGGAAAATCTGTATATCTTTAATCTATATATCCCTCACCATGTCAGAAAGACCAAAAAGGACAGGCAGAGGCTCCCAGACACAGATAAGAGGGCAAGCAGCATCTGTGTCTGAAGGCTGTGCCCCTGGTCATCGTGGACGTGGTGCATCCTCTGCAGGGGCATGCTTGTCCTTGTTTCTAACTGCTGCTGGCCGTCTTAAGCAGCAACATACAGAGGATTTGCAGGATTGGCTAGCCAGGCCATCCTCATCCTCCAAGTCCTCTGCCATCCAGGCTTGTAGTGGTTTACAGTCCACCTCAGCTGCTAAAACATCTAGTTCAGCCTCCATATCCACAGCTACTCCTGCTGTAGCCTCACTATCATACGCAGAGGAGTAAGCTGAATTGTTTGACTACAGTGACAGTGACATGCTGCTTGAGGATGCACAGCAAGTCTGATTCAAACTCTGAGGTTGAGGAAGGAAGTATAATCAGCCTAGAGGGAGGGGGTGCCAGTGACACACAAAGAACTGGCACTCATGTTCTCCCAGCAGCTGCAGCATATTGCGAGGTTGGCTCCAGTTATGAAGAGATAGGGGGTGATGGCAATGATGATGTCACTGACTCCACCTGGGTGCCTGATTGAACAGAGGAGTCAAGTGAGGAGGAGGAGACCCAACAAAAATGAGGCACAACGTCCTCTATGAGCAACCGTAGCCAGTCCAAGGCATCAGATGTCAGAGCTGCTCAGGTGCAGAGCGCTGTTGTCTCGCAGCACACATCCAGGATCTCTGCTGTCTGGGAGTTCTTCTCGACATGTGCAGCAGACTGCAGCATTGCTATTTGTAAGCTATGTCGGAAGAGGATCAAGCAGGGGAAACATCCCGTTGGCACAACACTTTGCATAGGTCCTCCTCCTCATCTGTCTCTACACCCACTATATGTCCTGCCATGTCATTGCCTACAACCTCCACTGACAGGGATGATGCTACAGTAATGGGTGTACCACTTCCTTCCTCTGAATCTGCCAGCATCCCATCAGCTGCAGATTCATGCAGTCAGATTTCGTTGCCCCAGCTGCTGCAGCCAGCGGAAGGAAAAATATTGTCTCAACCATCCACATGCACAACATCTAAATGCCAGCTTGGCAAAATTACTCGCATTAAAACTGCTTCCTTTCCAGCTGGTGGACTCTGCTTCCTTCTGTGAATTTGCCGAATGTGCTGTACCACAGTGGCAGGTTCCAAAACGCCATTTCTTTTCACGGAAGGCCATTCCAGCACTATACCAGCATGTGGAAGACAATGTTATGGAGTCATTGGGGAAGGCAATCAGCAGCAAGGTGCACATTACTTTAGACACGTGGTCCAGCAAGCATGGACAGGGCCGTTACATTTCCTTCACGGCACACTGGGTAACTCTGCTTGCAGTTGGGAGGGATCCAGGACGGGGCTCTGTGCTTGAGCTTGCTCATCCACCATGCCTCCAGAAAGCTGCTTATATGAGGTCTGTCTGCTCCACCACCTCTTCCTCTTGCTGCTCCTCCTCCTTCAATGTCTCTGCGTGGCAGGGGCTACGCAATGGCTCAAGCAAAAAGATGCCAGACCAGAAAAGTCTGCAGCCACTTCAGACGGTCATTCCCAGCAAGTGTTCGCCTGGCAGAAATTCAAAGAGAATTCCACCTTCCCACAAACCGCCTGATCTGTGACATGCCCACCAGGTGGAACTCGACATTGGCAATGCTGCAGCACCTGCACAAGCAGCAGAGGGCCATCAATGAGTACTTGTGTGAGTATGGCACACGGACAGGTTCAGGTCAACTTGGTCCCCCCCTCGCAGTGGCTGATGATCAAGGATGCATGCACTGTACTGTCACCATTTGAGGAGGCAACGAGGATGGTGAGCAGGGACAGTGTATGCATCACTGACACAATTCCTTTAGTGTTCTGCTGGAGCACATTCTGCAGGGAATTATAGATGTGGCTCTGGAGGAAGAGCAGCGGGAGGAAGAGGAGGCCTTCCCTAGCTCTGAAGGCCCCAGTCTTTCCACAGACAGCATTCCAGCGGGTCCTCCTCAGATCAGACAGGCGGAGGAGGAGGAATATTTAAGTAGTGGGGGCATTGAAGGTGGGGATCCCTCAAGGGAGGGTTTTGTGTGCCCAGAAACACAAGGACTAGTACGTGGCTGGGAGGAGGAAGCGCACAATGTGGTAATCCTCCTCATTGACCAGGAAGACTCGGAAGCTAATGCCACCTCCAACCTACGCTGCATGGGCTCCCTTATCCTGCAAAGCCTGGTAAAGGACCCCAGGATTCGTGCTAAGGAGAGGGATCATTACTGGTTGGCAAGCCTTCTTGATCCACAATACAAGGGTAAGGTTGCAGAGCTCATCCTGCCCTCACAGAGGGAGCACAGTGTACTGTCACCATTTGAGGAGGCAACGAGGATGGTGAGCAGGGACAGTGCATGCATCAGTTACACAATTCCTTTAGTGTTACTGCTGGAGCGCACTCTGTGGGGAATTATAGATGTGTCACCAGAGGCAGAGCAGTGGGAGGAAGAGGAGGACTTCCCTGGCTCTCAAGGCCCCAGTCTTTACACAGACAGCATTCCTGCGGGTCCTCAGATCAGACAGGAGGAGGATGAGGAGGAGGAATATTTAAGTTGTGGTTGCATTGAAGGTGGGGATTCCTCAAGGGAGGGTTTTGTGTCCCCAGAAACCCAAGGACTAGTACGTGGGTGGGAGCAGGTAGTGCATGATGGGGTCATCCTCAGCGACCAGGAACACTCTGAAGCTAATGCCACCTCCAACCTATGCTGCATGGGCTCCCTTATCCTGCAAAGCCTGCTAAAGGACCCCAGGATTTGTGCTATCAAGGAGAGGGATCATTACTGGTTGGCAACCCTTCTTGATCCACAATACAAGGGTAAGGTTGCAGAGCGCATCCTGCCCTCACAGAGGGAGCACAGGATGAAACAACTTGAGGACGCTCTAAAGCGACACTTGTGTAACACCTTTCCAGACACTGGTAGGTTACCAACTGATGTCAGAGGTGCTTCTGAGGCTGCTGTTTATCAGAGGAAGAGCGGTGAAGGGGGCCGCTTGACTGATGCCTTTTCCAATTTTTTTAGTCCACAACGCCCAGGGACGTCAAATGTAGGCACCCATTGCCAGCGTCTTCACCATATGGTGCAGGACTACCTAGGGGCAAGGGCAGACCTGGATACTTTTACAGCAGATGATCCACTGATTTACTGGGTGTTGAGATTGGATCACTGGCCAGAACTTAGCCAATATGCTATGGAGCTACTAGTTTGCACTTCATCCAGCGTGCTTTCTGAAAGGGCGTTCAGTGCCGCTGGAGGTTTTGTCTCAGACAAAAGAGTGCATCTGTCCACCGACTCTGTAGACCGGCTGACATTGATAAAAATGAATCAGTCCTGGATCAGCAGCTATCACTCCCCTGATGCTGATGTAACTGAATAGATCAGGGATCTCTTCTGCATTCCCAAAACCTTCATCACTGCACTCTTCCACAATACCTCATAGGGGTTACGGTGTGAAGGCACTAGCTGGCACCAAAGGCCCAATATTTGGGTGCACTGACGCTTGTACCAGATTCATATCATTGTAATATTTGACTGCAGGGTCCACCCCTGCACTCTTCCACAATACCTTAGAGGGGTTACGGTGTGAAGGCACTAGCTGGCACCAAAGGCCCAATATTTGGGTGCACTGACGCCTGTACCAGATTCATATCATTGTAATATTTGACTGCAGGGTCCACCCCTGCACTCTTCCACAATACCTCAGAGGGGTTATGGTGTGAAGGCACTAGCTGGCACAAAAGGCCCAATTTTAATGCACCTGTTGTTACTTTCATCCAAAGCCTGCATAACTTTCACCATAATTTAACCAAAAAATCACTAAACTTGTTCTGCGTTTCCTAAAATGTCTCCTCTTTTCATACAGGCTGCCGCCCCAAGCAGTTGTTTATGAATAGATTAAAGGAAAACATTTACCGTCATTTGAAATGTCATTTTTTTCTTTTTAAATGTTTCTATACTTCCGACATATCCGCCACTTCACCGGCAGGTTACGGGGACCTCCTAGGCACGATATTTGAAGGAATTTTTTTATTCTTAACCTTTATTTCATGGAAAAATCACTGTTCCTTTAAAAACGTCTTTATTTAAACTTTTTTTCCTTGTTTCCTGTTCCCCAGGGCACTACCTGGACCCCCATACACCTTTTATGGCAAATATCTTGTCCCATTGACTTGCAAATGAGTTCAGATCGTGTCCACTTCCGAACTCGAACTTTTAAAATTGTTCGAGGTCGAATGCGAACCGAACACGGGGGTGTTCGGCTCATCCCTGCTTCAGACTGGGTTTTTCTTCTTTTGGATCAACAGCAGTAGGTGATGTGTGAAAGGCTGAACTCAATGGACGCATGTCTTTTTTTCAGCCTATGTAACATTTAAGGCTGCGGGCACACAAGCGTTTTTCAGATTGGAAGGAATGTCTGTGAGAGTAGTTCTTCCTTCCACTTTGATGCCCGTGTGGCCACCTCGCAGAGTGCAGTTAGTGCGCTCAGCACTACAAAGCAAGATCCTCCTATGTAGGATCTCGCTTTGTAGCCCCGTCAGCTTTTTGTAGCTTTTTGACAGGGAGGGCTATTAGATGCCCGGGGATAGAATGTGCAATTCATGCGCACGCTACCCCGTTTAGCCCTCCCTGTCGATCCGTCATGAAGCAGTGACAGACACAGGGATGTGTGGTCACACGGATGTACTCAGTGCACTCATGTGACCGCAGCCTTAATCTATTAGAATAAATGACTGTAATTCTAATTTCTCTCTTCTGCTTCCATTTCAAATAAAATCATTTAGTTAAAAGTTATTGGGAGTTACTGGTCTCTGTGGATTAATTGGCTCATTTCATTTTAAATGAACTAATTATTAAATGAACTAATTACATTTGTAAAGCAACACACAAACTGAAATGTTTTCAACAAATGTGCTACCATATATTGTTACATGTAATGAGGGAAGATACATAATTAAATCATAACAATCTCCTTTAAAATTACAGAATCTATTTCTACTAATAGGTCAATGAAATATAGTGTGGGTGTGTGTTTGTTTATATTTATAATGAAATTAGAATGCCAAATGGCTGCACTCAACCTGAAGATACATTCTTCATAATGGTGCTTCTGAGATCTATGAACAACATACTTAATTCAGAGAACTCCCCACTAAATACCTATAATAATAACAAATGACACTTACCAAGGGACATGTTCTTTTTAACTCCCAAAACAGTCCAAATAAAAATCTACTGTGAGCATGACTTTTAAAATTTAAAAAGAAATCTGGAAAGCAAAACCCTGACAATAGATCATGTGACCCTATAAAAAATAATTCAACTTCGCCTTTTAAAATGTAAATTGATAGCGAAGATGACACAGTTTCAGATTTGAGATTAATTTATATTAATTTAGAGCAGTTACCACTAAATCGCATGGACACACATATCATATATCATGCTATTATTTAGAAGGGAAGTCATGGGAATTTTGCTTGGTATTTTTAGTTGGATTTCACATGATGATAGTGAAAAATAAGAGTTTGGGTCGAAATCCCTACAACCAGGTTCCCTAATGCCAAAATCCCGACGGCCAGCTTCCCTACACAGACAACTCCCAGACTGCCAACTTCCCTACACGGCCAACTTCCCTACACAGACAACTCCTGGACAGGCAACTCGCAGACATCCAAAATCCCAGTGGCTAACACTAACCCTATTCACTATCCCCTAAACCTAACCCTAACCCCCTAAACCTAGCCCTAACCCCCCTAAACCTAGTCCTAACCCCGCTAAACCTAGCCCTAACCCTAACCCCCTAAACCTAGTTCTAACCCTAACCCCCTAAACCTAGCCCTAACCCCAACCCCCTAAACCTAGCCCTAACCCCCAAACCTGGCCCTAACCCCCTAAACCTAGCCCTTACCCAAACCCCCAAACCTAGCCCTAACCCTAACCCCTTAAACCTAGCCCTAACCCCCTAAACCTAGGCCTGACCCCCCAAACCTAGCCCTAACCCTAACCCCCTAAACCTAGCCCTAGCCCCCCTAAACCTAGCCCTAACCCCCTAAACCTAGCCCTAACCCCCTTAAACCTAGGGTTAGGGTGTTAGTTTTAGGGTTAGCCGCTGGGATTATGGATGTCTGGAAGTTGGCCGTGTAGGGAAGTTGGGATGTCCGGCACTTGTTCTGTCTGGAAGTTGGCTGTCGGGATGTTGGCATCAGGGAACCTGGCTGTGGGGATTTTGTTCGGCACCCGAAAAATAACTGCTGAAGAAAGTCATAACTAACAGGGTTATTCAGAGAGAGGTGAAAACCAGGAGAATGGCAGGAGAAGAGAACAATGTAGACCAAATAGCTGATTTATAAAGTGAGATAAATTTGGAAAATTTTTCTGGTTTGGCTATTTTGACCTAGAATTTTCACTTCTCCAGTCAGTCTCCTGGTTTTCACCTCTCTCTGAATAACCCTGCATGTTTAAGCACAACACAAAAAACCTACAGGAATTAGTACTAATACCATAACAAATTATGGGAAAATAGGAGTGGTTGTTTTTAAATTACTTACTTTTCATTTTTTCCTTTGGAAAACCTCTGTTGTGCACTGTCTGATAATATATATGTGTAATGGAAGTTATGGGAGCATTCACGGTCTTATAAAGTAAAAACAAAATACCTTTACTAGCAATACAGTAAAAAACTCCGGGCTCTATTACATTTTTCGCGTTAAAACTCAGGCGCAATGGAGCAAAAAACTGCGCCCGCGTTTTAACGCTGGATTACAATGCAGGCGCAAAAAATGCTGCCTGCATTGTTATTGCGCGTTAAAATCAGGGATGCTCGCGGCAGCGCTGAGTGCAGCCGCGAGCATCCACTTGATGGACTCCATAGGACTCCATTGAGTTCCCCCCTGCCGGTCACATCGCGAGATGTGGCTGACCGGCGTAGTGGTGTGCAGGGATAGACTGGGGGGACGTTTTCCTCCCAGTCTTTCCCCGCTCCCGCCGGCCAGAGGAGGCAGTTGGAGCCGCGGTCCTCGATGCGGGACAGAGGGTGAGTATGTGATTTGTTTTTTTATTTTTAAGGCTGGTGCTAACGGATTCTGCAGAAGCGGAATCCGTTAGCACCAAGTCCTGGCTCTGGTTAACTTTTCGCTGACAAGAGCCAAGCGTTAATCAGCGCTGGGACTTTGTAATCCTAACGCTGATTAACCCTTTGCGCTCCCTATGCTTAACATGGGGAGCGCAAAGTACAGTAACCTCACGCAGAGAAGCGCAAAGTACCAAACGCAAATGGGTTTCTTAATTCTGTTTGGATTGTAATATGCGGTAAACACCGCAGCAAAAGTTAATGCTCACGCAAGTAAGCGTTAACGTTTGCGTGAAGAGTGTAATAGGGCCCTCCAAAGTTTCGGCTCATATAAGAGCCTTTTGCAAGGATAGGTTTCAAGGATAGTTTTCTTGGAAAAGGCTCTTATATGAGCCGAAACGTTGGAATTTTTTAATGTATCGCTAATAAAGGTTTTTTGTTTTTACTTGTTTTAAATGGCAGATGAAATTTAATCTAGATAAATGCAAAGTTATGCATTTTGGAGTGAAGAACACACAAGCAATTTATACCCTAAATGGTACGGAGTTAGGGAAATCCAAGCAGGAGAAGGATTTGGGAATAATCATAGACTTCAAACTAAGTAACAATGTGCAAGGTCAAACAGCAGCCGCCAAGGCCAGTAAAGTACTGGCATGCATTAAAAGGGGAGTTCACTCACGGGATGAAAACATAATTTTGCCTCTGTATAAATCAATGGTCAGACCGCACCTTGAATATGCCGTGCAATTTTGGGCACCTGTCTTAAAAAAAGATATTATATCGCTAGAAAAAGTGCAGAGACGGGCAACTAAATTAATAAGGGGGATGGAAGGGTTAAGTTATGAGGAAAGACTAACAAGCTTAAACCTGTTTAGTTTAGAGAAAAGGCGCCTTAGAGGGGATCTGATAACCTTATATAAATATACACGGAGCCATTATCAACCATTGTCTGATAACCTATTCATTAACAGGACTATACATAGGACAAGGGGTCATCCATTTAGACTGGAAGAAAGAAAATTTAGCTTAAAGCATAGGAAGGGTTATTTTACGGTGAGAACAATAAAGCTGTGGAATTCTCTGCCTGTTGAGGTGGTTGGGTCAGAGTCTGTACAGACTTTTAAAAAACTACTGGATGACTTCCTGCAGACACAGAATATTAAGGGTTATAATATTTAATATGTGGGTAAAAGCTTCTTGATCCAAGGAGAAATCTGACTGCCATTCTGGGGTCAAGAAGGAATTTTTTCCCGGTATGTTGCATATTTCAGACTGGGTTTTTTGCCTTCTTTTGGATTAACAGCAGTAGGTTATGTGGGAGAGGCTGAACCCGATGGACGCATGTCTTTTTTCAGCCTATATAACTATGTAACTATGTAACTATGTAACTTTACAAGACCGTGAGTGCTCCCATAATTGCCATCACACTTTATTTTTTTGGGATATAGCACCTCGAAACAATAGGTGTAAATCCAGAGCATTGTGCTGAATGTTTTGGTCTACTATATATATATATGTATATATAATCAGGTCTGTATTTCTTGCACTCAGGGATCCAAAATAGCAGTTTGTCTACTAGTGATTCAGTCGGCGAAGGCACAGCATGCAACTTGATACACTAGCAGTCCATGGTCTTAAAACAAACCTGTGTGTATTCCCAAAAACAAAGTCAGTCGATGTTCAATATTGCAGGTAAGTAATAAAAATAATAAGGTCCTGAAGAAAGTTATTTTCTGTTTTACCAAATAATCAACATGTATTTTGAATTATTTTAAAACCACGGCAGTCTTGCAATTTTTTAACCAAAAGAAACATTTTAAAAGTCTTCTAGTTTATAGAAATATATTTTGAAAACCTCAGAATACATTTTCTGGTTTTCTGACTATTCATGGCAGCTTGTACAAATCGGTCTTAACCATGTTTGTGAGAGAGTAAATGAATAACCATAAATATGCTTGAATTTATTTAGAGAGCAATACTTGATGGGGGTACAACCTGGTAGTCCTAACATCCAGCTGTTCATTAGCAAATGTGTAAATAGAAACCCATATCCCTGCACTACAGAGCCCAAGAGGTTGCCCATGCCCTTATAGAACAGGCCCAAAGCCCTTCAGGTACCTAGTGGGAATTAATCGGGTTTATTATAGATATGATTGTAGAAATTCATCTTCTCAATCAGGATAGAGATGCAACGTCACTGTGGCCATAGGGAATGTCAGAAAAGGTAAGCTTCCAGAAGAACTGAATCCGTTGTACATAGATAGGGGCCTAATCAAATCAATATTACGCTAGCAGTCCTCTTTTTCTGTTGATGGAGTTTTCACCTTAATGTGGAAGTTTGAAATGACCTCGTGTAAAACGTTTTCACAAGTCTAATAACCACCTTGTCAGCCGACATAAATGTTAAAGGGTTCACACAAATGTGATAGATGTTTGCACATTCTCCTAGCTGATGCTAAAGTGACCAATATTAAGAACATCTAAGTCAAAGTAATTTGTATCTCTAATAATGGTTCATATGGATCTTAAGTCAATAGTTAAAGCACAAAGTGCAAAACCCAGGTTGTCACAAACCGGCTCAAATGGTGGATGATTTCTCATTACAGCTTTGAAGAAATGGACCAGTAATACCTCCAATGTTTGCCTGTTAATGCTGATAATGCGGAACCTTGAGGGAGCTCATACATGGTCCATATTCAAGACCTGAAAGCGGGAAGCTGAATATTGTTGAAACTAAAAGTGAAAGAATTTCTAGGTGAATCCATGGACCAACCAACAAATACATGCCATATAATGTGTTAGAATGAAGATGTGAAGGTTTTCTGTAACTTCACGAGTGTCCATTTTCAATCACTGCCATGGTAAAACCTCTGATAACCATTGACTCCCGCTCAGGCTCAAGGCCGTTAGTCAAAGCGAGACTACAGAAGGGTATCTCACTCAAGTTCCAATATCGGTCTCAGAGGGGTTCCACACAGCTATTGATCCCCAAAGTACAGGGAACAGAATAACACGGTAACTTGATAAAGGCTTTGTAGCAAGCAAACATTGTTTTACTTGTCCTGAATTAAAGGTAGCTACTTCAAGTCCAGCAGTATGATCGACTTCCTTTTTAGTCATAGCTAGACTGGGACTGGATGGACCAGAGGACCCTGCAATTGCAGATCCTGGGTTACAGAAAACTCCTATGGGTTTTCTAGAGTCCTCTGAGTCTGAAACTGAAAAAAAGGGTCTTTTTGACCAGTCTGGAAATATTGCCGGAACCTCTGCTTTCTTTTTCTTTATTTTCTCTCCTTTCCTCGGGGAGTTGGAGGAAAAATGTAAGCCGGAGTAAAGCTCTACCTGTATTTTTTCGGAAATACACAATGTGTCAGTTTCCATGTGAATCAGTGATCTAGGACTTTCCTAAGAAAATCAGGCTTGGCATTCTAGACTCCAAGTAGACCGTCAACAAGCCTTGGCAGAGATTGCTTACGCACACTTTCCATAGAGAAGAACTGTAAGTAACACTATTGTGATTTGCATATCACACAATTACTTGATTATCTGATCTTATCTTGCTCCAATGTCCATGCAAAATAGACGAATAGATTTATTAATAGTAAAATATAGTTTAAGCCAGACAGTACATTTTTTTTTTTCGAATTCAAATTATTTTATTGGAAAAAAAGACAGCTGAACAACAAATAATAGCAGAAAACGAGGAGGACATCACATAAGAAAGATATACAAGGGAGGTCAATCAGCAAACGGCATCGATAGGGCTGTCAGCAAATCCGGTAGGGGGAATGTTAAAAAAAAAAAGGGGGGCGAATGACCCAAAATGTGACGTTCCCGGCTCACTCCTAGGATGATAAGTCCATAGGAGGCCGTGGAAGAAAAATGTCACAGGACCAGGGTACCCAAGGGCCAGACATGATAGGCAGAGCCATGGTAGCTGCCACGGTGGCGCGCCTCAGGACAACCCAAAATCGCCGGGAAGGAAGGGAGTGGGAGGGGGGGGAAAGAGAAGGGAGGGGGAGGAAAAAAAAAAAAAAGCGCCCCTCCGGACAAGGATACGACGAAAGTACAGATTGTCCATCAAACGTGGAGTGTCCTCAAACAAAATGTCCACCAGACATAACAAGTCCTCCAATATAAATGTAAGGGAGGCATAAAACCTCCGGACCGCAATGTGACAGATGGTAAATCACAGGGTTAAGGTGGGGGGGGGGTCACTCAACCGGGATCGGTGTCTCCAACTGCAACATTTGAGAGGTCTTGAACCTGCAGGGATATGGTCGATAAACTGAGGAGAGGAAACAAAGCCCAGGCCTCCTCAGGGGTCGCCGCAGTATGAGGGATGTTATTATGAAAGATCACCAGAGATCCTGCCACTCCCCACCTGTAGCGGATCCCCTCGGACCGTAGTCGAGCCGTCACATCACGGAACCTGCGCCGGGCCATAAGCGTCAGGAAGGGCAGATCAGTAAAAAGGGACAAGCGGGTTGATTCAAAAATAAAAGGAGAGCGAGTCTCAGGTAGAGCCATCAGGCGCAGTTTAGCCAAAAGGTCTATAGCGATCGCGATAACCTCTCTTGGTGCCTCTGCTGGGGCTGTTGCTGCTTTGCGGATACGGGCCGCATTACCAAAAATTCCAGGAGTGTCCGGTGATAGTTGTAAAAGGTGACGAGCCACTCGGTTCACAAGTTCCAAAAGGGAAGTAGAGGGTACCAATTCCGGGATCCCCCGAAACCACACATTGCGCCGTCTATGTCGGACCTCCATCGACTCCAGAGCCCTAGAGATATAGTCCACATGGGTTTGAAGTGAGTCCACACGAGTCACCAGTTGAGATTGCGATGATTCTGTTAACTCCACCTCGCTGCTGTACCGATTCCACTGCGGTCTGCAATTCCGTTACCTCGCCCATTACCTCCTGAAGATCTGTCTTCCACACAGCCCGCATCTCGTCAAGTATGCGGCGGATATCGCCTTTCGTAGAGGGCCTTGATTCGTCCGAATCGGCAACTGTATTAGGCCGCATCTGCGTGTATTCCCTTCCGGTGCTGCTACTTGCTGCGAGGAGCCACGCACTTCCAGCCCGGTGTCCGCCGCCTCCGCACAGGCACTACCAGTCCTAGTCATCGGCCCCGTCAGTATAGTATCTACCTGGGAGCATGGTAGGAGCTCCGGTCCTGTCAGGCCACCATCTGCTCTCCATGCCGAGGAACCATCCTGCCGTCGCCTCAGACCTCCTCCCATTTAGATCCTAATATCGCCCTGAAGGGGGCCTTCCGCCTCATCGGTCTTCTTAACACTTTTCTTTCCCATCCTGTCTCGTCGTCGGGTATACTAGGTACACTGCAGCAGGAAGCAGCCGGCTAACCACCCAGGCCTCAAGATGGCCGCCGCCAACTAGGCCGCAGATGACGGCGGAATTACAGTGAACGGGTCGGATAGTCCAAAAAGAGGGTGCAGGGACACCTCCCCAGCTTGCCAGCAACTCTGGGGTCCGGTAAATTTGCAGTCAGGAGGCAAACCGTGCCAATAATCAGTATGAAAGAGTCGTTTAATGAGGAGCACATCCAAAGCACGACTTCCTCTGCTGCGAGTCAGCTCCACCCCCAGACAGTACATTTTAAGAATTCATAATGTTGTAAATAGATCTTAGGATAATTTACATCCAAGAAAACAAAGTTTATATTGACACTTGAACCAGTAAATGTACGTTGTTGTATTTAGCCAAATTGATCTATGACTCGATCAGAAATGCGGGAGATGTTGGATGAAGAATTTAATGGGCATCTACTGAAGCTTAAAACATTTTGCATTTAATAAGCCAAATACACATTTCATCTGCTTTGCTTGTCACCTGAAGCAAAGAACCCATCTGAGATAATATGTTAGTTGCAAATCTCGAGGCATCAAGCTCATTCCCTTTCACTGAATACAAAGAAGCAAAGAATATGAAAAAAAATGTGTGATCAGAGTTACTGCAGCCAAATTCAATATTCAAAATCACATTCAAGGCTCTGAGGGCTGAGGAAGGTGAAAGTGATTTCAAAGTGAGATTCCCCAAACTTTCCAGTAATAAACATGCAATGATTACATATCAGCCACAAACTGACAGGGAACAAAATGAGTTGAAATCTTTGGCTAATAGCCATAGGGCCCTATTACGTTCTTCACGCTAATATGGGGACGTTAAGGAGGAAGACCTGCTCCTTAGCGTCCCCATTTTAGTGTGAAATTACGGGGCAGGCACTAAACCAGCAGCCTGCATCGTAACGCCCACTAAGCCTCAGGATGCCTGAGGCAGCGCTAAGCGCTACCACAAGCATCCCCTCAATGGAGTCCATAGGACTCCATTGAGGCTTCCAATGCCAGTCACATGACCTGCATAATTTTTGCCTCTCACGAAATCCGGCAGGTTGGCGGAGTGATCGCGGAGGGAGATTGGGGACTTTTTTCCTCCAGTAGGAGTTAGGAATAGGGCTAGAAGTACAGTATGGTTTTTATAATTTCTTGACTGAGCATTAAGATTACATTAAAAAATAAAGAAACCCAGGCACCAAATCTTACTCGCAAAGTTAACCATACTCCTAAACTTATCTCTGTAGTTAGCTGTAGCATATACTTAACATTACATGTAAAGCTACCTCTTCCTAAACCAAACTCCTTAATTTCATCACATCTTTACTTTCATTCCCCTTTATTCTAATCCTTCAGGGACTATTTGTCATGGATTCTAGGCATTTACCCCACTTTAGCTCTGAGCAACCTGTGTCTGTGTTCACCTTTATTGATTCTGACACTGATCGCTACAATGGCGGTTTCGTCTATTGGGCAGATCACATCGTTTTGATTTACCCTGAGATAAAGGCTACACCTACCAGACCCCTGGTTATGATTTCATCCTTTTCAATTTAATGTAAAAGGCCATTTATCCCTTTCGGGCTTCAAGAGATTGTGCTGCTGCAGTGCTAGTTTATACTTGCTTTGACCCTGGTTTATCTGAGAACCCATATTGGATTTTGACCAGGATTGTCTGGAAACTGTTTCACTTTCACCTCAGATTGTTCTATCATTAATACACATTTCCCACATCGTCATTATGACAAAGCTTTTGTATTATCTGTATTATTCAGATGGAACTTACCTTGCCTCACTGTTTCTTAAACTTTAATGTTCAGTCATATTAGTCACTTTAGATCCAGCCACTTCAAGGACCGATAATATGTAACTATCCCTTTCATTTATGACCTCTCTCTGTGTACAGGGATCATACCAGTCCGTGACAAACATATCCTATAAACCCCCTACCTAATGTAAGGTCTCGAAAACATTAACCTTCATAAAACCTATTCTCACCTAAATCATGTAAGGAGGAATTTCTCTTAATCCTAAAATTTACCATTTCCTAATCTTTTTTACCACTTTGATTGTAAACGCAGTTTGAAAATCACAATGTGCATGAGATAAAACAGACCTTACAACTTCAAAGAAATGTCAGAACGATATGAATGTGGGCCATTTATGTAATGAGGGGACATAGTGAACAGAAATTTGTAAATTTTCCTTCACCAACATCTGATGCAGACGATCCACGTATACAATGTAACAGGCAGCGAATATGCAGGCAGTAAAAAACTCTCAATACACAATGTGACACAATAGTTACACAAGAAGCATAGATAGACTTGTACAATTTGGTCAAGTATTGGTGATGTAATTGATTTGGTAACATCCAAAACTCAGAGCCACCAAGCTGAAACGCTTCCCTATTAATTTTCTGAATTTACCCGAAATGACCGTAAAATGCAAATTTCCTAACCCTAAAAATGTAACAAGCAGAAATGCTAACCCTAAGCCTTATTATAAAACAAGCAGAATTAGTAACGCTATCCCTAAAAGTAACCCAAACCCGAATAATAAAAGAGGCAGAAATAGTAACCTTAACCCTAACGCTAACCCTAATCAGAAAACAAGCAGAAATAGTAACCCTAACCCTAAATGTAACCCCAACCCAAGTAAAAAAACCAAGCAGAAATAGTAACCCTAACCCTAAATGTAATCCCAACCCAAGTAAAAAAACAAGCAGAAATAGTAACCCTAACCCTAAATGTAAACCCCAACCCAGTAAAAAAGAAAACAAGCAGAAATAGTAACCTTATTCTTAAAAGTAATTCTATCCCTAACCCAGGGCTTAATTTGTGGAGGATCTTGGGGGTAGAGGTTCCAGCACCTCTCGGTTTTTGACTGTCTGTGTCCTGGGACCTATTTGAGTGGATCCAGTACCTGACGTGGTATAATACCAAAAATATTAATTTTCATATTATTACCTTAACATTTATACCATTTATATAATGCAAGTTATTAGTAAGTGAGCATTCGAGTAATAGTATGTTGTTTTCAACACGATGTTCTGTGCCCATTCTTGGACTTGATGCCGCCTCACCACCCCTCTGATCTTTTCTATGGACTTTGCATTCTGGTACCTTCTGATTTACAATCTAAGAACTATCTAACCCTAAAAGTATCCCTAACCCAAGCTATTACAGTAATCCTAATGCTAACCCAACTCTTCAAATATGAATCGCCCAAGTATTCCGAAACCGATCAAATATTGGATTGGTCCAACATTTTTGATTGGTCCAACTCAGGAATTTCTGTATTGAAAATATTTTGGATCCAAAATATCTGGATTCAGAAAATTTTAAAAAATGCCTTGTCACTCAAATTGTTAAAAATGGATGGATATTTTGGGTATTTTAATTGAATTTTTCATTATTTTTATTGTTCAATTGAAAACAAACATTGAACTAATGTACATTTTTGACAATTAAGGGAACACAATAAAAAGTGCCAACTAACAGGTGTAGCGCTGTTTTAAAAAGACTGTTCTGCTGCATTTACTTACAATGGCCACCAGAGGGAGACAGAGACCTGGTGGATTAATGCTGGACAACCAAGGAAAGAACTGTACTACGTTTTCCAGCAGACTTTGCAGTGAATACAGGAAGTGGGTGGGGAGAAAGGACATACATCCGCAGCCTCGTGCAGAGGAGAGCTAGTGCGCGCCGAGGGGTGAACAGAGCAAGATGCACGTGAGACAAGGAGCGATTGTGACCAGGTCGGAGCGCAGGTGCTGCCTTGCGGAGCTGGAGATCGGTTTAGATTACTTGCCAGAGACCTAGTAATCCACCGGTGAGAACTTTGCACAGATACAGAGCTGCAGAAGGACCCCGAGTTAAGAGACCGCGATGATCTAATGGGCGTGCAGGCGGTGAGCTGAGCATCTTGTGGCAGAAACGGACAAGCAAGACAAGCGGATCCGGTGGCACAGAGTCCCAGTCAAGTCGAGCGGAGAGACGTCCTGGGTCGAGCAGAGCGCAGAGTATCTGGCGGATGGGTGAGAGGCCTTCCCGGCCACAGTAAAATAATAAAGCACGCTGCAGTTTGTCTAAACTTACAGGGCCCCAACGTGACTAGTCGAAGACACATTGAAATCATTCACTGGCCAGTTGAATCTAGTACCCGGGTACCAACACACGCATACACGAACACTTTCTTGGGACACAACCTGTACGGGACTCACATTCCAGCAACGAAGGGGTTAAAATTCCTTTTTTTTCTTTTCCGCTGCGCGTTTCTCGCATTACGAACTTCTGTAAATATATATGTATTCCGTGCTGCTCTATATATGCCAGTTTATTTGAGATCAGTAAACTATATAACTTATAAAATCCACAACAGTGCTGGTGTATATTTATTCCCTAGTGCGGGGAGACTGACCCGAGGTTTAAATTCAGCGGCTCCTCCGGGAGTGAGCGCTACACAGGGTTATCCAAAGAGATCTGAATTGCTTGAGAAAGGTAACCGAACGCTGAAAATCAGTGTTCGGTTACCTTTCCTGGCCATTCGGCTATCCAGAGAGCAGGCAATTCGCCACATACGGTGCCTGTTCGGTGCCTGTTCGAGAGCAGTGAAATCCCCATAAAAAAGCACTGCTTCGGCTAGTCAGAGAACGAAAACCAGCAGTGAAAGGTTCCCGAAATGCCCTGCCATTCGGTGGTTTAATTCGGCAAGTTTATTCAGGAGAATCCCATAGGCTTCAATGTTAAAAATATTCCCGTTTTAATTCAATATCTAATAAACCGCTCATTATAAAATTCTGCAGTAAAGAGTCTCTTTATTTATCGATTTTTTTTAGGATATGTTAAGCATTTTTCTGGATTTTTTTATTTTTTTAAGTTTACTTATTTTTTCTGTAACAGCCCTTTTTATTATCATTCCCTGGACCTCATATGCAAATTTCAGACATTTTCGCTCAGTAGTTTCTTTGCAAACAGCATTTCATTTTCACAGATTCACACAAACTAGTTTGCTAATTTATTCACCTCCCCCGTCTGCGGTCTCGGCTGCTTCGGCTGTGTTCGGCTCCTGCTCGGGCTTGGTTTTCGGCAGGTTAATCCAGATGTTTTTGTGGCTTTTCTGCGTGCATTCGGTGGGTTTTGCTGTTAGTTTTCGTCGGGTTTGCGGCAGCCTTTCCCTGCAATTCGGGGACCCTGTGGTGCTTGCTGAATACACCACAGGGTCACCGAAATGGGATCGGCAAAAGGAACCGAATTGAAGAGAACGAAAAGTCACCGAACGTGCGGTGACTTTTCAAATCTCTTTGAATAACCCTGTAAGTGTAGAGTTTAGCATATAAGAACGTTGCGAAGGTGACAAAACAACCAAAAATTAAATAATGCCTCAATGAGGACATTTTTATGAGAGAGATGTTACAGAACCTTTACTTGTATATGACAAAATATTTGTTTTGAAAGCAGCAGCCCCACATGTAAATGTGGGTTATATCTTTAAAAGACCCCTTATCATTATATTTTTCACACTCAAACTCATTATAATAATATTAGGTATGGGATGTATTACTCTTTAGTTATCTTCTCAACATGGCAACTGACTGCTTGCTTGAAACATAACCTGAAGAGTGATAAGGTTCAGCAATGAAGGGTGGCCTTTCACAGTTCTCTTTCTTTCCTGTCAGCTACACCTAGCAGTAACAAGATTTAACTCAACCTGTGCTGATCTGTGCAGCACATACACTCATAGATATACGAACGTTCTTAACGGTGTCATTAATTGAGTTCTCACACTTGGTATCATATAAAAAGCTTTAATGATTTCTGCCACACTCAAAATTGTTGACCAATAAGTGCCATAATATTTGCCAGGTATGATGCTAGCAGAATTAAGTCATTTATATGGCATTATATATATATATATATATATTTATTTGTGGTACATATATAAAATCATTAAATCTGACATGATGCCCAAGTTACAGAATATTTATCTTGAGTTGCAGAGTGAAATCATGCAAACCGATGACAATGCAGAAAAAAAAACATGCAACTGATGTACTGGGCCCATCAATGATTGATCACAAATATAGCAGAACGGGACCATCTTTCTTATGATAAATGGATAAACTAACAAACTAATGACAGAGCTGGAAGACAAATAAAGGTGAACGTCTTCATATATCCAAGTAAAGCAGTCAATTTCCTTGTACGTATCTTTACAGAAAAGGGACAACAATGCGTAAAAAACTGAGCAAAATAAACAAGAATGGAGAATAAACAACACAATCAGTGACAACTCCTATGAGCAGGGCTCTATACAGGGCTCTCGTCTCCTTTACTATATTTGTTTGTTTGTGTCTTATTCCCTTTGTTTATTATAAAGCGCAGCAGAAACTTTTAGCGCTGTGTAAATAATAATAATAATGAAAGGGAGCTTATACTACAAAATAATAGTGTGATCTGTTTAAACACTTCACGACCAAGTGCTTCTCCATAACGCCACTGTCAGGAACCAGTGGCTGTTTGGAAAAAATCTCTTTTCAATAATTGCTCAGTAAAAATCACTGGAAAAAGTATATTTCTAAATTAATAAACAAATATTTATTAAATAAATATTATTTAAATATAACTAATTAAATAAATATATTTCTAACTGTAGTAACAGTATTTTACAGCAGACATCACCGTCTTCTGGCCAAAAAGAGCTGCTGCAGCTGGCGCTTTGTGCATAATCTGCTGGGGCTCTGTGTTTTAGACAGAGTCCTTATTTATTGTCAGCCACTATATGTAAGGCTTAGCTTGTAATGTTAGGGAACTGTGAAGGATGCCGGCAGCATAGAACTCCATGGAGCCTTGTGTAAACCCTCTGCTAAATCATGTATGCACATTATTATGGGATTGCAATGTTCTGACGGAAGGACGTCATGTCCTTCCATTTAATGTAAGAGGAGGTGTCGATTTTGCCCTCTGCTCCTCCAAGGGACCAGAGGTGTGTGTGGCATTTTTGTGTTTTGTTTATTTTTCTTACCGTGTTAAGTGGTTTTGTATCAGTAAATCTACTTAACACCTGCTTTTGGCAGCCGTTATATATTTTTTTTTCAATACCAGTTGTATACGAAAGTAACGAGCAACTTTGATGTTTTTATTAAGTTGTTTGAACACAGACATAGGTGGAGAAGACAGTCAGGGTTATTCATAGAGATCCGAATGGCTGCCGGAAGGTAACCGAATGCTGAAAATCAGCGTTCGGTTACCTTTCTTGGCCATTCGGCTATCTAGAGAGCAGGCAGTTCGCCAAATGTTGGCGAATTGCCTGCACATACGGTGTCTGTTCGGTGCCTGTTCGGGGGCAGTGAAATCCCCATAGCTTCGTCTATTCAGAGAACAAAAAACAGCAGTGAAAAGTTGCCGAAATGCCCTGTCATTTGGTGGTTTCATTCAACAGGTTTATTCAGGCGAATCCCATAGGCTTCAATGTTAAAAATATTCCAGTTTTTATTCAATATCTAATAAACCGTTTATAATAATATATTCTGCAGTAAAAAAGTTTCTTTATCTTTAGATTTTTTAGAATCTTTTAAGCATTTTTCGGGTTTGTTTGCAAAAAATAATTTCCGATTTTTTTTTTTTAGAAAAAAAATGTAAAAGTTTTTTCTTTTTTCTGTAACAGCCCTTTTTATTATAATTCATTGGACCTTATTTTTTTTACCCCATTCGTGAGCTTGTCTGATTTTTCGGGAGTTATTGGTCTGCGCTGTGTTCGGCAGCTCGATGGCTTTTTCTGGATGTGTTCGGCGTGTTTTTTTATGCCGGTTTGAGTGTTTCAATATTTTAGATTTTATCGGATGCGTTTTTTTGGTGGGTTTTCAGTGGTTTTGCGGCAGATTTTCGGGTCCTGCACTCTGGGAACCCTGTGGTGAATGCTGAATTCCCCGCAGGGTGGGGAAATTTGATTCCCCAAAGTGCAGGGAACAGGAGAGCACCAAAATGTTGCAAAACTTTAAATTGATTGTGATAACTTGTAAAACTATCATAATACCAGGTAAAAGTAAAGTTATTATTTCAGCGTTTCACTTTTCAAACATTCAAGCATACTGGTTTTTTTTTCTTCACCTCCTTTGTCTGCGGTGTCGGGTTTTTCCGGCAGCTGCTCTGCGCTGTGATCGGCTCCTGCTCGGGTTTCTTCAGCGGGTTAATTCAGATGTTTTTGCGGGTTTTGGTGTGCGTTCGCCCTCGTTTTGCGGTGAGTTTTCGGTGTGTTTGTGGAGACTTTTCCCTGCATTATGGTGGCCCTGTGATGCTTGCTGAATACATCGCAGGGTCACCGAAATGGGATCGCCAAATCGCACCGAATTGAAGAGAACGAAAAGTCACCGAACGTGCGGTGGCTTTTCGATTCTCTTTGAATAACCCTGATAAGTATCATAAACAGTAAAAAGTTCAGCTATTTCAATCGTTTCACTACCGTAATAGTAATGTGTAACTTCGATTTTAGAAACCCAGCCACATATATACCCAGGATGTGAGCCGGAGACTTCTGGGTTTACCCCTTGTATAGTAATAACGATTATCTTCCTGGAGCAGCCAGAAAGAGACAAGGGGCCCTATTGCTTTCTTCGCGCGCAAAAACGCATTATCGTGAGGGGCAAAACCCTTTGCGCTGAATGTCGTATTACGACGTTCGCGTACAAAATACGCGTTAACGTCTACCGCGAGTGACCCTGCGTGAACCCTTTGCGAGCGCAATTTAGTGCGCGCATCCTATACTTAACATTGTGAATGCAAATGCGTTTGTGCGCTGGTGCGCGCATGGTATTACAATCTTAGCGCAAAATTTAACGGGCAAGGTTTGAGTGCATAACTTTAACGTCTTTGAAAAGCTGGTGGTAACAGCAAATTGTAACAACCTGACCGTACCAAACTGCAGATTCACAACGGAGAAAGTCAATGCGCACGTTTCTTTTACTAGATCCATCAAAAATGACGGCCACTACCTTGTCTTCCGTCAAAACGTACGTCTGTTGTGTGCAGTCTGCACAAAAATGACGGACTCGCGTCAAAAATGACGGACTCTGACGGACTCGCATTAAAAATTACATTGCGCTCACTGATTTCTGTTCGCAACGGTACTTTGCGCGGATTTTTGCGCGTCGGTTTTACAAGCGCAATTTCCCGATGGATGAAAAAATGCGCGAGGAATGTAATTCCAGCGGTGATTTTTGTGCGTTAACGTTTTGCAAAAAAAAACACGCGTTTAGCGTACGTTTTTACGTTAAGAATGTAATAGGGCCCAAAGTGTCTACCTGTTATTAAAATTAAACCTTTATTCAAATCACCATATTAGAAATAACATAAACGCATCAAACACAGCCACAACATTGTGTCTCATCCACATAAACATAAACAGATTAAAACCAAATCTCCACCAACAATGTGACAAATCAATTCCTGCCAATAACGTGAATAATTCAGTAATGATAAAGCCCTAAATATTCATAACAATTCATTTATAGAAATTAATTTACAATAAATGAATTGTTATGAATATTTAGGGCTTTATCATTACTGAATTATTCACGTTATTGGCAGGAATTGATTTGTCACATTGTTGGTGGAGATTTGGTTTTAATCTGTTTTTGTTTATGTGGATGAGACACAATGTTGTGGCTGTGTTTGATGTGTTTGTTATTTCTAATATGGTGATTAGGGATGAGCTGTTTGGTTCGATCACTTCGGAGTTCGATTCGAACTTTGGCAGTTTGCAAGTTCGCGAACTTCGAACTTTTTGGCGTGTTCGGTTCGAGTTTGAAAAAATAAATAATTTTAAAAAAGTATAAAAAATGCTTAAAAAATACTAAAAAATCTAGAAATAAAGAGACTCTTTACTGCAGAATATTATAAGCAACGGTTTATTAGATATTGAATTAAAAACCAATGTCTAGGTGCAAAGATTCTCACCTCTAAATGACATAACATGTGCTTCTAATTAGTCCGGTCTCATGAATTTGATACATTGTATGCAGACTGGAAGTGCCAGGTGTCGTGTGTGGGTCTGTGATGGCGATGTTTCCATACATCCTACAAATCCACCACTTCACGGGCAGGTTATGGGGACCTCCTAGGAACGATATTTGAAGGAATTTTTCGTTTTTATTTTTAACTCTTATTTTATGGAAAACTCACTGTTCCTTTAACCCTTTCACTGCTGAGGCATTTCACCGCTGTGTGCTGAGCTAATTTTTACAGCTTTCACTCATCATGTTTAAACGCGATTTGAAGTCACATTTTATTATATGACCCAGACATATTATATATCGTTCTTTCCGGCAGACTCGGCAGATTCATAATATATCATTTTTATATGTATACGTCATGTCCTGCCTGTATATTATAACAAAAAATGCAATAAAACTTGAATTTTTTAATCATCTGCAGCGTCTAAAGTGTTTTTTTTCACCTTTTATCACATGAACATTTGCGGTTATATTTTCTATGGGGTGCGCTTGTAAAAAAATTAGAAATGGGGACTTATTACATTTTTTGGGGGGAATTAGGTGATTTTTAGCAAACGCACACCATAGAAAAAAATCATTAGTGCAGCATCATTGTTCACATTATAATTTAAATGTGAACAATATTGCTGCATTAATAAAAATAACACACAAAAAAATACATGTTTTTTATTTTTTTTACTTTTATTTTTTTACTTTATACCTGGTCATGTTGGATATCATTCGAAAGGCCATGCTCGGGCCTTTCGATTGACACCCTCCATGACTCCCTAGCTGCCACAGTTCTGGAGATATCAGGGTTCAAATGAACCCCCTATCTCCACCAGGGGATTCCGGGCAGCTAGGGGTTCCCCGGCTATCTGACGTCATCACGCTATGCGTGAGGACGTCAGGCAGTGAGGGGGGACCCGGGAGTGGAGCCGCCATCCAAGAATGTGGCCCCCCACCAGAGCTAGGCCGCACTTCGGCGCCGCAAGGTGCTGAAGTGCGACCCGGTGCCTAACGCATTTTTCGTGTTGTCCGTGAAAAAGTGCGTTTGAACGAATGGACGCATTTTTTCACAGAATACGCGATAGCGGTCATACGACGCGCATTTTCGTCCGTGATTTTGTACGGTTATCAATAAAACACTTTTTGCGTCTGGACGTGATGTTTGCCGGACATTAGCAGCGTCTGACGTCTCCTAGTCACACACACATGCCTCTAGCGGGCGAAGCGCACTCTGTACGTCAGTACTAGCGGTTTGACATTCTCGAAAAAATGCGTTCGTTTGCCACTTGCGTTGCGCGGCCGCACTTTTGTGCGGCCGTTCTTCGTATGTTGCCCGGCATTGGACGTAATTTGCTGCTAGCGCGGCCGTGATTTAGTGCGGCTAAACACACGTTAATACTGCGTTAGTCTGACCTTAGCCTTAAAGCCAGGCACCGCTTAAAAGGGGAGACTCTCCCCTTTTAAGCGGTGCCTGGCTTTTTTTTGTGGGACCTCCTGATCGGGAGGGAGACGGATCTGAACAGATTCCCCCCCTCCCTTTTCAGGCGATTTGCCGGGTCTCCTGGAAATGACGTCATCGCGCATGGCGCGATGACGTCACTTACGTCGGGAGGAGCTTGACTTCAGCGTCTCAGGACGCTGAAGTCAGAACGCCGCGGGACCCCAGACAGAGAGGTGAGTATCTCCGCTGGGGGTCCCGCAAAGCTGATGACGTGTGGGACACGTCCTCCTCAGCAAACAGCGGGAGTATCTGAGGACGTCTCCCACACGTCGTCAGCAGTGAAGGGGTTAAAAAAGTCTTTTTTTTTAACTTTTTGTCCTTGTTTCCTGTCCCTCAGGGCACTACCCGGACCCGGACATTGTTTTTAAATGTTTCTATACATCCTACAAATCCACCACTTCACGGGCAGGTGAACGGTGTAAGACTTACAGCAGTTTGCAGATGTGCCTCCCACTTGTTAAGGGACCAAAAGTAATGGGACAATTGGCTTCTCAGCTGTTCCATGGCCAGGTGTGTGATATTCCCTCATTACCCCAATCACAATGTGCAGATAAAAGGCCCAGAGTTCATTTCAAGTGTGCTATTTGCATTTGGAATCTGTTGCTGTCAACTCTCAAGATGAGATCCAAAGAACTGTCACTATCAGTGAAGCAATCCATCATTAGGCTGAAGAAACAAAACAAACCCATCAGAGAGATAGCAAGAACATTAGGCATGGCCAAAACAACTGTTTGGAACATTCTCAAAAAGAAGGAACGCACTGGTGAGCTCAGCAACACCAAAAGACCACGGAAAACAACTGTGGTGGATGACCGAAGAATTCTTTCCCTGGTGAAGAAAACACCCTTCACAACAGTTGGTCAGATCAAGAACACTCTCCAGGAGGTAGGTGTATGTGTGTCAAAGTCAACAATCAAGAGAAGAATTCACCAGAGTGAATACAGAGGGTTCACCACAAGATGTAAACCATTGGTGAGCCTCAAAAACAGGAAGGCCAGATTAGAGTTTGCCAAACAACACCTAACAAAGCCTTCACGGTTCTGGAACAAGATCCTATGGACAGATGAGACCAAGATAAACTTGTACCAGAGTGATGGGAAGAGAAGAGAAGAGTATGGAGAAGGAAAGGAACTGCTCATGATCCTAAGCATACCACCTCATCAGTGAAGCATGGTGGTGGTAGTGTCATGGCGTGGGCATGTATGGCTGCCAATGGAATTGGTTCACTTGTATTTCTTGATGATGTGACTGCTGACAAAAGCAGCAGGAGGAATTCTGAAGTGTTTCGGGCAATATTATCTGCTCACATTCAGTCAAATGCTGCAGAACTCTTTGGACAGCGCTTCACAGTGCAGATGGACAATGACTCAAAGCATACTGCAAAAGCAACCAAAGAGTTTTTGAAGGGACAGAAATGGAATGTTATGCAATGGCCAAGTCAATCACCTGACCTGAATCCCATTGAGCATGCATTTCACTTGCTGAAGACAAAACTGAAGGGAAAATGCCCCAAGGACAAGCAGGAACTGAAGACAGTTGCAGTAGAGGCCTGGCAAAGCATGACCAGGGATGAAATCCAGCGTCTGGTGATGTCTATGCGTTCCAGACTTCAGGCTGTGAATGACTGCAAAGGATTTGCAACCAAGTATTAAGAAGGGAAAGTTTGATTTATGATTATTATTCTGTCCCATTACTTTTGGTCCCTTAACAAGTGGGAGGCACATCTGCAAACTGCTGTAAGTCCTACACCGTTCACCTGAGTTGGATGTACATACCCTCAAATTAAAGCTGACAGTCTGCAGTTAAAGCACATTGTGTTTGTTTCATTCCAACTCCATTGTGGTGTTGTATAGAGCCAAAGATGTTAGAATTGTGTCGATGTCCCAATATTTCTGACCTGACTGTATGACCTCTTGGAGAGCACTCTAAAAATCGAACTTTGAGTCCCATTGACTTGTATTGAGTTTGTGTTCATGTTCGAGTTCGAATTCGAACTTTTGAAAAATTCGAGTTCGAATGCGAACCGAACTCGGGTGTTCGGCTCATCCCTAATGGTGATTTGAATAATGGTTGAATTTTAATAACAGGTAGACACTTTGTCTCTTTTGGGTGCTCTAGGAAGATAAGCGTGCAGCTATTTCATTCTGATTTAGACCAGAGTATTATTACTGAGATTTTTAATATACATGTTAGAAAACTAGTATTTATTGCTGGCCCCATCTCTTTATGCATTGTCTTTTTTAACCACTTCCATGCGGAGGACGCGCTGAGTGCGTCCTCCGCATGGCTCCCGCTGTGCGGAGGATGCGCTGAGCGCGTCCTCCCTTTGGGGTCAGCGTTCGGCCGGGTTCCGGCCGATTGCTGGCCCCCCCGGTGCGGGCTGACATCCTCGATGTCAGCCCAGCATCCGGAGCCGCCGCCGATGAAATTAGGTGTCATCGCGGCAGCGCGATGACACCTAATTCAGGCGCCCCCTCCCCCGCATGTGCGGAGGAGGCGCCTGAAAGGGAGGGGGGAGGTCCTTCGGACCTCTCTCCCTCCCGATCGGCGGCGTTGCGTGCGTTAACCCAGGCACCATTTGGAAGGGCACAGCCTGCCCTTCCAAATGGTGCCTGGCATCAACCCCTGGGGAGCTGGATCGCGAATCGGCGCTGAAAAGCGCCGGTTCGTGATCCTTTCCCGGAGCTGGCCGACATCTTGGATGTCGGCCAAGCCTCCGGGAACTCCCCCTGAGGAGTTCTAAAAATCTAAATAAAAATATATTTAAAAAAAAATTATAAAAAAAAATAAACATTTTTTTTTTCTTTTTTTTGGTTCATTAATGCAGCAATATTGTTCCCATTTCAATTATAATGTGAACAATGATGCTGCACTAACGATTTTTGTATGCGGTGCGTTTGTTAAAAATCATTATTATTATTATTATTCTTTATTTATAAAGCGCCAGCATATTCCGCAGCGCTGTACAATAAGCACAGTATAGACAGGGTTACAATACATTGAACAACATTTGACAAACAGTACAGGAGGAGATGAGGGCCCTATTCCCGTAGGAACTCACAATCTGGGAGGGTTGGGGTTGGAAACAGGAGGAGAGGACTGTAAGGTGAGAGTGATTGATGGTTGCGTCAGTGAGTTGGGTGGTAGGCTTCCCTAAATAGGAATGTTTTAAGGGAGCGTTTGAAGGAAGAGAAGTTAGGGGAAAGTCTGACAGTACGAGGGAGAGCGTTCCAGAGAGTGGGGGCTGCGCGTGAGAAATCCTGCAGTCTATCATGGGAAGAGGTGATGCGGGGAGAAGCTAGGCGCAGGTCACTGTTTGACCTTAGGGAGCGGGCTGGGGTGTATTTGGTGATTAGTGAGGACAGGTAGTGGGGAGCTGAGTTAGTGAGGCTTTTGTAGGTAAGGATAAGGATTTTGAACTTAATTCTGCAGTGGATGGGGAGCCAGTGAAGGGACTCGCAGAGGGGAGCGGCAGAGACAGAGCGGCGGGTGAGGTGAATTAGCCTGGCGGAGGCGTTCAGGATGGATTGTAGGGGGGAGAGGTGGGACAGAGGGAGGCCCGATAAGAGATTATTGCAATAGTCGAGTCGGGAGATTACAAGGGCGTGTATGAGTTGTTTTGTGGCGACAGCAGTAAGAAATGGCCGAATTCTGTAAATATTACGCAGTTGGTATCGGCAGGAGGAGGAAAGAGACTTGATGTGGGGGATGAAGGAAAGAGCAGAGTCAAGTGTAACTCCAAGACAGCGAACTTGGTTTGATGGGGAGATGGTGATACCCTCCACCGTGATCGAGAAGTCAGGAGGTGGGGCGGCATTAGAGGGAGGAATAAGTAGGAGCTCAGTCTTTGACATGTTGATCTTTAGGTGGTGGGAGGCCATCCAGGAGGAGATGCCAGATAAACAGTCACTGACTTTGGAAAGGACAGGGGGAGAGAGATCAGGGGTAGAGAGGTAGATCTGAGTGTCATCAGCGTAGAGGTGGTAATTAAAGCCAAAGCTGTTGATGATTTTGCCCAGGGAGGAGGTGTAGATGGAAAAGAGCAGAGGACCAAGGACAGAGCCTTGAGGTACACCAACAGATAGAGGCAATGAGGAGGAGGAGTTACCAGCAAAGGACACACAGAAGGACCTGTTGGATAAATAGGAGTCAATCCAAGCAAGTGCAGTGTCACCGAGACCCAGAGAGTTGAGGGTCAGTAGAAGGAGGGGGTGGTCAACAGTGTCAAAAGCAGCCGAGAGGTCAAGCAGGATGAGAATAGAATAGTGGCCGTGTTTTTTAGCAGTTAGGAGGTCGTTGGTGACTTTGGTGAGGGCAGTTTCAGTTGAGTGTAGGGGACGGAAGCCAGATTGCAGGGGGTCAAGTAGGGAATTGGAGGACAGGAAGATGGAGAGGCGGTTGAAGACTAGTTTTTCTAAGAGCTTAGAGGTAAAGGGAAGCAGGGATACAGGACGGTAGTTGGATGGAGAGTTGGGATCTAGGGATGGTTTCTTTAGTAAAGGGGTAACTAGCGCGTGTTTGAAGGCGGATGGAAAGGAGCCAGTGGAGAGAGATAGGTTGAAGATGTGTGTGAGAGCAGGGGTGAGGGAGGAGGAGAGGGGAGGAATTAGATGTGAGGGAATGGGGTCGAGCGGACACGTGGTGAGATGTGAGGAGGACAATAAGGAATTGACTTCCTCCTCAGTGGTTGGGAGGAAGCGGCAGAGGGTGGCAGATGGGACCTGTGGGAGTGGAGGTGGCAGATAACTATCTTGTGTTGGGATGTTGCTTCTGATAGTTAGAGTTTTACTGAGGAAGTAGTCTGCCAGGTCTTGAGCGCTGAAGGCAGCTGAGGGGGGAGGTGCAGGTGGGTAGAGGAGGGTGTTGAAGGTGGACCAGAGCCGTTTAGGGTTGGAGGACAGCGTAGATATAAGAGATGAGAAGAAGGATTGTTTGGCCAAGTGGAGGGCAGAGGTGTATGACCAGAGAATAAACTTGAAGTGAACAAAATCATGTAATTTTCCCCAAAAAAAAATGGAACGAGACCCCATCTCTAATTTTTTTAACAAGCGCACCCCATACAAAATATAACCGCAATTGCTCGCATGTTAAAATGTGAAAAAAAACACTTTACACATTGTAAATTATTGAAAATACTTATTTTATTGCATTTTTTGTTATAATATACAGACATGACATAACGTATACATATAATAATGACATATTATGAATCTACCAAGTCTGACGGAAAGAACGATATATAATATGTCTGGGTCATATACTAAAATAAGCCTTCAAAACACGTTTAAACATGATGAGCAAAACCGGTAAAAATGACCTCAGAACAGAGGTGTGAAAAGCCTCAGCAGCGAAAGGGTTAAAAAAGGTAAACCCTGCTTTTAAATCCCTCAGCACACATCACAGGAAGCAGCTGAGTGAAAGGCCGATGACAATCGTTTTGTGCACTGCATGCATGCATCCAATGAATTATTTCCAGGGCCATGCATGGCTTTGATTTGCCCTCGGAAATCATCTTCCCCAAAATAGGTTATATCCATTCTGGCATATAGTGTTCTCTTCGTATCTGCAGCACACAAATCATTTCTTCAGTCTTCCACATGGCGAAACATGATTCATCGATACAGACATCACATTTCCAAAGGCATTCTTCACACCACTCCAGCCAATGCTTGACAGTATGCATGTTGATGTGAAATTCCTCTACAGCTGCATGGCTGTGGAAACTCATACCATGACACTTCTGATACGTACATTCTGTTGCTTCCACAGACAGTTTGGAGTTTATAGTTCTTGATACAACAGATGGACCCTATTCCGGTCCAGATGGGAATAGGCGCATGGTGCAATTGATCCTGTGACTGATCTTGTGATCCCATAGCACATGGTGCTATCATGAGTTCACCAATGTTGCTGGGATCTCCCGATAGTCACCACTGAATTTGACCCCTTAGAAAAAAGTGTTTGGTTTCCCTAAATAATTCTTATTGTTTCCTGAAGGGGTCAGGAGTGCCATATAAAGCCCTCAACCCCCCTATAAAAGAAACAACCACAAGGTTATCACTATCACTATTGTGATCTTGTGGAAATCAGAGTGTGATATGACCCCTCATTCAGAAGAGTGAATTATCTGTTTTAAAGGGGGTCTTACTGCTCTCTAAATGCAGCACAGTAGGAGACGGAAGTTAAATTCATAGCCCCTACTGATGGCTGCTCACCACTTAGGTAATATGCCCTCGACCATGCCATGTTCAAAAGCACATCGGATTTTGTGAAGATCGTTATGACCCAACACACACAGGTCTATTCACTAAAGGGGTTATCAAAAGACCACTGAAATTTCAGTGCTCTTTCATTCTCAATTGGCCCACCCTGCTATGAATTCAACATTTACCATAGGAACCCTGAAGTGCTCCGGTCCGCTGAACGGCGCCTATCAAACCGCCAAACACATCTGATAAACCTGTCAAAAAACCACTGAACGCATCCGATAAACTGCCGAAAAAACAACGAACACATCTGATAAACTGTCGAACACAACCGATGATCCGCTAAACGCCGCTGAAAAAAGCCGACAAGCCGCCGAACGCTGATGAAAAAAGCTGACCAGCCACCAAACGCTGCCAAAAAAAACAACAATCCACCAAACAGAATGCTGAATGACTCTGGAAAAAGCCAACCAGCCACCGAACAGGGGTAAAAAAAAGAAGAAAAGAAAACTCCAACTTTTAAAAGGCATTTTAAACAAACATAATGCATGCAAATGCATGGAAATAATATATACAGTCCTATGAATAACAATAAAAAGGTCTGTTACAGAATCTACAAAGAACAGCACTTAAAAAAAATTGGAATCAAAAATTTCACCACAAAAATCCAGAGAAATCCCTAAAAAATTTCTAAAAAGTAAATTACTAAAATGACTTTTTGCTGCAAATGAAAAGAATAAACAGTTGAATAAAAATTTATATATGTTTGCATTGAAACCTATGGGATTTGCCTGTTTAAACCTGTCAAATTAAATCAACGAAAATCAGGACATTTCACTAACTTTTCAGTGTTGTTCGGTATTCTCTGAATAGATTAATCATTACTTCTCTATGGTGAACTCACTGCTGCCGAAGGTCACCGTATTTTGCTGGCAATTTGGCAAATCGCCAGCTTTTTGAATAGCCGAATTGCCAAGAAATTGCACCATACGGGGAAATTCACTATTCGGTGCATTTCAATGGCCAATTCGGCTCTTTGAATAACCCCTTAAAGGTGAAACTCAGGAGAATTGGCAGGAGAAGAGAACAATCTAGACCAAATAGCCGGTATGGAAAGTGAGATAAATGGGAGAATTTTTCTGGTTTGGCTATTTTGACCTAGAATTTTCACTTCTTCACTTCACAATTTTCACTTCTTCCTGGTTTTCGCCTCTCTCTGAATAACTCTGTAGCTAGACTTTTCACTTCTCCAGTCATTCTCCTGAGTTTCACCTTTAGTGAGTAGACCTGACAGTTTTAATTATTTCTTTTAAACTTCTTTTTAACTTTCCACTGCACAACACCAAGGAATAGGTGAATAACAAAATAACTGCAATGGTTTGTTATTAGTTAATTTTGTTGACATGACACTTTGTTGCTTCCTTATTATGGACTAGATGGAAAGCCTGCCCAGAGGGCAGTCTATTGTTGTTGTTGCCAGCTCAGAATTCATGTCCACATATTTGTTTTTTAATGTCCTCTCCAAGAGTATCTCTCTATATAAATGCATTTGTAACGCGTCCATCACCATCCCATCCGCAACTGGAGGGCCAACTGAGCAGCTCTGATGGGTGCGCGCACAGCTGACAGCGCATTACAAAGGCATTTATATATTAGAGCAGGTTCCTCTTCCCTCTTAGATTGTAAGCTCTCGGGAACAGGACCCTCTTAGATTGTAAAACTCACGGGAACAGGACCCTCTTAGATTGTAAACTCACAAGAACATGACCCTCTTAGATTGTAAACTCACAGGAACAGGACCCCTTTGATTGTAAACTCGTGGGACCCCTTAGATTGTAAACTCATGGGATAGATTGTAAGCTCATGGGACCCCTTAGATTATAAACTCATGGGGCCCCTTAGATTGTGTTGGGCTTGGGCGGACATTTTTTTGTAGCACATACATTATGCGTATATTTGCTTTAGGCGTATATATAATGGTACGTGGTATGCATGGCATGTCAGGCTGGTAGTTAGGCAAACTGGTATTATGGCACATTGGTATTATGCATTACAGACTGGTAATATGGCTGTCATACTGGTATTGTGCATGGCAGACTGGTAATATGTCTGGCAGACTGGTATTGTGCACGGCAGACTGGTAATAAGGCTGGCAGACTGGTAATATGGCTGGCAGACTGGTATTATGGCTGTCAGACTGGTATTATGCATGGCAGACTGGTAATAAGGCTGGCAGACTGGTATTGTGCATGGCAGACTGGTAATAAGGCTGACAGACTGGTAATATGGCTGGCAGACTGGTATTGTGCATGGCAGACTGGTATTTTGCATGGCAGACTGGTATTGTGCATTGCAGACTGGTAATATGGCTGGCAGACTGGTATTGTGCATGGCAGACTGGTAATAAGGCTGGCAGACTGGTATTGTGCATGGCAGACTGGTAATAAGGCTGACAGACTGGTAATATGGCTGGCAGACTGGTATTGTGCATGGCAGACTGGTATTTTGCATGGCAGACTGGTATTGTGCATTGCAGACTGGTAATATGGCTGGCAGACTGGTATTGTGCATGGCAGACTGGTAATAAGGCTGGCAGACTGGTATTGTGCATGGCAGACTGGTAATATGGCTGGCAGACTGGTAATAAGGCTGGCAGACTGGTATTATGGCTGGCAGACTGGTATTATGCATGGTAGACTGGTAATAAGGCTGGCAGACTGGTATTGTGCATGGCAGACTGGTAATAAGGATGGCAGACTGGTATTGTGCATGGCAGACTGGTATTGTGCACGGCAGACTGGTAATATGGCTGGCAGACTGGTAATATGGCTGGCAGACTGGGGAGACTCTGGGCAAGGGGGATCCGTGAGGGACACAAAAAATCTGATGCATTGGAGAGGCACTGTGCTGGGTGTGTGCTGCGGCGGTTGGCTGCGTGCGCACCCAGCTGCGTGAACATCCAACCGCCAAAACATTAATACGGCGGAGTGTATAATGCATTTGCGCACCCAGCAGTACGCTGGGTGTGCAAACAACCGCCCAAACAGTACTACGGCGGAGTGTAGAATGCGTTTGCGCACGCATTCGGCACTCCGCCGTCATACTGTTTTGCCTGTTGGTTGCACTGGTTGCGTGCGCATGCGCAGATGGATTTTTGGCGACGGACACGCCGTACCTTACTGTTTTATAGTAGAGATTATTTATTTATTGATAAAGTATTTTAACAGGAAGGATACTTTGAGATTTCTATCGTTTTCAAGTATGTCCTAGGTTCAAGAACAATGCATTTTTATAGTAGGGTACAGAAATACAAAGTAATAAATAAAGATATTAAAAACAAAACACAAATATACAGGTTAACACATAAAATAAATATGTAGGAAATATACTACTCACTACATGTTACATGTTTACAGGCACATTTTGTATCAAGGTATATTAATAGCGCTCTCTTAAGTGACTTTAAACTTGGGGAAGATTAGATGGCGTCTGGGAGGTTGTTCCATATTTGTGGTGCTCTGTAGGAAAATGAGCATCGAGCCACTTTCTTTTTGTATTTGTGGTAATGCAAGCAAGGTGCAGGTCCTGGATCGGAGATTATAGGATGAGGGAACTGCTGGGGCAAGCAGTGTATTTAGGTAGGGTGGTAACTTCCCAGGAAATCTCTTAAACACCAGGTTAAAAAGGTGAAGGGTGCATCTAAATTCTAGCGACGGACAGTTTAGTTCTTCTAACATGTCACAATGGTGGGACATGTAGTTACATTGTAGCACAAAGCGGCAGAATGAGTTATACAATGTAGTAAGTTTATGAAGGTGCGTTTGCGGGACAGCTGCATACACTACATCTCCGTATTCACTGACCGTCATAAGCATTTATTGTACTATCTGCTTTCTTACCGCAGGGCTTAGGCAGGATTTTGTTTCTGTACCTAGTTTGGGGTAAAGTTTAGATGAATTGATTACATGTCTCCATTCTTCTTAGTTCTTATATTGCTTTTATAAAGTAGTTCTAGAGAGAGACACCAGGAATATGTACTTTCATGTCTTATAGATTTAGAGTGCAGTATGATATAGCAATACAAGGAACGTCATGCCAATAGTCAATGCAAACATTAGGACCATCATCAGAAAGATTGAGTTTTAAACATCAGCAAAACAAGACAAAGCTACATTATTCTGATCTGATATTTAGTGGTGTAGTTTGAGATGAGTCAAAACATGAGCCCTTTCAAGTGGACTGCATGTTATTTTATTGTTTAATTACTGACAAGGGGTGAATATTTTAAGTATCAAGATATCAATTCCTCATAATGTAGACAAGCTGGTATACAGATGCTTGCCATCAGCAACATATAGCCAGATGGCTTTTCTCATCCCACTGGTATCATGTCTTTTATGAATAACATAGCAAATGCATATGTTAATGATTAATGTGTTATTTCATTTCAGTGGAAACATTATTTCTCTTACATGGAGAGCTTATAAGCTTATCAACACTTTGACATAATAACAGATAGGGCAATTAAATATCATGTTCTTATGATTATTATCATTCAGGCTTGCTTACATCCTCATGAATGTGTTAAAATGTCATCTTATCACCAATGCAATAATAGAAAATTTTGTAGTTTAAACTGAATTTTTAAAAACTACGAGCTCTTAATAGTGTATTTAACACTTTCGCACATGTGGGGGACGTCCTGGCGATTGCACGTCATGTTTGGAGGATGTCCCTTACAAGTCATGGGTTCTCCGCAGCAAAAAGGGGAGACCACATTCCATATGACCGATCCCATTGCATTGACTTCATTGCGCTGGCGAGCGATGATATCAGTTTCAGGTTCCCCCCAGCAGAGCCATCAGTAAGGGGCATAGAAGAAAGAAAGACATTGCTGGAAACATCGCAGTCTGACCTCTCCAGAGATGCCTCTCTTAACCCCCTAGCTGAAAGTATTGGAGCAAATTGGTCCTGGATCGTGGACTTCTCTCAGAGCTGGCTGATATCTTGGATGTCAGCCAAGCTTCCGGGGAATCCCCCCTCCCACTTATGTCATCACGCATGGGTGCGATGACGTCAGTATAGGAACTAACCACTAGCTGCCCATGGATTTGCTATGGAAATCCCTATGGTGGAGATAAGGGGGTCCCAAACGGTGGCAGCTAGAGGTTCAAGATTGGTGTCATTGGAAAGGCCAGAGCAACGAAACCAAACATGACCAGGTTATGTGTAAAAAATCAGTAAATTAGTAAATATTTTTTTTTTTAAATTTATAATGCAGCACTATTGTTCACTTCTCAATTATAATGTGAACAATGATGCTGCACTAATGAAAAATTTTGGTATTTTTCAGTTTTAGCTAAAATTGTGTATTTTCGCAGAAAAATACAGTAATGGGTTCCCATTTAAAAAAAAATTAACAAGCGTACCCCATAGAATATATAACCACAAAGGCTTGGATGATAAAATGTTAAAAAATTATTTTACATGCTGTAAATGAATGAAATCTGAATGGAAATTCAAATTTTTTGTTATTGCATTCTTGCAGGACATGACATATACATATAATAATGACATGTTATGAATCTGCTGAGTCTGCTGAAAACAAAGGATATACAGTATAATTTGTTTAGGTCCTACAATAAACCATGAATTCAAATTGCATTTCAACATGAGAAGCACAAAATCATTAAAAATTAGCTTGGCACAGAAGTGAAATGGCTCAGCAGTAAAGGGGTTAAACTATATAGAGATTCCTTGCAGAAAATAGATATGGTGGAAGGTTGGTTGTTGTGAAATCTGAAAGGAACATGGGGCTAATACCAGGATATCCCATACATCACAGAGATTTATGGCACTATATGGATATGTAATTCTGTACCTTATTAGACATAATTTCTCTCGTTTTCAAGTATGTCTTGGGTGGCAAGTATGTACCGGTAGGTGTCTTGCCCAAGGACACTTACTGGAGAGCTGCTCCATGTCTCCACAGTCTCTCTCCACGCAGAGCAGTGATGTTACCTCTGCTCCACCCAGCCGGTACTGGAGGTGTGCAAGTAGGGGTGGAATCGTTCCCCTCCTTTTTTTTATTGAGTAACAGGGGTTTGCCCTTGGTGAGCCATGCTGGTAACTGCCATGTCTTTGTCTGCAAGGTTTATCCCTGGGTCTCCCTTAGCTTGTGAGCTCTTCCATGGCCTCTTATTGCCCTGCGAGATAGTGGGAGAAAGCCAGGAATGTCACACTCCTTGTTGTCTCCCACACCCCTCTTTCAGCCTCCCTATCTCTTTTGATTTATTATTTATTTTTCTTTCCCCACCTCCCTTAACCACTTGGCTGCTATGGACACGCTCAGCGCGTCTAGCCAAGTGGTTCTCCTGTGCTACGGACGCGCTCAGCGCGTTCGAGCACAGGAGGCAGCAATCTGCCGGATTCCGGCGGATTGCTGCGCCCCCCCGGTGTGGGCTGAAAAGCGCCGGTTCGTGATCCTTTCCCGGAGCTGGCCGACATCTTGGATGTCGGCCAAGCCTCCGGGAACTCCCCCTGAGGACTGGCGTCATCGTGCTATGCACGATGACGCCAGTCCTGGAGATAACCCCTAGCTGCCACCAACGGTGGAGATAGGGGGTTCCAATTACGTTGTAAATGATTGAAAATTCATATTTTATTGCATTTTTTGTTATAATATACAGACAGGACATGACGTATACATATAATAATGATATATTATGAATCTGCCGAGTCTGACGGAAAGAACGATATATAATATGTCTGGGTCATATACTAAAATAAGCCTTCAAAACGCATTTAAACATGATGAGCAAAACCGGTAAAAATGACCTCAGCACAGAGGTGTGAAACGCCTCAGCAGCGAAAGGGTTAAAGATGTTTTGGCAGTATACTGCTCCTTGTTGTGGTAATTTTCTCCTGCAACTTTGTGTTTATTTCTTGCATGCATATACTGTATGGTGCCCTTGATGACTACTGTTCTTGCTATTTTTATTGATATCTTACATCTGATTTTGTTCTGCCGTGCAGCAAAACTCATAAAGAATTGTACATTTTTGTATAAAATAACAAATATGGACTATATGGAGAGTAATTAGGAGTGAGAAATATGTAAGCAATGATGACATTTCCATCTGAAAAATAATCAAAGCATTTCATTGACCAACCTTGCTTCATTGGTTGAAACTGGGGGCATTGATATTGCCCTTTATAGTTACATTTTTTGGTTGACTTGTAAGATGAAAAAAGAATTTAAAGTTTTTATTTACTTTAATAAAATAGTGTCTGATTTAATAATGTAAACACGTAAATGTGTAAAACTGTGTATTGATAAATTATGTGTATTGATAAATTATGTACCAAGAAATGTGTTTTATACCTTCTGTGGAAACCTATCACAGTGATTGCCGTGCCAATTCACTGTCACCTGGGCCACTCATTTCCAAAGTTTAATACAGAGAGGTGTATAGAAGCTCCCAGTGCCACAAAGTGTCTAGAATAGAATAAAACCATATTTCTTCCATTTACCATTGCTACAGTATAGTGTTAATGTTCTGTGTTGAGTTTGGTTTTGTATGGGTTCACTTTTGTTATTTTCTTATATTTTTGCACATATTCAAAAATATGCACTATAGTATATTTTGAAGAAATGTTTATACATGGTGACTGCTGTTAAACTGTATACCAGATTTTTCAATCTTGTGATATTTGGAATGTAAAAGCAAAACATTACAGACATTAAAGATATGGTACGAAATTTCTGAGTTTCTTTTCACTTACTCTTTGTATGAACAAATAATTATATCTAAGGCTAGGGTCAGACGAAAGCATTTTTCACGTCTACCGTCAAAAAGTGCATTGATGCGTCCGAGCGCATTTTTTCACAGAAGACGCGATAGCGATCATACGATGCGCAATTTCGGCCGTATTTTTTGACGGAGCTATAAAAAAAGGAAAGAAATCTGAGTAACCAAATTTTGCATCTGGACGTTATGTTGGCCGGACATGGTGCAGCATCTGACATCTCCTAATCACGCACACACGCCGCTATGCCGACGCAGCGCACTCTGTGCGTCAGTACTAGCAGTTCCACATTCTCGAAAAAATGCGTTCGTTTGCCGCTTGCGTTGCGCGGCCGAACTTTCGTGCGGCCGTACTTGGTACAGTATATTGGCTGTCATTGGACATCATTTGCTGCTACTACGGCCGTAATAAAGTGCGGATCAACGCACGTTCGCACTGCGTTCGTCTGACCCCAGCCTAAAACTGTAGAAAAACGTGATTGTTTTCCATTTTTCATTATGTTCTAATGTAACTTATTTGATATAGATCTGCAGAATGACATATAATATGTGGGGGTGCACTAAATAGAAAAGTGATCTATCTCAAGTTAAAATGTACAGGTTTTTCACGTTAGAGTCCCCATTTTAGCGCCAACAAGGGAATAGTGCCCTATATATTTAGTACAGCATTGTTCTTGGATATTTGCCTTACCCAAAGTGTTATATAAAAATAGCTCATTTTGGTACAGGCTTCTTTTAAGCTAACCTCTATGCTGGCAAGGATGCACATAGGTGGGATTGTACCGACACAATACAAAATGCAAAAAGATTCTGCGTTTTTGGTGATTGATCTCAGATGTCACTGTAATTGTATCTGACATAACTCTACCTTGCACTTGAGAGGTAGTTCTTCGTTTCCATTTTGACACCTTTACAAAGTGTTTGAAGAATTCCTTGCTATTATGCATTCTTTTAACCTCTTCACCCTAAAGGCGAGTTAACTCAATTTTGCATTGTAATAGATTGAAAAGTAATTATTAGAATACCAAACCCCTTTTTTCATATCCTTTCAAAGCAAGATTAGTGTGCTCCTTTGGAGATATCAAATCCTTGGTTTTATCACTCTGCTGTCACCCTAGACAGAGATAAAAGAAGGTGCCAAAAACACTTTCTGATGGATTGCAGGAGGAGAACCATCCATTGGTCAATTTAAAACTGAATTTCCAAATTGTAGATAAAAATATACAAGTCAGGAGTGAAGGGCAACTGGCAAATTTTTTCTAGTTCGGCTATTTTGGCTCAAAATGTAAAAATTTAGTTTTTGTTTCAATCGAAAATATTCACATTATATTAATTTATAATTTCCTTTGTGTCCCATATTAAAATTGCACTTTTAACATTATCCTAACCTTGATAAACGTAAATAAATAGGTTCCAATAAATGTTTGAGTTGTTATTTTATTCTTGTTTTTTTATAATTACATTGTCCGTTCTTTGCCTGTTTGTCTTACTAGACAGTAAATACTGTTTTGAGATTTGTAGAACAATATGTTGCATTACGTGTTGCAACATTGACGAAAGAACACATTGCAAGTGTTCAATATGTCCTAATTGACATTAGGATTAAATTATGCTCTGACAAGGGATATCGATACCAATTCTACTGATTTCAAAAGTTCCAAATGTGTGGGATTTGTTAGATGACGATTAATGTCAGTATATAACTCCAGGAGACCAACCTTTATTATTAGTGGGTTTTGTAAATAAATCATTCCCAGTTTAGAAATAACATTCCTCAGTGGGAAACGGTCACCTGATTACAATGGTAATCAATAATAAAGGTTATAAAGCTTTGCTGTTGCTTTGCTTGCAGGCATTGCAGCCTAATCCTTGAAGACCTGATGTAGGCAATGAATATTCTGCTAACGTAGGATTTACAGATCTTTACACCAGAAGAGTGATAAAAATAAAAATAGAGTTGAACGTTCCATTATGCAATATGATCTTTAAAAACAAACTTGTGATTTCATATACTGTTATCAGCCGTTACAGTGTTAAAAAAAGAGAGCCTCTATGCTGATTGTGATTTGTGTGCACCCATTCCCAAATGTGCTGCTCCAGGTAACTGATTACTGACTGGAAGTGAAGCCGCGATCAGGGGTCGGCAATCTTGGTCCTCCAGATGTTTTGGTACTACATGTACCATGATGCTCAGGACTTCATTAGATTGGCTGAGCCTCATGAGAAATGTACTTCCAAAACATCTGGAGGGCCATGGTTGCTGACCCCTGCCGTAGACTAATATTATTGGTCTCTTTAACTATCCATTAGCATTTGCCAGTGGAGCCACAAAAGTTAATGCCCCATTCACAAATACTAATGGCTTAATAAGAATGAGACCAACGGTTACTTCATGCATGAACAATGCAACTGACTGGTGGGAGTATCTTACACTGTTTGCTTATAGGGGTCAATGAATCATATATTTTTGCAAATATTAGATAAACTGCTTGCATTGGGTCTCTGGCAGTTTTTCTTCTACCATCTGTTTGATGACTGCACAGTGGATAAAAATAAACTAGTAGCCAAAATACTATTTGCAGCACTTAAAGCTTTGGTTGGAGGTCTGGTCTACTCACAACTAGCAGAGTATTTCCTTAGTTAATGCTTAAATGAAAATACAGCATTTCAAATCAAAGTTGCCAAAAGCTTGGAGATTCCACATATTTTAATCCTTTAATTCATCATATAATCCATTCACACCCAAAATCGAGTTATCTCGATTTTGCATTGTAATGGAATGAAAAGCACTCATGAGCATGTTAAAAATTACTTTTCACATCTTTTTTAAAGCACGATTAGTGTATCCCCTGTAGAGAAACAAAATCCTTTGTTTTACGGCTCTCCAAGCAACTTGTGAACAGAAGCCCCAGTTCTTACTGTAACAAAAAGCTCAACTAGATTACTGCTGCATTCCAGCAGCCAGAGAGAGCGCAGAATACAAGGGGAGAGCTGTGGGGTCACTCACGGCTGTACAGGGATAAGATTCAGGGGGTTATAATGAGTTAAGATCCCTATACAGTATAGATACAAGGTGTTACTGTAATTTCCATACACAGGCATTATGTCATATACAGATATTATTTTTATATTCTATTGGTATATTTTTGTAGAAACTGCATTGCTAATAATCTCATTATGATCACTACAAATCCCCATAAGCAGGAGATCTCACCATTTTTATTATTTATCACAGTTACTGTATCTAACACAAAGGTCCTTTCTACCTGTGTGATAATAATGCAGACCCCATTTGAAATCGTGTAAGATAAAGGACACCATCTAAAGCTCAGAATCTTACATTTCAACAATATTTATGTAAAGGATTTATTTATAAAGGATTTTACCAGGAAGGATATATTGAGATTTCTCTCGTTTTCAAGTATGTACTGGGTGTAAGAATATAGAGTCACCCAGCACACAGACAGTTCCCAGCAAGGCAAGGAAAACCCTAATCTGAGAAGATGGTCCTTGATAATGGCCAGGTACTAATCTAAAGAAGGTACTGTATACAAACAATACATAGAAGTACAGATCAGGGACAGGAGAGATATCGTAGTAATAACAAGCCAGAGGTCGGTACACAAGATAAACATATGCCAAGGGATAAACACAGAAATCACAGTCAAGTATACAAGCCAGAGGTCAAACCAGAAAATCTTATGCAGGAGCTAGGAGACACACGCTGAGGGGTAGAATAAACCACGTCAGGGCTCAGAGCACAGTCAGTGACTGATATTTAAAGGCCTAGGTCTCTGCTCAGGTGCAGCATTCAAAGTGGCCTGATTCATAGACTGGCGCCCTCTCTGTTGGGGAGACCGTACTGCAGGGGCACCAGCAGGCATGAAACTGGGTTCAAGAACATTGAATTGTTTCAGTTGTTACAGAAATACAAAGTAATAAATGCAAGATATTAGAAAACACAAATATACAGATTAACAGAAAATCCATATATTCACTATGTTACATGTTTACAGGTGCATTCTGTAATGAGGTACAGTCAGGTCCATAAATATTGGGACATCGACACATTTCTAACATCTTTGGCTCTATACACCACCACAATGGAGTTGGAATGAAACAAACACAATGTGCTTTAACTGCAGACTGTCAGCTTTAATTTGAGGGTATGGTGAAGAAAACACCCTTCACAACATTTGGCCAGATCAAGAACACTCTCCAGGAGGTAGGTGTATGTGTGTCAAAGTCAACAATCAAGAGAAGACTTCACCAGAGTGAATACAGAGGGTTCACCACAAGATGTAAACCATTGGTGAGCCCCAAAAACAGGAAGGCCAGATTAGAGTTTGCCAAACAACACCTAACAAAGCCTTCACAGTTCTGGAACAAGATCCTGTGGACAGATGAGACCAAGATCAACTTGTACCAGAGTGATGGGAAGATAAGAGTATGGATAAGGAAAGGAACTGCTCATGATCCTAAGTATACCACCTCATCAGTGAAGCACGGTGGTGGTAGTGTCATGGCGTGGGCATGTATGGCTGCCAATGGAACTGGTTCTCTTGTATTTATTGATGATGTGACTGCTGACAAAAGCAGCAGGATGAATTCTGAAGTGTTTCGGGCAATATTATCTGCTCACATTCAGCCAAATGCTGCAGAACTCATTGGACGGCGCTTCACAGTGCAGATGGACAATGACCCAATGCATACTGCAAAAGCAACCAAAGAATTTTTGAAAGGGACAGAAGTGGAATGTTATGCAATGGCCAAGTCAATCACCTGACCTGAATCCCATTGAGCATGCATTTCACTTTCTGAAGACAAAACTGAAGGGAAAATGCCCCAAGAACAAGCAGGAACTGAAGACAGTTGCAGTAGAGGCCTGGCAGAGCATCACCAGGGATGAAACCCAGCATCTGGTGATGTCTATGCATTCCAGACTTCAGGCTGTGATTGACTGCAAAGGATTTGCAACCAAGTATTAAGAAGGGAAAGTTTGATTTATGATTATTATTCTGTCCCATTACCTTTGGTCCCTTAACAAGTGGGAGGCACATCTGCAAACTGCTGTAAGTCCTACACCATTCACCTGAGTTGGATGTACATACCCTCAAATTAAATCTGACAGTGTGCAGTTAAAGCACATTGTGTTTGTTTCATTCCAACTCCATTGTGGTGTTGTATAGAGCCAAAGATGTTAGAATTGTGTCGATGTCCTAATATTTCTGGACCTGACTGTATGTTAATAGAGAGCTCTTAAGTGACTTTAAACTGGAGGAAGATTTGATGGCGTCTGGGAGTTTATTCCATACTTGTGGAGCTCTGTAGGAAAATGAGGATCGTGCCACTGTCTTTTTGTATTGTGGTATTGCAAGTAAGTTGCAGGTCCTGGATCGGAGAATTATAGGATGAGTGAACTGCTGGGGGAAGCAGTCTATTCAGGTAGGGTGGTAGTTTCCCAGAAAAGCTCTTAAACACCAGATTGGAAAGGTGAAGAGTGCATCTAGATTCCTGCGACGGCCAATTTAGCTCTTTTAACATGTCACAATGGTGGGTCATGTAGTTACATTGTAGCACAAAGCATCAGAATGAGTTATACAATGTAGTAGGTTTCTGGAGGTGTGTTTGCGGGGCAGTTGCATACACTACATCTCCATATTCAAAAGCCGAAGGAAAAACTAATACATTAAAATTTAAAAATATGGAGGCGGGGGAGGATTAGGGGGATGGATGGGATTGTTTTGGGATGTTGGCTGGGCACTAGACTATTATTTTTTTCCCTCCCTCTCGCTCTCTCTTCGTTTCTTATCTCTTTGTTTTCATTTCTTTCTCTATACTTACCCTTACGGTATGATTCTTCTCTGAAAAGGTGAAAATGTGACACATTATTTTGATGCTATATTACATAATCTTCTGACTGGGGGCCCTGTGAGCCCACCCGGGCTGGTTTCTTACTGTCGTTTATGTTCTGCAGGGGTGCCTGCATGCACATCCATTGATATATTGTTGTGTCTGATAAATAAACACTGTTGAAAAAAATTAAAAAATGCGCAAATTAAAATTATTTTAATTTTTCATCTATTTTAGAATAACAATTTTTGTGCGGAACTTATATTTGTATATGTCTATATTCCTATATTTAATTGTTACCTTCACATCCCATGTTTCAAATAAATGTTATGATAAAAACAGTTTCAACAAAAATCTCTTGGTAGTGAAGGGGTTAATTGACGCCTCCTTCTTTTGTATTTCTTTACCTTTACAATATTTTTATCTTTGTCTTTAAAAAGAAGTACAACATGTTTCCCTGATACAAATAAGCACTGAAAGTGACTATGTCAGTACAATTTCATGTTTATTTTTTGTTTTTTATTAGGTATTTTAAAATGACTGAAAACTAAACATACTCTTCCCAGATAAATAATTTGACATTATAGTAGTGGTGCACCGAAATGGAAATTTTTGGCCGATACCGAAAATTCGGGATCGGTTCGGCCGAAAACCGATACGAAACTGAAAATCAGACATGAGAACCTGGGCCTGGAGGCCAGGCCGGGGACTCGCCTGATCCCGAAGGCCGGCCGAGCAAGTTGCTCGGCCAGCCTCCAGGCTCAGGCGAGCCTCCGGCTGGGCTGGGCCTTCAAGGCCCAGCCCAGCCAGGGGCTTGCCTAAGCCTAGAGGCCGACCGAGCAGCTTGCTCGGCCAGGCCTCCAGGTCCAGGTTCGCATGGCTGACTGGTTGCACCTACATACTCACCTACATCCTCCTACTTCGGCCCTGAGCTCCAGCGGTGACAGTCCTCCGGCTGGCGCAGGCTGCTTGGCCAGCCTCCAGGCTCAGGCGAGCCCCCGGCTATTTTGAAAGGAAAATTTTCAGCCGATTTTTTTTTCAGCTGATTTTTCATTTTGGCCGAAACCGAAAGCACCATTTTCGGCCGATAATTTCGGTGGCTGAAATTTCGGTGCATCCCTACTTTATAGTATTATATGTCATCTTTTCTTTGTAGAGTTTCAGATAATAACTGGATTGTGGATTATATTATTATACATTTGAAATATGTGAGTTCTAGAGATATTATAAGTCACATGATCTTTGGTTTATAGATATCTTGAGAAACTCAAAATGTGTTTTTCCAAAAACTACTTTGTATTTCATGATTTCCTTTCATGTTTTTTTTTGTTTGTTTCTTTTTACCATTTTCAAGAGAGGTCTATGGAATCCATGATCACCGGTACATTGGCATTACATTAAGATAAATGTGTATGCCACCCCTCCTCCTACCTCTAGATTAGTGTCTGGTTGGCTGGAGGAAGAAAAAGGATTCTGATTTCCTTGTCCTATGTTTTTACAAGTCCCTGCTTACATCAGCTGTCAGGTTGGTATTGTCTGTTATATATGAAAGGAGGAACATTGCCAAATCAGTCAGCTTCTCCTGGACTTAGTATTTCAAGAGAGGGGAGCACAGGGAAGATACTTCTCTGCAGTATGTATAATTCATATGCTGCAGGAGGGAAATTTTATATTATATAATCAGGTTTATATAATATAATTATTAATAATAACTATTATATGATCAGGGCAGGTCACCTGGGATTCCACTATGAAGTCTTACCTGCAGCAAAAGAGTTCTACATACTGCTATATTTTTTATGCAGTGCCCATCAGCCTGAATAAAGTATATGTGTCCAGGAAAACATGAGTGATGTCAACACTAAGGGGAACCTCAAGAGCAGAATCGTTATTATTTGTATTTAAACCTTATCTTATTAATAAAACTACAAATAGAGGTGCTAGAAGTTGCTTAATGGTCCTGAGCAGCAATGTTCCCAGATACAAAACCCAAAGCGCTGACCAGGCACTTAAATTCCAAAATGTGTCAGTTTTTTGCATAATACAAAAATGGTTTCTGTGACACCCAAAACATCGCTCATTTTAAGTTACTGTCTCATCTGTGGCAGCAATTTTGACACTAGGCACTCCCAAAAATACTTGTTTCTTATCAATAAAAACAATGCTAGTTAAAATTATATCTACTTTTCTTCGTAGTGGAATTTTTTTTCTTTTTATGGATGCTGTTTGCTTAAATGTCCTTGTCCTACAAGAAACACTATCAGATTTTCAGACGAATTGCAAGCATTAGGTGCTTATATGTCATATGAAACACATATGTCTCATAGCACCCCATTATGTAAACATTCATTATCAATAGTATGCAGGAACGTATATCTGTATTAATTAACTCACATCGGTTTATTATTATTATTATCATCATCATCACTTATATAGTGCCAACAGTTTCCGTAGCTTTTCACAATAACCAAAGAGAACGAGATAAATGGACACATGATGGAAACTATATAGCACCCATTCATCAGCACTGCAGGCACAGCATTGTATGTTTGCCCTATTGCTTTTTATGACAGATAAGCAACCTTTGTTTCTATGGTCCATTACACACACTAGGTAATAAATCTGAAAAATCCTGTATTTCTTACAAATTGGTATTTTACTCTGAGGACGTAGTGTTGCAGCTATGCTTCTTAAGAAAATAATTCCCAAATAGCTTGGTCTGCTTCCCTCTATGCATGAAGCCCTTATGGTGCATTTTACCACTGACTAAGAATAAAAAATGAGCAATTGGTGTTGAAGAATGACACAGAAACAATTTAACAGGAAAAGTAGCAAGTATCCACAAGCAGATGGCACTATTTCTTCTTCTGGATGCATTGATGTATTTAAGTCCGATATAAATGATATGTATTTTTTCTCTCTCTGTTGAATCCTGCTGAAATGCATGACATTTTAAATATTCCAAAAGGGCAACATGTAGCACTGGCATATATTCTGCACTTCAGCACTGAAACTGTGTTGTGTGTATTGCACACTAATAAAAAATGATTCCGATGGGAGATAATGGAAGATGTGTCAGATTCACACTGCCTGCTGATCCTAGTGAATGTATTGTGTGGAGCTGTCCCTGGTCCTGAAGGCTGGATGCGCAGAGGGAGACATGAGATGCTATGCACAGCTCTGTGAAGGCTCACACCCATCTATGTTCCCAGGCACACAGACTACACGTGGAAAGCTTGAGGAGGGGGCACCGCAGAGCAAACATGGGAGGGGGTGAGTACCTTTGTATTGTTTTTTTTTTTTTACAGAAGTGTGTGTCTGGGGGGGAAGGGGGGCTTTGATGCTGCACTTACATCTACCATATATATCATGTATGAGAGAGAAAGAGATGCAGCCATCTAGAAAAAATAGAGATCTGAATAAAAGAAACACTGTAATAAACAGAGTCTTGTCCCACTAGAATGCTGATTCCTCATAACCTGTTGAATTGCAATGCGGATAAGTCACTTGCCACCAGAATCAACCTATTTTTATGCTATTCTTCATCTTTTTTTCATGCAGTGATGAATCAGAGGGTCTGCACTGTGTTTGCAACAGCCTGTTGATAGCTCAGAGTTAAAGGCATTATGTAAACATGCATATAGATGTTTATAAATATATAATCATGCAGTGTTATAAGACTTTAATTGACAGGAGCTCGAGTGTGTTGCACACCTTAATATCACACAAACACACAAGAATACAAAAGCTATATATGTTAATGAGGGCTGAGGTGGTTCTATTGGGGCTGGTGTATTTTTTTTCCTGCTTCTGCTGTAACAGTGCAGTGTGCTGACTGCTTTGCTGGCAAATTCTACAGCCCACAACCCTACCTGCAATCAAATTAGTGAAAATGATGGTTAACTCCATCCTACACACAAACACACACACACACACACATTATACATAGCACACTTTACATTTGGTAATACAAGCCTGTTGCTAATCTCCCTGGCTCCCAGCAGATTGAGGTCAGAGAATTGAGGGATTGTTGATTGCTTTGCAAAGAGATAAGACGTTAGAGTTACAAAAGAACATACAGAAAAAAAAAATCTGGATGCTGCAGCTGCTGCTGGAAATTCTATGAAGCTCCAAGAAGAATGCAGTGGAAAAGCCTCAGAATATGCTGTTGCTCCCTGATTTAACCCATTCATAACCATGCACATTTATTTTAGAACTTCATTAGCAAGTACCCTGTATTTATTATGATGCCAAACATTGTACTATGTCAAATGCAAGGCGACTGTCTAGACCTTTCTCTTATTATGTTCTAATTAGTGGGAGATTGGTGTGGGTGATGGGTATCTTTCACTGCAGGTCTATCACACCAGAGCTATCAGGATCAATGTAATGAGACATATCCACCAGCCAGACCACTAACATGATGTAAGCACTCCTGGCACGTCCTTTTGCGTTACTTTGTTATTTCTTTCCTTTTTTTTTCACATCAAAAAGGCTACAACACATCATTTGTCTTGGAAACATAATGAATCAGCAAGAGGACAGTCCATGGAGACAAAGGAACGAAAGCAGATCTAAGATCTAAATATATATATATATATATATTTCATGGTGATTTATCTCTCATGTTGTATTTATTCCTCTCTAGAAGGATGTACAGCCCCTGTGGCAGTTGATTCAGGGAGGAGCAGCTGAAAAAGGTGGTGGAGGTGGTTGTGGTGGTGGTTGGGAAGGGGGGTGGAAAGAAGGATGTGCAGTATAGATCATGCTGCAATAGAAGATCTTCCTGTTGTATGATGGGGGTATATGAACATTTTTATGTGTTTTCGGAGGGTGGATGTTGCATCTTTGGTTTTAATGTTTTTCATGTCACGATGCATTGAAAATCAATTCTCACTGTCAATATGTAAGTTCTCAAGTTCAAATTGGAGTGTGATTTGCATTATTTATTTCTTGCAATGGTCTGCTGTGGGTTTAAATGAATAGCTTGTTGGCTGTGAGGCTGTATGGAGTTTTGTTTGTTTATTTATCTAAGCATGTTTTTGTTTTATTTCAGGTATTTACAAACGTCTGGATGGATCATTAGAGCAGTCGAAGAGGCTGTTTTTTTCTGCTTTACTCTAAGTGGGAATTGGAGCTCCATGCAGAGAGGGAATTAGAGATGATGTGGATATTGCCCTGTCCTTCCTGGATGCTGTCATTCTAATAGTCCTTTAGAGTGATGTGGTGACAGGCTAAATAATCGCCTGAGACCAATGAAATACACAAAACTGTATCTATGCGATGATCAACCTGCTGCAACAATGGGACTTGTATCTTCTCGACTGTGGCTCAGACCTTATCAAAGGGAGATAGAGAAATAAATAAACAAAAGGTGAGGAGGGAGAGGCTCTCTGCGGTTTACAAACCAATAGTCATCAAATTAGGTCACATTGCTCATTTTTGGATATTTTCTTTTTCTCTTCCTCTCTGGAACTTCTCATCATCTCACCGAATGAAATTCTACCTCCTACCACTGATGGTGCAGAATGGGGCTCACTTAAAGTGGATTTTACTACTCTTCAATAACTGATTTTTTTTGTACCATTTAAGAACAATGGTTAAATAAAAAGGCTCTGATTTGAGCTTACATTTGCACCATGGTCTACTTTAAGGTTAAAAAACGGTTGGAATCCCTGTTGTGCTCCAATGGCAGAGGCAACCTCTATTTTTGAGATAGTAGGACAGTTTTAGTTCTAGAAACACTTGTGACTGAAGAGCCCATTGACTGTTACAGCCTGTTGGACTGTCGGTCTCCAAAAGCTGCAGCCAAATAGCAGATCTGTGAAGAGGAAGTCCCAAGTATGATTTCTCCTGTCCAGCTGCCAGGGCAGGGTATATTTAAACTCTTTTTTTTTTACTTTGCACAGAATTGTCCCTACCCTTCAGTGGGACCTTTAAATGAGTGAGGAAGTTGTCCTGTTGGATTGTCCTCATCTCTAGTTGGAGGTCTTGCAGGAAAGTTGAAAGTGTGATGGATTTGTAGCCTAGTTAGGAGCAATCACCCTTTTTATTCTGCTAAGGAGGGTCTCCATATGTTTGTGATCCCTGATGGTCCTGGCCAGGCTCTGGGAGAGCCTTGGATCTCAGTCTGTGACTCTCCCCCTCCTAAGCTCCCTCTGCACTAGGATGTTGCGGAAGGTTCTGCATAGGGGGCTGAGAACGTGCTTTTCAAGACTAGGGTTTTTCATTGCCAGCCATCCAGTGTTTTTTGTGTCAGCCCCTGTGCTGATCTCTATCTTGCTAGGGGCCAGTTTCAGCAGGTACAAGGTCGAGGAGAACATCGAGTATTTGCTGGCCCCTAAACACAGCCTGGCTAAGATAGAAAGGAATCTGGTGGATAGTTTGTTTCCAGTGAATCGTTCCAAACATCGTCTGTATTCAGACCTGCAGACCCCTGGACGTTACGGCAGAGTCATCATCACATCTTCCAGGAGGGAAAACATGCTGGACCAACATCACACAGATCTTATTCTCAAGGTAAATAGCATCCTCAAACCACCTGTTGGCTCATTCCACAGGGGCAGCTGTCACATTCCACATCACTGCAACTGTATCACTTATTTCTGGCCAAGACCAAATGTATCAATACACACTGATTCGTTTGTTTATTGCCAGTGCATTGTACATTTTTATGTATCCACTTATTTATTACATATACTTAAGTCTACATGAGATGTGATTGGAAATATATCAGCTCCAGAGTGTATGTACATGGGGTATGGGGAGACAGATACACCCAGGTACCCTCACAGACAGGTGCACAGTGGGATTGAGGATTTATCACAGTTTCTGTTTTTACTTTACTACCTTAAAGTTGCAGAATCCCCCAATCTATGTGTCATGATTTCTAATGGTAGTAACTAATATACTTGGCTTGTATGTCTAGTAATTTATTTATATTGTGCCTGATATTGAGGTTATCCCAGAATGTTGTGTTTTCACATTTTTTTATATGGATCTATCCTTTAAGTTATGCATTTTGTAGTTAAAAATATAATTTGAAAAATCCAGAGAAAAATATCAGGACTTGGGGGGGGGGTGCTTGAATTGGAAGTTTTGGGCAGCTGACTCTTGTCTACATATTGAAAGATTGATCTGACCACAAAAACAGCTTAATGAATAGAGGTGAACACAGATGAATTAGACAAAATGATACTGCTGACATTTTACCCCAATTTGGCAATCTAATCCATTTCCACTGGGTTTATTAATCACCCACAGTGTGTTTTTACTTTGAAAAAAATCTTCTCTTGCCAAAATGGGCAGGATGAATGGATTATGCTATATCAAGCAAGCAAATCTTTTAGAAACAACATACTTAACATCAAGGCATTGTGTCTATTTGTATCAGAAATGTATGTGCCTGATTGTATCAGTGTGGAAAGAAAAAACTGTTCTTTTGCAAAACCAGTTAACTAACACAGGGTCGAATTATTATAGGACTCTATCAGGTAGGTCTATTCAAAGAAAGGTGAAACTCAGGAGAATGACTGGAGACGTGAAAATGTTAGGTCAAAATAGCCAAACCAGAAAAATTCTCCTATTTATCTCACTTTTCCAAATCGGCTATTTGGTCTAGATTGTTCTCTTTTCCTGCCAATTCTCCTGGTTTTTACCTTTCTCTGAATAACCATGTATGAATAGACAGTCCTATAATAAATAAACATTGTTGCTTGGTGATTTCATAAAGAAGTTTGAAAAACAAATACAGAAATTACAGAGCTGGAATAAACCTTGCCCAAATCCAAGGATTCTTTGCTAACATAAAAAAAATAATGTAACTTCTCCCTCTTGGCCCATGTTTTGCAAGTTGGCAAGTAATTCATCACAATTTGCTCTTCCGTCAGTTGTGGTGAGCTGCAGCGAGCTGACAAATTGTAACACCTAAGGAAAATTTGGTTTAAAAAAATGGTTATCTTTCAGCAATTTTGCTTAAATTTGCAGAACAGCTGTCAGTTATGTTAAGACACCCTCATTCGAAAAATCAGAACAGGCTTCTGTTGCGTTTTCATATTAATAGACATAAAGCGTACCCCCAGTATCATATGGGAAGGAGCATTTGTGTATTTATCATGTTTTTGGGTTTAAAAGTCATTCCAGTGTTACAATTTGTATTGAGCTTTCAGAATAAACTCATGTTTTAAATGCCAATTTACCATGTGGTCACTTAAAGAGGTTTAAACTTACAAAGAATAATGTCAATTTAATAAGCATACACTGCAGAGTTAATTAACAATACATTTATGTTACACGAAAAATAACCTGAACCACATTCACTCAATTATTACAAAACCCCATATAAACATAAAAAGACTTCTGAGAATTAATATGCTTGTTTTTTTTTTCATTCAATCACAGTATATTTAAAATATAACAATCAGTAAAATACATTCGTACATGCAAACCTCAGGAAAACCATTAGCATGGTGTAAACATCAACCATATCATCAGTGGTGTGGGAGTATAGGATAGAGTTGCATTTTTTGGCAGACATTTGTTCATAAAATGTTATTTACACAGAATTATTCAGTGCCTTCTAATTATATAATTGTTATGTACCAGCTGGGTGGAGTAGAGGTAACATCACTGCTCTATATCTGTGGAGACGCAGGTTCAAATCCCAGCAAGAGCACCTCTCCAGTAAGTGTCCTTGGGCAAGACACTTAACGGTACATACTCGCCACCTAGGACATACTTGAAAACGAGAGAAATCTCAATGTATCCTTCCTGGTAAAATACTTTCTCCAAAAATATATATATAATTATGCTAATAGCAGTATCTATGATTAAAGGAGTTCACACAAAATATGATAATATGTTGGATATCCCCTTCTCCATACTTCCGTAATCACCCTTCTTTTGTGCACTCAAGTCTCAAAGTACAGCACAAGGGACTCTAATACGTCGATGCTACTTTAGCTCAACCTAATTCTATTTCAGATCAAATCAATGTTTTAAAAATCTAGAGAATCTAAATGTTGATGATCCTGAATGCTGAATTCCTCATGGTAGATTGCTGTGCCTTCACTATGCCATAAACCTTATGCCATGCGCTGATGTGGGGAATAAAAGAATAAAGAGAGCCAATCCTACAAGTGGTCCCAGTAGGTTAAGCATGGTTGGCACATGCAAGGATGTATTTCGGCTCCTTCTACATTTTTTTTTTACGTGGGTTGGTCTTTCATGAAGAGAGGCAAAATGACACATCTTCTTGAGAGTGGGCAGTCGTAGTGTGGAGTGAGTTGTAGGAGTGATGACTAAAGAAATAGAAGGGGATAATGTACGCATGTCACTAAAATGATACAGTCAATCAGGTGGGTGTCCAAATGGCCAGGAGCACCCAGACTCCAATGAAACTTTGAAAAGGAAAAGGGACCTGGGCCTCTAAATCTGCTGATGATTAGTAATGGGTAAGAGTCATAACAAAAATATAAAAGTAGTAGTATTCAAGCTAAAAACTGTCATATAAAACATATAAAATGGCATAAAATCTCATATACTGCTAAAGTGCAATAGTTATACACAAGTAAGTGTCTCTTGTGATGGCACACCATGCAGTGCTAATATCACAAAAATATACTTATATTTGAGAGTATATCTTCTATGCAGTTGCACAGCATGAAACCTGCACAAAAGAACAACAAAAATCTAAAAGCAGCGTTTATACTTGTGTCACTGTTGAGTATATTCTATAAGAGCCGAGCTCACAAATGAGGAGCAATCACAGGTGCTCATGAAATTTGCCTGAAGATTTGATCTCCCGATATCGAGCAGCACAATCTTCTTCATAGGGAATCCTCAAGATCCATTTGATTCATGGATCCGGGAAAAATAGGGGAAAGCCCAATGGTACTTGTATCCTTTATTAACAAGCTTCCCACCTTGTATCACCATACAGGTAAAATTAAAACACTTGTGGGTTTCCGATCAATTGCACCCACACAAAAACATATAGAATCTGTCTCACATTTTGTCCTCCCGTGGTGCCCCTGTGTCCTGCTTAGGAGGTCCTCACATACGTGCAGCAGCGTAGGGTTCACAATGGACCTGCGTGATGCATAATAGCGACGTATTGCTGACGCGTTTCGTCCCTCCCCCAGGACTTCGTCACAGCATCATGCAACGTTTTGACTGTTCTCAAGCCTTTCTCAAGCTTAGTGAAATGTTGCTGTGACAGTCAAAACATTGTTTGACATGAGTCAATAAACTAGTCACCATCAGGCTCGGAGTGATGTGGTCTTTTCTATTTCAATGTTTCATTGGAGGGATGACTGGCACAGTGTAGTCTGATTAGAGCTTGTCGTAAAGCGCTACAGAAACCCATGGCGCTTTATAAATGATGATAATAATAATAGTGCAAAGTTCATTTGCATAGCGCTATTCAGCTGGTTATGGAGCATCATAAAAGTTAGACTCAACAGTTTCACTTCAGGATGTGCTCATTCATTAAGAGATAGACCTGGAAACTGTTGTACATGTATGAATCAATAAATGTGACACAATTTTTTTCCGTTAATGCCATTACATTGTTTTGAAATTACACACACACACACACACACACACACACACACACACTGCCTGGACAAAGAAAAGGTCACCACCTACTGTACAAGTCTGTTCAGATCTGGGGTTGCTTCAAGTGGTCTGGTTTAGGTTCAACAATGTTATCTGCCCAAAATATTAGGTCAGCTGACTCCCTGAATATACTGAATAAGAAGGTTTTTCCATCATTAGATTTTTATCTTCCCTGATAGCCTGGGCATATTCCAAGATGACAATGCCAGGATTCTTCAGGCTCGAATTGTGCAAAAAAAAATTATATGAAAAAACCTAATTTTCACATATGGATTGGCCACCACAGAGTCTAGACCTTAGCACCAATGAGAATCTTTAGGATGACTTTATACAGTGCTCCAACTCTCCCATCATCAATACAAGATCATGGCAACAAATTAACACAACTTTGGATGGAAATAGATCTTGAGATAATGCATAAGCTTATCGAAACGATGCCACGGCGAATGCATGCCGTAATCAAAGCAAAAGGCGGACCAATGAAGAATTTGAGTGTTTGATTCTTTTTTGGCCAGGCAGTGCATATATGTATATAAGTTTTCAATGAAGTACTGTATAGCAATTAAACAGCGTAAATTATACATTTGCCAGTTTTATAATCATCCAAGTTTAAAAGTCCCTTTTTAGTATTACAACGAAGACTAAGGCTCGTGTCAGACGAACGCAGTTATCACATCCGTGTGGCCGCACAGTTTAATGTCCGTCGTAGCATAGAATCATGAGCAATAGAGACCCACACACAAAGTACATGTGCACCAAACTGCGCACGCACAACGCACGTGGCAAACGGACGCAAGTTAGGCAAGAACGTAAAACTGCTAGAACAGACATGCAGAGTGCGCCATGTCCACGTAGCGTTGTGTGTGTGTGTGATGGAACAAAGTCAGTCGGACCACATTTGCGACGTCCAGCACCTTGATGCACAAAATGGCTTTTCATATCATGTATCAATTTTTATCATTTTTCATATTAATTTTATTTCTCATAGTTCCCTTTTTTTTCCAACGTCCGTCAAGAAAAACTAATCGTGTGGTGTTTACAGTATCTTCAGTACATCCGTCCGTTGTGCAAGGATGCACAGTGCGCTCAGTATGCGCTCGTCTGACATTAGCCTAAGCTACGCCACTAGCAATTAGCCTATCAGGGTTATTCAGAGAAAGGTAAAAACCAGAGGAATTGTCAGGAGAAGAGAACAATCTAGACCAAATAGCTGATTTGAAAAGTGAGATAAATGGAAGAATTTTTCTGGTTTGGCTATTTTGACCTAGAATTTTCACTTCTCCAGTCATTGTCCTGAGCTTCACCTTTCTTTGAATAGACCTGTATCACTGAGAATGACTGGAGAATTGAAAATTCTAGGTCAAAATCGTCGAACCAGAAAAATTCTCCCATTTATCTCACTTTCCAAATTGGCTATTTGGTCTAGATTGTTCATTCTCCTGTCAATTCTCAAGGTTTTCACCTCTCTTTGAATAGCCCTGCATATCTTGTCTCCTTTGTTCGTCTTCAAGTTTTAGGCTGGGGTCAGACTAACGTATTTTTAATGTGCATTTAGGCGCACTTAATCACGGCCGCAGTAGCAGCAAATGACAGGCAATGACAGCCAATATACAAAGTACGGCCGCACGAACGTCCATCCGCGCAACGCAAGTGGAAAATGAACGCATTTTTTCGAGAACGCAGAACCGCTAGTACTGACGTACAGAGTGCGCTGCGGCAGCATAGCGGCGTGTGTGCGTGATTAGGAGATGTCAGACGCTGCTAATGTCCAGCCTAGATGAAAAAACGCAAAATCCAGACGCAAAAAGTCTTTTATTGACGATCCGTAAGAAAATCACGCACGAAAATACGCGTCGTCTGACCGTTTTCACGCATTCCGTGAAAAAATACGTCAATGCGTTCAGATGCACTTTTTGACGGTCGCTGCAAATAATGTGTTCATTTGACCCTAGCCTAAAAGTGACTTTGGTAACTTGGAAAGCTTCAACAGACATAACAGGAACAACCTAAATAAATGATTAGGGATGTTTTTTCGATTCGGACCGATAAGTATTTTTCACGAATCGGTCCGATTCGTGGCTTCAGATTCGGCCGAATTTCCGAAAATGATAAAAGAAATGAATTCACAGGCAGTGGGAATAATCATTGTTTACTATTGTGAAGATAGAACATATTGATCAGGATTCTAATAAGAGCCCAGGGTAGAAAAAAAAATCAAATTTCTTTTATATCGATGAGACTCAGTGTACAGTAGGGATGTGCGTTTCAGGTTTCGGAATTTTCACGAAATTTCCCGATTCGTGTCTTCGGATTCGGCCGAATTTCCGAATCGGATCAGACCCGAAAACCGACAGATCCCAAAAGTTTTCCGAGCCGAAACGAAAAATTTTCGGATTTTTCGAATGGACTTGAAATGTGTCAAATCGAAATTTATTTTTGCTCTATTCATGATTTCGGTTCCATTCGTGATTTCGGTTCCATTTCGGTAATTCTGGACATCGTATATTTAACTATTATCGGTTATATCGCTGATTCTGTAAATTTTGTATTTGTAAATGCGTATCACTTGTTTCTTGCGGCATTCGGGTCAGTTTAGCGTTTTTTAAATCGTTTTGTTCATTTTTTTTATTCCTTGGCTTTCATACCATTTTAATATGATTAAATAAAGTTGTGAAATGTATATTCATAAGAAAAAAAGGATCTTTATTTAATAAAAAAAAAACACGATAGAATCGCCAGAATTATCGTATCGACAGAATGAATTATCGGATCCGAAAAACAAACCAAAAATTTATTATAAAAAAATATATAAAGTATGAAAAAAGTAAACCATAGTAGTTTACCTCAAAACGAATAGAGTTAGACACTTTGAAACGAGGAGAACAGACGTTCCGAAAAAACGAAAATTTCCGAAATCACGAAAAGTCAATACAAAAAACGAGCAAAGTGACCCGAAAACACAAAAAATGGTCGATATTCCGAAAAAAAAATGTACACGAAAAACGACCCGAACCGAACCGAATCGAAACAGAAATCGGTCGAAACGAGCCGAATCGAAAATTTTAAACATCCGAACAAATCGAACCGAAAAAAAAATCGGTGCACAAGCCTAGTGTACAGCTCATCTAGAAATCCTATAAAGTTTATGTGTGCTTTAAAGTGGAATGAACTGTAAACTACAGGTCAGCCAACTCACACTTTTATTTGTGAAGGCAGGATGACCACTGTAACTTACCATGATTTGGGCTTCAGATTGGCAACAAAATTACGGGAACTAGTTCTCTAGCATTATAGCAGGGACAATGACTTTCTGGACCAGTTTTTGATGTAACTGTTCCTTCCTTCTCCCTGATGACACAGGATGGAGGATGATTAAGTCATTTCACAGCTCAGAAAATCTTAAAACACATCTTCTCAAGCCCACCAGGCCATCATGGCAGAGCACTTATCTTTGCAAGTGAAGGTGAAGAAAGCATGATAGGTTATGGCTTAACAGATACATTTTCTTGGTATAATATATCTTATGCTTTATGTGTATTATGCCTTTTTGTCAGTGTCTGTGAATGTCTTCATGTGTAGATCTTTGTTTACAAGTATGTAACTATTCCCTGTGATGTTATTAGTATGGAACTAATGCCAACCCCTGAGCACTTTTGTTGTTTAGAGGGGCTAATAGAGACTACACCCCTGAGCTTGCAACAAAACAAGCGGCAGCAGAGGGGTCTGCCATTACATGTTTTTTCCTGTGTACCCCCAGGGGTCCTCATAAGTACCCCTGGGGGTACACTTCCCACAGGTCAAGAACCGCTGTGTTAGATCAGTTGAGGATAGAGTATTGAGTTCAAAGCTTGACCTCTTTGCATTGAAACAAAGTAGGTGAAGTTGTAATAAATTGGTTAGAGGTGATTCCATGACTGTAGTAGTTATGTTACAAGTTGAATATGAGGGGATACATTTACATTGCATATGTGAGATGTACAGGTGATGGATAAATACTCCAAAATAATCTGTACAAACTCTCCCTCTGTATATTTAAGGGGAAGAGAGTCACTCAGTTCAGTATAAGCCTTCTGGACCAATGAAAAGCCTCAGGGCAGTATTACATAGTTGGTGCTAACTTAACCAGAGCTGTTGTAAATGTAAAACCTCCATAGGCTATAATGGCTCTGGTAACTTTACAACAGCTCTGGTTAAGTTAACACCAACTTTGTAATAGAGCCCATAGTCTATGGAGTTGCTATGTTTACAACACCTCTGGCTAAGTTAGCACCAGCTTTGTAATACTGCCCTTTGTTTTTTCATGCCTCTAAAGCAGGAATCTTAACACCCCCCCCCCCTCAGATGACAATGGCCTACAATCTCCATAATTATTTGAATGTAATAGATGGGCAGAGAATCAAGTGAGTTTCGGTTTAGAAACACCTCCTGGGGGGGGCATAGTTTGAGATCCCTGCTCTAAAGATATCCCATTTGTACTGATGTGATTCATAGTTACTGGACAAGAAAAGGAGGGCATACTGAGAGCAGCATGCAGCTGTGGAGGGAAGGTTGTATGCTTGAAATTAGGTATTAGGGCTGCTTTTAAGGTGGCTGAGTGATCAGGTTGAAAATGTATTTATACACACACACACACAAAAGATAAAGATGCTTATAAACAACAAGTCTCAGCTGTGAAAATCATGTGTGTGTATGTGTATTTGTGTCTCATACTTTCATGCACTGCACATTTCTGTGAGTTATATTGCTGTGGAACTCTATGACAAACCTATACACACAAACCTGGAGTCTAATCAAGCAGAAATGCTTGGGTACGCAGTTCCTCCACTTTTATTTCAGGGGGGATGGAGGTCCATTTTGACCCAAACACGGAAAATGCTCAAAGAGCCCGAAACCAAGTTCGGAACCTGTGCAATGCCCCTTCTGCTAACCCGAGCTATTACAGCTGCCAAGGAGATATCATGCAGGAACAGAGCGCCTTGTGCAGGGTCAGATTTATAAGCTCGGCAAGCCCTTTATATGGCAGCCCTGATTTAGAGATTTGGGTTTGCTGAAGAAAAATGGGACTGAATGTTCTAGTTGTTGGTTTCCTTTATTTATTATAGAACACATCATAATAGTCTTCAAAGCGTTAATTGAGCTGAACAAGATCAGAAACCTTTACACCTGAACGTGTTTTACATTTTTGAGCATTTCATTTGGGCAATGTGACAAAATTGGCAAACAAACATCCCTACTTATCATCCTCCCGGAAAACTGCTTGGTTGTGCTGTTTGTGAAAGCAGCTAATCATAAAGAACATGTGCTAATTGCAGCTTTCAGGGTTAGGGTAGAATGGGGGATTCTATAACTACCAGTCAGTTGGGTATGTTGGGTATCATTTACTAGTGAAGGGCTTTGAAAGTACTTGCAATGCATTCTGTAATCAACCCCAACAACTATAGTTTGGATGCCTTGCCTACACTTGTTAAATTGTAATGATACATTAAGTTAGAACCGCTAATTAGACACAATCTCATTGTCATGCAAAATAGGTGGTCAACTAAGATTTCTCTCAACCTTGGACCTTGTATGATGAGCGGCGTGCAGGTGACTACTGCTCAGTCTAAGGCTGGGGCCAGATGAGCACACTATGGGCGCCCGTACTGACGTGCCTTCTGGCGTCCATCGCAGCATTGTGATGCTGCGACGGGCCGGCCACACACTGTTGTGCCTGTGCAATTTGGCCGTGCTGCGTCCGTGCAGCAAGCCTCCCCGTCAAAGCGCTTGGACGCGCGTTGACGGGGCTGCAAAGCACGATCCTCCATAGGAGAATTGAGCCTTGCAGCGCTGAGTGCACTAACTGCGCTCAGCGAGGTACCCAGACGGGCATCAGACGGGCGTCGAGTGGGAGGAAGGTCCACTCACACGGATGTTCCTTCTGCTCTTCAAAACGCTCATCTGACCCCAGCCTTAGCACTTGCCAAATGGCCTATTCATTACCTGGAGATTTGGCCTACATACGTACTCTGTGCCTTCCCTTTCATACCTATGTATTTCCCTTACCCCCTTAATATCCTTTTATATTGGAGGCTCTTTAGCCACCTTATCCAGGTCCACACTTTTGTTGCACAAACATCTATCACTACATATCTTAAGACAGATCAGACAGGGAGAATAGCTCAACGAGGACATTTCAAAGAGGAAAGTTCATCTGGAGACCCCAAAAAACTATAATTTTTTGACGCTGTGATAATTGACATTGTGGCAACATTATGGCATTACTAGAATTTGAAGCAATATTTTAACTGATCAGCCTGACATTTTCTGTTGTAAAATGATACCCCAACTATTATGTACACTCTTCGTCACTGTCAGAGGAAGACACTTTTATTCTAGTTGGTTTGCTTTCTGTCTATCAAGTAGAATGTGCTTGTTTGTTTTTTTAATGAATTTTTATTATTATAGAAAACACATCAGTGATACAATTCAGACATGCAAGAAAGTACCAATGACAACTGTAGGAATCGTACAATAGCTGTCCATGAACTAACGAATACCAGCCATTCAATGCAGAGGCAGATGTAAAGGGGGTGCAATAAAGTGATGTAAGAAAGCCATGGGAGCAAAAATGAAGCGACCAGGGTGGGACCATGGGGCGTAGGGCTTACAACAAGGTTAACGGCACGGCCGGAGGGCATAAACACTCGTAGTCAGTGGTAATTAAAGTCAATAGTACATCATAAAAGAGCAAGAGAGGTATATAAAGTGAGTGAAGCAGAATGGGAGCAGATCAACGGCAAAAAGACAGCAGAGGACAACAAAGAGGATAGCAGGAGTAGAAATAGAAAACCGAAAATGAACAGTACAAGATGGATTAATGTGCTTCTTAAACTAAAATAAAAAAAGATATTCAAGATCCCCTATCCAAATCATAATATCCTTATTAGAAGGACTCCACAGAACCATGCAACATCCTGCATGATCCCTCAAGCTTTCATACACCGGGTTGCGCTGAGACGTGGAGGAACACTGGGAATTATTTCCTTGTGTTCTTCTGAAGCCAGAAAACACGTTGCATCAAGGTGCTTTTGGCAATGTGGGATCAAGGGTAAGTAGGCAATTCCCTTAACACCAGGTTCTGAGACCAGGTATTCTTTCAGGAATTGTCACATTCATGTATGGTGTGGCAGAAACTCACTATATAGTCGAGGAAGAAAATTGGCAAAACAGTATGCATAGTTGAGTAAACAAATATTAGGTTAAGGTTGGTGACAAAGGTTTGTAACCGAGGGATGAACAGCCAAGGACTGAACATAGTAATAGCTTTACAGGACTTTTAGGCTAGGGTCAGACGAGCGCAGTGCGAACGCGCGTGCAGCCGCACTTAATCACGGCCGTAGTAGCAGCAAATGCCGGGCAATGACGGCCAATATACGAAGTACGGTCGCACAAAAGTCCGGCCGTGCAACGCAAGTGGAAAACTAACGCATTTTGTCGAGAACGTAAAACCTCTAGTACGGTTGTACAGAGTGCGCTGCGCCCGCTAGAGGCGTGTGTGCGTGAATTGGAGACGTCAGACACTGCTAATGTCCGGCCAACATAACGTCCAGATGCACAAAGTGTTTTATTGATGATCCGTAAAAAATCACGGATGCAAATGCGCATGGTATGACCGCTATCGCGTATTCCGTGAAAAAATGCGTCCATTCGTTCGAACGCACTTTTTCACAGACAACGCGAAAATGCGTTAGTCTGACCCTAGCCTTAATCAAGAGGGGTGCTCCCGAGATGTGGGAGCTGAGGGATCAGAGACCTGGACCCCGCAGGAGAGTACCGGCCCAATCTCCCGTGGGATCCGAAGGAGCACAGGATGCAGATGGGAGCGGCTGCTGATGAGACGCTACACGAATACCAACTTGAGCTAAGAACAGCAAGCTATTATGGAATAGCTCGCTGGTTTTGTGCTGATCTATTATTAACTTATGAATCCTGGGGCGTAACTATCAGGAGTGCAGAGAGTGTGACTGCAACCGGGCCCCTGAGTTCGGAGGGGCCCACACACACAGCCGGCCGTGGCCTCACCTAAGTGGCTTAGCAAGGGCCTCACCTATGATTCGCTCATACACAGCACACATTACTGTGAGTTTTATTGCTGCGGAGCACAGAGATATACATAGTGCACATTACATTAAAAATGGGATGAACTGAAGTGGTCGTAGTGGGCCTGGAAAAAAATGGGACACTGTCTGGAGTCGACATTGTGGACCTGATGGTGTCCAGGGCATGGGGATGACGGGGGAATATGCTTGTGACAAGGGGGGAGCTTCATGGATTTCTGCACTGGGGCCCTTAGGTTTCTCGTTACGCCTCTGTATGAATCCATCTTAATGACACAGTACACACAGGGGGCCCTATTCTAATTTTCCCTACTTATAAGAGCTGTTAATAATGGCTCAAAGTGAGAACAGCGAGATATTCCAATGTAGGTCGCTATTCTCGACTAGAGACTGTATTTTGTAATGAATTCCATCTCTGAGTCACTTTACCCCTTAAGGATGGGAGTAATTTTACAACTTCGGCACTGTTTCGAAGTAGAAGTTTGCTGAGCTCATTTTGACCGTTTGTAAACGCAGTTTTAAGTCACGTATTATTATCCCACCCAGACAAATTATATATCGTTCTTTCCAGCAGACTCAGAAGATTAATAATATATCATTATTATATGTATATGTCATGCCCTGCCAAAATGCTATAACAAAAAATGTAAAAAAAAAATAAAAAAATGTGAATTTTCAATAAAATTTCAATCATCCACAGTGTGTAAAGTGTTTTTTTTTTTAAAATTTATTATCCGAGCCTTTGCGGTCATTTGCTATGGGTTAGATTTGTTAAAAAAATTAGAACGGGGAACCCATTTTTTTTTTGAGGAGAAATTGCGTGATTTTAGCTAAAAATAATCATTAGTGAAGCATTATTGTTCACATTATAATTGAAATGTGAGCAATAGTGCTGCATTAAAAAAAAAACTTTTTTATTTTTTTATTAATTAATTTTTTTATTATTTTTATTTTTACATTTTTAAAACTTTTATTTTACTTTTAACATGGTCAGGTTTGATATCACTGGAAAGGCCATGCTCTGGCCTTTCCAGCAATATCAGACATGACCCCCTAGCTGCCACCGATCAGGAGATTCAAAGAGCCCCCCTATCTCCTCTATGGGATTTCCCTAGATTTCCTGCGGCGTTAAGGGGTTAAAGGGATATGCATGTCTAGAAAAAGTTTTTTTAAATTGGCATCTAAACACTTTTATACCTATAGACAAACTAGAATAAATCAATAAACGTTTTAAAAATGTGTCAATTTTTTTTATTTTCTTGCTTTAACCCCTTCACTGCTGAGGCATTTCACCGCTGTGTGCTGAGCTCATTTTTACCGCTTTCGCTCATCATGTTTAAACGCGATTTGAAGCCACATTTTAATAAATGACCCAGACATATTATATATCGTTCTTTCTGGCAGACTCCGCAGATTCATAATATATCATTTTTATATGTATATGTCATGTCCTGTCTGTATATTATAACAAAAAATACAATAAAAATTTAATTTTTAATCATCTGCAGTGTGTAAAGTGTTTTATTTCACATTTTATCACATGAGCGTTTGCGGTTATGTTTTCTATGGGTGCACTTGTACAAAAATTTGAAATGGGGACTTGTTACATTTTGTGGGGGGAATTACGTGATTTTTAGCAAACACACCCCATAGAAAAAAATCATTAGTGCAGCATCATTGTTCACATTATAATTGAAATGTGAACAACATTGCTGCATTAATAAAAACAATACACAAAAAAAACATGTTTTTTTTTATTTTTTTTTTTTTTAAAATTTATTTATTATTTTTATTAGAATTTTTTTTATTATTTTTTTTACTTTATACCTAGTCATGTTGGGTATCATTCGAAAGGCCATGCTCAGGCAAGAACCCCATCACAAGAACCCCCTATCTCCATCAGGGGATTTCCTTGGGAAATCCCCTGGCAGCTAGGGGCTCCCCGGCTATCTGACGTCATCACGCTATGCATGATGACATCAGGCAGCGAGGGGAGACCCGGGGGTGGAGCCGCCATCCAAGATGGTGGCCCCCACCAGAGCTAGGCTGCACTTCAGAGCCGCAAGGCGCTGAAGTGCAACCCGGCGCTTGAGGGGTTAAAGCCAGGCACCGCTTAAAAAGGGAGACTCTCCCCTTTTAAGCGGTGCCTGGCTTTTGGCGCTGCTCCTTTCCGATCGGGAGGGAGAGGGATCCGAACGGATCCCCCCCTCCCTTCCAGGCTATCTCCTGGCATTGCCGGGGGGTCGCCTGGAAATGACATCATCACGCTTGGCGCGATGACGTCATTTACGCCGGGAGGAGCTTGACTTCAGCATCTGAGGACGCTGAAGTCAGAACGCCGTGGGACCCCGGACAGAGAGGTGAGTATCTCCGCCGGGGGTCCCGCACAGCTGATGACGTGTGGGGCACGTCCTCAGCATGTAACGTGCATCAATGAGGACGTGCCCCACACGTCTTCAGCAGTGAAAGGGTTAAACTCTGTCATTTCATCTTCTCTGGTGACGCCCCTCAGGTAGGGGTGAGTCTTCAGCTCATACTTCCTGAATATTCCCTGCCTCCTCCCTTCCCACTACTCCACCCACTATTGCACCCATCAAAGCTTCACATGAACTACATTTCTTGCTCCATCTTGCCAACAGCCCCCATGCACCCCACCACTTCACATACTCAGCTATTACCCTCACCTAGTATGTCACCCCTCTCCTCTTAGATTGTAAACTCTTGGGCAGGGTCTTCTCTCCTACTGTTCTGTGTGTTTAACTTGTATGGACTTTTGTTACTCTGCCTCTCCCATTGTACAGCACTACAGTACTTGTTTTTGCACATTTTAAATACCTCTGTCTGTATGAAGTAACACAAGCTGTGCAGCTCAGGACCTCAGACTGGGGAAACCGAGGAGCTGAATATTAGCATCTCTGCAACTGTGAAAGCAAAACTCACTCACCCGCTGACTCGCTCAAACACTCACCCGCTGACTTGCTCCCACACCCATGCTCTCTCACACACAGACTCACTCACCCACTGACACGCTCACTTGCACTCTTTCAAGACTTACATACTTGCTGTCTCAAAGTCCCTCACACAGTCACTCCCTCTCACTCTTTCTTGTGCTGTCTGTCTCTTGTGCGCGCTCTCTCTCACTGCACATTTTCTTGCACTTTATCTTGCTGTCTTTCACTCTTTCCCTTTTCTTGCTGTGTCTATGCTTTTCTTTTTGGCCCACTCTCTGCTGGCTCTTTTTCTCCCAGTGTGTACAATTTTTTTTTCCTTCCCTGTCTCTGCAGTAGCTTGGGGGTGAAAGTTCAGCCCCGCCCTCCCCTCAGCTCACAGTGCAGGCGGGAGGCGGAGCAACTCAGATGCACATGCTCAGTGCATTTTTTAGCTATTCCTAGGTATAGGCACTGATTGGCTAACTTAAAATGCCTCCTGAGGTGAGTGCGGAAACCACCAAGAATGTAGATCAGGTAAATATGAAAAAATATCATATTTACTTGCTTTTTATGTCTGCTGAATGACAATACTGACTCATTCAAAAGGCATTGCATGTTTTTAAAAGCACTCTAGCAAAGCATGCATGTCCCTTTAACGTTGACAAAGAAGATACCCCAAAATTATTTTTTTCCCCTCTAGTTACACAGTGCAGAGGGCGGCGCAATCGACCACTTTCGTAAAATAAAATGTGCAATATTTGACGCTTTGATTGCACATACAAATGATTTATAGAGAAATAATAAAATTGGTCAGCAACAGGATAAAGCAAATAGAAACACTATTAAAAAGATGTAATAAAAAAGCAATATTTTACATTTAAAAAAACGTAAATGGCTCACTTCATCCATCTTGAGCAAATTCAGTTTATCATCGCAGGAGAAAGTAGGTTTTAAGTAGCCTTATATGGCTTTAAAAGGAGAGGATTTGCCATCAAGAATCATGATTTATTAGCACTTTAGCAGCAGATGTGAAGACCAAATATATTTCATTAATATAAACTATAAAAGTGTCAATTAATTAGCTGTGTTATAATTAGCTATCTTAATCAGCTGAAGCTTGTAATTGTTGATAATGTAAAAGCTCCCATATCTTTCTATCTAATATTCCCATGCTGTCCTTAAGGCTGGGGTCAGACCAGCGCACTTTTAACGTGCGTTCTGGCACACATAATTACGGCCGCACTAGCAGCAGATGACGGGCAATGACGGCCAATATACGATGTACGGCCACACAAAAGTCCGGCCGTGCAACGCAAGTGGAATTTGAACGCATTTTTTTGAGAACGCAGAACCGCTAGTACTGACGTACTGAGTGCGCAGCTGCGGCATAGCGGCGTGTGTGCGTGATTAGGAGATGTCAGACGCTGCTAATGTCCAGCCTACATAACGTCCAGACGCAAAAAGAGTTTTATTGATGATCCGTACAAAATCACGCCCGAAAATGCGCGTCGTCTGACCGCTTTTGCGCATTCCGTGAAAAAATACGTCAATGCGTTCGGACGCACTTTTTTCGCGGGGAAAAATGCTTTTGTCTGACCCTAGCCTTAGACAGGAAGTTTTGACAAAGTTTTTAACTCCTCAACAACAAGGCTTTTCTTTTAACTTTGTATTTTATAAACCCAGAAGTAAGCATTACAAAAATAGTAGATGCAATAGGGATGACGAGTAATCAGAAAGCACCTTTTATCATAAAGAGGACTATCAGGGTTATTCAGAGATAGGTGAAAACCAGGAGAATGGCTAGAGAAGTGAAAATTTTAGATCAAAATAGCCAAACCAGAAAAATTCTCCCATTTATCTCACTTTCCAAATCGGCTATTTTGACCTAGAATTTTCCCTTCTCCAGTCATTCTCCTGGTTTTCACCACTCTCTGAATAGCCCTGTTGATCTTTGTATGTCCACCCCTTGTAGACCAACAAAAGGAACTATCCCTGGAAGAAAGTGTTAATTTACCAAAATTGGTGTAAGTGGTGAAGGGTCAGGAGAAAATTAAAATATAAAACATGAATGAACACAATGCTGGAAGGAAAGAGTAATACTGGTAAGAAAGAGTAATGGCTGGAATTGACTCACCTAGGCAGTGTAATAGTAAATCATAGATTTCAGTAGACCCAGTCCTGTCACGCTTTGGTCAGTAGAAGACAGCTTTAGAGAGCTATCAACATGTAAATTATTCAAGAAGGGCATATGTAAACTGATCAGAAGAGCTTGCAATAGATACAGCAGTCTGGGCAAAATATTAATTTTAACCCCTTGGATGCGGAAGACGTGTGGGGAACGTCATGGGGATTCCCCGCTATATGCAGAGGACGTCCCCCCACATCATCCGCTTAGAGGAGTATTCTGATGGAATACTCACCTCTCCCTCCAGCGTCCCGCGGTGGTCTGACTTCCTTGAACAGACCCTGCTTTTATAAAACCTCCCAGCGCACTGATGTCACTGCAAGGGGTGCATTGATGTCAATTTCAGGTGCGCCCCGGCAAAGCCGGAAGAGCGCCTGAAAGGAGAGATGGGATCCTTTGGATATTATTAAAAGAGTTGCAGCGCTGGAAAGGTCACAGTGTGACTTTCCAGCACTTCCTTACTTTATCCCCTTAGGTGCCGGTCTCCATTCAGCGCCAAATTGCGGACACCTCTCAGAGATGGCTGACATCTTGGATGTCAGCCAAGACTCCGGGGCCACTCCTCACCCGCTGACAGTCAGTTGGAGAATTAACCCCTAGCTACCAAGGGGTTTTCCTATGGAAATCATATGTCGGAGATAGGTGGTGTTTTGGACCCCCGTATATCCAGATGAGTATCAGCTAGAGGCTCATGTTTAATATCATTGGAAAGGCCAGAGAATGGCCTTTCCAACAATACCAAAAATGACCATGTTTCAAGTAAACATTAAAAATAATAATAATAAAAATATAAAAATGCTTTTGTTTGTTTTTTTATTAATGCTGCACTATTGTTCACATTTCAATTATAATGTGAACAATGATGCTACACTAACGATTTTTTTTTGGTTTTAGCTAAAATCACATAATTTCTCCAAAAAATAAAGTAACGCGTTCCCAGTTCTAATTTTTTTAAACAAGCATACCCCAAAGAATATGTAACCGGAAAGGCACAGATGACAAATTGTGAAAAAAATTATTTTATACGCTGCAGTTGATTGGAAATTCACATTCTTTTACATTTTTTGTTATAGCATTCTGGCAGGACATGACGTATACATATAATAACGATATATTATGAATCTGCCGAGTCTGTCATAAAAAATGAATTATAATTTGTCTGGGTCATATAATAAAACTTCAAATCGCGTTTAAACATGATGAGCAAAAAACGGTAAAAATTAGCTCAGCACACAGGGGTGAAATGGTCCAGCAGTCAAGGGGTTAATGCTTTGACCTATACCTAGCCAAGAAATATTCATCTTGTCCCATTCTTGTAGTTCTTCCATTAGACATTTGTAGAGTATTCCATAATGACCCATGCAAGGTCTGCCAGCATTTTGACTAAATAAATATGCAAGGAAGGAAGCCTTTCATGGCTCCAAGCAAGAGATATCCTCACTTGACATTTATTGGGACTACTTGTGAAGTGTCTCTCTTAACATTATAGTCTGGGATCCACTGAATAGTCCATAAGATCCCCTCACTTTTTCTGTATTGCTGCCCCTTTCCCTCCGTCCCCTTTTTTTGATTATTTTATTCCTCCCTCTCCCCTCTCGATGTTTCCCGCTCTTACCCTTCCATCCTGTTTTTCTCCTCTTATCTTACTTCTCGGTCTGAAGGCCCCCAACCCTCCCTGCCATCTTTGAGCGATCAGATGTGCCCTGTTGGGAGGCTTCGGTCCTTTGGTTGCCATGCTTTGCTGATCTGGCCTTGGGTGCCCTTGCAGTGTGGGAGGCTTTGGTTTAATGCAGGATGTGTTCTGTTCCTGTAATATGCTTTTGTTCCTGGGCATTATGTCTGCTACACCCCTGCCTCTTGTCATTCCCCTTCTTTCTCTTCTGTATCCTTATTGTTTAGCAAATAAAATTATAATTTTAAAAAAAAAAGGCTAGAAGGGTGGGGTCAGATGAGCTTTTTTAAGAGCGGAAGGACCGTCTGTGAGAGTGGACGTTCCTTCCACTCTGACGCCCATCTGGCCACCTCATCGAGTGCAGTTAGTGCACTCAGTGCTGCAAGACTCGATCCTCGTATGGAGGGTTGCGCTTTGCAGCCCCGTCAAACGTGAGTCATAGCGCTACAACGGGGAGGCTTTTAAAATGTCCGCAGCACAACTGTTGCAGCACGCCCAATCCGTGTGCGCACTACAGCGTGTGGTCGGGCTCGTCGAAGCATCACAATGCTGCGACGGACGCCGAGAGGCAAGTCAGTACGGACGCACATGGTGCGCTTGTCTGACCCCGTCCTAAGAGGATAAGCAGACCTGGCATGGAGACCAGTGGGTCAATAAGGGACAATAATATGTTGTCGGCTTAGTTTTAAATTTTTGCAACTGCAACTTGCAGCTGTGAAATCAGATGAAAGGGAGACTGTCTGATTGAAGAAAGTAACGGCTCTGAAAAAAACAAAATGCAATGTGGAGGGAGGACAACCCTGTCTCATCCAATTACGAATTTGAAAACTTCATGGATAGAACATGGGGGAGGCATGACTTTAAGGCAAGGGTCAGACTAACGCATTTTTAACGTGCGTTTAGGCGCACTTAATCACGGCCGCAGTAGCAGCAAATGATGCGTAATGACGGCCAATATACGAAGTACGGCCGCACGAAAGTCCGGCCGCGCAACGCAAGTGGAAAATGAACGCCTTTTTTTCGAGAACGCAGAACCACTAGTACTGACATACAGAGTGCGCTACGGCGGCATAGTGGCGTGTGTGCGTGATTAGGAGATGTCAGACGCTGCTAATGTCCAGCCTACATAACGTCCAGAAGCAAAAAGTGTTTTATTGACGATCCGTAAAAAAATCACGCACGAAAATGTGCGTCGTCTGACCGTTTTCGCGCATTCCGTGAAAAAATACGTCAATGCGTTCGGACGCACTTTTTGACGGTCGCTGCGAATAATGCGTTCGTTTGACCCTAGCCTAATACAGCCAGAATAGCACTGGCATGTCTATTGTATATGTTTTAGTCCTTTTACTCAGGAATTCTAATAACTTTAAGCATTCTGTCATATATTATCCCTCTGTAGTGAATGTGGGGTATACACACAGCTAGTACAGTAGGGAGGACAAGAAGCAAGTACCAGGAATTGCTAATTAGAAGGGATTTTTTTGTGTCTCTTAACATTCTTAACAAGTATATAGATGATCATTGATTTATTTTATGTTGTTACATAGATGTTCATTGCTGCAGCAGTGTTTTATTCCCTTTTGTTGTATTAATAGTATACGGCAAGCACACACGGAAAAGATAGGACATGACTGCAATGCAAAAATTGTTTTTTCTGGGGGCCCAAATGGGGGCCCTATTACATTCCTAACGCTATCGTTAGCGCTCACCTGTATGAGCGTTAACGTTAGTTGTGGTTGCCCTAGCGTGGGCGGACCTTATTACAATCTGAACACTAACGGGTTAAAAAACTCGTTAGCGATTCGGATCTTGTGCTTTTTCAGCGTGAGGTTACTGTACTTTGCGCTCCCTATACTTAACATGGGGAGCGCAAAGTGTTCATTAGCGTTAGTATTACAATGTACTAACACTAATTACGCCCCACTGCAGTTAACTGAAACGTTAACCACAGCCAGGAGCTGGTGCTGACTGATTCCACTTCTGCAGAATCAGTTATCACCAGCTGAAACCCACCCCAAATAATCACATACTCATCTCTCAACCCGCGGCGAGAACAGCGGCTCCATCCGCTCCTTCTTGCCGCTGGGAGCAGAGGGAGAGACTGGGGAAGAAGTCCCTCAGTCTCCCTCTACGAATCACGATGCCGACCTGCCGTATCTTGCGAGGCGAGATCCTGCAGGTCATGTGACCGGCAGTGAAAGCCTAATGATGTCCTATGGACTCCATGGAGGGGATGCTCGCAACGGTGCTTAGCGCTGCCTCAAGCATCCCGAGGTTTAGCACTGCGTTACGGGACAGGGTGCTGTATTAGCACCTGCACTGTAATATCACGCTAAAACAGGGACGCTAAGGAGAAAACTGCAGGCGCAGGTTTTTCTCATTAGCGTCCACATTTTAGCGTGATCATCGCAATAGTGCCCTGGTGTGTGTGGCAACTGATATATGGAAAGTTCACTAAATATTGGAATTCCTTGCTAATGTTTTTGAAAGTGAAAAGTTAAATATATTTTTCTGCATTATTTTAAATTATAATATACAGGTCTATTCACTAAAAGGTGAAACTCAAGAGAATTGGCAGGAGAAGTGAACAATCTAGACCTAATAGCTGATCTGAATAGTGAAATAAAAGGGAGAGTTATTCGGGTTTTGCTATTTTGACCTAGAATTTTCACTTCTCCTTCCAGTTCTCCTGAGTTTCACCTTTATTGAATAGACCTGATAGCTTTATGGGTTCTTCTGTTTTTTTTACACTTGAGAGAAAGCATATGGTTATTTTTTTCATAATTTATTGTAAATTTTAAGTCAAATTACATCGGATAATGCAATAAAAAGTAGAGATCAAATATATCTCCACAAATAGAATGCAGCCCTTCATTTATTTACATCTAGAGAGCCATCCATACGTATATAATATGTACATGTGAGTAAAAAGGTTGTAACAAGTTAAAACTTATGCATTTTTAAATAATGCTGTCTCATTCCGGTATTCAGATGAAGCAAGCAATGCATCAAAAACAAGCTCACGTATTTTACTGCGTGTTCCAGTGGCTGGAATCTGCACTAAAAATTCATTAGGTTGTGGAAGAAAAAAAAAAGAAAGAAAAAAAGGCTAATGTATTAATTTAGCATGCTGTGCTGCATCAGGGGGTACGATACAGTTTCCACGATGCTTTATCCATGATCAGTGCATTAAGAAACATTATACATTTCAGAAATCAATGTGTTCCTTAGAAAACAGAAATAGCTGGTTATCTCGTTTTTCAGTTTAAACTGGCGTAGTTGAAATAAATACAAAATATGTTGCATTTTGATCAGCAGGTTGTACATATCAGTGTGCTTGTTATTTGAAGATAAATAAATCAGCCATTGCTGGGTTTCATTTCTCTTTACTATCAATATCACAAAAAAGAATGTGCATTCTTATTGACTGACTGGTAGTTCACACAAGGGACTGCATCCGACAGCTCTGGCTGCGGGCCACCTAATCAGACATGGTCTCCTCGCCTATAGGCACCTGCGTAGTAATGTCACCAACTCATAGGTAGAGGAGGACATACAAAGAGATCCACAACAAGAGAGAATGTTTGCACCCAATGCATGTGTTTATGACTGGCTGCAAAAATTAAAACTGCCATATTTTACAAACAGAAGATAAACAAAATACCAGCACATTGTTGTGACTTTATATGGAAAAAGGTTCCATAGGCTTTTGGTTCCACGATCTCGATCTGGATAGCATGTGTTGCCATATCATCGATGCGAACCTTTTAGGGGAGTCCCTAACTTTTGCCTGTCTCCGTGGACCCGCTGCTGGCCAGGGAGTTGGCGGGCTTGTAAGTAACCACCCAAACCAGCTCTAACGTTGGACACTACCTTTTCTGTACTTCTTTCTCCCTCTTCCCGTTCATATTGTTCCTTCCCTTTCCCATCTTATTACTCTTGTCTTCTCTTCTTCCCTTTCCCCTCCCCTTCACCCCCTGTGAACCTACAAAAGCATACTTCTCTCAGTTTGCAGACCCCAATACCCCAACCATAATCAGACCTACTCCTGTAGGAGTATTATTTGGAAAATCTGAATAACTTGCACAATCAGATTGCTTGTATTAGCTTAGATGAGAGTGTTTGCAACTTATTTTACTGTACCCCTTTGATGCGTTTCTGCTGTAATGTATTAAATTGATATACTTGAAAACTGTTACTAAAAAAAAATTAAAAATTAATTGGGTTAGGCATAAAATGACCTAAACCCGGGGTCATATTACAATCATCATGCTAAAATGGGGAGGCAAAGGAGGAGAACCTGCGCCTGTAGGTTATTCCTTAGCGTCCCCGTTTTAGCGTGATATTACAGGGCAGGCGCTAATCCAACAGCCTGCACTGTAACACGGCGCTAAGCCTAGGAATAGGACTGCATTGAGGCTTCCACTTCCGATTACATGACCTGCAGGATCTCGCCTCTCGTGAGATCCGGCAGGTCGGCAGAGTGATTCACAGAGGGAGACTGGGGGACTTTTTTCCCCCAGTCTCTCTCTGCTCCCGGCAGCAAGAAGAAACAAATCGAGCCGCCGTTCTCGCTGCAAGATGAGAGGTGAGTATTTGATTTTTGGTGTTTTTTTTAGCTGGTGCTGACTGATTTCACATAAGCGGAATTAGTTAGCACCAGCTCCTAACTGTGGGTAACTTTTCAGCTAACCGCAGCGGGACAGTAATTAGCGTTAGGATTTTGTAATCCTAACGCTAATTAACACTTTGCGTTCCTCATGTAAAGCATAGGGAGCGCCAAGTACAGTAACCTCGTGCTGAAAAGCTCAAGCTCTGAATCGCTATTGGGTTTTTATTGTAGTGTTCCTAACTACTAGGGATGTGCACCGATTTTTTTTTCGGTTTGATTTGGTTCGATTTTTCGAATTTTTAAACTTTTCGATTCGACTCGTTTCGACCGCTTTCTGTTTCGATTCGGTTCGGCTCGATTCGTTTTTCGGGTACATTTATTTTTCGGAATATCGACCATTTTTCGTATTTTCGTGTCACTTTGCTCGTTTTTTGTATCGGCTTTTCGTTATTTCGGAAATTTTCGTTTTTTTCGGAACATCTGTTCTCCTCGTTTCAAAGCTGTCTAACTCTATTGCCCCAGCAGTCCAGCACATTGATTTGCCCCAGCTCATAGGATATTGCCCCAGCACATGGATTTTCCCCAGCACATGGATTTGCCCCAGCACATGGATTTGCCCCAGCTCATAGGATATTGCCCCAGCTCATAGGATATTGCCCCAGCTCACACATGGATTTGCCCCAGCACACACATGGATTTGCCCCAGCACATGGATTTGCCCCAGCACATGGATGCCCCAGCTCATGGATTTGCTCCAGCACATTGATTTGCCCCAGCACATTTACAAATACAAAATTTACAGAATCAGCGATATAACCGATAATAGTTAAATATACGATGTTCAGAATTACCGAAATGGAATCGAAATCCCGAATGGAACCGAAATCATGAATAGAGGGAAAATAAATTTCGATTTGATACATTTCAAGTCCATTCGAAAATTCCGAAAATTTTTCGATTCGGCTCGGAAAACTTTTCGGATTCGACTTTTTCGGTTCTAAAAAATTTCGGAAATTCGGCCGCATCCGAAGACACGAATCGGGAAATTTTGTGAAAATTCCGAAATTCCGAAACCCGAAACACACATCCCTACTAACTACAAGCACCTGCACTTTTCAAGAGGACTGCCCTACCTACATATGAGCCTTTCATTGACTTTTGCTACTGCACCTTCACTTTCACTGGACTATCAATACACGACTGCTTTTGACAGTCACTACTGAATTTATTGCCACCATCCATTTATTACTTGATGTGCTGTATGGATCCTTCTTTGTAATACTTTATAATATGCATTTTGACTGCTTTTAGGTGCTCTGTCTAATACTTTTTTTTCCTTTTTACTGCCAGTATTGTGTTGGATTTTACCTTTTATGTTGTGCTTTTTTTCTGTCGCCTCCAGTAATTTAGAAATTAGTTTTGACTTTGATTAGTCCCCTGTTGCCTCTGGCTCCTGGTACTTCATTTTGTCTTCAGCTTATCTCCAGACTCCTTTTTTTGTCATTTCCAGTTTAGCTTTTGGTGCTTTCATTTAGAATTGTGAGGAACAATGACCTATTAATTTCTTAAAGTGTCTTGTTTTTGGAATATGTGTTTCGATACAGTCTTGTCTCCTTGGTCTCATCCCTTCAAGATTTTCTCTGACTTTTATAGATATATTTACCACTACTTTTATTACATGCAAAAAAATTAGAGGGTTTCATTTTTCCAATTGTAAAATGATTTTCTGTTCAATCTCAATCATTACAGTGTTTTTCATATATAATATCAAAACAGCTACATGGAAAGGTTGCCCTTCTAATTTTGTATTGTTCAAACTAACGATGTAACTGTGATTGAATGGAAGACATATTTGATATCCATGCTTTCTTTCTTTTTTAACTTACTCTTCCACCCCAATATTGTCAACCATGTTTACCCATGGCTTGGTTTCTTTATACAATTTTGAGTTCCAGGTGCCCAACTCCTCTTCCTCCTTTCCATTTTTTTCCAGTTTATAATTCACCTTTCTACTGACTTGTCATCTCCAACTCTTTTTACTCCGCCATCACTAAAGCTTATGGATTTAATAGAATGCTAAATCGACCGTGTGTTTTGGGGATTTAAGTTATTATTAATATGCTCCTATTCATTCCTCTACTATCCTCTTAGTTAACATTGGTAACCATGTTACCAAATGTGTAACACATAGCGCATTACTTCCACCCGCTCTCATCTATAGTTATATTAATACAGATAGAATTCTTCTAAGAAGCCAAAGGGTTTAACTAAATGTGTGTTCATTGTCCCATATTTTATGGTCATCAGGGGTCTAGTCCTAAAAAGAAACTCTCCAAGATTTCCAGTTAACCTGCCACCCTACATTCAACAGCTGGGTGGAGTAGAGGTAACATCACTGCTCTATAACCGTGGAGACTGTGGATAATATTACAATCCTATTGTACATGTTTGTTGATGATGGTGGTGCCAGTTGTTTTTTCAACATTACTAAGATTACAGGTTCGAATCCCGGCAAGAGCACCTCTCCAGTAAGTGTCCTTGGGCAAGATACCTAACAGTACATACTCGCAACCCAGGACATATTTGAAAATGAGAGAAATCTCAATGTATCCTTCCTGGTAACATAATTTCTAAAAAAAAAGAAAAATTTATATTAATGTTTTAAAATAATGATAAGACTGGTTTTAGGGAATCATTGTGGTATTTGTTCTGAACATCATATATTTCTGTTTCCTCTGAAACATGATTGAAATCATAGTTGAGGAACCACCATCCCCTATGCCTAAGGTATGCAGGACTGCAACCAAGGACAAAAAGGAAAAGGTGGTACTTGATAGAAGGCAATTGTTGCTGGGTGATTCTATCATAAGAGGTGTTGAGCTGGAGAGTAGTGGTTTGGTGAGATGTCTTCCTGGGGCTACTGCTCATAGAGACAAGAGACATATTCTCAATATTGTCAAACAAGCAAAGCAGCAAGGGGAAGTGGACGTTCTAGTCCATCTAGGGACAAATGACTTGGATAGCAATGAGTTTTCTGAGATTAAGGAAGATTTTTGAGTTCTTGGAGGTGAAATACAGCAGATTGCGTCCACTGTGACATTCTCTGAAGTTCTGCCGGTGCATAACATTCAGGATAGGCAGATGCGCAATAGGGAATTAAATTTTTGGCTTCGGAAATGGTGTCGGGAGCAAGGATTTGGCTTTGTGTCCCATGATAGCTCTAATTGGAGCAGAAAGGAACTGTATAAAAAAGATGGTTTGCATCTTACTCATAGGGGAATATATGTTCTCAGTGAGCAGTTCAAAGGTTTCACAAAGGAATATTTAAACTAGGAGGGGGGACAAAAGTGTAAAAAACAATCTGCCCGATTGTCCCCCAAAACTAAATCGGAGGGTGCAAGCAACATGCGAGGTAAAAAATGACAAGCTCAGAGTCGTGTCTATAAATGCTCGCAGTTTAGTCAATAAAATCAATGAACTGGAGGCAATGTTGGTAGCTGAAAAAGTAGATTTAGTGGTGGTTACTGAGACATGGTTCAGTGAGAAAAATAACTGGGACATAACAATACCGGGGTACTCTTTATATAGAAAAGACAGAGAAGGTAGGAAAGGAGGAGGAGTGGCCCTGTATGTGAAAAGCAACATAAAAACGAACCAAATAAAAGTGAGCGAGGTGAACATAGAGTCAGTTTGGGTTACGCTAACATTTGGCAATCATACAGTAGCTCGTGTAGGTGTGATCTATAGACCCCCTGGACAAGTAGATGTAACGATGAGCCCCCTATAGGGTGATGGGGAGCCCCCAATCTGCGGAGATTGAAGCCTTAAGGGCAGGTATACAGATTCCAGGGAACAAACCAGGATATTACAGGAATTAGAAAGATCCCGAAGCCCTGACTGAGATCCTTGAAAGGTGGTCTCGAAATACTAACTAAGCTAGGTCTGCAAGGTGTATAAAACATAAACCAGACATACAATGAATGCAGGTATTACACGGATAAATAAGCACGGTACAGGGGACAGACAGAAGAGAGATCCAAATACAAGAGCCAAAGGTCATACACGGAATATCATAACTTGAGGGGTCAGACAAGAGAGAGATCCTAAACACATGAGCCAGAGGTCATACACAGAATATCAAAGTTAAACAGCACACAGGGACTAGGCAAGAAAGACTATCCTGGTCCAAGGATCAAGGGGAATCCTGGTCCTACATATAGGGCAGAACAGGTCATGTGACCGCAGACCAATAAGTCCAACAGATGGCCTGCAGCCTGAAAACAAAAACAAACAGGAATCCCTGCTACCACCAGCAGGGGGTAAGGCCGAGATGTGACATAACCCCCTCCCTTACGGGTAACCTCCTGGGCACCCAAGAAAGAAAACATGGACGGCATGAAAACGGATAAGACCAACAGTCACCAGTACCCATTGGAATCCCACTCAGACTCAGAGTAGTCAGTATGTGCCTGAGCAAGCAAAGCTCTTTCATAAACCTCCAGGTCCTCTCTGCAGATCACTGCACCATTAGAGGCCCGTACACAACCCTCGGCAACCGGGCTAGAGTCTCGTACCCGAGGGTCCGACGGCATGAGTACCTTGGACCTTGAACGGAGTGAATCATCAGTCCCAGGTTGGTTGCGGTTAGTCACCTTCTTGCGTCTCCTGGACAGTGATCTAGGAGTTCTGTCCACACCATAGAACATAGAGGCAATAGAGGTACTGCCAGATCCAGTGACAGTAGTCTTGCCCTGAGATTGTATATTACATCTCACAGTGGAACCACTAGACACAGTGGACTTACTGTCCGCCCCAGAGACCATGACCTTGCCATTAGACATGGCCCCGACCGATACAGTACAGGGTGTGTGCATGACTGGTAAACTCTCGGGATATGGGACATCACCAGGACATGGTACAGTTGGCGCCACAACAGTCTTACACCTCTCCCCAGGAGGAGTATATTGTGGATCATCTGAATCAGACTCTTCCAACAGCCCTTGCAGAATGCCAGGGTGTCTCTGGAGCACTACCCAGTGCGTCTCACTCATCAAAGAGCCAGAGGGCATCCGTATATATCCCTTGGGAACACAATGTGATTTGGGGATCATAGTACCCTTCAAACCACCAGCTTGCCGGATTTCCCTGATTACTGTGCAGAGTAAGGCAACCTCGGACTTAGAGGGTGTAGTATCACTGGAACCAGAACAGAGCGTGGAAGTTTCAGAACCAGATTGGCTAGGGTTGATCAACTTTTCCTGTCTTCTCTTTGAGCAAGACGTAGACTTGGTGACCACCTCACAAGGCTTGACAATGGTGGGGACAACACTGGACTCACTGTGGGGCAAGGGCACAGTGGTCTCATGTGCCAATCCAGGCACGGCCTCATAACAAAACGTGGTCACAGCTGTCTCGTCTAACCTGGGTGCAGCTGTCTCGCCTAACATGGGCGCAGCTGTCATTGCTGACATACAGCTTGTCCCGGACACCACTGGCAAGGTGCCAGTCTCAGGCATCACGAGTGACATATTGTCAGTACCCGACATGGCTGGCTTCTCATTACCAGTACCCGACATGGCTGGCTTCGTGCCAGGGGAAGCAGACATGGCTGGCTTCGTGCCAGTGGATACAGACATGGCTGGCATCGTGCCAGTGGATATAGGCATGGCTGGCTTTTCATTGCCAGTGGGAACAGACATGGCTGGCTTCATGCCAGGGGACGCAGACATGGCTGGCTTCATGCCAGGGGAAGCAGACATGGCTGGCTTCCTGCCAGGGGAAGCAGACATGGCTGGCATCGTGCCAGGGGAAGCAGACATGGCTGGCTTTTTATTGCCAGTGGGAACAGACATGGCTGGCTTCATACTAGGGGAAGCAGACATGGCTGGCTTTGTGCCAGGGGAAGCAGACATGGCTGGCTTCGTGCCAGTAGATACAGACATGGCTGGCTTCGTGCCAGTAGATACAGACATGGATGGCATCGTGCCAGTAGATACAGACATGGCTGGCATCGTGCCAGTGGATATAGGCATGGCTGGCTTTTCATTGCCAGTGGGAACAGACATGGCTGGCTTCATGCCAGGGGACGCAGACATGGCTGGCTTCGTGCCAGGGGAAGCAGACATGGCTGGCTTCGTGCCAGGGGAAGCAGACATGGCTGGCTTCGTGCCAGGGGAAGCAGACATGGCTGGCTTCGTGCCAGGGGAAGCAGACATGGCTGGCTTCGTGCCAGGGGAAGCAGACATGGCTGGCTTCGTGCCAGGGGAAGCAGACATGGCTGGCTTCGTGCCAGTAGATACAGACATGGCTGGCTTCGTGCCAGTAGATACAGACATGGCTGGCATCGTGCCAGAGGAAGCAGACATGGCTGGCTTTGTGCCAGGGGAAGCAGACATGGCTGGCTTCGTGCCAGTAGATACAGACATGGCTGGCATCGTGCCAGTGGATATAGGCATGGCTGGCTTTTCATTGCCAGTGGGAACAGGCATGGCTGGCTTTTCATTACCAGTGAGAACAGGCATGGCTGGCTTTTTATTACCAGTGAGAACAGGCATGGCTGGCTTTTTATTACCAGTGAGAACAGGCATGGCTGGCTTTTCATTACCAGTGAGAACAGGCATGGCTGGTTTTTCATTACCAGTGAGAACAGGCATGGCTGGCTTTTCATTACCAGTGAGAACAGGCATGGCTGGCTTTTCATTACCAGTGAGAACAGGCATGGCTGGCAGCGTGCCAGTGGATACAGACATGGCTGGCAGCGTGCCAGTGGATACAGACATGGCTGGCATAGTATTCCCAACCGGAGACACTGCAACCTCACTGTGGGACGAGGGCATAGTGATCCCATGATTCAACAGATTTGAGGTGGCTATTCTGCCAGTCTGGATGCCTATTGAGGACACACCAGTACCTCCATAGCGATACCTGGATACATGGTTCCCCTGCCATTGCTTAACAGGTTTTAATACACAATGTTCAATAGTGTGATTTGGATCTGCACAATAAAAACAGAGACCATACAACCTGCGTCTTTCCTTCTCAGACATGAGTTTGCAAGTAGTGCAGGGTGGTGCTGCATCGTTAGCTGCAGCAGGTGATAGGCTCAGAGCCTCCATTAACCTCTGCAGCTCTTTCATCATAGCAAGCACCAAGTTCAATACAGCTTCATACATATGAGACATACCTGCCAGCTTCTATTATGGGACCAGGATAATGTAACGATGAGCCCCCTATAGGGTGATGGGGAGCCCCCAATCTGCGGAGATTGAAGCCTTAAGGGCAGGTATACAGATTCCAGGAATTAGAAAGATCCCGAAGCCCTGACTGAGATCCTTGAAAGGTGGTCTCGAAATACTAACTAAGCTAGGTCTGCAAGGTGTATAAAACATAAACCAGACATACAATGAATGCAGGTATTACACGGATAAATAAGCACGGTACAGGGGACAGACAGAAGAGAGATCCAAATACAAGAGCCAAAGGTCATACACGGAATATCATAACTTGAGGGGTCAGACAAGAGAGAGATCCTAAACACATGAGCCAGAGGTCATACACAGAATATCAAAGTTAAACAGCACACAGGGACTAGGCAAGAAAGACTATCCTGGTCCAAGGATCAAGGGGAATCCTGGTCCTACATATAGGGCAGAACAGGTCATGTGACCGCAGACCAATAAATCCAACAGATGGCCTGCAGCCTGAAAACAAAAACAAACAGGAATCCCTGCTACCACCAGCAGGGGGCAAGGCCGAGACGTGACAGTAGAAGAGCTAGATAATCTGCTGTTTGAGGAAATAGCCAAAATGGCAATGAAGGGGGAAGTTATTATCATGGGGGACTTTAATCTTCCTGATGTGAACTGGAAAACCAAAATAGCCAGGTGCACCAGGAGTACAAATATTCTAAACTCCCTACTGGGATTATCTCTAACACAAGTAGTTGAGGAGCCGACCCGTAAAGAGGCCATATTGGATTTAATGCTCACAAATGGAGGTTTGGTATCAGACGTTGTTGTAGGTGAAAATTTGGGATCTAGTGATCACCAATCAGTGTGGTTTAATATAAGAACAGGGATGGAGCCGCACCACACAAAAACAAAAGTTTTACACTTTAAAAAAACAGATTTTTCTAAAATTAGATTTTGTGTGAAGGAGTCATTATCAGACTGGAGGAGTTTAAAGGGAGTCCAGGAGAAATGGGATTATTTAAAGGAAACATTATTGAAGGCCACAGGCAATTGCATTTGGCTTGTTAGCAAAAACAAAAGAGGGAAGAAACCACTGTGGTACTCTGCAGAAGTGGCCAAAATAGTGAAGAACAAAAAGATAGCATTCAATAATTATAAAAAAACTCAGAGTGAAGAAGATAGGCAAACCTATAAGATTAGGCAGAAAGAGGCAAAGCAATTTATAAGAGCTTCCAAAGCACACGCAGAAGAGAAAATAGCTCAGTCAGTAAAAAAGGGGGACAAAACATTTTTTAGATACATAAATGAGAAAAGAAAAGTAAAACAAGGATTAGTTAGATTAAAAACAAAGGAAGGAAGGTATGTAGAAGAGGATAAAAGTCTCGCTGACTGCCTCAATGAATATTTTTGTTCAGTCTTTGCAGAAGAAAAGGAAGGAAAGGGACCTCAGTTAGGAGGAAACACTAACGAGACATTTACATATGAGTTTAAAGAGGAGGAGGTTCTACAGCAGCTGTCTAAAGTAAAGACAAATAAGTCAATGGGGCCTGATGGGATCCACCCTAAATTATTAAAAGAGCTCAGTGGTGTAATAGCAAAACCGTAAACAGATTTATTTAACCAATCCTTGTTAACGGGAGTCGTCCCAGAAGACTGGAAATTAGCAAATGTTGTGCCCATTTACAAAAGGGTAGTAGGGAGGAATCGGGGAACAATAGGCCAGTTAGTCTTACGTCAGTAGTGGGGAAATTAATGGAAACCATGTTAAAGGAAAGGATTGTTGAACATCTAAAAACACATAGATTACAGGACCAGAAACAACATGGGTTTACCTCAGGGAGATCATGCCAAACTAATCTTATAGATTTTTTTGATTGGGTAACAAAAATAATAGACATAGGTGGTGCAGTAGACATTGCTTATTTAAATTTCAGTAAGGCTTTTGATACTGTTCCGCATAGAAGACTTATCAATAAATTGCAATCTTTGAGCTTGGATTCCAATATTGTTGAATGGATTAGTTAGTGGCTGAGTGACAGGCAACAGAGGGTTGTGGCAAATGGAGTTTATTCGGCACAAGGTCTTGTTACCAGTGGGGTACCTCAGGGGTCAGTACTTGGACCCATTCTCTTTAATATTTTTATTAGTGATATTGCAGAAGGTATTAATGGTAAAGTATGTCTTTTTGCTGATGACACAAAAATTTGCAACAGGGTTGACGTTCCTGGAGGGATCAGCCAAATGACAAATGATTTAGGTAAACTAAAAAAATGGTCGGAGCTGTGGCAATTGAGTTTTAATGTGGATAAGTGCAAGATAATGCACCTGGGACGTAAAAACCCAAGGGCTGAATATAGAATATTTGATAGTCTTAACCTCAACATCTGAGGAAAGGGATTTAGGGGTTATTATTTCAGATGATCTAAGGGTAAGTAGTCAATGTAATAGAGCAGCAGGAAATGCTAGCAGAATGCTTGGTTGTGTAGGGAGAGGTATTAGCAGTAGGAAAAGGGAAGTGCTCATGCCACTGTACAGAGCACTGGTGAGACCTCACTTGGAGTACTGTGTGCAGTACTGGAGACCGTATCTCCAGAAGGATATTGACATCTTAGAGAGAGTTCAGAGAAGGGCTACTAAAATGGTGTACGGCTTGAAGGAGAAAAGTTACCAGGAAAGGCTTAATGATCTTAACATGTACAGCTTGGAAAAAAGACGAGACAGAGGAGATATGATAGAAACATTTAAATACGTAAAGGGAATCCACAAGGTAGAGGAAGGGAGTATATTTAAAAGGAAAGAAAATAGCAAAACAAGAGGACATAGTCTTAGATTAGAGGGGCAAAGGTTTAAAAGTAACATCAGGAAGCATTATTTTACTGAGAGGGTGGTGGATACATGGAACAGTCTTCCAGTAGAAGTGGTAGAGGCCAAAACAGTAATTGAATTTAAGCAAGCATGGGACAGGCATAAGGCTATCCTAAACAAAAGATAAATCCAGGTAAAGTATCCATGTAATTGGGCAGACTAGATGGACCGAGGGGTTCTTGTCTGCCGACATTTTTTCTATGTTTCTAAACCTAAAAAAATACTTTTCAGTGTTTGGCCAGGGCTCGAGTCGAGCAGGAACGCGCGGGAACGGCGTTCCCGCACTTCTCCCACAGCGGGAACGCTGCGGGAACGCAGCGTTCCCGCTGTGGCCCGAGCCCGAAAGGCTGGAGCAGGCGGCCGCCGTACTTAGCGGCGGCCGCGTGCTTCCTGTTAGAACGGCCGCAGACAGGAAGTGGAGCCGCTCGCCTGGCTGTTTCATCCCAGGCGAGCGGCTCCACTTCCTGTCTGCGGCCGTTCTAACAGGAAGCACGCGGCCGCCGGGCGCAGACGCCGCAGAGAGGTGAGCTGGGGGCACTATCCATGAGCTGAGCTGGGGGGCAGTATCCATGAGCTGGGGGACATTTCCATGAGCTGGGGGGCAATCCATCAGCTGGGGGGCATATCCATGAGCTGGGGGGCATATCCATGAGCTGGGGGACATTTCCATGAGCTGGGGGGCAAATCCATCAGCTGGGGGGCATATCCATGAGCTGGGGCATTTCCATGAGCTGGGGGGCATATCCATGAGCTGGGGGGCATATCCATGAGCTGGGGCATTTTCATGAGCTGGGGGGCATATTCATGAGCTGGGGGGCATATCCATGAGCTGGGGGGCATTTCCATGAGCTGGGGGTCATATCCATGAGCTGGGGCATTTCCATGAGCTGGGGGCATTTCCATGAGCTGGGGGGCATTTCCATGAGCTGGGGGGCATATCCATGAGCTGGGGGGCATATCCATGAGCTGGGGGGCAAATCCATGAGCTGGGGGGCATATCCATGAGCTGGGAGCAATATCCATGAGCTGGGGCAGTATCCATGAGACCTGGGGGCAATATCCATGAGACCGGGGGGCAATATCCATGAGACCTGGGGGCAATATCCATGAGACCTGGGGGCATTATCCATGAGACCTGGGGGCATTATCCATGAGACCGGGGGCATTATCCATGAGACCTGGGGGCATTATCCATGAGACTTGGGGGCATTATCCATGAGACCTTGGGGGCATTATCCATGAGACCTTGGGGGCATTATCCATGAGACCTGGGGGCATTATCCATGAGACCTGGGGGCAATATCCATGAGACCTGGGAGCATATATCCATGATACCTGGGGGCATTATCCATGAGACCTGGGGGCAATATCCATGAGACCTGGGGGCAATATCCATGAGACCTGGGGGCAATATCCATGAGACCTGGGGGCAATATCCATGAGACCTGGGGGCATTATCCATGAGAGCTGGGGCATTATCCATGAGAGCTGGGGCAATTCTATCCATGTGAACTGGGAAAATATATCCATATAACCAGTGCTGTGTATATAATTCTGGGGGGTCTGTGCCTGGATATATATATATAGATTATATATAAAACGCGTTAGTCCAGTTGCCAAAATCGCGAGTATACCTGTACGTAGTGATACCTTTCACTGATCAGTATAGTTTCCAGTTTACACTCTTGAAAGCTTGTCTTTTAAATGTAAAGTTAACCCAATAAAAATGGTATCACCGGCTCGTCCGGCTATACTCGTGATTATATATATTCTTTCTTCAGGTAATAGGGGTTGTGGAATTCGTGGGTGAGTTCCCTCACTTTTTTTCCCAGGACTTGACCCCTGGTTTGGGCCAAAAGGAAACTTCATTCCTTCTGAAAAAATAGTGGAGGAACTCTGTTCCCAAGTATTCCTGCTCGTCTTGAGCCCGTCTTGGGCTCGTCTTGAGCCCTGATACTTTACATTTAAAGGAATCGGTGACGGTGTTGCGCTTAACCATTCGTAATATCATCACCTTCCACACCATATTACCACACAGTGATAAAAATGCATTTTACATTAACTTCTTTCAGTCTGTTTTACCTACAGTAGCATGCACTAATGGTAATACAGTGTTTGTTGCCATTTTGTCACCGTAACAAATTCATAATTGTGTTTAAAGTGACCTTTGCTGCCATTTTCAAACAAATTCATCTGCAATATTTTATGCATCAGAAATGCCTTCATCCACTTTATACTTTAAAATGATGTAAGTAATGGACCTGTTTTTGTCAAGTGTTATTTTAGTTTTAACATTCAAAGCCCATAATGGGTGTAATGTAGCGTTTTCTGAGCCAGGTCAAACTTGTGAACTGATTAATGAGGTTGATTCTAACCATGCTATGCACATTAACTCTGCAAACTCTGAGTCCTGTAAAATTGCATGTAACTTAATCCCAGGAGCGCACTAATATTTCATTTCTGTCATCAGGAAGGACCATGGCTGTTTAGTAGATGTGTAGGCCAGGTCATATTTGCTGTAAAACAAATTACATACATGACTGGAGATAGATTGTTGTATAGTGTAAGAAAACTGGAAACATGTTTCTTGGCAGAACCATAAATAAAATAGTAAATTACGACAAAGGCATTGCTAATTAAACAACAATAACATATGGAATGCAATAATCATAAATATATATGGAAAGCAACCCATGTTATAAGAGAATCCAATGGTTAAAACTGAATTGCTTACACAATTCAATTTCTTCAATAAATATTTGGAATCCGAAAAGTGAGTAAATATCATTCAAACAAACAGAATCAGTAATTAAATGTAACGATTCATTGACAGTTTAATTTTTTAACATTTTTTACGGTGTTAAACGGTTATGATAGTGGTAAAATTGGAGTGTGAAATGGAGGGCTTATACATTAACCCTTCTTTAACCCTTTCCACACCTACACCCTCTAATTTTAATCCTTTGGATCAGTTTTAAACTTACCATAAATTCAGCACTGGTCTACATGTGACATGTGGCCTGTAAGTTGCAGCATGTCATGGGACTGCATAGAGACAGCCAAACTTATGGCTTTCACTGCCGGCGTGCATTTCATGGGACTGCATAGAGACAGCCAAACTTATGGCTTTCACTGCCGGCGTGCATTTCATGGGACTGCATAGAGACAGACAAACTTATGGCTTTCACTGCCGGCGTGCATTGAAAACCATTGATGGAACCTACCTCCCATGCCATGAAACTTGAGCTCAGTGCTCACGGTCTGGCGGGACTAATCCCCCGCACTCAGAGGGCTGATTCAGAGAGGGGAGCGACTAGGGTACTCAGAGCATTTGATCATTAACTAATGTTGAGTAGTCACAATACCTAGAGCGTCCCTATAAGTGATTTGTTGATGCAAAATCACACCACCAACTTTTGGGACCCGGTCATTTTTCTCTGTGTTTGCACATGAAACTAACAAGTAACCTTGGAATCGCTCATTATTCACTGGCCACCGCTACATTTTCACTTCCTATATAATGTGTAGGTAATCTAAATGTACAGTAGGCTAGCGCAGACGTCAAACCACAACAGGTATAGCAGTTAGGCTTGGAACAGGATGAGAGGATTGTTCACTGCCAGCAGAAGAACAATGGAGAACTATCAGGGTTATCCAAAGAGATCCGAATTGCTTGAGAAAGGTAACCGAACGCTGAAAATCAGCGTTCGGTTGCCTTTCCTGGCCATTCGGCTATCCAGAGAGCAGGCAATTCGCCAAATCTTGGCGAATTGCCTGCACATACGGTGCCTGTTCGGTGCCTGTTTGAGGGCAGTGAAATCCCCATAAAAAAGCACTGCTTCGGATATTCAGAGAACACAAACCAGCAGTGAAAGGTTCTCCTAATGTCCTGCCATTCGGTGGTTTAATTCGGCAAATTTATTCAGGAGAATCCCATAGACTTCAATGTTAAAAATATTCCTGATTTAATTCAATATCTAATAAACCATTCATTGTAAAATTTTGCAGCAAAAAGTCTCTTTATTTACAGATTTTTTAGGATACTTTAAGCATTTTTCAGAATTTATTTTTTTTAAAAGTCCGATTTATTTTTGATTTTTTTTTTTAAGTTTACTTATTTTTTCTGTAACAGCCCTCTTTATTATCATTCCCTGGACCTCCTGTGCAAATTTCAGACATTTTCGCTCAGTAGTTTCTTTGCAAACAGCGTTTCATTTTCACAGATTCTTACAAACGGTTTTGCTAATTTATTCACTGCCTCCTCTGCGTCTCAGCTGCTTCGGCTCTGTGTGATTCGGCTCCTGTTCGGCTGCTTCGCTGCGTGTGATGGCCCCTGCTTGGGTTTTTCGAAGGTTAATCCAGATGTTTTTGTGGCTTTTCTGCGTGCATTCGGTGGGTTTTGCGGTGAGTTTTCGGTGGGTTTACGGCAGCTTTTCCCTGCAATTCGGGGGCCCTGTGGTGTTTGCTGAATACACCGCAGGGTCACCGAAATGCAATCAGCAAAAGGAACCGAATTGAAGAGAACAAACAGTCACCGAACGTGCGATGACTTTTCGAATCTCTTTGGATAACCCTGTATTTGTCCTCCTTATTCTTTGGTTTGCAGTGAGGGTGGAGGTAGACTGAGGACCAAAGGTGAGTACTGATCATTACATTTTCTATAGGTTTTAAGTAAACAGATGCCAAATCATTTAAAAAAAGGTATTGAAGCCCAGTAATTTGTTTTTTACGCAACATTGAAATCAGCTCATTAGACTCTGACTTTCTCTTTATTTGCGCTTTTTTACAAAGTACAGGTTTAAAGGTTTAATCATAGTGAGTTGCCATAAAAGCTGAGCCACAACAACGCCTAGGTATGGGATGGGAGCGGTTCACATTAAGGAGCAGAGCCATTAGACTTAAGAGGTTATTCAGAGACAGTCAATCTGGCCCCCAAAATTGCACCGAACGGTGAATTTCCCCATACGGTGCACTTTCCTGGCCATTCGGCTATTCAGAAAGCAAGCAGTTTCCCAAATTTTGGGAAAGTGCCTGGAAATTCGGTATCTGTTCTTCCACAGTGAAAGTCCACATAAATAAGCAATGGTTAATCTATTCAGAGAACATCGAACAGCAGGGAAAAGTTGTCAAAATGCCCTGATGCTCAGTGGTTTCATTCGGCAGGTTTATTCAGACGAGTTGCATGGGCTTCACTGTTAAAAATAATCCCATTCTGAAATCAATATCTAATAAACCGTTTATTCTTTTAATCTGGAGCAAAAGTCTCTATTTATTTTTCAGGATGTTTTAGGCATTTTTCGTAGAGATGTGCACTTGATTCGGAAAAATTCGAAACGAAATCCATTAATTCGTATTTTGGAAGTACTTCCGAATATGAATCGATACGATACGAATTTGAAACGAAACAAAATGGTATATAACGAATTTATTTAGTCTTACACTGTATCATCATAATAAAAGAAAAATTAGAATTTTTTTTTGGTGTTCCGGAATTTGAATCGATATCAACTACCGAATAGATACCGAATTGATATATCAACTATCGAATTGATATATCAACTATCGAATTGATCTTAAACTAAAATATATACAATACAAGTAATGCAGTCAGCAAACAACTTTATTAAACAAATTAATTTGACTCAATACTAAATCTTTGACACAGCTTAATATTTAACCCTAGATTGTCTTTTAACAGCAAAATTTGATTAATTGGGGTTTTATTTAGTGATCCAAAATTCGAATTGATAACAACTATCGAATACGAAATTTTGAATCGAACCAAAATGAAACGAAACAAAATTAGTTCCGAAATTCCGAAAACGAAATTAACCAAAAGTAGACGAAACAAATTATTCAGCCATGCACATCAGTAATGATTCGGGATTTGTTTGGCAAATTTTTTTTCCTATTTTTTTTTTAAACAACTGTTTTGGTTTTTTTTTGTAACAGACCTTTTTATTATTATTCATAGGATCTTATATGTTAATTCCAGAGATTTTCATCCAGTAGTTTTTTTGCAAACAGCTTTTCAAATTTGACACTTCCAATCGTTTAGTTTTGTAACGGGCTGGGCCTTGCACGTGTGTGCATGAGTATGGGTGTGAGCCCAATATGCAGCGAAATAGCAGCAGAAGACAGGTTACAGGCAGGTTACGGGGTTTATTTGTAACTACAAATAAACAGACAGAACTATATACACAGGAATACAGAGAACATGGAATAGCAGGGGGAAAACGGGGCAAAGGAGGATACCGGTATGAATGATCGTTCAGAGCAGAGGGGAAGCAGGAATGTCTTTGGTTCAGAGGGATTCCAGACAAGGATCTCAATGTCGGTGACATTTTGGTGTGCTCTGAATAACCCTGGTTGTGACTCCCCTTGTTAATGTTATCGGCTTCTGCTGAATAGGTCCGCAAAATTTTTTACTTCATATAATAATGTATATATTATATCATCATGTCTGGTTTCCATGTACAGAACAAAAGAAGAAATCTAGACACTTCACGTACAGTTTAGATGCAGCAGCTTTATTTGAATGAAAGAGACACCCCAGACACAGTACATGCAAAGATGCTCACGCATTGCAAAGCGTGCCTGGAGGAAATCCTGCTCTGAAGTGGATTTCATTCATTTCAAATTTATTCTGTGCTCATACAACTCTGCCCTTTACTTGGCCAAACAAGCCTTCTTCTCATCTCTTAAATCTACTGTGCCCTCCAACCATAAACGACTCTGGTCCACTTTCAAATCTCTCCTCTACCCACCCGCACCTCCCCCCCTTATCTACTTTTAGCGCTCAGGACCTTGCGGATTACTCCTTAAACAAAATTCTCACTATCAGAAGCAACATCCTGACACAAACCAGTAATCCACCACCTCCAATCCCGGGAACCTCCCTCTGCCACTTCCTGCCAGCCTCTGAGTAGGAAGTCAATTTCTTACTGTCCTCCTCACATCTCACTACGTGCCCACTTGACCCCATTCCCTCACATCTAATACCTCCACACCCCTCCTCGCCCCTGCTCTCACACAAATTTTCAACCTTTCTCTCTCTACTGGCTCTTTCCCCTCTGCCTTCAAACACGCACAGGTTACCCCTCTACTAAAGAAACCCTCCATCGATACCAACTCTCCAGCCAAATATCGTCCTGTATCCCTGCTTCTGTTAACCTTTAAGTTCTTGGAAAAACAAATTTTCAACTGCCTCTCCCTCTTCCTGTCCTCTAATTCCCTACTTGACCCCCTGCAATCAGGCTTCCATCGCCTACACTCAGCGGAATATTTCCAGAATTCTGCCATTTCTTACTGCCGACACCTCAAACCAATTTATCCACACCCTTGTAATCTCCCGATTTGACTACTGTAAAAATCTTCTAGCTGGCCTCCCTCTCTCCCACCTTTCCCCACTACATTTCATTCTAAATGCCTCTGCCAGCCTCATCCACCTCCCCCGCCTGTCTCTCTCTGCTGCTTCTCTTTGCAAATCCTTTCGCTGGCTCCCCATCCACTGCAGAACTAAATTCAAAATCCTCACCCTGACCTACAGAGCACTCACTAACTCAGCTCCCCACTACCTGTCCTCACTAGTCACCAAATACACCCCAGCCTGCTCACTAAGGTCAAACCGTGAATTGTCTAGCTTCTGCCTGTATCACTTCTTCCCATGATAGACTGCAGGATTTCTCACCTGCAGCCCCATCCTCTGGAATGCTCTCCATCGACAGTCAGACTTTCCCCTAGTTTCCCTTCCTTCAAACGATCCCTTAAGACATTCCTATTCAGGCAAGCCTACCACCCATCTCATTAATACTCCTCACTAGCCCAACCAGTCCATCACTCTCACCTTGCAGTCCTCTCCTCTAACAGCATTCTGTCAGCTCCCTTGCTGGCCGAGTTCCATGGAGTGGCCCCTGACATGTAAAAGATTTAAAGTGGCTATGCACTGGCTTCTGGCTGAACTCTTGTGAGATCTTACCGATCTCAGGTGATCTTACAGAGCATGTGAGAGTGTGGCCGCAGAACCCAGCAGAGCTGCAGTATAGCTTACAATGCCACTTGCTGGAACATGGCCAGCTGGAGAGCCTGGCAGGATGTTATTAGAGCATTCTGCCAGCCGGCCTGAGTCCTCGCACACCGCCCGGCAAGCCAGCCTAGTGTTGGCTTCAGGTATTAGTGTGAGTACGTATACAAATGCCTGGTATCGGCACCAATACGTGCATCGGTATCGGTGGATCCCTAATTATTAAAATTAATGTATTTGTTTTATATGATATATGATGCATGTGCATGCCGCTAATCAGTGGAGCTTATAATGGTATACATAAATGAGTTGACGTATATAAAGCGAACGCATAAAAGGTGACTGGCTACGTAGCCACACATACCAGAAACGCACATTTTACAATTACATTTTTAGAACATATCCAGAAAGGATTTTGAACTGGGCTGAACGCACTAAACATGATTTGCTCAAATTTACAAGCAATGATAGCATCTATCAGTGTATTTTAAGTGAGAAGACAAACTAAACAGAGTAGGCAAAGGTTCAAAAATCGCAAGAGGTTGGGAAATGCCTATGTTGGATTGCACAAAAATGTACCAGCTGTCACTGTAACAGCCATAATCAGAAATATGAAGGATTCCTGAGCATGTTATTTCTTGCGAGGAAGAGGATGAAAGAAAATGTTACGATAAACCATCAGCTATGCCAAAAGAAGTCCAAAGCCCATGGTATACAGCTTCATTATCACTAGCAAAGTTACATGTTCCTTCCCTGGCAAAATAATTTGATTATAAGTATAAGAAAAATGTTATATCATTCTTATTTTTATTGTAGACTTGAGGTCATATTTGCTGTGTGTTTAGAAGTTGAAGTATAAAACTCAAATTTTAGCAAGACTACAGGGCAGCTGATTAACTTGGCACTAAAACAACATTCCAGAAATGACTCTGAGCTCTGACTCTTTGTTAACAGTATGTTGGTGAAATTAGCAAATTTCACAGTGAAGTAACTTCTAATAAGTTTGACCAGGCCTAGACAGATAAGATGTTTCACTTTATAGATACAGGAATAGTTTGTCTAACTCAAGTCTAGACAATAATAAACAATTTTGGAGAAAAAACAGCTGATACTGAAGGTTACATTTAATTGAATCCCCAAAAAAAGAATACACTATGTATAAAATTAGTTTGTTTGATTCCAATGATTCCCAGATGGTTCAGTTGTTCTTTTTTATCCTAATACTAGCTGGATATCCGTGCTTCGCGACGAAACATCGAGCTATGCAGGAGATATTAGGTTCACAATTCGTTGGCTTAGTGGTGGATGGTGATTGGAACACAGAAGAGTTGATAATAATAATAGACCATAAAATAGATGGGCTTAAACCCTTTAATCCCACCTGCGACTCTGTTTTTTTTGTCTATGTAGCCGGGCTAATTACTTGCATAGCATAGACTTTCAATTTGTCCCTCAGATGAATTGCTCAGGACCTCCCTGTAAACAACATTCCTGGTTTTACTCTCTGGCTGGAGGATGACCAGGCTGTCAGGTGAACTGACTCTGCAGCACACCACATACAACTGGCCATGGGAGAAACATAGAAACATAGAAACATAGAAAAATGTCGGCAGATAAGAACCTTTCGCCGCATCTAGTCTGCCCAATTACATGGATACTTTACCTGGATTTATCTTTTGTTTAGGATAGCCTTATGCCTATCCCATGCTTGCTTAAATTCAATCACTGTTTTGGCCTCTACCACTTCAACTGGAAGACTGTTCCATGTATCCACCACCCTCTCAGTAAAATAAGGCTTCCTGATGTTACTTTTAAACCTTTGCCCCTCTAATCTAAGACTATGTCCTCTTGTTTTGCTACTTTGTTTCCTTTTAAATATACTCCCTTCCTCTACCTTGTGGATTCCCTTTACGTATTTAAATGTTTCTATCATATCTCCTCTGTCTCGTCTTCTTTCCAAGCTGTACATGTTAAGATCATTAAGCCTTTCCTGGTAACTTTTCTCCTTCAAGCCGTACACCATTTTAGTAGCCCTTCTCTGAACTCTCTCTAAGATGTCTATATCCTTCTGGAGATACGGTCTCCAGTACTGCACACAGTACTCCAAGTGAGGTCTCACCAGTGCTCTGTACAGTGGCATGAGCACTTCCCTTTTCCTACTGCTAATACCTCTCCCTACACACCCAAGCATTCTGCTAGCATTTCCTGCTGCTCTATTACATTGACTACTTACCCTTAGATCCTCTGAAATAATAACCCCTAAATCCCTTTCCTCAGATGTTGAGGTTAGGACTGTATCAAATATTCTATATTCAGCCCTTGGGTTTTTACGTCCCAGGTGCATTATCTTGCACTTATCCACATTAAAACTCAATTGCCACAGCTCCGACCATTTTTTTAGTTTACCTAAATCATTTGTCATTTGGCTGATCCCTCCAGGAACGTCAACCCTGTTGCAAATCTTTGTGTCATCAGCAAAAAGACATACTTTTCCATTAATACCTTCTGCAATATCACTAATAAAAATATTAAATATAATGGGTCCAAGTACTGACCCCTGAGGTACCCCACTGGTAACAAGACCTTGCGCCGAATAAACTCCATTTACCACAACCCTCTGTTGCCTGTCACTCAGCCACTGCCTAATCCATTCAACAATATTGGAATCCAACGCTAAAGATTGCAATTTGTTGATAAGCCTTCTATGCGGAACAGTATCAAAAGCCTTACTGAAATCTAAATAAGCAATGTCTACTGCACCACCTGTGTCTATTATTTTTGTTACCCAATCAAAAAAATGAATAAGATTAGTTTGGCATGGTCTCCCTGAGGTAAACCCATGTTGTTTCTGATCCTGTAATCTATGTGTTTTTAGATGTTCAACAATCCTTTCCTTTAACATGGTTTCCATTAATTTCCCCACTACTGACGTAAGACTAACTGGCCTATAGTTCCCAGATTCCTCCCTACTACCCTTCTTGTGAATGGGCACAACATTTGCTAATTTCCAGTCTTCTGGGACGACTCCCATTAGCAAGGATTGGTTAAATAAATCTGTTAACGGTTTTGCTATTACATCACTGAGCTCTTTTAATAATTTAGGGTGGATCCCATCAGGCCCCATTGACTTATTTGTCTTTACTTTAGACAGCTGCTGTAGAACCTCCTCCTCTGTAAACTGATATGTAATTGTTTCGTTAGTGTTTCCTCCTAACTGAGGTCCCTTTCCTTCCTTTTCTTCTGCAAAGACTGAACAAAAATATTCATTGAGGCAGTCAGCGAGACTTTTATCCTCTTCTACATACCTTCCTTCCTTTGTTTTTAATCTAACTAATCCTTGTTTTACTTTTCTTTTCTCGTTTATGTATCTAAAAAATGTTTTGTCCCCCTTTTTTACTGACTGAGCTATTTTCTCTTCTGCGTGTGCTTTGGAAGCCCTTATAAATTGCTTTGCCTCTTTCTACCTAATCTTATAGGTTTGCCTATCTTCCTCACTCTGAGTTGTTTTATAATTATTGAATGCTATCTTTTTGTTCTTAACTATTTTGGCCACTTCTGCAGAGTATCACAGTGGTTTCTTCCCTTTTTTTGTTTTTGCTAACAAGTCGAATGCAATTACCTGTGGCCTTCAATAATGCTTCCTTTAAATAATCCCATTTCTCCTGGACTCCCTTTAAACTCCTCCAGTCTGATAATGACTCCTTCACACAAAATCTCATTTTAGAAAAATCTGTTTTTTTAAAGTCTAAAACTTTTGTTTTGTGTGGTGCGGCTCCATCCCTGTTCTTATATTAAACCATACTGACTGGTGATCACTAGATCCCAAATTTTCACCTACAACAACGTCCGATACCAAACCTCCATTTGTGAGTATTAAATCCAATATGGCCTCTTTACGTCGGCTCCTCAACTACTTGTGTTAGAGATAATCCCAGTAGGGAGTTTAGAATATTTGTACTCCTGGTGCACCCAGCAGTTTTTTTTTTCCAGTTCACATCAGGAAGATTAAAGTCCCCCATGATAATAACTTCCCCCTTCTTTGCCAGTCACTCATCAGATGCACACCAGCCACTTTCAAAGTCTGTCCCTGTGCCTTATTGATGGTGATGGCGTAGCACACCTTAACAGGAAATTGTAGACGTTTGAACTTGAAGTGGTAGTCTAATGGGATCAGAGGAATTCTGGGTATGAAAACGGTTTCTCCCTGATTTACGCCAGTGAAAATCATGGATTTGATTACATATTTGTATAGAGTCTTCACCTGAAGTCTGGTACCATTGCACAGTTTCAGAGGGGTTAGACTGCGTAACAGCATAATTGGAGTGCCAACCTTGAGGTAGAGGACATGAGGTGGTAATCCTGGTGAGTTGAGAGTGTGCAAGAACTCCACAGGGTAATGTACTGCATCCTCAATCTCCATTACCGAGTCCACAGATTCATACTTTGAATGTTGGCATAAAATTTCCCTCCTTCACCTCTTTGGCTCCAAAAGACGTCATTTGGAAGCATCTGTTGTACTTCCGGGCAACAGAAAGAAAGTGCTCTGCCATTGGATGCTGGTGGGTGAGAAGGCTCAGGGTAGGGCTGAAGGGGAGGGAGCTGGACTTTCCCGCCACTGCAGCACATCCCGGGACTCTCATCCTGCAACTTCAGAGCACGGCACCAGGCACAAGGTAACCGAGGTCTGAGATCAACAACCTTTTCCCTGGAGTAATCAATCTGAGGTTCATATTTAAAACCAGACAAATACTTATAAATCCAAGGCCAAGGCATAGATCAATCATTTGCAACTCATCAACATAGGGGTTATTAGATGCATACTTTATTACAGCCTCTCTGCTGACTTGGGGATGAGTTTGGCGATTTTTTTCCAGCTTCCCTTACCTGTGTTTTCCTAATCGGATCTGTAAATCTTTTTCTGTGTTTTTTCCCTCTTTCCCCTTTAACTGTTGTTACAGTAGAAGGGACAGATCTGTCTGAACTGAGGAGATCAGTGTAAGAAGTGATTTAGGGCTGGGACACTGTGCAGGAGAAATTTGGTTAAAAATCCGTGGGTTCAGTGCTGGTGGGTGATTGAAACTCATAAGGGAATATATCCCCTACCACAGTGATTTCGGAAGCATTTCCATAGGTGGAAGGTGTGGACAATTGGTGAGGTAGTGACGTTTAGTGCTGTAAGGATCCCCAGACGCTCCCGAGTGAAGGAGAGCAACATGTGCCAGTATGAACGGAGATAACGGCATGTGAGGCAAGTGCAGTTGGAACAGATTTATTGTCAGGTGGGGAGGGGGAGTATAACTCCTTAGCATCAGAGTGTGTTAGTAACTGATGCTCTGATGGTCATGAGCACCTTGAAGCCGAGAGGAACCTACGTGCCAAATTTCAAGTTTGTAGGCTTTACGGTTCTGGAGATATCTTGATGATGCCTGAGTGGCATTTCGCTTTTATATATATATATATAGATGAAAAATGGTGTTCTTTTTTACAGAATCAAAAGACCAATTAAAACCAACGAAAATTAGCAAAAAAACTGTTTAATCTAAACAATACATATAATATATACTTATGTAGAATAATAATATAATACTTGTATGTATATAACGTAATTCATAGCTGTGACATCTAGCAAGTATGATTTGCAATCCTAGAAATTTAATATTTACGTAATTTAATTCTTGCACCTGGAGTTAATGTTAGCACTTTCTTCAAACAATGTATTATTTGATTTCAGGAGCAAAACCTTGTTTTAACGTCAACAATCAATGAGATGCTATGTTTTAAGAGATAAAACCTTCCTAATGCATAGATGGTCCCATGTCAGTGACAAAAGTGCAAAACGTATAGACAGTTTAAAACATAAGAACCTCCCATCAACAGAGAACCTTAAAAACTATAAATACTATAGAATGGTTTGATGGGTTCCCTCTGTATTTATAAGACTAGACATGACAAGTTAAATGCACACTAAAGGCAACTTCATTGAAGAATTTAGCATTGTGTATTATGGTTGCAGAAGTACACAAACACATTCTTCTATTTTAAACCAGTGGTTCCCACTGAAAAGCTAGTGTTGTTTAGGTGTAAACTCAAAATACGCCTTCCACTTTATTCTATTGCCAATCATCATCCAGCAGAGAAGCTAAAATCCCTGCCAGGGATCTATTTCCCCCCCTCCCGAAAACTGTATGAAAGGCTTTGTAGATCAAAAGAACAGAACTGCTACATTCCGCCAGTCATGGACAGGGAGGAGGAAGGCCTCACAGTACTCTTCAAGGGTTCTTTGTATGATCCATTCACATAGATTCTTTGTGTAAGGCAAGGAATTGTTTTTACGGCACGCCTGCATTTTACTCCTCATACAGTTTATACAGTCTGATGTCATTTTTACGAAGCTGCAGTCCTAAAGTGCCATCACCGATCTTTTAAATACCCACAATAAAGGGAATTTAACCAGTGTTATTTATGTATTGCCTTCATTTCTGCTTTTTGTTACAAAATAGATTTATTTTTGCTTCTGTACAAGTATTTCAAACTCTCTGAAATTTTGCATTAATGAAGGTGTCGATAAAGTGCATGAAAGTGTATGTTTCCAGTATTTCATGATTGAATTACAATATCGATATATTGGGAAGAGCGTGATTGCAACAGGATAAAAGAACTACCTGAGTGTAGAAACTCATGAGGGTTCATGGTAGATTTAGGGTGCTTGGATTCGATTCAGGGAGCATGTTCACTGGTGGCCAAAATTGTGGATACACCTTACATTTTGACCGCCTTTTGCAGTTTAAAGTACTTTTTATATAAAAATCTCTAAAAATATCATAGCACAAGTAAAATTTAACATAGAAATGAATGCCTTAACAACAAAAAAATCTTTAAATAAGTTCAATTTTGGCTGGAAATGTACCATAATGCATCTTGGCTATTATATAGCATAAAAGTGATAATTTCAAGTTTGTCACAATCAGGGTTATCCAAAAAGATTTGAAAAGTCACCGCACGTTCGGTGACTTTTCGTTCTCTTCAATTCGGTTCCTTTTGCCGATCCCATTTCGGTGACCCTGCGGTGTATTCAGCAAGCACCACAGGGTCCCCGAATTGGAGGGAAAAGTTGCCACAAACCCGACGAAAACTAACCGCAAAACCCAGCGAATGCACGCAGAAAAGCCACAAAAACATCTGGATTAACCTGCGAAAACCACGGAAAAAGCCCGAGCAGGAGCCGATCGCACACAGCCGAAGCAGCTGAGACCGCAGACGGGGGAGGTGAATAAATTAGCAAAACCGTTTGTATGAACCTGTGAAAATGAAACGCTGTTTGCAAAGAAACTACTTAGCGAAAATGTCTGAAATTTGCATATGAGGTCTAGGGAATGATAATAAAAAGGGCCGTTACAGAAAAAATAAGTAAACTTTAACCACTTCAATGCAGTGGACGTGCTCAGCGCGTCCAACCGCATTGGTACTTGGCTGCGGAGGACGCGCTGAGCGCGTCCTCCCTTTGCAGCCCGCGATCAGCCGGTATTCCGGCTGATCGCTCGGCCCCCCGGTGCGGGCTGACATCATCGATGTCAGCCCAACCTCCGGGACCCCGGCGGGCACGATAGGCGTCATCGCGCATGCGCGATGACGTCTATTTCAGGCACCCCCCCGCCATTGCAGGGAAGGTGCCTGAAGGGGAGGGGGGAGGTCCTTCGGACCTCTCCCCCTCCCCATCCGTGCAGGCCAGCGATTAAAGGCAGGCACCGCCTGGAAGGGCACAGCCTGCCCTTCCAAGCGGCAGCTGTCTTTAACCCCTAGGGGGCTGGATCGCGATATGGCACCAACATGCGCCGTATCGTGGTCCCCTCCCCAAACTTCCGGGATATCCCCCTAATGACTGGCATCATCGCGCCAGTTTTTAAATTAACCCCTTGCTGCCACCTATAGTGGAGATAGGGGGTTCCAATGAACCCCCTATCTCCCGATCCGTGACAGTTAGGGGGTTAATGTTTACTATCATTGGAACGGCCAGAGCGTGGCCTTTCCAATGATACCAAACATGACCATGTAAAAAGTAAAAAATAAAAATAAAATTAAAAAAAAAAATTAAATTTTTTTTTAAAAAAGTTTTTTTTTTTTTTTTTTAGATTTATTAGTGCAACAATATTGTTCCCATTTCAATTATAATGTGAACAATGATGCTTCACTAACGATTTTTTCTATGGGGGGCATTTGCTAAAAAACACAGAATTTTCCCCAAAAAAAGTAACGATTCCTCATTTCTAATTTTTTTAACAAGCGCACCCCATAGAAAATATAACCGCAAACGATCACATTTTAAAATGGGAAAAAAAACACTTTACACATTGTAAATTATTGAAAATTCAAATTTTATTGCATTTTTTGTTATAATATACAGACATGACATAACGTATACATATAATAATGACATATTATGAATCTGCACAGTCTGCCGGAAAGAACGATATATAATATGTCTGGCTCATATAAGGCTTCAAAAAAATAAGGCTTCAAAACGCGTTTAAACATGATGAGCGAAACCGGTAAAAATGAGCTCAGCACAGAGGTGGGAAAAGGCTCAGCAGCCAAAACGGTTAAAAAAAAAAAAAAATCGGACTTTTAAAAAAAAAAAAAAAATCTGAAAAATGCTTAAAGTATCCTAAAAAATATATAAATAAAGAGACTTTTTGCTGCAGAATTTTATAATGAACGGTTTATTAGATATTGAATTAAAACGGGAATATTTTTAACATTGAAGTCTATGGGATTCTCCTGAATTAACTTGCCGAATTAAACCACCGAATGGCAGGGCATTTCGGGAACCTTTCACTGCTGGTTTGTGTTCTCTGAATAGCCGAAGCAGTGCTTTTTCAAGGGGATTTCACTGCCCTCAAACAGGCACCGAACAGGCACCGTATGTGCAGGCAATTCGCCAAGATTTGGCGAATTGCCTGCTCTCTGGATAGCCGAATGGCCAAGAAAGGTAACCGAACGCTGATTTTCAGCGTTCGGTTACCTTTCTCAAGCAATTCGGATCTCTTTGGATAACCTTGTATGTGTTTTTTCAATAATGTGTTGGATAGCCTTTAGCCTTAACTACTACCTGACACCTTCTAGGCATTGACTCTACAAGTCTTTTGATAATCAAATGATGCCAGGAATTGATTATAGCCTCAATCAGTCCTCGCTTGTTGCTTGGATTCTTGCTTGAGACCATGCTTTTCAATCTTGACCACAGATTTTCGATGGGATTCAAGTCACGGCTATTTCCAGGCCAGGGAAGCAGAGGAGTTTTCTTGTCAACCAAAACTGACAAAATCAAAAGGTTTATCCACAATTTTGGCCACTAGTGAAGTGCTGGGAGTAATTTAGGTACTATACTACTATAAACTTGTCCCATTTACAGTAAACCTTTGTGGTTATAGCCGGCTGTTGTGCTCAGCCATTTCTAAATGAAAATCCCAAGCAGGCCCTTTGCTTTACTAATTGCGCAATGCAAGAGATTTGTCCCAGAGGTTTTAGTTTTATCCCAAGGTCGTCTTTATTATTTATTATGTGTTTAATACTTTCACAATAACGTTTATTACAAATGTTATTCAACTTGTGCCTAGAAAGATCCTTGCGATTTTAGCTATCAGAAAATTTTGAAGCCTTATTAACGTGATGGGATTGTTGGAGATGTAGATCAGTGTTTCCCCAAACCTGTCCTCAGGACCCGCTGTCACGCCAGGTTTTCCAGATATCTGAATCACAGCACAGGTGATATGATTTGCTGCTCAGTGTTTGCAGGATTCAGTCTGCATTTTCCCAAGGTGGTCGGCAAAATCCGGCCTGGTTGAGGGTCCTGGGAACAGGTTTGGGAAATACTGATGTACAGTAGATGATATATTCTGGACACAATGATGATATATATAAGTAACAAATATGAGATTCTTTTACTTTTATCGGGTCAGATATTGATCTTTGAAGCATGTCATAGCTTCTTATGGAACTTGCTGTGTTGTTAATCTTTATAATTATTATTATTCTACTTTATTTTTTATATAGCGCCAACATATCCTGAAGCACTGTAAAAGATTTGTGAACAAAGCGATGATACATTTGATATAACTTAACTGTCATAGATCCTGTGTGTAGCTAAAATTTTGGCTTGCGCGTCCCGACTGTAAGTACCGCTAGCACTTTGTAATACCTTACTTATCGAAATGCAAATTTATGATTGCGCTAACCATGTTAAGTATAGGATGCGCAAAGTACAGTAAGCTCGCAGAAGCTTGTTATGACCGTATCTTTATACATGATACAATTTAGTTTTATGATATATCTATATAATAGGTGAAAAATAGAGATAAGTGTTGCGGTATTCTACCTAAATGAATATGGATATCGTAATATTCTATGCTCTTAAGGACTTATGCTGGTGTGAACTCGCTATGCATATAAAAGCTTGTCAGCTTTTTCCGGCGGCTGGTCTGCGCTGTGTTTGGCAGATCGCCTGCTTTTTCCAGACGTGTTCAGCGTGCTTTTTTGCGGTAGTTTGAGTGATACGATACTTCGAATCGTATCGGGTGCATTTTTTTCGGTGGGTTTTCAGCAGTTTTGCAGCAGATTTGCTCCGGATTTTCAGCTCCGTTCCATGCACTCCGGGAACACTGTAATATAACATTTTAATGGCCCTGGACAATAAATTTGTCATGAACTTTAAAGCTTTTTTCAGCCTAAATTATACCGATGTTGCTTTAGCTTTGTAATTGTTTGATAAAGCCAAAACTTCTTTGACAAATGTACATTCAGGATAGTCTGTCTATGACTGTAACAAAGGATATGATTCGGATTCCTGATGTGCTGAGGAGTTTAATTCTAGCATCTATAGTTCTATCTGTAAAACCATATCTAAAATCTACAAAAAGGATATGGGGACCGGCTGTAATTACAGATTGAATGCTTAGCGTGTATGCAAACATTTTTATTATTTTTTATGTTTATTTGATTATTTAATCTCATGCATGGACATTAAAAGTTAATTAAAAAAATCATTTGTGACTGGAGCTGTTATCATGAATTTAATTTAGATTAAAAAAAGAGTTACCCCTCCCTCTCTCCCTTAAAACAGAGATGAAAGACCAAGAATCAGATGGGTCTGAGGCTATTCGGTAAATAGAAAGAGAAAAGAAGCTGATAACCTATAGGAATCCTGTGCTTCATGTGCTTAATGAGAAGCCGAGCTCTAATGAGCTTGGAAGGGTAGTTGGACTACACTGTTTCTTCTTTATTCTTTTCATATTGTATAATGAATATTAAAATATTGGTTGTTAACCCACAATGACACTGGTGTGAAGCTGTAAATTAACCATTAATAACCAAACTTTTGGCTTGTAGGTCAAAGAGAATGTTCTCAGATACCTATATGCAGATTTGTAATGCCACTCGTTTTAGTGCGAATGTCAATATGCCCTATTTGTAAGCGTTTTGTCCGAAATATGAATCAACAAGGGCACCTCAACCTCAACGAATGAGCTGAAAAAAGAATTGCATGTGAACAATTTTCTTTTGTTTGTTTCCATTTGCTTGGTAGCCCACCTTTTCTCTACCTCTGTAGTCCCCTCATCCATGGCTAGCAGGTGAGGTATAAATTTGATCAGGTGGGCTGTTTGATCTACCATAATTTAATCCTTCAATAGCTGGCAACTGTTTTTTTTTTTTGAGAAAGTATTTCACCAGGAAGGATACATTGAGATTTCTCTCATTTTCAAGTATATCTTGGGTGGCGAGTATGTACCGTTAGGTGTCTTGCCCAAGGACACTTACTGGAGAGGTGCTCTTGCCAGGATTTGAACCTGCGTCTCCACGTTTATAGAGCAGTGATGTTACCTCTCCGCCACCCAGCCAGTACTATTTCCTATTGTGTTCTAAAATGGGAAAAAAGAGGTTTGTGAGGGTCCTGAGGACGAGCAGCTGCACTAGTGGCCTGCTCTATGGTGGGGCCCGCTCAGGTCTCACAGGGTTTTTGCTCAATTGTGCAATTACAGGGACGAATGCTCCATAGGGAAATCAGCCTGCTCCCACCCAGAAAGGACGGCCAGTACTGAATGTCAAGGACGTCCTCCCTGCACAAGAGATGCAGCAACCCCCGACGATCGTTTCAGCCTTGTTAGGCCTCATCAGGAGGGTATAGCTGACATCCCTCTAGGCACCTCGAGCAAGGGGTCCACGTCTGGATTACCCTGTATACTTGTAGTGAGAAAAAAGAGGTTTGTGAGGTTCCTGAGGACGAGCAGTTCTAAAATGGGGGTGCTAATGGGGAATATCTGCGCCTGCAGATTTCCCCGTACTTTCCCCATTTTACCACGATATTCCAGGACAGGCACTGTCTCAGCACCTCACCAGGCAATGCAGTAATAACCGCTGGGATACTTGCGGTAGCGCTCCCGCACCACCATAACATCTCTTGGAGTCCATAGGACTCTATGGAGGTTTTGGCTTCCGGGCTGCGAGCCCTGCACAATCTCGCGAGACTACACAGCGCCACAGAGTGATCGAGGAGGGAGACTGGGGACTATTTGTTCCCAGTATTACTCTGCTTCCAGCGACAAGAATCGGCGGATCGGGCCATCATTTACACCAAGGGATATGAGGTGAGTATTGGATTTATTGGGGGGGGGGGTTTAGGGGATACTAAGTGATTTTGAAAATGCGGAATCATTTGGCACCAGCTTTTATGTGTAGCTAAAATTTTGGCTTGCGCGTCCCGACTGCAAGTACCGCTAGCACTTTGTAATACCTTATTTATCGAAATGCTAATTTATGATTGCACTAACCATGTTAAGTATAGGATGCGCAAAGTACAGTAAGCTCGCAGAAGCTAGCACATATACCGATGCGCTAAGTGATTTCTTACGGGTTTAGTGTAAGAAAGATGATATGTGTGGCATGCGTTAAAGTCACTTATCCTTGCAGTAAAGGTAACATATCCAACCGCTAACATTAGCGTTCACCAAGGAATAGCGCCCTAAGTGTTTTAAAGTGGTCAGGATGTGAAGAAGAGCCAACTCGCCCCAATCGGGTGAAAACACAGGTTGATGTGGTGGAGTTTACTCTGCCCAGCGTCGTGTCAGCATGCTCCGTGTGACCTCACCCTCTCTCAGACTGGTGGCAATAGCAAGCAGTCTCAGAGAGGCAGCCAACGGATCAGATCCATGCATGCACGCTCAGCTCTGAACCGTCTTTCCGCACAGGTGCTACCTAACCTGCATACGGAGAGTGTGCAAATGCCGAGTGATGCTCAGTTTATGGATCCTATGCTAGGCGATTTGTGTAGCCATGCAAATTGCATAACAAAGCTACAGGGATTTCCAGATTCGGAAGCCCCAAACTGAAGAGGAGGAGCCGCCTGCGCCAAGGGACAAATGGTGAGTAAAATCACCTAAAAAAAATTAAAATATATAAAATAATATTTGGGCAGATGCGGTCAGCAGCTTCTGTCCAATTAAGTGCGAAAAGGGAGCTATATTTTAATAGAGTTTCACTTTAATTAATTAATTGTGCTGTAACTAACCTATGAGTATGAGAAAAGGCTCATTTAACAATAACAAATTGATTTTAACAGAACAAAATATTTCTCCTGAATCTCAGAACCACTGAATCATTGATCCATTGAAATTCGAATAAACCAGAGTAATGGTACTTTTAGGACGGACTAGAAATTACAAACCAATCTTTTTGCCTGGGCATTTGTCTCCCTCCATCTTCTCCTTCCAAAGGCTTGTTTTGAAATTGCTAAATTGTTTAGAAATTCAAATCACCCTGAAATGTTATTTTCTCCACTGGGAGGGATGAGATTTGTGCACATTTACGGTAATATTTGGTTATATTAATCATTGTACGTCATGCATCTTTTTCTTTCTTTATCTTGGGGGATTCACATCTTGATTCCTTTGATCTTGCCCTGTTTCTCAGAATCTTAATTGAGCAGCATTCCCTTTCCTCAACCTACACCAGGCAGGTATACTGTCTCCAATAATTCTTATATTTAGTGAATGACGCATACAGCTTATTAAGTGCTTGTGTAATGCAGTAACTTTGTTATAAGACATATATCTTTAATGTCCTAGAAATTGATGAATATTATATTATGCTATATTTGAACAAAAGTATATTTCATTAATTCAAGAGTAACACCTTTAACCCCCTCAATTTTTTTATACTACGCTTAGTTTAGAAACATAGAAGCATAGAAAATGTCGGCAGATAAGAACCTTTCGGCCCATCTAGTCTGCCCAATTACATGGATACTTTACCTGGATTTATCTTTTCTTTAGGATAGCCTTATGCCTATCCCATGCCTGCTTAAATTCAATTACTGTTTTGGCCTCTACCACTTCTACTGGAAGACTGTTCCATGTATCCACCACCCTCGCAGTAAAATAATGCTTCCTGATGTTACTTTTAAACCTTTGCCCCTCTAATCTAAGACTATGTCCTCTTGTTTTGCTACTTTGTTTCCTTTTAAATATACTCCCTTCCTCTACCTTGTGGATTCCCTTTACGTATTTAAATGTTTCTATCATATCTCCTCGGTCTCGTCTTTTTTCCAAGCTATACATGTTAAGATCATTAAGATTTTTAAAGGAGAGCATTATTGATCAGTTAGTACAAGGTGGTAAAAAAAAAATATTTATGTGATCTCATGCTAGAACTGTAAGTCACGTTAGGGGTTATTCAGAGAGGTCCAAAATGCCGCCATAATGTAAGCGGACACTGAAATTCAGCGTATGGTGCCATTTCGAGCCATTCGGCTATTCAGAGAGCAGGCAGTTCGCTAAATTTTGGCGAATTGCCTGCACGTACTTGTTCGAAGGCCGTGAAATCCCCATAGAGAAGCAATGGTTAATCTATTCAGAGAACACTGAACAGCAGTGAAAAGTTGCCGAAATGCCCTGCTGTTTGGTGGTTTCATTCGACAGGTTTATTCAGACGAACCCCATAGCCTTCAATGTTAAAAATATTCCCGTTTTAATCCAACAACTAATAAATCATTTATTATTTTATTCTTCCGTAAAAAGTTTCTTTATTTATAGATTTTGTAGGATCTTTTAGGCATTTTTGGGATTTTTTGGACAAAAATTTTAAAAGCGTTTTTTCATTTTTTTGTAACAGGCCTTTTTATTATCATTCATTGGATCTTATATGTAAATTCCAGGCATTTTCGTTCAGTAGTTTCTTTGCAAACAGCGTTTCAGTTTTGACACTTTTTTTTTCACCCCGTTCGTCAGCTTGTCGGCTTTTTCTGGCGGCTGCTCTGCGCTCTGTTCGACAGCTCGGCTGCATTTTCCATATGTGTTTGGCGTGTTTTTGGTGGCGGTTTGAGTGATCCAATATTTTGGATCGTATCGGATGCGATTTTTCCACGTTTCTTTTTCGTCGGGGTTTCAACGGCTTTTCAGCAGCTTTTCCCTGCACTCCGGGGAAATGTTGGCGACATTTCGGTGCTCTCTGAATAACCCCTAGTGTGTGCAGGGTTAAGTAAGAGCTCGAAAATGGAGCTATGACGACACATCAGTCAAGTAACATGTTGCAGGCATTATAGTTATGGCTCCAACCATCAACTCGGTGGCTGAAGACTCTATTGTGGCCTTGCTGTATGTATTGATTGTGGGTCACAACTAGTGGCAAGTTACTGTTGGTGAATGGCTCCCATACTCCGGGCCGGATTAACATAGGGGCAGATGGAGCAGCAGCTCCAGGCCCATGCCTCAGAATAGGCCCAGAGAAAGAATAACTATGTCTGCATTTGGACCCATGTATCTCCACCTCATAGCAGCTACAGGGTCAAATGAGGTATCACCGGAAAGGCCAGAGCATGGCCTTTCCAGCGATACCAAACATGACCAGTTTTTAAGTAATAAAATTAAATAATAAATATAAATTTTTCTTTTTTCTTTCCAACAGTAATATTTTTCACTTTTCAATAATAAAGTAAACAATGATGCTGCACTAACTAACCATCACATTTCTCATGTCACCAACAAGTGTGGAGGTGATGGGTGATGGTAAAATCCATTGTTACGAATTGTTACATCAAAAACCTAAAGCGCCGCATTGCAGCGAAGAGCAGTGCGGGGAACTTTGGACCCCATGCGCCACTAATCTTTACACCTCACAAGGTCAAGTGAGATGTCATTGGACAGGGCAGAGTCTGGCCTTTCCATTAATACCAAACCTGATTTTTTATTTATTTATTTTTAGTTCCAAAGCGATGGCATGGTCCATTTTTTCACATACAAAATTAGCAATACCACTGCCATTACTCACCTTCTCATTTCTCACGTCGGGAGAAGGTCACTGTTTTATACATAGTCATATTATTCGTAAAAAAAAACATGTTCCAAAACACAAGGGAAATATTTCATTTTGTTTTCATTTTTTGGTTAAAATTGTATATTTTATTAGCAAAATGCAATAACAGGTTCCTATTTCACATTTTTTAACAAGAATGCCCTATAGAATATATAACCACAAAGGTTTGGATGATAAAATGGAAAAAAAAAATGTGCACTCTTTAAATGATTGAAATCTGAATGAAAAATTAATCACACACTATCCGCATGGTTAGATATACCCGTATCTGCACTATTAAATAACCACCAAAAAGCCCACCAAAATCTTCAGCTCCAGGCCCATAGAGATCTTAATCCGGGCCTGCCCATACTTTCTATAGAACCTGTTAATAACGGCTCAGCACAATAGCAGTGAGGTTTTCTATAATAGCACATTGATCTTGTCTTTTCTGCATAGAATCCTGACTCTCAGAGCCTGGCGTTAAGAGATTTTGCTATAGTCCAAACATATAACGCTGATTTGTCATTAATTTTCCTCAACCTTCATCTGTTCTTTACATCACCACATTGTCTCATCTTCCACTGGACCACGCCACAATAATATATTTATTAACATTGTTAAGAAGTGATAATAGGAGTGGAATAAATCCAGGATGACTATATGACCAGAAGAATAGTGACAGTAGGTGGAGAAAGCAGGCTAATCAATGTTTCCCCGCAGTGCTATCTCTTGCTCACTATGACATTAGGAGTCTGAATGGATAAATTGGTTGGACATGCTGAAAGCCGGAATATGACAGAGAGGGAATAAATTATTTTTATGGCTTTAATATGTTAGTGAAACAGAATAATTGATTCCGTGAGTGGAAGACATCCATCTATTATTTTTTTTGCACTTGCAGGGTTATTCAGACAGAGGTGAAAACCAGGAGAATCGAAAGGAGAAGAGAACAATCTAGACCAAATAGCCGATTTGGAAAGTGAGATAAATGGGAGAATTTTTCTGGTTTGGCTATTTTCACCTCGAATTTTCACTTCTCCAGTCATTCTCCTGGTTTTCACCTCTCTCTGAATATCCCTGTCCTAGAAGATGTACTGTATTTTTTTATATAAGACGCCTCCATGTATAATTCGACCCCTATTTTTCTAACCCAAGATTGAGAAAGCAATACTAAACATAAAAAAGAACACATTTTTAAAAAAAATTCAAAGTATTCAAATACTAAAGGCATATTTAGTAATTGGGTAATATTTTTTAAGATACTGGTATATAAGGTACATGTTACATAGGTATATTATGCATCACACTCAGCTTTGGGCATATCACTTTCTTCAGCCTCCTTTGCATCACTGCTTTCTTCTTCATCACTCTTACAGGGTTATTCAGAGAAAGACGAAAACTATGAGAACTGCCAGGAGAAGAGAACAATCTAGACCAATTGGCCGATTTGGAAAGTGAGATAAATGGGAGAATTTTTCTGGTTTGACTATTTTGACCTACAATTTTCACTTCTCCAGTCATTCTCACGAGTTTCACTTTTCTCTGACTAACCCTGTTAGTTCCAGACTTTTTATTTTCTACCATTTTCATGGGAGAGTGCTGAAAATACCCGTGTTGTCACATCTGCACAATGCCTACACCAGTGTTTCCCAAACCTGTCCTCGGGACCCTCAGCCTGGTCAGGTTTTACAGATCACCTTAGGGAAATGCAGACTGAATCCTGCAATCACTGAGCAGCAAATCCGATCACCTGTGCTGTGCTTCAGATATCTGGAAAACCTGGTGTGTCAACAGGTCCTGAGGACAGGTTTGGGAACCACTGGCCTACACGCTACTGCCTTCGACAGGATGCTTTCAGAATTGCAATTGGTTAGTTCTGCATCGGAGGTCTGTACGTCTCTTACCTAAGGCTCGTGATTGGACGAAGCCTGTTTGCAGAGGAAAAGTATCGGCAGTTTTGCTGTGCAGCGGCGCGGTTCACCAATGTAATGCCAGTTACTCCTGCTGCATCACATTCTGGTCTGTGGCCATTGAAGCAAGCGTGGTAGCGTGAGCTGGGCATGGTAACACTCAAAAGAGAACCACGTCTGGTACAGTTACTCCCGTGTATTACAGAGATGTGCACAGATTTTTTTTTCGGTTCGTTTCGGTTCGGGCTGTTCAGAGTTTTTAAATTTTCGTTTCGAATCGTTTCGGACGATTTTCTTTTCGGCTCGTTTTTCGTATCGACTTTTTTCCCGTGATATTGGGCATTTTCGTGTTTTCGTTTCGGCTTGTTTTTGTATCGACTTTTTTCCGTTGATATCGGGCATTTTCGTGTTTTCGGATAGGCTCGTTCATCGTATCGACTTTTTTTCCTGATATCGGAAATTTTCGGGTTTTTTCGGAACGTCTGTTCTCCTCGTTTCAAAGTGTCTATTCGTTTTGACTTATACTAATGGTTTTTCGGATCCAATATTTCTGTCGATATGGTAATTCTGCCTATTCTATAATTTTTTATTAAATAAAGATCCTTTTTTTCTTATGAATATGCATTGCACAACTTTATTTAATCATATTAAAATGGTATGAAAGGAACAAAAATTAACAAAACGATTTAAAAAAACACAAAAATAAAATACTGACCCAAGTGGTCTGACTTTAATAAAAAACAGAACAAAAGGTTTTAAAACGGAAAAAAAGCTGAACAAAATTATCAGAAAATTAAAAAGAAAAACATAACAAATAAAATGCTTTAAAAAAGAAAAAATGCAGCATATGAATCCGCACACTGCTGGGAAGCGCCTCTCTGCGGTATAATTAATGCAGCATATGAATACGCACACTGCGGGGAAGCGCCTCTCTGCGGTATAATTAATGTATACGTCTCTGTTATATGTATATGTATCCTAGTCGAAAGCAACAGGATGGTGCTGTCCAGCGTGCTGATCTTTAAAACTCAGAATGCTTAAGTTTTTAATGGACGGACTTACTCTATTCAAAGTCCCGATGTGAAACATAATGTATACGTCTCTGTTATATGTATATGTATCCTGTCTGTATATTATAACTTAAAATGCAATAAAATTTGAATTTTAAATAATTTACAAGGTGTAAAGTGTTTTTTTTTTATTTTAACATGCAAGCGTTTATGGTTATATTTTGTATGAGTTGCGCTTTGAGATGGGGGACTTGTTACATACATTTTTTTGGCGGAAAATTACCCGATTTTTAACAAACGCAACTCATACAAAAATCGTTAGTGCAGCATCATTGTTCACATTATAATTGAAATGGGAACAATATTGCTGCATTAGTAAAACAAAAAAAAAATACTTTTTTTAAAAAAAATTTAATTTTAAATTTCTTTATATTTTTTCTTAACTTTTAACATGGTCATGTTTAGTATGCTTGGAAAGGCCATGCTCTGGCCGATCCAACGATACAAAACATTAACCCCTAGCTGCCATGGATCGGGAGATAGGGGGTTCATTGTAACCCCCTATCGCCATCATTGGTGGCAACTAGGGGTTAACTCCAGAACTAACTCTATCCGACGTCCTGATGTGAAACATCTGGACTTTGGATAGATTTTGACTATTTATTTTTTTCACTTCGGATAGTCGAAAGCAACAGGATGGTGCTGTCCAGCGTGCTGATCTTTAAAACTCAGAATGCTTAAGTTTTTAATGGACGGACTTACTCTATTCAAAGTCCCGATGTGAAACATCGGGACTTTGGATAGATTTCGACTATCTGAAGTGAAAAAAAATAAATAGTCAAAATCTATCCAAAGTCACGATGTTTCACATCGGGTCCTTGGATAGATTAAGTTCTGGAGTTAACCCCTAGTTGCCACCAATGGTGGAGATAGGGGGTTACAATGAACCCCCTATCTCCTGATCCATGGCAGCTAGGGGTTAATGTTTGGTATCGTTGGATCGGCCAGAGCATGGCCTTTGTTAAAAGTTAAGAAAAAATTAAAAACATAAAAAATTAAATTAAAAAAAATAAAAACATTTTTAAAAAAAGGTGTTTTTTCTTTGTTTTGCTAATGCAGCAATATTGTTCCCATTTCAATTATAATGTGAACAATAATGCTGCACTAACGATTTTTGTATGGGTTGCGTTTGTTAAAAATCGTGTAATTTTCCCCCAAAAAAATGTATGTAACAAGTCCCCCATCTCTAATTTTTTTAACAAGCGCAACTCATACAAAATATAAACGTAAACGCTTGCATGTTAAAATGTGAAAAAAAACACTTTACACCTTGTAAATTATTGAAAATTAAAATTTTCTTGCATTTTAAGTTATAATATACAGACAGGATACATATACATAGAACCTAGACGTATACATCAATTATACCGCAGAGAGGCGCTTCCCCGCAGTGTGCGGATTCATATGCTGCATTCATTTTTTTTTTTTTTTTCATTTTAAATCATTTTATTTGTTCTGGTTTTTTTTTTGTTTCAGATAATTTTGTTCAGCTTTTTTTTCCATTTTAAAACCTTTTTGTTCTGTTTTTTATTTTTAAAGTCAGACCATTTGGGTCAGTTTTGTGTTTTTTAAATCATTTTGTTCATTTTTGTTCCTTTCATACCATTTTAATATGATTAAATAAAGTTGTGCAATGCATATTCATAAGAAAATACGGAATCAGCAATGGAACTGAAAAATACAAAATTACCGAACGGAACCGAAATCACGAATGGAACGAAAATGACATGCGATTTTACAAATTTCACGTCCATACGAAATATTTTCGTTTCGGATCGGAAATCGTTTCGTTTCGGCCGTTTTGGGATCCGATCCGATTCAGAAAATCGTCTGAATCCGAGGCAACGAATCGGCCCGATTCATTAAAAAAACGAATCTGTCCGAAACGCACATCCCTAGTGTATAAGATTTCTGGCTTAGCAATTTTAGCCAAACGTATAGTCTTATACATGGATAAATATGGTACTGTTAATAAACAGATGATTGTCCGGATATTTTCTTATTATTAGAAAAATAACAGATCTAGTTTATAGAATTAAGAAGGTGTTTGGCCTGAAAAGCCAAATCCAGTATGTGTTCCTAATCAGCATGGGTTCCTGAATTATTGTAACGCACATACTATATGAGCAAACTTTCCAGGAGTCGATATTGCACATGCAGCATGTAGCTCCAGATGTTCATCTGCCAGTCTAATTTTGGTTGAATGCATGTTGGAGAGAGGATTATATGATTTGATTGTATTAGTTCCATAATTCCAGCACAGCTTTCAACAGTGGTGAGTGGATGTTTGCAAACCGAAGCAGCTTATCTGTATTCCTGCATAAATTCATCCTAAACTGTCATACCATCTCTGTTTAAATCCTCCTGAAAAATGAGAGTGTGATTAAACTCGGTTTTTTTTTCATATTTTTATTTGCCGTTCTGCAAACTTTACGTTTTTTGATTGAAAATGCTGCCTAAGTGAATTAGCTTATTAAGAGGGTTATAAGAATCATCTGGCAGGAGTAGGTTTTCCAGTCTATACCGTTGGTTTGTCGGCATCAAAGAAAAACATTATAAAACCATAAAAACCTTGTTAAAGCCTTGAGTCTAAACTGTTCTACAGTCAGACAGGGATTTCCACTGAAAAGTGGATCAATGTGTTCAGTAATGGCCTGGAAAGCTAAGATATGTTTTTACAACCACTCTGGATCTCCACAAAGCATAGGTGTTTGCCAGTGTTGCAAATATCAGCAAAAATTGATGATATTGCAGTGCCAGCAAACACCGACATTTCACAAAACTAAATTCAAAATAGTGACAGCAGACACTAACACAGTGCGTTGTGAAATATCAGCATTTGTCAGCCCTGCAATATCAGCAAGTTCTGCGTATTGGCAACACCAGCAAACACCTTTGTTTATGAATAACCTATTGTGTGTTCATGACAGCACAATTATTGTTTGTGAAGGTAAAATCTGGCAAACGTCACTCCTATTAAATGAGGCTAAGGTTATTACTGTTGCTCGTCGATGATGACACCAAACAGCCCAAATATAGTAAAATGAGGCTCTCAATAATATTAGAATATACCTTTGGTCTATCAAAAACTCATTTCTAATGTCTAGATATGAAATCAAGGGCCCTACAGTATAAATCAGGGATGTCCAAACTCCGGCCCCCCAGATGTTCCTGAACTACAACTCCCAGAAATTTCTGACTGCATTAGATGGATGGAGAAGCATGGGAGTTGTAGTTCAGGGACATCTGGGGGGCCGGAGTTTGGACATCCCTTGTATAAACCCTCTACGGTGTGTAACATTAGCAAGGCACGTTGCATACTCCGCAACATTGCTGTGGACATAAGGGGCATTATTACATAGTTCACACCTAAATGGGGATGTTACCGGGGAAAATCTGCACTCCATATTCCAGGGCAGGTGCTACCTCAGCACCTCGCCCTGGAACGTAGCGCTAACCACTGGGATACTCGTGATAGTGTTTCCGCACTGCCAGGAATATTACCACCTGGAGTCCAAAGGGCTCCATGGAGGGTTGCGCTTTCAGGCCGAAAGCCCTGCGCAGCGGATTGATCGTGGCCAGAAGAAGCAGTGGATCGCTGATTCGCTATGGGTTTAACATCAGAAAGGTAAAGTCCTAAGTAAGTCACTTATTCGAGCAATAACGCTTACACATCCGATCGCTGAAGATAACGTTCACTAGGGAATAGCGCCCAAGGCTTTTTGAGGCATTGCAACCGTGGAGTTTGAGTTAAATTAAACTCTGTCCCACCAGAATGGAATGAAGGCAACTGTCACAAACGGGCATAATTTTCTGCAAGATTTTAAACGCAGAATTGGTGGGGGTTTTTTCTCTGGTTTGTGCAATGGAGTTTGCATAGCAAAAGGCCACTGGTTTACAACCCTTATCTGATCTGCTCTCTGGAGCTGAAGGGAAACTTGATCCGGGAACCAAATGGTTGGGAAAGAGGGTGAGGGGCCAGCTTTTTATATAGTAAGCTCACCCAAAACTCAGAGTATTTCTCAAAAATGCTGGATTGAGTGAACATCTAAGAACCCTCTGGGACATTTGAAATCAAGGAAATACCCATGGAAGTATCTACAGTTAGATTTTCTATGTAAGTCCCGTTTTATTTCAAGAACTGTATTTGCACGTTTAACGTATATTTTGCATGTCTTTTTTATGTGATACTGGCACTGTGTAAAGTTTGTATTTTTTATCCTCTTGCATTAAAACTTAAAACCCAGTACTGTCTGCTCTAGATAAATTCATGCTTCGTGAATGCAATCGCTTAGGTATCGCTACTGTAATATTTAGCATTTGGTGGGTGTATATATATATATGAATATATATATATATATTAGCTGTATATGGTTGGCTCCTGGATTGGGGTGGTACACAGCTAGTGGGGTTTTGAGAGTGCCCTATTACTTTCGTGGTGGCAGTGTATACATTCGGAAGGGTGGGTACAGTGTAAGGGGGTTAGGTTGGCATAACTTGGGGCCCTTTGAGCTGGGTACAGTTAGTAAGTCCAGAGGCTTGGAGCTGTAATCCCCTTGTACGCTCTCCTTCCTCGCGTCATGGCAAGGTAGGTAGTTTACTAGTTTAACTAGCTCTTTTCCTTCCGTGACAGCAACCTCAGGGGTTTTCACCTCTCTCTGAATAACCCTGTATATTTCATTAAAACAGAGTAACTATATAACCGCAACATGAAATTATGAAATAGATCTAGGATTAGCATTCATATTAACATATAATATGAACCTGCAGATACAGTGCATAAAGGCCTATTTTACAGGAACACTCATTATATAACTCCTGCCATTGTCTTCCAAATCTATAGCAGGCAGCAATTCACAGTTATAAAATGAATTTCCTGGAAATAATGGCACATAACCACAGAAATTAATTGGTGTATGCAATTCAGATTTTGAAGATTCGAACTGTAGATACTGTAATTAATCAAAAACTGTAGCTTTGTAGTGTGCAATTATTAGTAGGAAAAGTGCGGTTGGAGGAGGGTTAATTGGCACTTATGATGTATAAGCTATAGATAATGTCTTGCTGCAGATGACATTTGAATAATATACAGTAGTGCACTAGACATAGTTGTAGGGAAAAAAAGACCCTTTCTTAGGGCTCTCTTATTGTCTTGGAGATGTTGGTAGAGTACCGATGATTTCAATTGGTATGTACATCCCTCCATGTATTTTTTTCATTCCGAAGTGCCAATAATGGATGTGGATTGTAACAATATCTTCAAACAACATCTGCAAATACATATTGGGGATGGCTGTAAAGTGCAATTGTGCGAAACAGTGTGGTGGAAGCACGCAGTACCTATGGAAGCAAACATATTTTTCATTCTAAATTTCTATCATAGAACTTCCCTCCATAATTGCAGTGTATAAATATTGTTTTCCAAAAAATTCAGAAAATTATAAAATAATAACTTTCAGAGTTGAGATAAGATTTGTTCCTCACTGCAATTGTTATCAACCAGGAAGATCTCCCTATTTGTCAGGTCATACACACGCATTTTCATAACACCCAAAGCTAGTTGGGAAATCTCATGCTGCCACATATACCAGTGGTCCCCAACCCTGGTCCTCAGGGCCCATTAACAGGCCAGAGTGAATCCTGCAATCACTGAGCAGCAAATCATATCACCTGTGCTGTGCTTCAGATATCTGGCAAACCTGGCCTGTTAGTGGGCCCTGAGGACCAGGATTTGGGGTCCCCTGACATATACTATAACACTCTGTCCTTTTGTGGTAGGTCAGAGTCTTACACTGCGTTTGCTCGAAATTTTATGCTATGTCCAATTTCCTCTACAAAAGGTATTATAAACATATCCCCCTTTTTTTAATCTACCTAATTGAAATTCAAATAAATAATATTGTTGGGACAGATCTGAGAGCGATTCATTAGACTTCAAAAAAATACACATGATTTTTCACTCCAGCTCAATTGGTAAAAATGTCAGCGACATCATCGGATGATGGTTGTTGGTGATTATGCATCTCTAAAGGCACAATGATCCACATGTGATGGACTTGTCCTCATCTGCAGTCCATTTGGTCACAAACATCAGATCTTCGTACTAAAGTCCTAGGCTAAAGAAAACTACAAACCCAAGGGCGTGTTTATTCTCTCAGCCAATGGAAGGTCTTACTCCGCATGAAAATAAGCTTGTTGTTAAATTTCTCTTGGCATCCGAAGCGTTTTGGCAGAACACTGGCATTCTTCTACAAGTTCTACATTTTCACTGGTTCTTCCAGAGATATGCAATACCAGACTTGTGGACAAAAATGAACTGCCAATGTAAATGGCACCTATACCACATATTTTAAAGTCTGGTCCTCATGGTTGGAAGATGACATACAGACATTTTTAGCTGCTCGTTCTTCTTAAATGTCGTAGTGACGATGAGTTGAGGGATGAGGAGGGGAACACTTTGATAGGGTGGTTGTTTTAGATTTTTTTTAATATTTAAAGTTCTATTGTAAAATGGTCCGCAACCATATTTTGCACTTATCTGATGTCATTGATGGATAAAATGTATCAGGTATACTGATTTTACCAAATAAATACATTGTTAAAAATACACATATTTTCAAGGGGCCTCTCCATGTTATCTTAGTACTGGCTAGCAATTCTCTTTAAAATTTGTAGAATATTATATTCCCAAATACTTCAAATCTAGGGATAGCAATAATAGGGCCAGGATCCTATCTACAATGATGTTTCTGTATCTGTTCTCAGAACGTTCAGCCCTGCATACTCTTCTTATAAACAGAATTCTACTCAGAACCAAAATCAAGGCTAGAAGAAACTCTTCATGGATGGGTTAAGAAAATATCTGTTCTCATTAAAATGTTGTTTGTTCCAGCAATACAAGAGTAGTAGTAGTAAAGCTCCTCTCAGAATTAAATTTATGATTTCATGTCATTATTTCATTTTGAAATTGGCCTAAAACATAGAAAATGGCTATACACCAGCGTTTCCTATCCCTGTACTCAGGGAGCACTACCAGACAGATTTTAAGGAGTCCCTTGGGGAAATGCAGACTGAATCCTGCGATCACTGAGCAGCAAAACATATCACCTGTGCTGTGCTTCAGCTATCTGGCAAACCTGGCCTGTTTGTGGTCCCTGAAAACAGGGTTGGGAGACACTGCTATAGATAACATATAAATATAATTTATTGAGTTGGGGGGCTGATTTTGAGGAAGAGAGAGGGAAGGCGAGGGAGAAACAAAGAGGGAAAAGAGATTATTGTGAAAGACGTTTGCTTTCTTACTCCAGCATAGTCTGTCCATCCTTAAAGCTTGGTTTCCCAACTATTTTATGTGAGCTAATACCCCTGTTCCATTCCAGAAGTGACAGATTGATTCCTACGATTGTTTCCATAAACACTGATATAATTTAAAGAGAAACAACGTGATTTTAGTAAAAACCAATGGATCTCTTTCAGAAAGTATTAAACATACGACTCTCGATTCGGATCATTATTCGCCTCTAGTATAGGGATGAGCCGAACACCCCTGTGTTCGGTTCGACTTCGGACTCGAACAATTTCAAAAGTTCGAGTTTGAACTCGAACACGATCTGAACTCAATCAGGGTTATCCAAAGAGATCCGAATTGCTTGAGAAAGGTAACCGAATGCTGAAAATCAGCGTTCGGTTACCTTTCCTGGCCATTCGGCTATCCAGAGAGCAGGCAATTCACCAAATCCTGGCGAATTGCCTGCACATACGGTGCCTGTTCGGTTCCTGTTCGAGGGCAGTGAAATCCCCATAGAGAAGCACTGCTTCGGCTATTCAGAGAACACAAACCAGCAGTGAAAGGTTCCCCTAATGCCCTGCCATTCGGTGCTTTAATTCGGCAAATTTATTCAGGAGAATCCCATAGACTTCAATGTTAAAAATATTCCCGTTTTAATTCAATATCTAATAAACCGTTCATTATAAAATTCTGCAGCAAAAAGTCTCTTATTTATAGATTTTTTAGGATACTTTAAGCATTTTTCAGATTTTTTTAATTTTTTTTAAAAAGTCCGATTTTTTTTTTTTTTTTTTTCAATTAACTTATTTTTTTTGTAACAGCCCTCTTATTATCATTCCCTGGACCTCCTGTGAAAATTTCAGACATTTTCGCTCAGTAGTTTCTTTGCAACAGCGTTTCATTTTCCCAGATTCATACAAATGGTTTTTCTAATTTATTCACTGCCTCCTCTACGTCACAGCTGCTTCGGTTCTGTGTGATTCGGCTCATGTTCGGCTCCTGTTCGGCTCCTGTTCGGCTTTTTCGAGGGTTAATCCAGATGTTTTTGCTTGTTTTTAAGCATGCATATCGGTTAGTGTTCGTCAGGTTTTCGGCAGCTTTTCCCTGCAATTCGGGACCCTGTGCTGTTTGCTGAATACACACCGCAGGGTCACCGAAATGCAATCGGCAAAAGGAACCGAATTGAAGAGAACGAAAAGTCACCGAACGTGCGGTGACTTTTCGAATCTCTTTGGATAACCCTGAATGTAAGTCAATGGGACCCGAACGTTCGATTTTTAGAGTGCCCTCCAAGAGGGCATATATGCTAGATATTTGCCATAAAAGGTGTATGGGGGTCCGGGTAGTGCCCTGGGGGACAGGAAACAAGGACAAAAAGTTTTAAAAAAAGTTTTTAAAGGAACAGTGAGTTTTCCATGAAATAAAGGTTAAGAATAAAAACGAAAAAGTCCTTCAAATATCGTGCCTAGGAGGTCCCCATAACCTGCCCGTGAAGTGGCGGATTTGTAGGATTTATAGAAACATTTAAAAATAAAAAATGACCTTTCAAATTTACGGTAAATGGTTTTCCTTTAATCTATTCATAAACAACTGCTTGGGGCGGCAGCCTGTATGAAAAGAGGAGACGTTTTAGGACACGCAGAACAAGTTTAGTGATTTTTTTGGGCTAAATTATGGTGAAACTTATGCAGGCTTTGGATGAAAGTAACAATAGGTGCTTTAAAATTGGGCCTTTAGTGTCGGCAACAGTGCCGTCACACCGTAACCCCTCTGTGGTATTGTGGAAGAGTGCAGGGTTGGACCCTGAGGTCAAATATTAAAATGATATGAATCTGGTATAGGCGTCAGTGGCAGTACACCCAAATATTTTGATACACACTGATAACAGACTGTGCCAAGACAGATTCTAATTTGCTGAACTGTGGTATAACTCACTGATACACACTGATAACAGGCTGTGCCAAGACAGATTCTAATTTGCTGAACTGTGGTATAACTCACTGATACACACTGTCCCTGATAGCCTGGCAGTGCCAAGACAGATTCAAATCCCCAGAAATCTCCTACAACTCACTGATACACACTGTCCCTGATAGCCTGGCAGTGCTAAAACAGATTCAAATTTCCATAAATCTCCTACAACTCACTGAAACACACTCTCCCTGGTAGCCTGGCAGTGCCAACACAGATTCTAATTCCCAGAAATCTCCTACAACATCACTGATACACCCTGGCAGAACAATCTCCTCTCCTCTCTGATTCACTCCTGCAAACACACACGCTGGGGCTTCAGGCAGGGAAGCCTTATATAGTGTGCTGCGGGACTTAGCTCTGTGAGCTCATGATTGGGCAAAATTTGCCCAACGCTCATCCCTACTCTATTACTAAAGTGACCCCTTGCTTGTATCCTAAAAAATAGATCGTGAACTGACACCTGGTAAACCCTTTGGGCATGAAAGAATGAAGCACCACACTAAAATATTTTTTTTTACTGTAAATTCTCTGGACGTCATTGCATTTCTGTATGTTGCTGACATGCTTCCTAAAAGCCAAGGAATGTATCATGACAGTAGAGGTGCTGGATGCTCCAACCAATCCAATGGTTGGTATGGAGGTGGGACCCAAATTGACTTCTCAGCTTTGGGGAGGAGCTAAGCCCCTGCACTTGTAGGGTCGAATCAACCATATAAGAGGGCACATGGAGTGGGGAGAGGGAAGAGGGGGCTCAGGACACTATGACCACTCAATTTACAATGACTGGTCATAATGCCTAGAGTGTCCCTTTAAGTCCTATTAAACATTTGTAAGGAATTTTCTGTTGTTTTTCAATCGTACAATAGGAGCTGGCGTCCCCTTACTCTTACTCTTAAGACCATATATTTGACTTTTCTATACATGATTTTGTATATATACATGATACAAAAAGACCAGCACATTGATTTCTGTTCACAAATTATATGTATATTTAATATTGGTTCTTTTTTATTGTCTTTTGCAGCTACATTCTGCAGTGAAAAGAATTCAAGTCCGCAGACCAGGTTTTAATTACACATTTGCTCACATCTGCATGTTGAGCAATACGAAGACTTGCATTGTGGATGATATTGTTCATATTTTGGAGGAACTGAAGGCTGCTCGCTCACTAAATCGAACAAACTTCGTTATCACCTACCCCATTACACAGTTAAAAGATGGCAGGGAGGTTTATAATGGCCACCAGTTGGGCGGTGTAACAGTGCACAGCAAAGATCGTGTGAAGTCTGCTGAGGCTATTCAGCTTACGTACTACCTTCAGGCCATCAACTCTCTCAACGAAGTGGTGGCTGAAAAGTGGGAATCCATTTTCTGTGAGACTGTTGAAAGCTTCCAGAGATTAAACAGGGAGATCAAAATGTACCCTTTCACATCATCGTCCTTAGGCCAGGATTTTCAGAAAACGAGCAGGGTTTCGGAGCGCTACCTGATTACAAGCCTCATCTTGGTGGTCTCATTGGCCATCCTCTGTAGCTCCATGCAGGATTGTGTTCGAAGTAAACCTTGGCTTGGCATCCTTGGATTGGTGACCGTTGGCCTTTCTACGCTAACTGCGGCCGGGATTATCAATTTGACCGGTGGAAAATACAACTCTACCTTCCTAGGAATTCCATTCATCATGCTAGGTAGTATCAACATTTTCCGTCATTTTTTTCTTGTATTCTCTCTTATCAGATTGTTTTCAACCTTTATTTAAAACACTGAACATGTTAGAGTTGAATATTTTTCATTCAGAAATTCTGTGTCCTCTTACATACTGTGTTACAGTAAGGTTCACAACAATCTCTATGCCTTGGGTCTATTTAGAGATTTAACTATCGTGGTTTAGCTATTATGTTATACCATAAAAAATTGTTATCAGACAGTGTTAACAAACTGTAATTTGCGCCAAGCTTAAATCTGTTCAGTTTAGGCAATTTGGATATTTGACCATGAAACTGACAGATTTATAATTATAATGTCAACAGAATTCAAGGGATTATCATAATTACTAGCCAATATTATCAGAAATACAGCAAAATAAGGCAAAAGGAAACCATTTTACTTTGCTGCCAAGTTTAAATAATGTAACATTTCAAACTGTGATCTAAAATCATCCACTTCGCTAAAAATGCATTTAATGTCTTGCTTTCGAAGAAACTGCTGGTAGATTTAATGTTACATTTTCAGTTGTCTCCCTGCCTGTCTGTCTGTGTTTCTATATGTTTATTTTTATGAAGAATGACTCTTAAAGTGTACACTCAGGGTATGTAATAAGGATTGGTCTTCAAATAAGGAATTGGCATCATCGAAGTATAGTGTACTATAGCATGCTTTCACTAAAATAGTTTGCCTCTCTCTAAGCGGGGTACTGGTCTTGGGTACGGGTCCTTTAGGAGGGGATTCATACTCAAAAGATTATCAACCATCACGTTAAAACATCTCAAATAGAGATTATTTGCTCTTCTTCTGGGGATCTAGTCAGTTTTAAGCTACAGGCTTTGAGAATTTATTTTCCTTGGACCAACATCGATTGTTCACTCTGTTGACAACTGGCTGTACCAGGTTCTGCTCTCCTCTCCTCCAGCACCTATTGGACAAATGGACCCCGAGGAAGTTGCCTGAGTTATTTACTAACTTGTTTAGTTATTCATTTAATCAAGCCTCACAGCATACAAGGATGGCTCTGAGTAAAGGACAATAGGAACTTGGACAATAGGAAATTGAGTAAGGAGGTGTGCACAACAAATGTGTGAGTGTATATATATATATATATATATATATATACACAAAACACCAAGAAAGAGCACTCCATATTATTGACCACCTTCTTCCATCATTTTCTGTGAAAAAAACAAAATTTTAAAAATGCTCAAAAACACCTGACTGAGGTAAAATGATGGGGATTCAGTTCACAAAGTTATGATCATAATTTGCTTAAGCCTGTCACAGTCACCAATGTACCCCATCTTTGACAGGTCCTATCTAACTTGATCGAGTCCGCACTTACAGGATCAACTCACCCTGGAGCTCCCCAGCAGCTCGAGGCCTTTATAGGCTGTCTTGGTGGAGCACCTGTGAACAGGGAGGGGTGCATACCAAATGAAAGTTGTCAGCTATCTATATATAAAATACAAAACAGCAAAAGGTTGCACTCGACCTCAAAACTAAGCCGGTGCATCTAAGACATCAAATTCAAAACACCAAGAAAGAGCACTCCCTATTATTGACCACCTTCTTCCAGCATTTTCTGTGAAAAACACACAGTTTAAAAATGCTCAAAAAAATGCTCTAGATTCCAGTGGCGGGGTGCTTTACACCACTGCATCCGTCGCTTTGCATTGCACTTGGTGATGTATGGCTTGGATGCAGCTGCTCGTCCATGGAAACCCATTCCATGAAGCTCTCTGCACACTGTTCTTGAGCTAATCTGAAGGCCACATGAAGTTTGGAGGTCTGCAGCGATTGACTCTGCAGAAAGTTGGCGACCTCTTCGCACTATGCGCTTTAGCATCCGCTGACCCCGCTCCGTCAGTTTACGTGGCTTACCACTTCGTGGCTGAGTTGCTGTCGTTCCCAAACACTTCCACGTATTTATAATACAGCTGACAGTTGACTGTGAAATATTTAGGAGCGAGGAAATTTCTCGACTGGATTTGTTGCACAGGTGGCATCCTATCACAGTTCCACGCTGGAATTCACTGAGCTCCTGAGATCGACCGATTCTTTCACAAATATTTGTAAAATCAGTCTGCATGCCTAGGAGCTTGATTTTATACACCTGTGGCCTTGGGAGTGATTGGAACACCTGATTCTGATTATTTGGATGGGTGAGCGAATACTTTTGGCAATATAGTGTGTATATATATATATATATATATTAAACATTTGAATTGTAGTGGAGGGCAAAAAAGTGAGATTAAAAGCCTCCACACTGCAAATAATAAAGTTTTTAGCTGCAGAGGACAGCTACACATCCTAGCAATTCAGAGACCCGCTTACAGAGCTCCTGTGCTACATTCACCATATGCAGCAAAGAACTCTGGGTAGGATATGCATATGAAGTCCACAGCTTCTCCCTTTTTTTGCATTTAGGCACTGTATTAACACAGAACCCGCCTTGTCCAATGCCATGCCATATTAAATGGCTTTTTTTTAGCAAAGGCCAGGTTATATTCAGCACTCTTATACAAAACAATACTAAACGTGCCGGTGCATGAAAAATCTCAAAGATTGGTATACTTATGCCATGGGAGACGCACTCAGGGACTAAAAATACTAAAATAATAAAAATAAAAATAATACATTTTATTAAATCTTTTAAAATTACATTTAACGTGACGATTCGGCTCCTACTTTATTATTATTATTCTTTATTTATAAAGCGCCAGCATATTCCGCAGCGCTGTACAATAAGCACAGTATAGACAGGGTTACAATACATTGAACAACATTTGACAAACAGTACAGGAGGAGATGAGGGCCCTATTCCCGTAGGAACTCACAATCTGGGAGGGTTGTGGTTGGAAACAGGAGGAGAGGACTGTAAGGTGAGAGTGATTGATGGTTGCATCAGTGAGTTGGGTGGTAGGCTTCCCTAAATAGGAATGTTTTAAGGGAGCGTTTGAAGGAAGAGAAGTTAGGGGAAAGTCTGACAGTACGAGGGAGAGCGTTCCAGAGAGTGGGGGCTGCGCGTGAGAAATCCTGCAGTCTATCATGGGAAGAGGTGATGCGGGGAGAAGCTAGGCGCAGGTCGCTGTTTGACCTTAGGGAGCGGGCTGGGGTGTATTTGGTGATTAGTGAGGACAGGTAGTGGGGAGCTGAGTTAGTGAGGGTTTTGTAGGTAAGGATAAGGATTTTGAACTTAATTCTGCAGTGGATGGGGAGCCAGTGAAGGGACTCGCAGAGGGGAGCGGCAGAGACAGAGCGGCGGGTGAGGTGAATTAGACTGGCGGAGGCGTTCAGGATGGATTGTAGGGGGGAGAGGCGGGACAGAGGGAGGCCAGATAAGAGATTATTGCAATAGTCGAGTCGGGAGATTACCAGGGCGTGTATGAGTTGTTTTGTGGTGACAGCAGAAAGAAATGGCCGAATTCTGGAAATATTACGCAGTTGGTATCGGCAGGAGGAGGAAAGAAACTTGATGTGGGTGATGAAGGAAAGAGCAGAGTCAAGTGTAGCTCCTACTGAGCCTTATTTAAGGTGCTTGATAAAGGCGCCCTTGATAAAGGCTCAGAATGAGCCGAAATGTCGGGCTATATGTAATTTTAAAAGATTTAATAAAAACCTTCTGTGCTGCATCGCAGCCTTAGCTGCAATGAGTGGGTGATGGCTAGCGCAGCAGAGCAGTCATCAGTCTAGAGGGAGCACAATGGATTTTCAATTCACTGCTGGGTCCGAATGGATTTTCTTAACTCATTAAAATAATTATTTTGAAAATTGTGCAACGAAATAAGTTATTTAACAAAACAATGTACATGTGGGCATTACATTGTATGTGTGAGGCCTTCTGTGGGCGTGGTACAAGGGGACCTCAAGATCTCCTATTGTTCGGGGGCCCCATTAGTTGTCGGTCCGTCCCTAGTATGAGTAACAGCATGTTTATTGCTTAGTAAAAATGCATATTTCTGCAAAAATATCCTAAATGTAAATTTTGTGTGAGTTAGCACCCTAATGGAAAGGGATGCACAATATTTTATTTTCCTAATATGTTTATACCACAGAAGATAAAAAAAAATATTGCTTACTTTCTTACATGTATGTGTTACATGAAATCTAATTTAAACAAAATTCTAAATGTTTGTAAGTATATATCTTGGACTCTATCGAAGCGCTTACAATAACAAAGGAAATGTTAACCATAGCGTAAGGATAGACGGTAATTACTGCAATTCTCATTGTGTCAAGCACCCTCGATGCTCCAATAGAACCCCTGGTGCTTGTGGGAAATAATGTTAGTCAAATTACAGATGTTACAAAGTTGGAACATTTCCGTAAAGTCGTTTTTGCAACTGTGCAGTTGTGTTTTGCACAATTGACTTTGTGATTAAAAGCTCGGGTATATGGTCTGGTAACACTTTTACAGCGCAGTAACATCAGGACATGCAATTGTTGTTTTACTGCTAATTCTCAGTCTACAATGAACAATAACTGTCTAAAAACATGTCGGAAGAGTAATTGGAAACCCAGAAAGAGAAAAGAGGAAGAATGATACAGTAGGGACTAATTCTGATGATGGCCTACCAAACGTGGGGACCAGTAAGGATTCTTAAGACACAACTTCATAGAAGTCAGGTAATGTTTTATCTAATTCTTATGAATTAAAGACTTATTTGTGCCAGAGCAGTTATAATGAAACAAACACAATATTGATGCCCCACTAGCATTAAGGGATTGAAATATTAACCTTTACCTAATATCATATTATTCTTTGGGGAAAGATGGATTTATTTCACTTTCGGAAGACTTTTCTTTTATAATCCATTCAGATAACAGGGGATGATGTTTGACCTTTCTCTTTTTAGAAGTAGAAGTAGTGGCGACTTCTTGCCTGACCAGCTTCACAAACGTCTATGCAGTTTCCCATGTGCGAGATAGGAGGGATTGTATTATTATTATTTTCGTTTCCTTGTATTGCGTGACATATTTCTCAGCCTGGTACAGTGGGTGCAAGAAGTTAGGGTAATACGAGATAATACTGAAATAAGGGAGAAACATTTGATGGTAAACAAAATAAATGCTTTTTAACTAAGCTAGGGATGAGCTCTTCGGTTCGATCTGTTCGGAGTTCGCATCGAACATCGGCCGTTCGGCTGTTCGCAAACTCCGAACATTTCCGCGTGTTCGGTTCGAGTTCGCCCACAATGCACCACAATGGACCACAATGCACTTTTCCACTGGGCTGAAGCTTGTAATTGGAAACAGCCTTACACCTGACCACAGGTCAGGTGCAAGACTATGCCAATCACGGCTCAGTCCTGATTGGGCATATTTTGCCCAATCATGGGCTCACAGAACTAAGTCCCGCAGCACACTGTATAAGGCGTCCCTCGCAGCCCCAACAGTGTTTTTTGAGAGGAGATTGTTCTGTTAGTGTGTGTTCTCACTGCCGGCAGCTATTGGGGGGTCTCACTTCTACAAGATATCTGGGAATTGTTGTAGTCTGTGTGTTCTCACTGCCAGCAGCTATTGTGGGGGTCTCACTTCTACAAGATAGCTGGGAATTGTTGTAATCTGTGTGTTCTCACTGCCAGCGAGCTATTGGGGGGTCTTACTTCTAGCAGATATCTGGGAATTGTAATCTGTGTCTTGTCACTGCCACCCATCAGGGGGTCTAACTGATTTATAGGAGGTTCCTGGGAATTGTAATATGTGTCTTGTCACTGCCACCCATCAGGGGGTCTCACTGATTTATAGGAGGTTTCTGGGAATTGTAATCTGTGTCTTCTCACTGCCAGCTATCAGGGGGTCCCACATACTTCTAGCAGATTTCTGGGAATTTTAATCTGTGTCTTGTCACTGCCACGCACCAGGGGGTCTCACTGATTTATAGGAGGTTCCTGGGAATTGTAATCTGTGTCTTGTCACTGCCACCCATCAGGGGGGTCTCACAGATTTATAGGAGGTTTCTGGGAATTTTAATCTGTGTCTTGTCACTGGCTGCCAGCTATCAGGGTGTCTCACTGAGTTATACCAGAGTTCTGGAAATCTTTAATCTAGAAAACACAGTTGAATCAGAGTTATGCATATCTCCAATTTTTATAACAGAGTTGAATCAGAGTTCTGTATATCGTTAATCTATATATCACTCACCATGTCAGAAAGACCAAAAAGGACAGGCAGACGCTCCCAGAAACAGATAATAGGGCAAGCAGCCTCTGTGTCGGAAGGCTGTGCCCCTGGTCGTCGTGGACGTGGTGCATCCTCTGCAGGGGCACGCTTGTCCTTGTTCCTAACTGGTGCTGGCCATCTTAAACAGAAGCAACATACAGAGGATTTGCAGGATTGGCTAACCAGGCCATCCGAGTCCTCCGAGTCCTCTGCCAGCCAGGCTTGTATTATTATTATTATTATTATTTTATTATTCTTTATTTATAAACGGCAGCATATTCCGCAGCGCTGTACAATAGGCACAGTATAGACAGGGTTACAATACAATACATTGAACAACATTTGACAAACAGTACAGGAGGCAATGAGGGCCCTATTCCCGTAGGAACTCACAATCTAGGAGGGTTGGTGTTGGGAACAGGAGGAGAGGACTGCAAGGTGAGAGTGATTGATGGTTGCGTCAGTGAGTCGGGTGGTAGGCTTCCCTAAATAGGAACGTTTTAAGGGAGCGTTTGAAGGAAGAGAAGTTAGGGGAAAGTCTGACAGTACGAGGGAGAGCGTTCCAGAGAATGGGGGCTGTGTGTGTGAAGTCCTGCAGTCTATCATGGGAAGAGGTGACGCGGGGAGAAGCTAGGCTCAGGTCGCTGTTTGACCTTAGGGAGCGGGCTGGGGTGTATTTGGTGATTAGTGAGGACAGGTAGTGGGGAGCTGAGTTAGTGAGGGTTTGTAGGTAAGGATAAGGATTTTGAACTTAATTCTGCAGTGGATGGGGAGCCAGTGAAGGGACTCGCAGAGGGGAGCGGCAGAGACAGAGCGGCGGGTGAGGTGAATTAGCCTGGCGGAGGCGTTCAGGATGGATTGTAGGGGGGAGAGGCGGGACAGAGGGAGGCCAGATAAGAGATTATTGCAATAGTCAAGTCTGGAGATTACCAGGGCGTATATGAGTTGTTTTGTGGTGACAGCGGTAAGAAATGGCCGAATTCTGGAAATATTACGCAGTTGGTATCGGCAGGAGGAAGAAAGAGACTGGATGTGGGGATGAAGGAAAGAGCAGAGTCAAGTGTAACTCCAAGACAGCGAACTTGGTTTGATGGGGAGATGGTGATACCCTCCACCGTGATAGAGAAGTCACCTCAGCTGCCAAAACATCTAATTCAGCCTCCATGTCCACAGCTACTCCTGCCGTAGCCTCACTATCATACACGGAGGAGTCAGCTGAATTGTTTGACTACAGTGAGAGTGTCAGTGACATGCTTGAGGATGCGCAGCAACTCCAGTGCTCTGATTCAAACTCTATATTTGGCCAGTAGATGGAACCATTTACTGCCAAATTGAGTTACAGAGGTTTGAGCAGCATGTCTAAATTTGTTTTCTCCCTGCATCACCTGATGACTGCTGCTGAAAGCCCAATATTTCACACCATTCAGCAGCTGATTTTACAGTTTTAGCTCTGTGGGCATTAAGCCCCACAGGGCTAAAACATTGGAGGGAACCTTCTGCAGCAAAAAAAAAATAGTTAGCAGCAAATAAATTTCATTTGCTTTTGGGATGCAGATCAGCAGTTCTTCTCAGTAGTGAAGGAGTAAATCCGGCCATGGAAAGAATACACTTCCCATTTTTAAATATTTATATCAAGAACAAAAGAACAATAGATTGCTTTACATAATTCCTGAACCCTAGCACATTGGCTACGGTGAGATCATTAGAAAGGACTAATTCTGCAGTTTGATTGTGACAATCCGTTTGGTATCTTGTATACAGGCCCGGACTGGGCATTAGGCAAACTGAGTGTTTGCCCAGTAGGCCGCTAGCCTCCTAGGCCGGTTGGCCGCTAGCCTCCCTCGCCGGTCGGCCAGCAAGGCAGCCTAGGCCTAATGAAGAGCCCTATGACCTAATCAGAGGGAGCCGGCCAACCGGGGGCTCCCACTGATTAGATCACAAGGCACGCCACGTGACATCAGCGGGGGCCGACGGCCAGTCGGCTCCCTCTGATTATGTCACAGGGCACCCCATGTGACATCTGCTGCCAGGGCATAGGGTGGCAGATGTCACGCGGCGTGCCTTGTGATCCAATAAGCAGGAGCCAGCTACCATCTAGGAGTCTGCAAAAGGATGATACAGTGGAGGCGCTGGTTCTGGATGAGATAATAATTTGTGTAATGCAGCCTACTAGGAGATGGACACAAAACCTCAACAGAAATATGTTAAAGAATGGTAGAAGGGTAGGAAGAGCTCCAGTGGCGCAAATGGGTGTCTATCAAAAAGATTGAGTATTGGTGTCTGATACACAGAATTCAGGACTCTGTTATATAGCTATTCTATATGTGCTTAATTAAGCTTACAATGATATATAAACAGCGTAAACGGCATAAAAGTGCCAGTGACAGGCAAATGCGGAAACGATCCTGTATAATAAACGGTGGAATAGAACCGTCTGAAAAAACTGTATACCTTAGATAAACGGTAAATCCCAATATTCGATGTGGGATATATGCACAGTCTAAAATGACTGGTGGTAAAGTGCAACCGTTAATGAACAATACTAATGTGCAAAGTGCAGCAAAGTGCATATATTGCAATAGCAGCTGGAATACTTGTGTTCACAATAGTGAGCGTATACAAGTGAAAAGTGCATATAGTGAAACAGTTCCAAAACAGTCCTGCGAATTATAAAGAGGCTGCAGCAATGGATGGTGCACACAAAAAGTGCTATTAGTGAATGACATAGTCTATATGTATCCCTCACTCATATAGTCCAGGCATATGTGGGGATCCAAATGGGGTATCTTCTCCTTGAGGTCCTAGTATGTTCCTGGTCCACAGAAAGGGGGAAGGAAGAAAGGGAGAAAAAGGTGATAGTGCAATACTGTCTTGGCAGGCTGGCCAGTAGTTACTGAAAAAAAGGGACACTTACACTTTCCAGAGTCTACTAATTCCAGGCTCTGATTTGAAGGGCACTGGGCGAAATAAAGAGTGGCCTCTATCCTTCTTTACTGTGTCTCGATCACCTCAATTACAAAAAAATAGGGAGAAAACAACGCTCCCATAGCGTAACTTGAAACCAACTTTGTGAATGTAAGGTAAACTTAGTCTCACTCACCGATGTTGGAGCCTTATTAATCCAGGCTCAACTTCTTCTCCTGCGGTACTTCTTAGTCGGTGGGTACCATCACCTCTTTAGCGGCTCACAAGTCTCCCAGACAGATGAGTAGGCTGGGTGAGGATCATATAACCATGTAAGGTTTGCCAAGTACCTGGTATAAAGCAGTACATAAACAAAAATAGGCTATGCTAGATTAAAAGAGGGGGTTCTATTCATAATAAGGTATAAAAACAAGAATACTCAAGATACTTAGAAAAAGAGGGGAAGGTCCAAAGGGTAGGTGGATATGCGTTTCGGCACTCCTTGTGCCTTCTTCAGTCCATAAACAGGTGTGTCTGATAAAAAAGGGCAATTTTGTACACCAGGGGATGTTTATTCGTTGCAACACAAATGTCAGATTTACTTTATCGATTGCAGATATGGGGCGGTGGTGTGAATTTCTTCAATAGCAATGACAGCTAAAGAGTTTGTAGCCCTTAATAAACTAATAATTTAGTCATTTTTGGGCCATGAACCTCTAAAACTATGAGCACCAGAGCTACAGCATCTCTACCCAGTGGCAGTACCCCAGCATCTGTGCTATAGTTCTGCTGATGTTTTAAATTAAATAAAAACAAACTAGTTATATTCGACCTAACACTAAAGGGGTTATTCACGGAGCACCGAAATGTCACCGAAATTCCAGTGCTGTCTCGTTCCCCACACTTCGGGGAATCAAATTCCCCAGACCCTGCAGTGAATTCAGCATTCACCGCAGGGTCCCTGAAATGCGGGTAAAAACCACTGAAATTTCGGCAGGTACAGCGGATTATTGGATTCGATTCAATAAGGCACCGGGAACCCGCAAAAATTATCGGTTTGATTATTTCAGCGTTTTGGGGCTTTTTTAAAAAAAGAAAAACTGAAAAAATTATCAGTTCCGATCTGATCCAATAAGTTATTGAATACGGATAATCTGTCGTAAACATGCCGAACCCGTCCGGAAAATGCAGACGATCCATTGAACACAGCGACAACCAGACGCTGGAAAAAGTCGACAAGCCGACGAACGGAGTAAAAAGAATAAAGTAAAATGATTGAATAAACCTGCCGAATGAAACCACTGAACATCAAGGCATTTCTCTGCTGATCAGTTCTGTGAATAGGTTAACCATTGCTTCTTTATGGGGACTCTTACTACCGTCGAACAGGCACCGTATTTGCTGGCAATTTGCCAAAATTTGGCAAACTGTCTGCTTTCCGAATAGTCGAATGTTCACAAAATGGCACCGTACGGGGAAATTCACTGTTCTGTGCATTTTGGGGGCAAGTTCGGATCTCTGTGAATAACAGGGGAAATCATACCATGTAAAGCAGCGGCATGTCGTCTCCAATCAGCTCCGATGTAGGGTCCGAGGTTATTAATGTTTACTTCAGTCTGATTCTAAACAGTGTGTGCTGTACACCGATTGATTAATCGACGAAGCAGATTAATTGATAGAGAATAGTTAACAACTATTTTCATTATCGATTAGTTGTTTCAGCCCTATAACTCATTAACACTTCCATATGAAGTATAGGAAGTGTTAATATACAGTAGGCATCAGCAAGAATAAGAGAATGTATAGGAAGGGATGGGAGCCACTATGATTAATGAGTGGGACTGTTATACTTAATAGCTTCTTCGTTAACCATAATGGCTTGGTCGGAATTTTCTCCAACTCATCTATCAGGAAATTGGTAACTTATGAGCCCAGTGGAATGGAATTCCTTTTTTTAATAGGCAGTTTCGTCAAATCTCTGTGTAACCACCCTAGAGAAAAAAAAATCTTCCTCTACAGTAATTATTTTGTAGTATTAACTGATGCATATTGTCTTTTTCGTCTTCGTTTATCAGTGCTTTGAATTATATTAAAATGATATATGTACACGCAAACATTATGTTTGGCAGATTTGACAACAACAATTTACGAAACCAACGCGCTTTCACTAAAACAGATGGAGATTAGTTATAAAATACAGAAACCTAATAAATATGCAGATGAGGAAAGCATTAAACCATTATTGTGCAATATAGAATTTGTCACTATTATGTGCAAATTTATACTGAATAATAGGTTTGAAAGCCCCCAAGACTTTAAAAGCTTAAAGCTTTTATATTTTTAATATTATTATCTCAACTGTGATGTCATATGTTCTGTGGTTAGGTTTAAATAGGCTGCTGAAGGATGTTTTTCCTTTCATCATTTGCTCCACACAGTTAATTCTGTAAATAGATTAAAATGAAACCTTGACTTAAAAAATCATCATAAAAATAATAGAACTCTAGTATCAACAGAAAGCAGATGGATGTAAGAGTTTATCTCACAATTTCCAGTGTTCTCATTTATTTATTTATTTCCTAGGACATATAGGGCCCTGTTACATACTTAAACGCTAACGTTAGCACTCAGCTGTGTGAGCGTTAACGTTAGGTTAAGTGGCCCTAGCCGACTATATTACATTCCGAACGCTAACGGGTTGAAAACCCATTAGCGATTAGGAGCTTGTGCTTTTTAGCGAGAGTTTACTGTACTTTGCGCTCCCTATGCTTAACATGGAGAGCGCAAAGAGTTAATTAGCGTTAGCATTAAAAACTCTTAACCCTAATTACGTCCCGCTGCGACTAACTGAAAAGTTACCCACAGCTAGGAGCTGGCACTAACTGATTCCACTTCTGTGGAATCAGTTTTCACCAGCTACAAATTACCCCCAAATGTCAGATACTCACCTCTCATCCCGCGGCGAGAATGGTAGCTCGATCTGCTGCTTCTGGCCACCGGGAGCAGAGGCAGACTAGGGGAAAAAGTCCCCTCCGTGATCACTCCACCGACCAGCAGGATCTCCCGAGAGGCGGAGTGATTCCAGATTTTGTACTGTTTGTTTCCCAGAGTCTACTATATATCGTTTTCAAAAAACTTATTCAAGAGATAGAATCACGATTAATTATTTGGATTCAGTCACAAAAGTACTTCATCTGTACTTTTTTCCCACGCTACATCATATCAACACAGTCAAAGACGAAAAGATTTATTTTACACTCTGGGAAAAATTGGGGAGAGGTGCTTTATAAATTTGGAAGGCCTAGTGTGTCACCCCTCTCCTCTTAGATTGTAAGCTTTCAAGCAGGGTCCTCTGTCCTACTGTTCAGTGTGTTTAACTTGTATGGATATTTTTTATTCTGTCATACCTATTGTACAGCGCTACGGAACTTGTTGACGCTTTATAAATACTTGTAAATGTAACTAATAATAAAATCCCCTCCAGCAGACATCTTTCCCACCCCCATTCAGGTTAGGCTTTAGTGCAATACCATCAAGGGATCATAGGGTTAATAGTTCATGCTGTGACCTGTAACTAGGGTTGTGCATGACCTTTTTTTGCCGTTTCGGGTCATTTCGGCCAGTTTTTATTTAGATTCGGTGATTCGGCTCATGTCGGCGATTCGGATCATTTCGGCGATTCGGATCATTTCAGGTGATTAGGATCACTTGGTTTTTCGATTTTTTTATGAGTTATTTCGTTTTTTATTGCTTATTTAAGCATGGGAAGTAGATTATTACCAATAGAATGTTTAAAGTTTCTTTATTTCATGCCAACAATATTTCTGTAAGGGCTAAACAAATACATGTAAATACATAAATAAAAATGAGCAAATCTCAGAGCAATAATATCTGTGCAAATTTCTATTTTGCCCTGTATGTACTTTCAATTATGCATCACGTGTTTCAAATAAATTATATGATACATTTTTTTCAACAAAAACGCTTGTAACGAGGGTGTTAAAGGGCTAGCTGACAGTGCTGAAAGTGAAAAGCAAAGAGCAAAAACCTGTTAGCGATTCAGATCTTGCGTTTTTTCAGCGCGAGCTTACTGTACTTTGCGCTCCCTATGCTTAACAAAGTCCTAACGCTACTGATTCTGCCTCTGTGGAATCGGTCAGGGCCAGCTGGAACCCCCCCCTCAAAATCAGATACTCACCTTCCATCCCACGGTGAGAATGGCAGATCCATCCACCTCTTCTTGTTGCTACTATAGGAGCAATGAGAGACTGGGTGGAGAGCTCCCCAGTCTCCCTCTGCGAATCACTAGGCCAACCTGCCGGATTTCGCGAGGCGAGATCCTACAGGCCATTTGACCTGCAGCGGAAGCCTCAATGGAGTCCTATGGACTCCATGGAGGGGATGCTCGTGACCTTGCTTAGCACTGCCGTGAGCATCCTGAGGTTTAGCGCCATGTTACGGTGCAGGCTGCTGGTTTAGTGCCTGCACCATAACATCAAGCTAAAATGGGGACGCTAAGGAGAAACCTGCAGGTGCAGGTTTTTCTCCGTAGCGTCCCCTTTTTATCATCGGGAACGTAATTGCGCCCTAGGTACATATAATCCAAGTAAAAAATCCAAAACTCAGAGACAAAGGACAAGAAGAAGGTCAAGAAAAGGCTAGAAAGGACTAACAGTGTATATGCTGGCAGACGTCCAACACCAGATAATCCAAGATTTGCAGAACGAGGCAATGTGCACATTTGATTATCAATGAAAATGTCCTTGGTACCAGGGTCAACTGCTATTTATGAGGAGGCGTTCACAAATCGTTCTAAGTCAGTGATGGTAAACCTCAACTCCCCAGATGTTTTGGAACTACATGTCCCATGATGCTTAGTCACACATAACGTTAGCTGAGCATCATGGGACATGTGGATCAGAAACATCTAGGATGCCAATGCTCGCCATCACTGCTCTTATTGACTGGACTGTGGAATACATAAGCATCATGCGTGATCCTTTCCTGGACCAATAGGACCTTAGTTAAGCAGCATCAAGACTAGACTGTCACATGGAGGCCAGTGGAGAATACGGAGCCTCCAGGGGTTCAGGAGGATTATAAAATGTACAAAACAGTCGTGCAACAGTGCTCGATTCCAGCCTTATCTGTCCTTTCCTTGACTTTACGGATTTCTGTTTATTTAGAGAGGCAGATTCTTTGCAGTTGTTCCACTAGGAAATCAAAGACATTTTCACCTAAAATCTCTGTGTATTTAAGCCTTTAAAATGAGTTTCCATTTACAAAACATTAAGCAGAGGCAATCTTCCCAGCTGAAATGTATGTGTATTTTACATTTTTACTTTAATGGATGAAGTATCACTACATTTACTGGAAAGTATAAAATGGTTCATAAATGTGCAATCTATTAACCAGTGAGTCACTCTTGCAATAAATTGTTTGTGCATAAACATCAGCTTTATTTACTGCAAGAAAAACTGATTTGTTGAGGGGAATAAAATGCTGCTTTAAATTTCTGGACCATATACTTTTTCTCTAAATTTGAAATGGAAGACCTTTGGTTATCTATTACAAGTTTATCCCCTCTCAGCAATAAAGCTGCTTAAAGCAAAGTACTACCACACTTTATCTATCCTTGCCAGCTACTAAACTTGAAAACTTCGGAGAATACTTGCATTTGCTCAACTAAAGAATGATACGCTGTCAAAATAGAGCATCGCATATCTTGGTGATACTTTACTCTAGTTTGACCAAAAGGTTTACTTATTTTTTTCCCACCCCAGTACTTCTAGTGATAAGAGATGCACAATGGGATAGTTTTGCGGATCTTTGGTTGGATGCTATTAAAAGAAGATTCAGCAATGCTTGGTACAATCAGTGAAGTGCCATCCAGTTTTGGTATCTCTGTGTCAAACTTAAATTTATAGAATGCTCTTAGCTTCCGTTCATCTGATGTGTTGATAAAGTGAGAAAACGTAGTACTACATTTTAAACGTTTAATACACAGTAAGTGTCCGTGGGCAAGACACCTAACGGTACATACTTGCCTACCACACAATATCGGCTGTGGAGTCCAGTGGTAACATCTCTGCCCTTCGACTGTCAAGAAGCAAGTCACAATCCCGTTCAGCACATCCCTCCAATACAACTGTGGAGAAATCTCGAGTTTACGAGAAGCAGGTTCAACCTAACCACCAGGTCGCTGCTCTACGATCATGGAAAGATGACTCGATCCCACTCAAGAGAGTGTCCTTGGACAAGACACCCAACAATATGGATGCGCCTACTTCACAAAATACTTGTACATCTCATAGATTGTAATTTCCCTTGGGAACAGGGTCTCCCTGAATGAGGTCATCATCCATGTGTGGTATTCTAATGTATCAACTCCTTTTGTACACTGGTAAAGCGCTGTGGAATTTGTGACGCTTTAAAATAAAGGATAATATATAAAATAAAGGATAATACACATGAAAACACCCACCATGGGATGAGATGAGTTCCATTCCCCTTAACACTTTGTAATTTGTATTGGGGACAGTCAGTCATCATACTTTTTTGTTAGTATATGTCTATATTGTTACGTTTTGATGCAATTACTAAATTTAGTATGATTTCTTAGCTTCTTAATACACACTTCCATAATTATCGACAGAATGAGGGAATGCTATTTAATAGGGCAAAACAATCGAAGTGTTCTTGACAAGGACCAGATAGTGATGGGTAGACAACTGGGTCAAAGCATGTCCAAGATGACAAGTCTTGTGGGGTGTTAACAGTATGCTGTGATTGGTACTTATCAAATGTTGTGCAAGGAATGACAACCGGTGAACAGGCAACAGTGTCATGGGTGCCTGAGGTTCACTGATGTACGTCGGGAGTGAAAGCTGGTCCGATTGGTTAGATCACACAGAAGAGCTACTGCTCATATTTCTGAAAAATTTAATACTGACCGTGATAGAAAGATGCCTGAATACACTCAACACATACACCTACCTAGAGATTTGTGCCGACCACTTACACCCGCTCAAGTCAATGGTGTTTTCTGATGGCAGTGACCTCTTTTAGCAGTCCAGATGGTTTTACTGTAGTGGATGTTAAGTATATGAATATTTGAAAGATCGCGGGGAAAAAAATTCGGCTTCTAAGTTCTAAACAGATCAATAAAAAATATCAAATTTTTATAGAATTGTGAGCTGTAAGTATTCGAAACTGACTACATTAGCTGGCCTATTCTGAGAATATTAATAATTTCTGATTTAAAAGGATATGATTTAGTTCTGATCTTGTCTTCTGTATGTGACAGTGGGGTATCTATGTCAAGATTTTGGACATATTACAATATATGATTACGAAACACAGAAATGTTTGACATTCCATGAACTTGTCCACAAATCTGTAGCTCCATCCAAAGTAATTTTTTTTTTATAGTGGTTCTACAACTGCTGAAAATATCTACAAAACTTGCTCTAAAATTATGGATACCAAAAAATTGTCACCCCGGTGGTTAAATTAATCTAAATCATGCGTATCTTTATACTCCTAAAACGCTTCCTCCAAGGGTCTGAACAACGGCAAATAGCAACAAAAAATTAGGAGTCTATCTATATAAAAACACAAACAGTACATTCCGTGATACAGTGTAGAGACAAAGATTTGTTAACAGCCCCCTTTCAACTGGATACCCAGTACTAATGACACAGTAACAATTCATATCCAGATGTTGTTACCACTCCTTGGTCCAGGGCCAACCATAAACTTTGCCTCGATAATGCTCCAGACCTTCTCTTCATAAAGGAATTTTGTTTTACTGCTTACTGCACTTGCCCTTGAGGAAGTCTAGAAATAGATGAAATGCGTCGGGTTTATATATACTATAGTGTGTACGTATCTGGTCAGCGCAAACCATATCGCTTTGGGGTCCAGATGGCTCCCATAATAGCCTCATCCACATGAGTACATGTATGAAGCAAAACACAATATAACATATATTGGTGTAGTATGTCACATACAATCTATATGTATATACTCAATCCACTCACAAAATAGGAGCCCTATCACTGGCTCTGAGTGGACCAATGCATCTGGGTGTGTTTTCAGGGATCTTCTCAGGTAACCCATACCATATTAGCCTGGATCTCTCGCCGTGGTGATATATATAGGAAAAGATGGAGGAAAAAAGATCTCCTTGTCCAGATCCAATGTTACACAGTATAAAATCAGTCACATAGCGATTTTCAACTCACTTTTGTTGGAGCTTAATCCAAGCTCGAGGTGAATAGCGTATGGATTTGTTGCTGGTCAAATCCAAAAAACCCACGATAGATGCATTGGTCCACTCAGAGCCAGTGATAGGGCTCCTATTTTGTGAGTGGATCGAGTATATACATATAGACTGCATTCATTGTATGTGACATACTACACCAATATGTTATATTGTGTTTTGCTTCATACATGTACCCATGTATACACCTTTGATTTTTTGGTTTAGGGAAAACCACTATTAATTTGGTCGAGCTTGGGGATTCCGGTGACGGTGCATACTGTGGGTGCTTACCATTCTTCTCTTGTTTATATATACTATATATTGTCTTATTTGTAATAAAATATCTTAATTTTCATGGATCTAATCATCATTCCTTATTGTGGAGATTAAAGCCAAGGCTCCACACCGAATGGGCTCTTTCCCCTGAAGGTTTTGCATCAAAAGAGAACTGAAGCCTCCATTTTTTTTCAAAATTCTTCATAAAGGAAAGCAAGACCATGGCTGGCCAGTGAGTCAAAACCCAAAGTGTGGCTTTATTACAGCGAAAAAAGGAAACAACATAAAAATCACATAAATAATGAATAAAAGTCTAAGGGCCATATTCCATACTTGGTGCTAACTTAACCAGAGCAGTTGTAAACTTAAAACCATATTACATAGTTGGTGCTAACTTAACCAGAGCTGTTGTAAACGTAAAACCTCCATAGGCTATAATGGCTCTGGGAAGTTTACAACAGCTCTGGTTAAGTTAGCACCAACTATGAAATATGGTTTTAAGTTTACAACTGCCCTGGTTAAGTTAGCACCAACTATGTAATATGGCCCAATGACAATAAATCAAACGCGTTTCGTCAGCTTATACTAAATTCTTCAGGGAAAATCTAGATATGCTCATTATTGCTGTGTATCCAGTGAATGCATCCTAAAGGGGGCTGTTAACAAATCTATTGTCTCTGCAGTAACCCACTATGTGCTGTTTATTTGTCTTTTTATATAGATATACTGTCTATTTATAGATTTATATTATTTCTAAAAACAGATCTTTTTACGTCTTCTTCTAGAAAAAACACGAGATTATTGCCCCCTGGATATCTTTTCTTCTTGTGAACATTTTTATCTTGTCAGATAAAAGAAAATTAGTAAATATTCAATGAATTTTTAATTCAATGATTGCTAATCAGTGAATTTATTAATAATTTCACATGTACAGATATAAAATGAGCAGAAATTTTAAGAAATGCCAAATGATTCAGATGCACATTTTATTCAAACGCTCATAAAGCTATTAAAGCCTAATCCTATTAGGGGATTCCTATCCTATATGGATGATAAAGATTGTATAAAGAGGAAATTGTTGTTACTGTTTTATTTTTCATGCATTACTGCAATCTCTACAGACAGAAATCACATTGCAGAGCACTGACAGATAACTTTTCTTAGAGAAATATCATGAATCCCTGTCAGGCACTGATATGCAGCAGTGCTAAACTGCATCCTGAGAGAGCAACCTGCTGACATGCATCATCTCCTCAACCCTTAATCTGAAGGATCCTATATGTCAATCAACATCATAGTCACCTACTTATTACACAGAGAGACTTACTGAATCAGAAATGTTTCGAATGTAAAGAACAAAGAATGGTCTAAAATGTATTGACATCTGAATTTTTAAGCATAGGATGGGAAATGGGAAAAATATGCTATGTATTGGAGCACAAAAATTAAATATTGTTTAATGTAGAAATCCTGCTATAGATTAATAAATTATACAAAAATTTCCAAAATGTATCTGAATCCATTTTAATATTTATATTTTAGCAGTAACATTGTTAAAGTTGGATCTGAAGGTGTTTTGAACATAACAAATTCATAATAAAGAGTTGACAGAGCATGAATGTTGCAGCAGATGTCTGAATCCAGTATTCAAGAACAGACAAGATACATTAACCCCTTCTTTACCAAGTTATTTTCCAAGCATCCATTATCAGGAATCAGTGTTTTTTTTGTAAAACCATCGTTAATTATACAGTAGGAGATACAGTCAGGTCCAGAAATATTGGGAGATCGACACAATTCTAACATCTTTGGCTCTATACAATACCACAATGTAGTTGGAATGAAACAAACACAATGTGCTTTAACTGCAGACTGTCAGCTTTAAATTGAGGGTATGTACATCCAACTCAGGTGAACGGTGTAGGATTTACAGCAGTTTGCAGATGTGCCTCCCACTTGTTAAGGGACCAAAAGTAATGGGACAATTGGCTTCTCAGCTATTCCCTGGCCAGGTGTGTGATATTCCCTCATTAACCCAATTACAATGTGCAGATAAAAGGCCCAGAGTTCATTTCAAGTGTGCTATTTGCATTTGGAATCTGTTGCTGTCAACTCTCAAGATGAGATCCAAAGAGCTGTCACTATCAGTGAAGCAAGCCATCATTAGGCTGAAGAAACAAAACAAACCCATCAGAGAGATAGCAAGAACACTAGGCTTGGCCAAAACAACTGTTTGGAACATTCTCAAAAAGAAGGAACGCACCGGTGAGCTCAGCAACACCAAAATACCTGGGAGACCACGGAACACAACTGTGGTGGATGACCGAAGAATTCTTTCCCTGGTGAAGAAAACACCCTTCACAACAGTTAGCCAGATCAAAGCACTCTCCAGGAGGTAGGTGTATGTGTGTCAAAGTCAACAATCAAGAGAAGACTTCACCGAATACAGAGGGTTCACCACAAGATGTAAACCATTGGTGAGCCTCAAAAACAGGAAGGCCAGATTAGAGTTTGCCAAACACCTAACAAAGCCTTCACAGTTCTGGAACAAGATCCTATGGACAGATGAGACCAAGATCAACTTGTACCAGAGTGATGGGAAGAGAAGAGTATGAAGAAGGAAAGGAACTGCTCATGATCCTAAGCATACCACCTCATCAGTGAATCCTGGTGGTGGTAGTGTCATGGCGTGGGCATGTATGGCTGCCAATGGAACTGGTTCTCTTGTATTTATTGATGATGTGACTGATGACAAAAGCAGCACGATGAATTCTGAAGTGTTTCGGGCAATATTATCTGCTCACATTCAGCCAAATGCTGCAGAACTCATTGGACGGCGCTTCACAGTGCAGATGGACAAAGGACCCAAAGCATACTGCAAAAGCAACCAAAGAGTTTTTGAAGGGACAGAAGTGGAATGTTATGCAATGGCCAAGTCAATCACCTGACCTGAATCCCATTGAGCATGCATTTCACTTGCTGAAGACAAAACTGAAGGGAAAATGCCCCAAGAACAAGCATGAACTGAAGACAGTTGCAGTAGAGACCTGGCAGAGCATCACCAGAGATGAAACCCAGCATCTGGTGATGTCTATGCATTCCAGACTTCAGGCTGTGATTGACTGCAAAGGATTTGCAACCAAGTATTAAGAAGGGAAAGTTTGATTTATGATTATTATTCTTTCCCATTACCTTTGGTCCCTTAACAAGTGAGAGGCACATCTGCAAACTGCTGTAAGGCCTACACCATTCCCCTGAGTTGGATGTACATACCCTCAAATTAAAGCTGACAGTCTGCAGTTAAAGCACATTGTGTTTGTTTCATTCCAACTCCATTGTGGTGGTGTATAGAGCCAAAGATGTTAGAATTGTGTCGATGTCCCAATATTTCTGGACCTGATTGTATTTAGGAATATTACCAGTGCATTTCTTACTGTAATAATCTATTTGGCATACAGATATTGCCATCTGCTGGCCAAATTGAGTTACTACAGTTCCAACTACAGTTCAAGGCTCCGTGCATCGGCTTGCTGAACGTCTGGTAGAGACATTTGTTAGGTGATTTTTTACAGTTTTAGCACCTTCGGCACTATGACTACAGGGCTAAAACCTCGAGGGCGCTTTTTGGAGCCCATCAGCAAATGAAATTTGTTTGCAACAAACTAACAGGGTTATTCAGAGAATGGTGAAAACCAGGAGAACTGGCAGGAGAAGAGAACAATCTAGACCAAATAGCCGATTTGGAAAGTGAGATAAATGGGAGAATTTTTCTGGTTTGGCTATTTTGACCTAAAAGTTTCACTTCTCTACTCATTCTCCTGAGTTTCACCTTTCTTTGAATAGACCTGTAATTTTATTTGCAATGATACTGCATAGCCACAGATTTGCTACCATGATCTTGGTGTCAGGTTCCCGGCAGCGCCAGGCCCCTTCCCCACCTCCCAGGACTCACTGCGATCCCAGCGGTATCCTAGGGAGGGGCATGTGGGCGACACGCTGCTCTCCTGGCCGACATGTGCGAGCCCTCGGACTCAGATGCGGGCCTCAGGGTCCTCCCTCCATTACGGAGGTGGGATGTACCCACGGTTCCGGCATCCGGGGCGAGTCGACGTGCGTGCAGTGTTCTTTGGGGCATGGCCTCGGTGTCTGCGGCCGAGTGACGTCTGCTATGATGCCTTGGGTCTCCCGCCTCTGCTCCAATGGTGGAGGAGGAGGATTGGAGGGACGAGGCTAGGGGTAGGTGGGACCGTCCCTAGATCCCTATTTAAACCCCTAGCTCTAGTACCACAGTGTTCACTTGTTTTATGCCTTTCCATAAGCAAGACCTTCTATACATATCTGTCTATTGTGTTTCTAACTCCGGCTACCTATATTGACCATGATCCTTACTGCCAGCTCCGACCTCTGATCTCCCTGACTTCGCTTCCGGATTAACCCCTTGTGTACCACTCCTTCGGATTCTTAACCTCCGCATCCTGAGTTCCAGATCCCTGAACCTGACACTTGGGCTGTTGTGTCTGCTACTGCGGATTGTGTATATACAATCACAGTAGTGAAGGGGTCAACCACCATATATGCTATAGCAAAAAAAAATCCAGAGCTAAAAATTCAACATAGTAATTCTATATTATTGCACCAACAGTTCTCCAACATAAACTGCAAATACTGTACATGTTGGAAACCAGCCGTGAAAATTTAATTTTCAGGGAATAGGATTATTTAATTGCATATCATCCAGTAAATTTTAAATTTTTCCCAATTTCTCCCGTTGGAACAGTTCTTTTTCTCATGATAGAAACATAGAAACATAGAAAAATGTCGGCAGATAAGAACCTTTCGGCCCATCTAGTCTGCCCAATTACATGGATACTTAACCTGGATTTATCTTTTGTTTAGGATAGCCTTATGCCTATCCCATGCTTGCTTAAATTCAATTACTGTTTTGGCCTCTACCACTTCTACTGGAAGACTGTTCCATGTATCCACCACCCTCTCAGTAAAATAATGCTTCCTGATGTTACTTTTAAACCTTTGCCCCTCTAATCTAAGACTATGTCCTCTTGTTTTGCTACTTTGTTTCCGTTTAAATATACTCCCTTCCTCTACCTTGTGGATTCTCTTTACGTATTTAAATGTTTCTATCATATCTCCTCTGTCTCGTCTTTTTTCCAAGCTATATTGATGATATAAAGATATAAAGGAGGTTTCACCCTTCACAAAGAGTGTTTCCTTATAGATTATAGCTATTATTCAAAGGGAGCTAAACTGGCCCCGAAATTGCGCCAAACAGTGAATTTCCCCATACAGTGCAATTTTGGGGCTATTCGGCTATTCAAAAACTGGCAAATTGACAAATATTGGCGAATTGCCAGCAAAACACGGTGCATGTTCAACGGCAGCGAAATACCCATAAAGAAGCAATGGTTAATCTATTCAGAGAACATCTAACAGCAGTTAAATGTCAGTGAAATGCCCTGATTTTCGGTGTTTTCATTTGGCAGCTTAAATCAGGCGAATCCCATAGGTTTCAATGTTAAAATTATTCCCATTTTTATTCAATATCTATTAAACCATTTATTCTTTTAGTTTGCAGCAAAAAGTCTATTTTCTTAGGACTTTTTTAGGCATTTTTAGGGTTTTTATCAGCAAATTATTTCATATTCATGCAGTAGATTTTTGGAAACCGCTTTTCAGTGTTTTTTTTCGTCGGCTCGTTGGCTTTTGCAGGTGGCTGGTCGGCGCTGTGTTTGGCGAATCGCCGGCTTTTTTCAGATGCGGTCGGCGGTTTTGCGGCAGATCATCGGGTGCGTTCAGCTTTTTTTTTTTTTGGATCACTCCGATTTTTTTCAGTTGTTTTGCGGCGGTGTTTACCTTCGAATCAGCGCTTTTGCACTGTTTTTTTTTATGCGGTCAGCAGCTTTTCCCTGCACTTTGGGGACTCTGCTGTGAATGCTGAATTAACCACAGGGTCGGGGACTTTAATTCCCCGAAGTACAAGGAACGAAAAAGAGCAGGGGCTCACCTGTATGTGTCCAAAGGTTTTATTGAGTTATAGTTGATCGTCAGATAAAATCGTCTTGTAAGAGTTTAATTTCTTTGGTTAATTACGTTCTTTCTGCCTCAGTTTAGCATAAAATGCCTGCTCCGTCATGCTCTTGATCTATCTACCGCCTGATAACTGCCACCTCATTTCTCGTCTTTGTTTTCAACTAAACTGCTGAGCGTTATTGCATATAATTACTTGATTGCCCTTTTAAGTTCTAATGACATTCTTGATCATCTTCAGTTTGTTTTTCCACCTCTACAATTAAATAATACTATGACCTTAACAATGGAGCGCTATAACTTACTGTTTGGGAAAAATAAAAGATGCTTTTCCATGAAGATAGTGAAAATGCTTTATTCAATGGGAATGTCTGACATAAAGTTTAACCAATCATTTGATTTTCTTTCTTGCTGTTGTGAATGAAGATAACTCATGTTTCCATTCCACTGTATGGCTCTTCTTGTCTTCCAATCGCATTAGACATTGGTCGAAAATGTGACCTTTAAATGCAACTCCTTCTTTAAAATTATGGAAAATATTAATATTGCTCAGCTTTGACAATCTTGAAAATCCTAAATAAATCAACTAGCCAACAGCATCAAGCATGTCTGAGCTCATAAAGCCACGGGTTATAACCGGCTAAGTGATGTTTAAATTATAATAACAAGTTGCATCTGACGGAATTATGGCCTCAGAGTAACTGGCTATTTCTACTTTTTTATTTCATTAAATAAAAAACAGAAAATAGAGAACAGGGAAATAAAGATTGTACCTTCTCAATTTGCTCTTACTTGACACTTCACAATCTGTTTGATTAGCAAATAAAACAACATTATTCCTGTATTTTCTTAATTGTATTTATTATACTCCAGTAATCTGATTGGGTAAAGCTAATATCTGAAGAAGAAGACGGATCCAAATATTTGGAGGAAAATCTCATTCGAAACTCATAAAATGAGCAAGTCATTAACATCTAGTCTTGGCACTGCTTAATTCCAAAGATAGATCTCATATATATTCAATCAATGGTACTTTTCAGTTCATTTATGGGATCCAAGTACCTTTTAATTTGTTCTTGGCCACATCTTCTGCTTCTGATCTTAAACATCAAACATGAATTCTTTTAATGAAAACATGGCTGTCAAGGCTGGCTTGCTGGCACAGTAATCAATGTTAATAAAATAATTACATGAACATAGTTTTTAAATACGAGTAGCTGATATGTAAAGCACTTAATAAATCCTTAAAATCAAGTATTTTCTGCATATTTCTTCAAATATCATGGAAATCGAAATATCATATGGGCCTTTTCATTCCAGCCTTCCAGCCATGGTGAAACTAATTAACCTCTTGACAGTAACAGCTACAGTGTGTGATTTGTTGTGCCTTAATAGCCATGTACACTGAATAAAAGCTTCATACTGTACCACTAATGATTCTGTCCAATTGTATCAAGCATCAGCCAAACCTTTTTAAAGAAATGTTGTACCTACTTTCCCTTTTAATTATGCCAGGTCAAATTTCTGAATACTTTGCCCGTTATGGGATAATTTGTGTTATTTAAAAAAATACTTATGTATTCATTACTGCCTCTCGGTAAGTGCTTTTTGCCCCCGTGGCCTGACATGTTCGGGGATATAAGTGGTGTTAAAGGGTAACTGAAGTATTTTTAAAGACATTCTTAATAAATCCAGTTTGTCACAATATATATTTTAGAAGCTGAAATGATTTTCTTTTTTCTCTCTAAAAGTTAGTCCTTTCTCTTCAGCAGACTTCAGGACTATGCAGGGGCGGACTGACAACTAACGGGGCCCCCGGGCAATAGAAGGTCATGGGGCCCCCCTTGTTCTGCACCCAAAGGAGGCCACACCCATAAAAAAACCACCCCCTACAACGCAACACCCACATGTACATTATTGTGCTAAAGAATTAATTTCTGAACTCCTAAAAATAACCTTTTTGAAAATCCACTTGGACCCAGCAGCGAATTTGTGCCCCCTTCCATACTTACAGATGGCCACCGCACTGCTGCAGCAGCCATCACCCACTCATTGCAGCTAAGGCTGCGCCGCGGCACAGAAAGTCCCTGTGGAAAATGTGGGAAACTGCTGATCAGTTTAAAAGATACTGTACAATCCTGACACACTGCACATCACAGAGCTCCACAGAAATAAAACTCCCAGTAATGTGCAGAGTGTATGAGCGTATCACAGAGCTGTGCAGCTCACACATGGATATATATTGCCCCCAGCAGCTCACACATGGATATATGTTGCCCCCAGCAGCTCAAACATGAATATATATTGCCCCCACCAGCTCAAACGTGGATATATTCTGCCCCCAGTAGCTCAAACATGGATATATACTGCCCCCAGTAGCTCAAACATGGATATATACTGCCCCAGTAGCACAAACATGGATAAATACTGCCCCAGCAGCTCAAACATGGATACATACTGTCCCCCAGCACCTCATACAAGGATATAAATTGCCCCCAGTAGCTCAAACATGAATATATATTGCCCCCAGTAGCTCAAACATGGATAAATACTGCCCCCAGCACCTCAAACGTGGATATATGTATTGCCCCAGTAGCTCAAACATGAATAAATACTGCCCCCAGCACCTCAAACATGGATATATATTGCCCCCAGTAGCTCAAACATGGATATATTTGCCCCCGGTAGCTCAAACATGAATATATTTGCCGCAGTAGCTCAAAAATGGATATATATTGCTCCCAGCAGCTCAAACATGAATAAATATTGCCCCCAGTAGCTCAAACATGAATATATTTGCCCCAGTAGCTCAAACATGAATATATATTGCCCCCAGCAGCTCAAACATGAATATATATTGCCCCCACCAGCTCAAACGTGGATATATACTGCCCCCAGTAGCTCAAACATGGATATATACTGCCCCAGTAGCACAAACATGGATAAATACTGCCCCAGCAGCTCAAACATGGATACATACTGTCCCCCAGCACCTCATACAAGGATATAAATTGCCCCCAGTAGCTCAAACATGAATATATATTGCCCCCAGTAGCTCAAACATGAATATATATTGCCCCCAGTAGCTCAAACATGGATAAATACTGCCCCCAGCACCTCAAACGTGGATATATGTATTGCCCCTGTAGCTCAAACATGAATAAATACTGCCCCCAGCACCTCAAACATGGATATATATTGCCCCCAGTAGCTCAAACATGGATATATTTGCCCCCGGTAGCTCAAACATGAATATATTTGCCGCAGTAGCTCAAAAATGGATATATATTGCTCCCAGCAGCTCAAACATGAATAAGTATTGCCCCCAGGTATTGCCCCCAGTAGCTCAAACATGAATATATTTGCCCCAGTAGCTCAAACATGGATATATATTGCCCCCAGTAGCTCAAACATGAATATATATTGCCCCCAGTAGCTCAAACATGAATATATTTGCCCCCAGTAGCTCAAACATGAATACATTTGCCCCCAGTAGCTCAAACATGGATATATACTGCCCCAGTAGCTCAAACATAAATAAATTTGCCCCCAGTAGCTCAAACATGAATATATTTGCCCCCAGTAGCTCAAACAGGAATATATTTGCCCCCAGTAGCTCAAACATGAATATATATTGCCCCCAGTAGCTCAAACATGAATATATTTGCCCCAATAGCTAAAACATGAATATATTTGCCCCCAGTAGCTCACACAGGAATATATTTGCCCCCAGTAGCTCAAACATTAATATATTTGCCCCAGTAGCTCAAACATGGATATATACTGCCCCCAGTAGCTCAAACATGAATATATTTGCCCCCAGTACCTCAAACAGGAATATATATTGCCCCCAGTAGCTCAAACATGAATATATTTGCCCCCAGTAGCTAAAACATGAATATATTTGCCCCCAGTAGCTCAAACATGAATATATTTGCCCCCAGTAGCTCAAACATTAATATATTTGCCCAGTAGCTCAAACATGGATATATACTGCCCCCAGTAGCTCAAACATGAATATATTTTCCCCCAGTAGCTCAAACATTAATATATTTGCCCCAGTAGCTCAAACATGGATATATACTGCCCCCAGTAGCTCAAACATGAATATATTTGCCCCCAGTAGCTCTGACATGAATATATTTGCCCCCAGCAGCTCAAACATGAATATATTTGCCCACAGTACCTCAAACATGAATATATTTGCCCCCAGCACCTCAAACATGGATATATATTTTGCCCCCCCTCCCCCCATTGCTCACCGGCTCTGAGGGCCCATGGGTCGGTAGGGGCCAGTTTGGGGCGACACAGTGGGCCCCGCCGGTTTCCCTCTGATGATCAGTGCACTTAACCGGCAGCCAGTGGCACACTCTGTAAATGCCACGGTGGCGCCTGCGACGTGCCTGCATCCCAGTCTAAAACTGGAGCAGGCACGTTGCACTGGCGCCGCCCCTCACGTGACACATCATGTGAGGGGGCAACGCAGGCACCACCACGGCATTTACAGAGTGCGCCGCTGGCTGCCTGTTAAGTGCACTAATTATCACAGGGAAACTGGCGAGGGCCCACTATGACGCCGCAAACTGGGCCCCTACTGACCTGCGGGCCCTCGGGCAGTGCCCAAGTGCCTGATGGGTCAGTCCGGCCCTGGGACTATGTTCCTTTATGACCTTGTTAATCCAGTACTTGAGCCAATCAGGGCCGGTTCTTCTATTTGTTTGAGTTTGCTACTTCCTCCAAAATGGGACTTCTGTGCAGCACGCTACTCACTCACCTCTCACCTGTGCAGCAAACCTTGCTGCTATTTAAAGGTAAATTCTACACACCTCACCACTTTAGCTTTTTTAAAGGAGCAAGGGTGTGTGGAGTTTCCTCCCTGTCCCTGGTGCCCCCTCCCGGGTGCCCAGAACTCTGTAAAATGTGGGGTGAAGTGGAGAGATTCTGTAACCCCCCCCCCCCCGCAGGACCAGGCAGACAGGAAGTTTGAGCTTTCCAGCTGTCAATCACTAGTTTGATCACGCTCAAGAGTGACAATATCAGATCTCTGAGACAGATCAGTTAGCGATTGGTCTCAGAGAGGCCATGATATATCGGAGCTGCGCATTCAAACATGATGTAGTGTAAAGAAAATATCAAACACTCTCATGTATTTGAGTGTTAAACACACTTCCCACAAATAAAGTTACAATATTTCACAGTGTAAAAATCACCAAATGTGCCTTACTGATAGCAATAGACAAATCACTCCTTGCAGGAGTAAAACTAATTATACACTTGCCGAATTATCCCATTCATGCAGGATTTCACTTTCTATGTCCAAACAGCAATCCCAGAAAAAAAGAAAATGAAAACAGAAACAGAACGGAGCAAGAACTCATACATATTATCATCTCACAAATGTGGAGCCTTTTTATGGCTCTATGCAGTGCGCTTCTGGAGTATTTACATTGTTATTTCTCTTCAGGCATACCAACCACCTATCACTCTAAGTCATCTCGTTCCCAGCTTGAGGCATGAAAAAATATACAATATTAAAGTCCAGAATCCTATAAAATATTGCTTGAAACACACTAATAAATATTAGTGTAAAACAAAATGATCACAACTGCCATCCTCAAGTCCGTATGAGTTCCACACCTTTCCTTTATGTTCCCTTCCCAAGAGTCCTCCCATACAATCAAGTCCTATCCCATGATCCTCAGCGGTCTCCAGTCGTCTTTCGCACATGTGCCGTTTACTCTTCACATATACGGCATGACTTATGCGTTCCACTTTGAGATGCAGCAGTTCACCTCTCGCTTTCTTTCTTCTGTCATTCATCCTGAAATGCAATACGGACGTGGTTGCTTTCATAATTCATATAGTTAATTTTTAATCATTTATCCACATATTTAAAAAAAGAAAGGAAATGAAAAAACATAGCAGTGAATTCAATCTCTAAACATAACCCTTTGCCTTAATCTTAAACAATCATAAATAAATCCAGTTGATCCCTATATTTACAATAAATATACCCCTATTCTGTTAACTAACAAATCAACTAACAAATACTTCTTTATATACTCCCTATATAACAAATAAGTATAACAAAACATTTTAATAATACAAACAATAAATTTGATATGATTAGATTTAATATGTTATACTAATACCTGTGTACACTTAAAATGTTAATAATCCATCCGTATCTAAAATATTTTAATAATTATTTAAAAATCTATTTCTATCTAAATCTATCAATTTAAAATTTATTAGCATTCAAGCCTATTTGTAGATCAGTACTATATTATATTCATATATATTCAATAATAATTTAGTAATGTGTTGATATATATCTTATTTAGACAAATTAATTGGACAAAAGTATCAATAACTAGGTCAAATTATATCTACTCATATTTGTAAAAGTGCATAAATATTTATTTTACCAATGTTTTAACAGTGAATTAATTATGCTAGTGCATAAATATTAATCTATTCTCTTTTAATTAGCATTAAATCTATTAATAAATACATAAATTTATACTTCCATATTTAACTAATCACTGCATAAATATATTATTTTGCTATTTACCAATAGTGAATTAATTTGCAAGTGAATAAATATCTATTGACATTAAATTAATTTACACAAATATACTTATTCTAACCAAGTTCCTCGTTATCTTGTAATAACTCGACTGCCTGGTCCTGTCTGTGGTAACTTCTGTCAGAACCAGACCCGCATTCCATCTGTGTGCCCAGAGAATCCAGCCTGAGCCAGCATTGCTGCTACTACACTGCCTGCTCCAGCCTAGCTGTGAGTGCACAACCTTGCCCATCCTCTTCTCTAACTCCTGTCTGCTCCAATACCACCATGTACCACCAGTGTGCCAAGTGTACTCAACCTGAGACAGCATTGCAACAACTCCACTATGAACTCTTGCCTATTCTGTGGGTTCATCTGTCAGAGCCACTTGTTGCGACTCCGTTTTACCTTGCACCAGATACTTGTATTAATCTTAAGCCTTTGTTTCTCTTATTTTTCCTATAAACCTTCAGTTTATCTTTACCAGCAGTATCCCCTGCACATTGGGCTTACCACCATATTTTGGGTACCACCATGGCTGGTCCAGGGGTGGATCCAGACACAGGTTTCGGGGGGCATTCTACCAGTTTTGGCCAAGAGCTGGTGTTGGGTTTGCAGTGACAGGCAGAGATGCGCCTAATCACAAGCTGTGCTCGTTAAACTCACTCTTCCCAGAATATTGCACAGGGTTTGTCCTCATGTGGCTCATGAGCCCTGTGAACCCTTTCCATATGAGGGGCCCGGGGGACCCCCTCCCAGCACATACCCCCTGAAGCTATGCAGTGTAGGGTAACCCAGGTGTGGGCTGCCCAGTGCACCCTTTCCATGCTGGCAGGACACACGTCAGGGTACCCCCCCAGCTCACATGTAATATATTGCTCCCAGCTCACACATGAATATATTGCCCCAGCTCACACATGGATATATTGCCCCCAGTATTGCTCCAGTTCACATGGATATATTGCCCCCAGCTCACATGGATATATTGCACCCAACTCACATGGATATATTGCCCCCCAGCTCACTTGGACATATTGCCCCAGCTCATATGAATATATTGCACCCAGCTCACATGAATATATAGCACCCAGCGCACATGGATATATTGCACCCATCTCACATGGATATAGTGCACCCAGCTCGCATGGATATATTGCCCACAGCTCACATGGATATATTGCCCCCAGTATTTCCCTCAGTTCACATGATATATTGCCCCCAGTATTGCCCCAGCTCACATGGATATATTGCCCCCAGCTCACATGGATATATTGCCCCCAGTATTACCCCAGCTCACATGGATATATTGCCCCCAGTATTACCCCAGCTCACATGGATATATTGCCCCCAGTTTTGCTCCCAGACATTTCCCATAGATATAGTGCCCCAGCTCTCACCTCCTCTGCCAGGCCCCTCCACTCCGAGTACCTGCCAGCCGCCGACTGCTTTGCTCCCTATGAGCAGCCACCGGCATGCAGCTTGACTGCTCGCCTGGGAACCACCTGACCAGCACAGCCGCGTTTTACGCAAGATCCCAGAATTCAAGTGAACTCGAGATTGCGGCTTGGGGATCCCAGGCGAGCGGCCAACCTGCATGCCGGCGGCCGCTTGTAGGGAGCAAAGCAGTAGGCGGTCGGTAATATTTTCTCAGGGGGGGCAATTGCCCCATTGCCCCTCCTGGATCCATGGATACAGGTGGAGCTGAGGATGTTTTTTTAACCCTACTATTTTTTTACCCTTCACTACTGAGATCATTTATATATGATCAGCAGTAGCAGACACAGCACAATCTGTGGCTATGCTTTATCATTGCAAATTAAATTTGTTTGTTGCAAAGGAATTTCATAAGTACTTGGGCTCCAGAAAGTTCCCCAAACTTGTAGCACTATGGACATAATGCCGGAGATGCTAACACTTTTTAAAAACAGATGGGAAATGTCTATAATGGACCTTTCCCCATCTGATAATGCACAGAGTCCTGTACTGCAGTAACGTCATTTAGCCTGCAGATGGAAACATCTGTCTGCCAAGTAGGTTATTACAGTAAGAAATACATTGGGAATAGTCCCAAATATTTCTTATTGTGTAATTAGAAATGATTAAAAAACAAACAAACAAAAAAATACTGGTTCCTGACAGATTATTTTTTTGAAATCACTTGGTAGTAAAGAGTTTAATCTATCGAGTTCTATTCAAAGTTAAGAGTATTTTAAAACCAGCTGTGGTTACTGCATTTCCAGATGTTTATGCCAGATTTCATTTTAATAGCACGCTGGGCTTCCGAAAAAGGTGTATTTTGTTGAGACCACAATACTTTTATTTGTATACTCCATTGAACTAATCATATGACGTCTGAAAGCAATTTGCTACACAGAAGCCTGTTCACAGCCTCCATGGCAATAAAAACAAATAAGTATGCAGTCAATTTCTTATTAATTAACCTTTTAACCCCTTTGTGACAACAAGGGCTGTCCTGCATTCTGTTGGTTGAGAACATCTTCCACTTCACAATGCCTTGTGACTGAATTGATGGCAAACAACTATAGAAAATGTGCAAATGTTCAAAATATACGGGTAATATACACTGAGTGGCCAGATTATTATGACCAACTAGTGTAAAGAAAAAAGAACAATTCCATATAGCGCATCAAAAGCAATAAATGGGAAATTTAAACAGACTTAAATGCCAGTAATTAGTATAGTGCAATATTGTTCTGTTAACCAATTAAATAATGCAGGTGAAGTTGTAAATCTGGTGCCGCATCGGAAACAATAAAAGAAGATACCACAAACTTAGATAACAGTGATTAACAAAGTGTAATGGTGCTCTTTCTATTAATCAATCCAGTAATGCAGGTGAGACTATAGTCCAATAGCACACTAAAGGTATTAATTTAGTCCTGTTAAATAGATTGAAGGGGTTGTCCTGGTTCTCCTGAGTAGGTGATGATGGGATATCATAGTCTTCGATATTACTCAAAGACAAAAGGGAGACACGGGAAAAAATGATGGTGCAGCGAATAACAACAAATGGGTCAGATTTTGAAGTAAGTCACCAGATCACTCACATTTAGGTGAGCCTAAAGGGATCCTGGCTCTAGGTTTGAGTGCCTCCGGTCACATAAAGGTGGTATTTAAATGAATTAAGTACAATCGGGGGACAATACCCCCATAGCGTAATGCTGTATAGACAGTGAAAAGTTTTGTATATACAGATACACTCACCAATTTTTGAGCCTCGTCTCAGGCTCAGTCAATATAGCGTCGGACACTACTTAGGTGAGTGTCCAAGACCTCTTTGATCGACAGCTCAGTCTGTAATTCAGGACTAGGGATGAGCTGTTCGGTTCGATCGGTTCGGAGTTCGAATCGAACATCGCCTGCTCGCATGTTCGCAAACTACGAACATTTCCGCGTGTTCTCCTCATGTTCGCCCACAATGGACCACAATGCACTTTTCCACTGGCCTGAAGCTTGTAATTGGCTACAGCCTTGCACCTGACCACAGGTCAGGTGCAAGACAGGTTCAAGACTATGCCAATCACGGCTCAGAGTCCTGATTGGGCAAATTTTTGCCCAATCATCAATCATGGGCTCACAGAGCAAAGTCCCGTGGCACACTATATAAGGCTTCACACAACGCTTCAGCAACCATTTGAAAGGAGATTTGAGAGGAGATTGTTCTTGTGTTAGTGTGTGTTCTCACTGCCAGTCTGCCATCAGCTACTGGGGGGGGTCTCATTTCTACAAAATATCTGGGAATTGTTCTAATCTGTGTGTTCTCACTGACACCCAATATTTTGGGGGTCAGTAATTTCTACAAAATATTTGGGAATTAAGGTAATCTGTGTCTTGTCACTCCCAGCAACTATTTTGGGGGTCAGTAATTTCTACAAAATATTTGGAAATTGAGGTAATCTGTGTCTTGTCACTGCCACCCTGAATTTTGGGGGTCAGTAATTTCTACAAAAAATTTGGGATTTGAGGTAATCTGTGTCTTGTCACTGGCTGTCAGCTATCAGGATGTGTCACTGAGTTATACCAGAGTTCTGGAAATCTTTAATCTTTATACCAGAGTTGAATCAGAGTTCTGTATATATTTAATCTATATATCACTCACCATGTCAGAAAGACCAAAAAGGACAGGCAGACGCTCCCAGACACAGATAAGAGGGCAAGCAGCTGTGCCTCTGGTTGTCGTGGACGTGGTGCATCTTCTGCAGGGGCACACTTGTCCTTTCTAACTGGTGCTGGCCGTCTTAAGCAGCAGCAACATACAGAGGATTTGGTGGATTGGCTAACCAGGCCATCCTCATCCTCCAAGTCCTCTGCCAGCCAGGCTTGTAGTGCTTTACAGTCCACCTCCGCTGCCAAAGCATCTAATGCAGCCTCCATGTCCACAGCTACTCCTGCCGTAGCCTCACTATCACACACGGAGGAGTCAGCTGAAATGTTTGACTACAATGACAGTGACATGCTGCTTGAGGATGCGCAGCAAGTACAGTGCTCTGATTCAATCTCTGAGGTTGAGGAAGGGAGTATAATCAACCTAGAGGAAGGAGGTGCCAGTGATGACACACAAATAACTGGCACTCATGTTGTCCCAGCAGCTGCAGCATACTACCAGGTTGACTCCAGTGACAAGGAGATAGGGGGTGATGACAATGATGATGAGGTCATTGACTCCACCTGGTTGCCTGATAGAACACAGGAGTCAAGTGAGGAGGAGGAGGCACAACAAACACGAGGCACAACATCCTCTATGACCAACCGTAGCACTAGCCAGTCCAAGGCATCAGATGTCAGAGCTGCTCAGGTGCAGAGCACTGTTGTCTCAAAGCACACATCCAGGAACCTGCTGTCTGGGAGTTCTTTAAGAAATGTGCAGCAGACCCCCATCGTTGCTATTTGTAATCTATGTCAGATGCGGCTCAAGCGTGGGAAAGACACCGGACGCTTGGGTACCACATGCTTGAGGTGACATATGACCACCTGCCACGTATCTCGTTGGCGCAAAACTTTGCGTAGGTCCTCCTCATCTGTCTCTACCCCCACTGTATGTCCTGCCATGTCATTGCCTACAACCTCCACTGACAGGGATGATGCTACAGTAATGGATGTACCAGGTCCTTCCTCACAATGTGACAGCATCCCATCAGCTGAAGATTTACGCAGTCAGATTACTTTGCCCCAGCTGCTGCAGCGTAAGAAAAATATAGTCCCAACCATCCCCAAGCACAGCGTCTAAATGCCAGCTTAGCAAAATTACTCGCATTGCAGCTGCTGCCTTTCCAGCTGGTGGACTCTGCTCCCTTCCGTGAATTTGCTGAATGTGCTGTACCACAGTGGCATGTTCCAAAACACCATTACTTTTCACGGAAGGCCATTCCAGCACTATACCAGCACGTGGAAGACAATGTTATTGAGTCATTGGGAAAGGCAGTCAGCAGCAAGGTGCATGTGACTTTAGACACGTGGTCCAGCAAGCATGGACAGGGCCGTTACATTTCCTTCACGGCACACTGGGTAACTCTGATTGCAGCTGGGAGGGATCCAAGACGGGCTCTTTGCTGGAGCTTGTTCATCCAACAAGCCTCCAGAAAGCTGCTTGTATGAGGTCTGTCTGCTCCACCATCACCTCTCCATCTTCCTCCTCCTCCTCCTCCTTCTGTGTCTCTGGCGAAGTGGCAGTTAAACTGACGCCTGACAGGGGCTACGCAATGGCTCAAGCAAAAAGATGCCATACTGTGCTTGAGCTGGTTTGTTTAGGGGACAAGAGCCACACCGGGCCAGAAATTCTGTCAGCTCTGCAGGGGCAGGTGCAGAGATGGTTAACACTATGCCAGCTTCAGCTGGGAATGGTTGTCTGTGATAATGGCAGCAACCTTCTCTCCGCCCTATGACTGGGTAAGTTGACGCATGTACCATGCCTAGCACACGTCCTAAATCTGGTGGTACAGCGTATCCTAAACAGGTACCCAGGGCTGGCAGAGCTTCTCAGCCAGGCCAGAAAAGTCTGCAGCCACTTCAGACAGCCATTCCCAGCAAGTGTTTGCCTGGCAGAAATTCAAAGAGAATTCCACCTTCCCACAAACCATCTGATCTGTGACATGCCCACCTGGTGGAACTCGACATTAGCAATGCTGCAGCATCTGCACAAGCAGCAGAGGGCCATCAACGAGTACCTGTGTGAGTATGGCACAAGGACAGGTTCAGGTCAACTTGGTCCCCCCCCGCAGTGGCTGATGATCAAGGATGCATGCACTGTACTGTCACCATTTGAGGAGGCAACGAGGATGGTGAGCAGGGACAGTGCATGCATCAGTGACACAATTCCTTTAGTGTTCCTGCGGGGGATTATAGATGTGGCTCTAGAGGCAGAGCATCGGGAGGAAGAGGAGGCCTTCCCTAGCTCTGAAGGCCCCAGTCTTTCCGCAGACAGCATTCCAAAGGGTCCACCTCAGATTAGACAGGAGGTGGATGAGGAGGAGGAGGAATATTTAAGTAGTGGGGGCATTGAAGGTGGGGATTCCTTAAGGGAGGGTTTTGTGTGCCCAGAAACACAAGGACTAGTACGTGGATGGGAGGAGGAAGTGCACGATGGGGTCATCCTCCTCATTGACCAGGAAGACTCGGAAGCTAATGCCACCTCCAACCTACACTGCATGGGCTCCCTTATCCTGCAAAGCCTGCTAAAGGACCCCAGGATTCCTGCTATCAAGGAGAGGAATCATTACTGGTTGGCAACCCTTCTTGATCCACGATACAAGGGTAAAGTTGCAGAGCTCATACTGCCCGCACAGAGGGAGCACAGGATGAAAAAACTTGAGGACACTCTAAAGCGACACTTGTGTAACACCTTTCCAGGCACTGGTACATTACCAATTGATGACACAGGTGCTTCTGAGGCTGCGGATGATCAGAGAAATAGTGGTGAAGGCCGGGGCCGCTTCACTGATGCCTTTTTAATTTTTTTTAGTCCACGACGCCCAGGGACATAAAATGTAGGCACCCATTGCCAGCGTCTTCACCATATGGTGCAGGACTACCTAGGGGCAAGGACAGACCTGGATACCTTTCCAGCAGATGATCCACTGGCTTACTGGGTGTTGAGATTGGATCACTGGCCAGAACTTACCCAATATGCTATGCAGCTACTAGGTTGCCCTTCATCTAGCGTGCTTTCTGAAATGACGTTCAGTGCCGCTGGAGGTTTTGTCACAGACAAAAGAGTGCGTCTGTCCACCGACTCTGTAGACCGGCTGACATTTATAAAAATGAATCAGTCCTGGATCAGTAGCTATCAATCCCCTGATGCTGACGTAACAGAATAGATCGGGGATGTCTTCTGCATTCACAAAACTTCCAGCACCGAACTCTTCCACAACACACAAAAGGGTTACGGTGTGAAGGCACTTGCTGCCATGAAAGGCACAATATTTGGCTGCACTGACGCCTGTGCCAGATTTATATCATTTAAATTTTTTGAACCGCAGGGTCCAACCCTGCACTCTTCCACAATATCACAAAAGGGTTACGGTGTGAAGGCACTTGCTGCCACCAAAGGCACAATATTTGGGTGCACTGACGTCTTTACCATATTCATATCTTTTTAATATAGGACCGCATGGTCCACCCCTGCACTCTTCCACAATACCACAGAGGGGTTACTGTATGATGCAGGGGCGGATCCAGGGGGGCAAGGGGCAATTGCCCCCCCCCGAGCAGTGCAAATGCCAGGCTGACCTCCAGAACTCAAATCGCGATGTGTGCACTGAATGCAGACATCGCGATTTGCAGAGGCACACACTGCGCAGAAGCACTGTGGATTGCCCCTCCCAGTCATGTGTCAGGTGCGTGTCACGTGGTGATCCTTTTCCCGGTGACCATGTGGCTGAGCCTGTCTCCTTCCATGCCTACCTGACAGCCACAGGAAAGGACTGGATCTGAGGCTGCACTGAGCAACAGGATCAGAGGAGAGAGGCTGGAGCCTCCATGCAGGGACACCAGGGAGGTAAGTAATGGGTCCCTGAGAGTTTGATCCTTCCTCCAGTGTGTATAAGAAAGCTAGAGCTGCACAGTAATAAACCTCTCAGATATGAGTCTGTAACTGCTCCTCTAGATTGTAAACTCCTGGGTGCCCTCTGCTCCTCTAGATTATAAAATCATGTGTGCCCTCTGCTCTTCTAGATTGTAAACTCCTGGGTGCCATCTGCTCTTCTAGATTGTAAACTCCTGGGTGCCCTCTGCTCCTCTAGATTGTAAGCTCATGTGTGCCCTCTGCCCCTCTAGATTGTAAACTCCTGGGTGCCCTCTGCTCCTCTAGATTGTAAACTCCTAGGTGCCCTCTGCTCCTCTAGATTGTAAACTCTGGGGTGCCCTCTGCTCCTCTAGATTGTAAACTCATGTGTGCCCTCTGCTCCTCTAGATTGTAAACTCCTGTGAGCTGGGCTCTCTGCTCCTCTAGATTGTAAACTCCTGTGAGCTGGACCCTCTGCTCCTCTAGATTGTAAACTCCTGTGAGCTGGACCCTCTGCTCCTCTTGATTGTAAACTCCCGTGAGCCGGGCCCTCTGCTCCTCTAGATTGTAAGCTCCTGTGAGCTGGGCCCTTTGTAAATTCTCGTGAGTCGGGCTCTCTGCTAAAACACCTTATTTTCTGTCAGTGCCCCTCCCGAGACTAGTCTCTGGATCCGCCCCTGGTATGATGGCACTTGCTGGCCTGGCACCAAAGGCACAATATTTGGCTGCACTAACGCCTTTACCAGGTTCATATCTTTTTAATATAGGACCACATGGTCCACCCCTGCACTCTTCCACAATACAACAGAGGGGTTACTGTATGATGGCACTTGCTGGCCTGGCACCAAAGGCACAATATTTGGCTGCACTGACGCCTTTACCAGATTCATATCTTTTTAATATAGGACCGCATGGTCCACCCCTGCACTTTTCCACAATACCACAGAGGGGTTACGGTGTGACGGCACTGTTGCCGACGCTAAAGGCCCAATTGTAAAGCACCTATTGTTACTTTCATCCAAAGCCTGCATGAGTTTCACCATAATTTAGCCAAAAAATCACTAAACTTTTTCTGCGCGTCCTAAAATGTCTTTCCATACAGGCTGTCGCCCCAAGCAGTTGTTTATGAAAAGATTAAAGGAAAAGCATTTACCGTCATTTGAAACGTCATTTTTTTGTTTTTAATTGTTTCTATACATCCTGGAAATCCGCCACTTCACGGGGAGGTTATGGGGACCTCCTAGGCACGATATTTGAAGGAATTTTTCATTTTTATTTTTAACCCTTATTTCATGGAAAACTCACTGTCTCTTTAAAAACGTTTTTTTTTTTACTTTTTGTCCTTGTTTCCTGTCCCCCAGGGCGCTACCCGGACCCCCATACACCTTTTATGGCAAATATCTAGCATATATGCCCTCTTGGAGGGCACTCTAAAAATCGAACTTTGAGTCCCATTGACTTGTATTGAGTTTGTGTTCGAATTCGAACATTTGAAAAGTTCGAGTTCGAATGCAAACCGAACTCGGGGGTGTTCGGCTCATCCCTATTCAGGACCTCTGATGGAGGTTAAGGTGGGGAAAGAGAGGATAACGGGGAGCAGGAGGACAGCTTAACATGACCGACCCTGCTCCTCACGGTGAATCCTCCGCCCCGGGGTGAAGATGGCTGCAGCAGCCGGTAGGAGAGGTAGCAGCTATTATGACCACCTGACTTTTTTGGCAAATTAGCTATAATTTTGTGCTGAAGTTGCTAGAGGGCCAGACCATTATTAATAAGGAAGCAGGTTGTTTACCACAACAGTAGAAGTGATTTTTTTCTGAAGATAAGGGGTAAACAACACGATTTAACAGCCTTCGAACGTTGGATGATTGTTGGCGCTCGGAGCCATGGAGCGAGTATCAGCAAAACAGCAGAATTTGTTAAATGTTCAAGAGCAGCTGTTGTTAAAGTGTTTAAAGACTGGACTGTCAGACAAAAATCTGGGTCTGAACGCGCAAATTGTGTCCGTCAGTGACTAGACAATGTTAGGGCAGAACAGAGAGTGGCAAGACTGGTACAAAACAACAGAAGGGCAACTGTGCATCAAATTACTACAGATCTTAATCAGGGATCCTCTCAAATGATCTCTGACCGGACTGTTCGCCTTACACTGCATCGTATGGGATATGGAAGCCGAAGGCCTGTTCGAACACCTTTGCTGTCTGCAGTTAACAAGATAAAACGTCTCCAATTCGCACAGGAACATAAAGATTGGACAGTCGAGCATTGGAAAAAGTCATGTGGCCCAATGAATCACGTTTCCAGTTGCATCATGCAGACGGCAGTGAGAATTTGGCGGAAACCGAATGAAAGCATGTACCCCACATGCATGAGTATAACCTTCAAGCTGGTGGGGGGGCAGTGTTATGGTTTGGGGCCCTTAACCCTTTCGCTGCTGAGCCTTTTCCCGCCTCTGTGCTGAGGTCATTTTTACCGGTTTCGCTCATCATGTTTAACCGCGTTTTGAAGCCTTATTTTAATATATGACCCAGACATATTATATATCGTTCTTTCCGGCAGACTGTGCAGATTCATAATATGTCATTAATATATGTATACGTTATGTCATGTCTGTATATTATAACAAAATATGCAATAAAATTAGAATTTTCAATAATTTACAATGTGTAAAGTGTTTTTTTTCACATTTTAAAATGCGATCGTTTGTGGTTATATTTTCTATGGGGTGCGCTTGTTAAAAAAATTAGAAATGCGGAATCGTTACTTTTCTGGGGGGAAATTACGTGTTTTTTAGCAAACGCCCCCCATAGAAAAAATCGTTAGTGCAGCATCATTGTTCACATTATAATTGAAATGGGAACAATATTGTTGCACTAATAAATGTAAAAAAAAAAAAAACCTTTTATTTTTTATTTTTTTAATTTAATTTTTTTTTTATTTTTTTTATTTTTTTTATTTTTTACAGTTTACATGGTCATGTTTGGTATCATTGGAACGGCCACGCTCTGGCCATTCCAATGATAGTAAACATTAACCCCTAGCTGTCACAGATCGGGAGATAGGGGGTTCATTGGAACCCCCTATCTCCACTATAGGTGGCAGCAAGGGGTTAATTTGAGAACTGGCGCCATCGCGCTCTGCGCGATGACGCCAGTCATTAGGGGGATATCCCGGAAGCATGGCCGACATCCAAGATGTCGGCCAGCTCCGGGAGGGGACAGCGTGATACGGCGCATGTTGGCGCCATATCGCGATCCAGCCCCCTAGGGGTTAAACACAGCCGCCGCTTGGAAGGGCAGGCTGTGCCCTTCCAGGCGGTGCCTGCCTTTAACCGCTGGCATGCACGGATGGGGAGGGGGAGAGGTCCGAAGGACCTCCCCCCCCTCCCATTCAGGCACCTTCCCTGCAATGGCGGGGGGCAGTGGCGTCGCTACGTGGGGGCGGGGGGTGCGGCCCGCACCAGGTGACACCCTCCCTTAGGGTGACACCAAAGTGGCGGAACTACCAGGGTCGCAGCGGTCGCAATTGCGACCGGGCCCTGGCAATTCCGCCACTTGAGGGGGCCCACTGGCCTTGGGGAGACCGGCGGCAAATTCACGCAGCGCAGCGGCGAGCGCTGCACTATTTTTTCAGCAGCTCGGCCAGTCGCGTTCCTCGATCGGCGATCCTTCCCCTCTCTCGCTCGTCTCCGCTCCGGCTGCTCCGGCCGGCCGCACGTGTTCCCATGTGTGTGTGGGCGTGTGTGTGGGCGCGGCCAAGGAGACAGTGAGCGACACCGAGGGGGCCGGATCGGGATTAATGCGCGGCATGGCGGCCGGATACCCTTCCTCTCCGTCTCCGGCGTCCCATGAGTCAGTGTGGCTGCTGGCGCCGCACCACGTGCCTGTGATTCGGGCCGGGCCGTGTGATAGCAGCATGCAGGGTGCTGCCCCCTGATCTCTATGCCCCACCACCGGACTACCTCCTCATACCAGCACTAAAGGCTCCTGTCCTGGAGACATGAAGATCTGGAGCGCAAAGCATGTGTTCAGGTGAGATGGGGGGGGGGATAATGATGCCATGTGTGGAGCTGCTGCAGGTCAATGACAGCATATATATATATACAATATACATTAGAGCATAGTGCCAGTGTGACCTATAGCACTGCCTGGTGCCATGATGGAGCCTCTCACAGTGCAGCAGCAGCTCCACTTCCAGTGAGGATCATCATAACCCTATGGACGACAGTGGGAGCAGAGTGTCTGCTCCTCATCTACCCTGACCATTCACTCCTCCTTCATACAGTGCAGAAATACCAGGATTACGTGCCTAATCCCCAGTATCAATACACCTCTTGCACTGGGAGATTGAGGACACACAGGTGTTGAGCTCAGGGTTTTATTAATATTGCAGCAGATGCTGTCCAGGGGGATTCATGCTAAACCTGCTTGATGTGGGGTAGAGGTATGGATGGAGAGGGCACTGTGTCTCTGCAGTCACTGTCACGCCTGTCCCTCACCGCTGCTATAGAGTTAACAGTCTATGAAGGAACAACCGTAGTTTCTGCTACATACAAAGAATAGCAGGGGATTTTTGTGAGCTACTGGTCTGGGGGCAATATATACTGTATAAATGTGTGAGCTACTGGGGGCAATATATAAATGTGTGAGCTACTGGGGGCAGTATATATCATTGTTTGAGCTTCTGGGGGCAATATATATCCATGTGTGAGCTACTGGGGGCAGTATATATCATTGAGCTTCTGGGAGCAATATATATCCATGTGTGAGCTACTGGGGGCAGTATATATCATTGTGTGAGCTTCTGGGGGCAATATATATCCATGTGTGAGCTGGGGGAAATATATATTCATATGTGATCTGGGGCAATATATTTCCATGTGTGAGCTGGGGCAATATATTTCCATGTGTGAGCTGGGGGAAATATATATTCATATGTGATCTGGGGCAATATATTTCCATGTGTGAGCTGGGGCAATATATTTCCATGTGTGAGCTGGGGGCAACATATATCCATATGTGAGCGGGGGCACTATATATCCATGGGTGAGCTGGGGCAATATATCCATATGTGAGCTGGGGCAATATATCCATATGTGAGCTGAGGCAATATATATCCATGGGTGAGCTGCTGGGGCAATATATAATTGTGAGCTGGGGCAATATATCCATATGTGAGCTGGGGGTAATATATCCAGAGCTGATGGGGGCAATATATATCCATGTGTGCCTTCACTTTCACTGCCTTCGAACAGGCACCGTACTTGCTGGCAGTTCGCCAAAATTTGTGTGAGCATATGAGAGAGCTCCACAGCAATAAACCTCACAGTAATGTGCGCTGTGTGTATGGGCATTCAGTGTTATATGGGAGTACTGATTTAGGAGTAAGAGTAGTTAAAAAAAGAAACTGTAAAACTCGGGGGGGGGGTGACACCATGAGTTACCGCACCGGGTGACACCAACCCTAGTGACGCCACTGGCGGGGGGTGCCTGAAATAGACGTCATCGCGCATGCGCGATGCGCATGCGCGATGACGCCTATCGTGCCCGGCTGATCGCGGGCTGCAAAGGGAGGACGCGCTCAGCACGTCCTCCGCAGCCAAGTAGAAATGCGGTTGGACGCGTTGAGCGCGTCCACCACATTGAAGTGGTTAAATTCGTGTGGAACGACGTCTGAATAGCACAACATTCCAAAGCATCATTGCTGATCAAGTTCATCCTATCATGTTGATGGCGTATCCCAATGGAGATGGCTTCTTCCAACAAGACAATGCGCCATGCCACAGTGTTCGTATTGTGCAGGAGTGGTTTCAAGAACATGAGGGAGAATTTACCTTGTTTAGGTGACCCCCACAATCACCAGATCTCAATCCAATTGAGCATTTGTGGGACAAAGTTGAAAGAGCCATTAGGCCGCTGGTTCCACAACCATCAAATCTCACAGAACTGGACAGTGCTATTCATCAGGCATGGTGTCAGATTCCTTGCATCACCTTTCAACATCTTGTGGAGTCAATGCCAAAAGGAATCGCTGCAGTATTGAAGGCAAAAGGTGGCCCAACGAAGTACTGTTGGGGTTGTCATAATAAGCTGGCAACTCAGTGTATGTAGTGTAGGGCAATACAGCCATAATTTGCAAAAAAAAATGAACAACCAGACAGAAAGAAGTGAACCCACCCATTAACTAAACATAAAATGCAATGCCTGGTAAAAGAATACATTACACATGTGTTTGGTCTCTTAGAAAATGTTGTGCTTTTAAAATATTTTCTATAGAAACTGTACTATAAACTTGTACTATAGACACAAGTTTCAATCGATTATCCCAGTGGATCCCAACCTCAAGTACCCCCAACAGGTCAGGTTTTCCACATGGCTGAAGCACAGCACAGGTGATATGATTTGCTGCTCAGTAATTGTAGGATTCAGTCTGCATTTCCCCAAAGCGATCTGCAAAACCTAGCCTGTTAGAGGTACTTGAGGACCATGGTTGGGAATCACTGGATTAGGCCTTGCTTAAATAATAATATTAAATTAACCTTTGTCATAGGGTATCTTGCGTGAAAAGTTATCAAACTCTTTTACTGGAAAATGACGCATTTTACAACTAGTCAAGTAATTTGTGTTTTGGTTTATCCACCATGTAGATGAATTTTTAATATGTCCTTTTTTCTGTATAGTTTGAAGCTACCTTATCATTGCAAAGATTCTTCATACAATTATGTGACCAGCTATAGCACTTTTTAACTTTGAGTTCCATTCAGTCCATCAGTTGTTAACTTCTGGTTTTATGTTTTGCTACAATAAGGACAGTACCTGGTAATTTATTACTCTCTGGCATACACACACTATCCTGCAAATATTAGTCTACAACATGGCATCAACAGCAATATTAAAGATATCTAATGCGAGTCTAGCCTATATAACAATAACAGTAAATTTTCTTGTGTACTTATATTTTTTTCTACATCATTAGAAACACTAGATAAGATTGTAAAACTAGTAAGTACTATATATGCACCACTACCCTCTCACCCTTTCCTTACTTTCCTCACGAATTGAACTTACTCTCCTTTGACACTTCTAACCTGATTCTTAATCCCTTCACTATCGTAAACGTGTTTGCACGATCAGCATTAGCACAGACCACAGTCCGAGATTTTGTAAACATGATCTGGAGCTATGTTGCATCATTGCGCATGAAGCTGACTTGTTACAAATGACTTTCATTTGCATTTGGGCCTCTAGAACATGCTCCTAAAGTTTTAGCACTGGGGCATGATGTCCAAGGTGCTAACACAGTTTAAACCCAGCTGCAGAATGTCTATAATGGACAGCTCCCCATCTGATCCTGCATAGAACTCTGAACTGTAGTAACTCCATTTGGCCAGTAGATGGTGACATGTACCTGCCAAATAGGTTATTAAAGTCCCCAGATATTACAGTATTCCCAACTATTTCTTACCGTTTAGTTAATTAAATTGATTTTAAAAAAACACTTGTTCCTGACAGTGCTTGTTTGGAAAATCACTTGGTAGTGAACGGGTTAAGGGAACCCTGCCTCTATCACTGACTCATGTAACAAACAGGCAACTTGATGTACTTTTGCCTAGGTTTTACATTATATCAGCATTACTGATAAAGTTAATAATTGTCGCTAAACTAAAAATTACACATGAAAATCTCTGTGTACCATTAACCCCTTCACTACCGATATCAAGATATAGCGAGCTTCAAAGGCACTCTCCAGTGCCCAGATATCGAGATATATCAGTATGCTGATCTGCAGCCCAAAAGCAAATGAAATTTGTTTGCTGCAAAAGCTGCCCCAAAGTTTTAGCCCTGTGGGCATAATGCCCAAAGAGCTAAAACTGTAAAATCAGCTGCTCAAAGCTCTGAAATATCCAGCTTTCAGCAGAGAAACAGAAGAAAATAGACCAGCCGCTCAAACCTCCAACACAATTTGGCAGTTGATGGCGCCATCTACTGGCCAAAAATAGGTTATTTACAGTAAGATATACAATGGGTATACGCTCGAATATTTCTTACTTTAAAATTAATTAAAAATCATTTTACAAAAAACACTGGTTTCTGACAATGTTTTTTTGGAAAATCACTTGTTAGTGAAGGTGCTAATATTTGAATTAAAAAGTGTAGTTGTCATAATTTTAACATTCCTAAATTATTTTGTTAGTATCACCATCTCATAAAGGGTTATTCACTAGCACTGCTTTGACAGCAAAGTTTTTCCGTAGTTCCGTAAACATCCATTCTTGCGACTTCTGTAAACTTCAGCTATCCATAAAAACAAAGTGCAACAACGGCAGGTTTAGTTTATGCAAACAAAGGTACCACCATTACTCTTCCTTAAAAGGAGTAAATTGTGGCTATTATACATTTCGTTTTTTTCCACAATTATTTGAAACAGCATTGAATGTATTTTGGCAATTTTAAACTGGCGATCTCCATTAAACTTCAATACAAACAACACCAAAAACAACCATATAAAAAAGAACTTTAGATACCAGCACTGCTACTGAATGTGACAACTATGGGGAGATCTACACTAAATAACTTCAGCAGAAACTATGGATGAAACCACAGTAGAATCCTCATAGAAAACTATGCTGAGAATTACTCTAGATAACTTCAGCAGAAACAATGAAAGGTCACCATAATTTTGCCATATTTAATCCACTGTAGTTCCCAAACATTCACCAAACTATACAAACCATTCCTTTAACACCTTCACTAGCGATATCGAGATATCTTGGGCTTCAAAGGCACCATCTGGTGCCCTAATATCAAAATATCTCGGAATGCTGACCTGCAGCCCAAAAACAAATGAAATTCATTTGCTACAATAAAATTTCGTTAGCTTTTGTGCTGCAGAAGGTGTCCCCAAAGTTTTAGCCCTGTGGGCATAATGCCCAAAGAGCTAAAACTGTAAAATTAGCTGCTCAAAGCTCTGAAATATCGGGCTTTCAGCAGCCGATGCAGGGATAAAAAGAAGAAAATAGAACAGCCGTTCAAACCTCTAACTCAATTTGGCAGTAGATGGCACCATCTGCTGGCCAAAAATAGATTATTTACAGTAAGAAATACAATAGGTATAAGCTCAAATATTCCATACTTTAAAATTAATTAAAAATGATTTTACAAAAAAAACACTGGTTTCTGACAATGTTTTTTTGGAAAATCACTTGGTAGTGAAGGGGTTAATGAAAGAACAAAAGTTAGTAAATATCCCCTATAATGTTCTAACAATATTAAGACTGGTTACACGTTACTGATATAGGGCTAAAAAATAAATCGGAATGCTAGCATCCTGAACCGTCATGTTGTATAGTACAGGAAACTTAACATAATGTTAGTTATGGAATTTTAAAATCATAATATAAGTTCTACAACCTGAATTTAACCTATTCCACATGCTTCTGTATTTTTAACCCGTTAAGGTCCAGAAGTCTTTAAAGTCAATGCATTCATGATGTAAACGTTCTGTCGTTGGTTCTTAAGGGGTTAATATTAAGTGCTATTTAAGGAAATGTTTCTTTCTCTCTCCTAAGAACGATTATATACCTTGTCTTGAAATTCATGTAGTTATACAACTGTTACAAAGAACGACCTTTTGGAATGAATGGAGTATTTTTCCTTAATACTTCTCAATATAGGATTATATTTTTCATTCAGACCTCTGGGTAAAGGGTATTTAACCGATAAGCCATGGATGATTTCTTTGCAATCGTAACCATACGAAAGCCTTCTCTATGTGAAGCATTGTCACTTGTCCAATTCCCAGACATTAAAATCTCAAGATTGGATGATTTAGTTCCACAAAGTGTATTGCCAATGGCTGTGAAACACCTTCAGAGCAAATAGCATACTTGTGCCTATCCATCCTTATCTTTCATTTTCTCTAAACCTCCCTAAAGAAATCCTAACTACAAGTGCAGATGATCACACAAAGCACATTGTTTTCTGTGTTATGGCAAGGATAATTTCATATTGAATTAGATGAATCGGTTTCAGGATCTATATACTTCAAACAGGCTATTTATACATATATTATATAGAAAAATTAAAAATATTATTTTCCAGTATTTATGGTAAAGAGATATTTGCCAACCAATTAGGTAATCTGTCTAATAGAATTCAAATTTCAAGTTGTCACGTCACAAAATATAGAACCATTCAAGAGAACAAAAATCAAGGAAAGCACTGTAACTTAAATTGGTATGTTTTATTACAAATTACAAGTTTATTTTGCAGCTTTAACTATGATACACTAGGGGGGGTTACTCAGAGAGCACCGAAATGTCACCGACATTTCGGTGCTCTCTCGTTCCCCGTACTTCCCTGCACTTCGGGGAATCAAAGTTTCCCACCCTGCGGTGTATTCAGCATTCACCACAGGGTCTCCGGACTGCAGGGAAAGCCCGCCGCAAACCTGCCGCAATCCCGCCGAATACCCACTTAAAACTCCCCGGAAAAACCACGGCAAACAAGCCGGAAAAAGTCGCTGAGCCGCTGATCACAGCGTAGACCAGTCGCCGGAAAAAGTCGACAAGCTGACGAACGAAGTAAAAAAAATCAAAAGAGTAGGTTTGAAAGTTTCAAATTTGAAACGGTGTCTGCAAAAAACTACTGAACAAAAATGCCTGGAATTTACATATAAGGTCCTATGAATGATAATAAAAAGGTCTGTTAAAGAAAAATAGAAAATGATTTTTAAAAAAAAAAAAAATAAAATAAAATTTTGGCAAAAAAAAAAAAAAATGCTTAAAAGATCCTAAAGAATCTAGAAATAAAGAGACTTTTTACTGAAAATTAAAATAATGAACAGTTTATTAGATATTGAATTAAAACAGGAATATTTTTAACATTGAAGCCTATGTGAATCGCCTGAATAAACCTGTCGAATGAAACCACCGAACAGCAGGGCACTTCGGCAACTTTCACTGCTGTTCGGTGTCTCTGAATAGGTTAACCATTGCTTCTCTATGGCGACTTTCACTGCCTTCGAACAGGCACCGTATGTGCAGGCAATTCGCCAAGATTTGGCGAACTGCCTGCTCTATGAATAGCCGAATGGCCCCGAAATGTCACCGTACTCTGAATTCCAGTGTCCGGTTACATTTCAGGGCCAAATCGGTTCTCTTTGAATAAAATAATATCCTTTAGATAATGTGGGAATAGGTTGAAATATTATTTAAAAAGTACATATTTGTAATATGAAGTTATGAAAGTCTGATAGATCCTCTTAATACAGATGTTCTTGGAAAAAATACACACTTTACAAGTTATTCACTGAGCACCGAAATTTCAGCGCAGTTCGGCGATTCCATTTCGCCAACAATACGCAGGGTTATCCAAAGAGATTCGAAAAGTCACCGCACGTTCGGTGACTTTTCGTTCTCTTCAATTCGGTTCCTTTTGCCGATTGCATTTCGGTGACCCTGCGGTGTATTCAGCAAACACCACAGGGTCCCCGAATTGCAGGGAAAAGCTGCCGCAAACCTGATGAAAACTAACCGAATGCACGCTGAAAACAAGCAAAAACATCTGGATTAACCTTCGAAAAAGCCTAACAGGAGCCGAACATGAGCCGAACATGAGCCGAATCACACAGAGCCGAAGCAGCTGTGACGTAGAGGAGGCAGTGAATAAATTAGAAAAACCATTTGTATGATCTGGGAAAATGAAACGCTGTTTGCAAAGAAACTACTGAGCGAAAATGTCTGAAATTTTCACAGGAGGTCCAGGGAATGATAATAAAGAGGGCTTTTACAAAAAAAATAAGTAAACTGAAAAAAAAAAAAACAAATCGGACTTTTAAATTTTTTTAAAAAAATTCAGAAAAATGCTTAAAGTATCCTAAAAAATCTATAAATAAAGAGACTTTTTGCTGCAGAATTTTATAATGAACGGTTTATTAGATATTGAATTAAAACGGGAATATTTTTAACATTGAAGTCTATGGGATTCTCCTGAATAAATTTGCTGAATGAAACCACTGAATGGCAGGGCATTAGGGGAACCTTTCACTGCTGGTTTGTGTTCTCTGAATAGCCGAAGCAGTGCTTTTTCATGGGGATTTCACTGCCCTCGAACAGGAACCGAACAGGCACCGTATGTTCAGGCAATTCGCCAGGATTTGGCGAATTGCCTGCTCTCTGGATAGCCGAATGGCCAGGAAAGGTAACCGAAGGCTGATTTTCAGCGTTCGGTTACCTTTCTCAAGCAATTCGAATCTCTTTGGATAACCCTGTAGGTGAATTCACTATTCAATGGTTGGTCACCATAGTGCGCCGAAGATGGAGTCGCTGGTCCCTCATGAAAAAGTTGGACAATTTCGTCGACGAGCCCTGCGAAGCACCGCAGAATGTCGACGGGCCCATGGCGAAATCCACTGAATTGCAAAAAAACAAAAAAAACTAAAACGCTCCTATTCTCCTAATAGGTGTTTAAAACAATAAAAATTTATTAAAATCTGGTCTAAATAATAAAAGATCTTTAAAAAATAATAAAAAGGAATGTTACAGAAAAGAAAGCCTTTTAAAAAAAATTGGAAACAAAAATTAGGTTTAAAAAAATACAAATAGGTGTTCTAAAAAACGAAAACATTAAAAGGCTTTTTGCTGAAAATGAGAAGAATAAACAGTTTAATAAAAAAAATCACTTTTTTACATTGAGACCTATGGGATTCAGCTGTTTAAACCTGTCGAACGTAGACACTGAAAATCAGGTCATTTTGCCGCCACTTCGGTGCAGTTCAGTGTTCTGTGAATAGATTAGATTAGCCATTACTATTTTATGGGATAATTTCCCTGCAGCTGAAGACCAAAGATCGCCGAACTGCAGCAGACTTCACCATATTTCACCGTCAATTCGTCTGTATTTGTTGAATTGACAGTTCAAGCTAGGGTCAGACGAATGCATTCTGTGCGGACTGTGCGTCCGTGCACAATGGAGGTACTTTCTGACTGACGACACTACTGTCCGTTTTTGTGACTGATGTTTTTTTTGACTGATATAGATGGGAAATAAACCATTTTGTCCGTCAAAAATGCTGGACGTCAAAAATGCAGTCCGTCAGACTTCGTTTCATCACTCACACACAAAGATATGCGGACCGGCGCACTCCGCACGTCCGCTCTAGCGTTTTTATGTTCTTGCCTAACTTGCGTCCGTTTGCCGCGTCCGTTGTGTGTCCGCACTTCTGTGCGGACGTACTTCGTGTGTGGTCTCTATTGATCATAATTGTATGCTACCACGGACGTTAAAATGTGCAGCAACACGGACGTGAACACTGCGCTCGTACGACCTGAGCCTTAGAGAATAGACAAATTGGCCTGAAATTGCACTGAATGGTGAAATTCACTGTTCGGTGCAATTCGGTGACCAATTCGGAGGTCAGTGAATAACCTCTCTTGCACATTTTTTCTTTTTCAACTTAAACTGGATTTTATGGCGATAATATAATAACTTTCTCAGCTCTATTGCCCAGTGAGTCTTGAAGTTACGCGTTTGGATGCATTTCTATAATTTGTATCTAATTAGAACTGAACTGAAATTTCAATGCAATGCCCAATATAACCTTGGTTACGTCCCTTGATTATCAATTATACTAATAATGTGAATAAAGCTTAAAAACAGATCTATAAATTGAAGACGCTGTCTGGATTATTATTTTTCTTCTAACTCAGCTACCTTTTTTTCAATCTATCATTTTTTGCAAAGCTTGTACAGTCATGGCCGAAATTGTTGGCACCCTAGAAATTTTTCCAGAATATCAAGTATTTCTCACAGAAAAGTATTGCAGTAACACATGTTTTGCTATACACGTTTATTCCCTTTGTGTGTATTGGAACAAAACAAAAAAAGGGAGGGAAAAAAAGCAAATTGGACACAATATCACACAAAACTCCAAAAATGGGCTGGACAAAATTCTTGGCACCCTTTCAAAATTGTGGATAAATAAGATTGTTTCAAGCATCTGATGCTCCTGTAAACTCACCTGGGACAAGTAACAGGTGTGGGCAATATAAACATCACACCTGAAAGCAGATAAAAAGGAGAGAAGTTCACTTAGTCTTTGCATTGTGTGTCAGTGTGTGCCACACTAAGCATGGACAACAGAAAGAGGAGAAGAGAACTGTCTGAGGACTTGAGAACCAAAATTGTGGAAAAATATCAACAATCTCAAGGTTACAAGTCCATCTCCAGAGATCTAGATTTGCCTTTGTCCACAGTGCGCAACATTATCAAGAAGTTTGCAACCCATGGCACTGTAGCTAATCTCTCTGGGCGTGGACGGAAGAGAAAAATTGATGAAAGGTTGCAACGCAGGATAGTCTGGATGGTGGATAAGCTGCCCCAAACAAGTTCCAAAGAAATTCAAGCTGTCCTGCAGGCTCAGGGAGCATCAGTGTCAGCGCGATCTATCCGTCGACATTTAAATGAAATGAAACGCTATGGCAGGAGACCCAGGAGGACCCCACTGCTGACGCAGAGACATAAAAAAGCAAAAGACATAAAAAAGCAAATGTTTTATAGATCACTATCCGATAGGTAATTAATCTTTTCGGTCTTGCGACGTTTAAGTGTATAGACAGCTGATCTATAAGAAGGCTACATTGTATATTCTGTAGTAATAAATTCTAACCTATTGGTTTATTTAGGACAAGATACATTGTACTCTCTACAGTAGGAAACTGTAATCCTATACTTCGATTGCCACGTATTACGGGCTCTTCCAGTTGGTTTATATTCTGTTGTTGTACAAGAGATTCGGTTAGGAGCCTACATCTATTGCCTTGCTCCCTTGATATTCAAAATCTACTGGGATCATCGCTTATAATATTTTAAGGCAGTCACCATACACTTGTCACCTTTTTTTTAAAAAATAATTTCTTGTACCAGTGTTATAATAAACATTCAATAAAACTATTGTCAGTCTCTAGCCTAGTTAGGCTTTTTTTTTTCTATACACAGGGTTAATTCCCTAGGGTCATGTCCCTTTTCCTGGCAAAATAGCTATTACTGCATTTCTCAGGTGGTCTCTAGCACCTTCTTTTTACATAAAAAAGCAAGACTATTGTAGAGCCCAGTGTCGGAAAGCTGGGTTTGCGTCCGAGATCTTGGGTCTTCCAGCAGGACAATGACCCCAAACATACGTCAAAAAGCACCCAGAAATGGATGGCAACAAAGCGCTGGAGAGTTCTGAAGTGGCCAGCAATGAGTCCAGATCTAAATCCCATTGAACACCTGTGGAGAGATCTTAAAATTGCTGTTGGGAAAAGGCTCCCTTCCAATAAGAGAGACCTGGAGCAGTTTGCAAAGGAAGAGTGGTCCAAAATTCCAGGTGAGAGGTGTAAGAAGCTTATTGATACTTATAGGAAGCGACTGATTTCAGTTATTTTTTCCAAAGGGTATGCAACCAAATATTAAATTAAAGGTGCCAAGAATTTTGTCCAGCCCATTTTTGGAGTTTTGTGTGACATTATGTCCAATTTGCTTTTTTTCCTCCCTTTTTTTTGTTTGGTTCCAATACACACAAAGGGAATAAACATGTGTATAGCAAATCATGTGTTACTGCAATACTTTTCTGTGACAAATACTTGATTTTCTGGAAAAATTTCTGGGGTGCCAACAATTTCGGCCATGACTGTATATTGATTCCCAAACGCTAGAACTAAATCACGTTTTGAATCAAATTACTTTAAACTTGTTTCCTTTCTACTTCTTTGTTTACACTGGCATCTGTTTGCCTCTGTTGCAATCAGCCGGGCATAAGCAACACTGCCATCCTGGTATTGCAGCACCTTGGCAAAGAGGTCCAATTGCTTTTCAATTGTTATTAACCTCTCCAAAGAGAGATTGCTTTAGGTAGGATGGAAGCTTCAATGTTCTTCCGTCTTGGGCTGAATCTGGGTCTTTTGTGTCAATAATAGCAGTGGCACCATTATTGTCACAAAACAGTGTCATAGAATAATGATTGTGAACATTCGCAGCCCATATGTTTCAGAACTACATGTTCCATGATGCGTAGTCATGCTATAGGCTGGCTGAACATCATGGACCATGTAGTTGTGAAACATCTGTAGTGCCAAGAGTCACCATCACTGTCATAATATAACCTCTATGGTCTCTTTTGAAACATGTTATTTTAACAGAAAAGTAGATATATCGCAGATATGATAGGGAGATAGAAAAAGAGAGGTTTGTGAGGGTCCTGAGAACAAGCAAAGGCACTAGTGGCCTGCTCTACGGTGGATATCCACTCCGCTCAGGTCTCACAAGGTTTTAGCTCGATTGTGGGGACAACATCTCCATATGCAAATCAGACCCAGAAAGGGTGCCAGTACTGAACTGCCAAGGAAGTCATCCCTGCACGAGAGGTGCAGCAACCCCCCACGGACCCTCACAAACCACTGATTCTCAGAGGTAGATAGATACACAGACAGATAGATAAACAGACATGTAGATAGATACACAGACAGATAGATAGATAGACAAACAGATTTCTCCAGCATACATTGTAATAATTTTGGAAATTGTAGTTTATTTTTCATTGTTGTTGTTTGTATAAATGTTTGTTTTTCCAGCAGCTTGACAAATTAAAAACTAAATGAACAGAAAAATTAAGTACCAAAAAAAACCTAACAGGGTTATTCAGAGAGCCAAACTTGTCCCGAAATTGCACCGAACAGTGAATTTCCCTGTACAGTGCAATTTCATGGTCATTCGACTATTCAAAAGCTGGCAATTCGCCAAACATGCAGGGTAATTCAAAGAGATTCGAAAAGTCACCGCACGTTCGGTGACTTTTCGTTCTCTTCAATTCGGTTCCTTTTGCCGATCCCATTTCAGTGACCCTGCGGTGTATTCAGCAAGCACGACAGGGTCCCCGAATTGCAGGGAAAAGCTGCCGCAAACCCGACGAAAACTAACCGCTAAACCCGGCGAATGCACGCCGAAAACCTGCAAAAACATCTGGATTAACCTGCCGAAGACGCCGGAAAAACCCGAGCAGGAGCCGATCACACGCAGCGAAGCCTCCGGAAAAGCCAAATCCGCAGAAGAGGCAGTGAATAAATTAGCAAAACAGTTTGCATGAATGATTGAAAAGTGAAACTCTGTTTGCAAAGAAACTACTGAGCGAAAATGTCTGAAATTTACATATGAGGTCCAGGGAATGGCAATAAAAAGGGCTGTTACAGAAAAAATAAGTTTAAAAAAAAATCTGACTTTTTTTTAAAAAAAATCCAGAAAAATGCTTAAAATATCCAAAAAAATCTATAAATAAATAGACTCTTTACTGCAGAATTTTATAATGAACGGTTATTAGATATTGAATTAAAACGGTAATATTTTTAACATTGAAGCCTATGGGATTCTCCTGAATAAACTTGCCGAATTAAACCACCGAATGGCAGGGCATTTCGGGAACCTTTCACTGCTGGTTTGTGCTCTCTGAATAGCTGAAGCAGTGCTTTTTCATGGGGATTTCACTGCCCTCGAACAGGCAACAAACAGGCACCGTATGTGCAGGCAATTCGCCAGGATTTGGCGAATTGCCTGCTCTCTGGATAGCCGAATGGCCAAGAAAGGTAACCGAATGCTGATTTTCAGCGTTCGGTTACCTTTCTCCAGCCATTCGGATCTCTTTGAATAACCCTGTTGGTGATCTTTGGCAGCAGTGAACTCCCCATAGAGAAGCAATGGTTAATCTATTCACAGAACACCGAACAGCACCCAAATGTCAGTGAAATGCCCTGGTTTTCAGTGGTTTCATTCAGCAGGTTTAATCAAGCGAATCCCCTAGGTTTCAATGTTAAAAATATTCCAGTTTTTATTGATTATTTATTAAACCGTTTATTCTTTTAATCTGCAGCAACAAGTCTCTGCATTTATAGATTTTTTTTAGACATTTTTCAGCAAAAATTTTTTCCAATTTTTTTTAAATAGTGTTTTTTTTATGTAACAGGCATTTTTATCATTATTCATAGGACCTTATATAATAATTCCAGCTATTTTCATCCAGTAGTTTTCTGCAAACAGCTTTTAAAAGTGTCTTTTTTACCTGTTCGTCGGCTCGTCTGCTTTTTCTAGCTGCTGGTCAGCACGCTGTTCGGTGGGTCCTTGGCTTTTTTCAGATCGATTCGGTATTTTTTCAACGGGTCTTCAGATCAATGCTGTTCTTTCAGACGCATTCGGTAGTTTTGCAGAGGTTTTTTCCGATCATTTTGGCGATTTTTCAGATGCGTTCGGTGGCTTTTCCCTGCACTTCAGAGACCATGCGGTGAATGCTGAATATACAGCAGGGTCTGGGAATTTGACTCCACAAAGTGCGGGGAACGAAAGAGCACCGAAATTCCGATGGGATTTAGGTGCTCTTTGATTAACCCCTTAAGGAACAACTTTCCATTTTTTTTATTTAGAATATACTTCTGACAACAGTACATTTAAAAATTCATCACTAAAAGCAAGATAGAAAGACATAACTCTGTATAATAACTACAGAGGATGATTTTTACAAGCTCAACAGCACTGTAAAATGTCACATACTGTATTCCATGTAATAAAATAGCCAAGTTTCTTTGATAAAATAATGACATTTGGCCATTTTGCTTAGACCGCTTGAGGCACTTGCTGGATATTGCGAGAGTACGTTGCAAACAGTATGTGAATTTGTATTATTTATGAGAGAATTCTAAAATAATCACTTCACAAAGCTAAAGGAACAGCTTTATTAAAAAGGTTTTGCTTCTTAAATGGCTTTTACCTAATATCTTTTCATATATCTTTCTATCAAAATACTCCTGACATTTTTAGAAATGGAAAAAATGTAGCTGGAGGGAAAATTGTTTATTTCTTCTAAAAAGCCTTTCAGATGGTTAAGAAAGGAAGGAGAAAGAAAATAAGTAAAGAACTAATATAAACTATATATTGTTTTCACAAGAAAAATAGGGAAAGATTATTGATTTCAGCAGTGTGCTAGTGAAAATGAAAAATGTGGACGAAAAGGCTTTAGAAATGGCTAATCATGAAATACTGGCTTGTCATTTTATCTGAGATAATACTTTTCTGATAGTACATAAATTAAACGGGGCTATATTCTGTATCAGGGTTATTCAGAAAGAAGTGAAAACCAGGAGACTGACTGGAGAATTGAAAATTCGAGGTCAAAATAGCCAAACCAGAAAAATTCTCCCATTTATCTCACTTTCCAAATCGGTTATTTGGTCCAGATTGTTCACTCTCCTGGCAATTCTCCTAGTTTTTACCTCACGCTGAATAACCCTGTATGTGTTAAAGATGCTGAATATATATTTATTACACACACAAATGATTTTTAATAATATTGTTTCGAAAAAGGCTCGGTGGAGCCAAAACATTAATGTGTTGTGATTTTGGAATAAAGGTGAAACTAACAAATTGTTAATGAAGCCTTGTGAGAGCCTGCTATTTTTCATTTTATATATCCAGACAACTTCAAACCTGCAAAGGCCACCAAGGGAAATCGATTGCCCAGGTACGCAAATTTAACTTGCCGAAGTGTGCCGAAGAGAGAGAGAGCACCGAAATTTCAGTGCTCTCTGAATAACCCCCATAATGCAAAATTTGCAGTTTCATTATAAGTGTTGAAATGTAGAAGAAAAGGCATGGGTACATTAGACTGCTGCATACACATTAAAGAATAGTTAGTTTCATCCATACTGTGCAATGTAGGGTTTGAACCAGGGCTTTTTTTCAGGGGGTACTCGCCAGTACTCAGTAACGGCACCTCACCACTCAGTACCAGCACCTCCCCACCAGCCTGAATTAACAGGAGAAAGCATGATGCTCGTCCCTCTTCCTGCAGTGGCAGGCAGAGAATCGGATGCGTTCGGCAGCTCATATTGCTCCTGAACACTTCCGATTGTCAGGAGTGTATGTAGGGACTGATAACACCCTCTTCTCCCAGTAAGTGACAAGGGAGGGCTGGTTAAATCAAATCTTCCTTCTGTTACTTCAGTGCCCCTGCTCTGGCAGATGTGTGTAAACATGCTGCATCCCCCTCTCTCTGCAGCCACTGAAACTTTGAACAGCATGGGGAGGGGGGTGCAGCATATTTACACACAGCTGCCAGAGCTGCGGATTGTCAGGCAAGTGGTGTGATCAGAGGAGCTGGCACTGTAAGGCGGTTCAGGTGGCCGCCTAAGAGCGCAAGACGAGGGGGGGTGCAAAAAAAATTGAATCCCTGTTCACTTGCCTTGGCAGGGATCCAAATTTTTAAACTATCTACCTGTCGCTGTGTCCCTGCTGCTCCTCCTCTAAGATGCAGCCGGTGCCCAGTGAGCTGCATTGTATCTGCCAGGTCAGAGAGCAGACTCTCCTGCTGTGCTGGATATGGAAGCCTGCACTCTTTCTCCTCCTGATGCCTTCCTCCTTGCTGGTGCCTGGCCCCCCACTGATGATGTCAAGAGGAGGGCATTGCATGCCAAAAGAAGTCTACACTGCTGCCGTACCCCCAGCCTCCCCAACAGTTCCAGACAGTGTGTGGTGTACCCAGGAAGGTGAGAAGGTGGAAATTTAAGTCCTGGTTGCATTGCTCTGCAGGGACTCAGTGACAGGCAGGCCTCAGAACAAAGAAAAAAACTGCTGCTGCCTCCAAATACACTTCAAAACAGCATTTAAAAATATCAGCTCTGGCAACACAGGTATGTTCACCTGGTCCTGCTGTTACCACCATATGGGGGTCTTCTCAAGGTCAAACACCCTCTCATTGGAGTCCCCCAATACCAGTGGCGTAGCGTGGGGGGGCAGGGGGGGCCGTGGCCCCGGGCGCAGTTTTGTTAGGGGCGCATAATTTCTTTTGAAATTATGTGCCCCTAAAACTTGTGGCCCGACTGACCCGCCGGGCCCTCGGGTGCCGCCCAAGGGCCCGCGGGTTGACGGGACCCAGATGCCGGGCAGCGGGAGTGCCTGCCCGTGCCTGGTCCTAAACAGTGAGTGCGTCCTGTTGAATTGGGAGGCGGCTGCGTGCAGGCGCAGGTCACGTGGTCCGTCTAATCAGGTGGTACTGAGTCTCTGTACCACCTGACTGGCCGGACCGCGTGACCTGCGCACGCACGCAGCCGCATCCCCTTCAACACGGACGGACTCGCATGCTGTTCAGGACCGGGGCGGGCAGGCACTCCCGCTGCACGGGAGCTGGGGCAATATCCAGGTGAGAGCTGGGGAAAATCCATGAGCTGGGGCAAATCCATGAGCTGGGGCATATCCATGTGCTGGGGCAAATCCATGAGCTGGGGCAAATCCATGAGCTGGGGCAAATCCATGTGCTGGGGCAAATCCATGAGCTGGGGGCAGTATCCATGTGCTGGGGCAAATCCATGTGCTGGGGAAAATCCATGAGCTGGGGCATATCCATGAGCTGGGGCAAATCCATGTGTTGGGGGGCAAATCCATGAGCTGGGGCAAATCCATGTACTGGGGAAAATCCATGTGTGACCTGGGGCAAATCCATGTGTGAGCTGGGGCAATATTCATGTGTGAGCTGGGGCAATATTCATGTGTGAACTGGCTGGGGCAAATCCATGTGTGAGCTGGGGCAATATCCATGTGTGAGCTGGGGCAATATCCATGTGTGAGCTGGGGCAAATCCATGTGTGAGCTGGGGCAAATCCATGTGTGAGCTGGGGCATATCCATGTGTGAGCTGGGGCAAATCCATGTGTGAGCTGGGGCATATCCATGTGTGAGCTGGGGCAAATCCATGTGTGAGCTGGGGCATATCCATTTGTGAGCTGGGGCATATCCATGTGTGAGCTGGGGCATATCCATGTGTGAGCTGGGGCAATATCGATAACGTGTCCACAGGTTGGGGGGGCGCACAATTCTTGGCTGGCCCCAGGCGCTGACAACCCACGCTACGCCACTGCCCAATACTATTCAAACAGTACTTGGTGGATAGTGGAGTTTCATTGCTTTGGAGCACATGCACACTGTGCATTCCTGTGAGTTTCATTGCTGTGGAGCTCATACATACTCAGCAAAACTGTGAGTTTCATTGCTGTGGAGCTCATACATACTCAGCAAAACTGTGAGCTTCATTGCTGTGGTGCTCAAAATGCTAGGGGATTATCCACTCAGTGCCAGCGTTTAAAAAAAAACCCAGCTAACTTCACTGCAATACAGACTTTTCTTGCAACAGAGGCACTTAGTGGATAACCCCCACAGGGTTACAGCAATAGTTGTAGTTCATTTAAAGGAACACAGTATTAAAAAAATATGGTTCTTTTTTACAGTGTCTTACTTTAAGTGAGCTACAACTATTGTTTATTAGGACATGAAAATAGTCAAAATAATCAGTTTTTCCCTGGATGTCAGAGTACCCCCACCTATTTTTCCAGAAAAAAGCACTGGTTAGAGGATATACAGGGTTATTAGAAAGGTGAAAACCAGGAGAATTGGCAGGAGAAGAGAATAATCTAGACCAAATAGCTGATTTGGAAAATGAGATAAATGGGGGAATTTTTCTGGTTTGGCTATTTTGACCTAGAATTTTCACTTCTCCAGTCATTCTCCTGAGTTTCACCTTTCTTTGAATATTTCTGCCTATTTCTATTTATAACTGGACATATTTAACCCCTTGGGTGCTGAGCTCATTTTGACTGTTTTCGTTCATCATATTTAAATCCGATTTGAAGCCATGTTTTATTGTATGACCCAGACAAATTATATATATCCTTTTATACGGCAGACTCGGCAGATTCATAATATATCATTATTGTATGTATATGTCATATCCTGCCAGAATGATATAACAAAAAATGTGAATGGATCAATCATCTACAGCGTGTATAATAATTTTTTCATTTTATCATCTGAGCCTTTATGGATATATATATATTCTATGGGGTACACTTGCTAAACAAAATAGAAATGCGAGAAAATACACGATTTTAGCAAAAAAAAACTAAATTTTTAATTTATGCAGTACTATTGTTCTCATTATAATAGAAAAGTGAACAATAGTGCTGCATTAATAAATATTTAAAAATATATATTTTTATAATTTTTTATTTTATTTTTATTTTTTTTGTTTACATGTAACCTGGTCATGTTTGGTATTATGCTCTTGCATATTTTTTTGTTTACATGTAACCTGGTCATGTTTGGTATTATGCTCTTGCCTTTCCAATGATACCAAATGTGACCCTGTAGCTCCAAGCTCCTCCACCAATTGGGAGATGGGGGTTCATTGGACCCCCATATCTCCATCATAGGGATTTGCATAGGATTTCCTTTCCAGCGATCCCTCTTTTGATTTTGTAGCCCCTGGCATTGGAGAGATAGAGGGGTCCAAAGGACACCGCTCCTCTTCAAACATTCCCTCTGCTCTGGTGGGGGGAGGGTGCCTGAAACTGACGTCATCACGCGCGGTGCAATGACATCAGTGCACTGGGAGGGTTATGAATACTCAGATCTGACTTCAAGAAAGTTAGATCTGCGTGGGATCCCGAATGGAGAGGTGAATATTAGACGGGAGGGGACTTGAACGCGAGGACGTTCCATGTATGTCCTTTGTGCTCATGGGGTTAATGCATATTTACAGGTAGTCCTTGTTATGAGTGAGTCAACACTTAAACTTTAACATGTGTTTTATATAAGGGTGCTACTGAGATCAATGAATACAATATATATTGTACAATGCTTATTTGTACTATGAGATGTAAAAACACCTATCTGAGAATATGTTATGATGTAGAGAGCCCCGAGAGACAATTTGTACCAGTAAGTGGGTTAATCTCATAAGGGCATGCTTTAGGTTGTTTAGTAAAGGGACCCATTGGTATGGAGTACATTGATGTTGTGGCAGACTTGAACATCTTCTGATCACAATTTGTGACTAAATCTCCATCATTATAAATACACCCTCAGCTTGGTGTCTTTAGCCCTTTCCATGCGGAGGACGCGCTCAGCACGTCCTGCCGCATGTGCACTTCGCTGCACGCTGAACGCGTCCTCCCTATGCAGCGGAGATCGGCCGGTATTCTGGCCGATCGCCGTGCCCCCCGGTGCGGGCTGACATCCTTGATGTCAGCCCAGCATCCGGGACCGCATCGGCCACTAATAGATGTCTTCGCGGAGGCGCAATGACATCTATTGCAGGCGCCCCCCCGCGAGTGCAGGGAAGGTGCCTGAAAGGGAAGGGGGAGGTCCTTTGGACCTCTCTCCCTCCCCTTCCGCGCAGGGCAGCGGAGAAAGTCAGGCACCATTTAGAAGGGCACAGCCTGCCCTTCCAAACGGTGGCTGGCTTTAACCAACTGGCGGCCGGATTCCCGATTCGGTGCCAAAAAGCGCCAGATCGGGATCCTCTCCTGGAGCTGGCCGACATCTTTGATATCGGCCAAGCTTCTGGGATCTCCCACTGACGACTGGTATCATCATGCATAGCGCGATGACGTCAGTTTTAGAGATAACCCCTAGCTGCCACCAATGGTGGAGATAGGGGGTTCCAATGAGCTAGGGATTAATGTTTGGTATCATAGGATCGACATGAGCATGGCCTTTCCAACGATACCAAACATGACTAGGTTACAAGATAAGAAAAAAATTAATGAATAAAAATGAAAATAGAAAAATATAAAAAAATAAATAAATTTAAAAAAAAGGTTTTTTTTGTTTTGTTAATGCAGCAATATTGTTCCCATTTCAATTATAATGTGAACAATGATGCTGCACTAATGATTTTTGTATGGGGTGCGTTTGTTAAAAATCACGTGATTTCCCCCCCAACAAAATGTAATGAGTTTCTAATTTTTTTAACAAGCGCAACTCATAGAAAATATAACCGCAAACGCTCGCATGTTAAAATGTGAAAAAAAACTTTACACATTGTAAATTATTGAAAATTTAAATTTTATTGCATTTTTTGTTGTATTATACAGACAGGGCATGACGAATACATATAATAATGATATATTATGAATCTGCCGAGTCTGCCGGAAAGAACGATATATAATATGTCTGGGTCACATAATAAAATAAGGCTTCAAAAAGCGTTTAAACATGATGAGCGAAACCGGTAAAAATGACCTCAACACACAGGCGTGAAATGGCTCAGCAGCGAAAGGGTTAAATCTCATAGTACATTTAAGCAGAGTGCACTACATATTATATCTTGATATGTGTAAAGACATACCTCTGGAAAATATACATAATACACTGTGATAAATGTTCCATTGTTTCAAGAGTAATTTAAATGATTTCTGTTCAAAAAAAGTATTCAGACAGTCACAATCCTCTAGTAACATTACATTTTAAATAAAACATTAAATAATGAGGAAATAGTGTCAAACTCTTCAATTTTGTACTAATCTATAAGAAAGCAAAAGTGCTGACCATGTTTTATCATACAAAATAAAATAAGAAAGGAGGTGGTTGCTTGATGTTTACAAAAATAGAACATCAATCTTACCTTCAACCCATCCTTGACTAACAGGATTACGCTTAAAAGCAATTGGCTAATGTTAAAATGACTGAAGAACTGACATGGTTAGACCGTTTTTCAAGTGGTATTGCCACCATATGATGTGCACACTCCTGAAAAGCTCATAAGAGATTCAAGAAAACTGTTACTTGCTAGAATACACAAATTACATTTCAACGACCTTGTATAATTAAAGGCATATAAACCCCATTGGATAAAAATATTGCATGCAAAGGAATCAAAGTGGGAGAGCTGTTAAAATAAGTACAACCGATTGCCAATAAAAAGACTCGGTGATCATGTACATCCAGAAGTATAAAAATTGGTATGACTAGGGACGGAAGTAGATCCATGTTTGTTGTGGAACTAATATGAAGCTGTAATAGCTTTAAATGGAAATTCTAGTGATTTTGCAACTAGGTTCTAATTAATATATTATGTACAAAAAAAGTCCATATGCAAGTTACATAGATTATCCATTTTGCATCTATTTACTTATTCAGTTTTTAGAGTCTTATCTCCGGAGGCAGGCTGATCTTGGTAAGTCATGTATTCAGCTCCCTACTTTGGGGAACCATCCCCACAGACTGCAGTGTATATCTTTAGTAGAACCAATGGTATACCAAAACATTCCATGACATGACAAACCCCCCCTGATCTGAGAGCCTCCTTGCCTCCAGACAGTGGCAGGATCATAAGTAATATTGGCAATCCATGCTGCTGATATCCTATAAGCTTTAGACATTGTTTATGGGGCTCATTTACAAATGAAATTACTTTGCAATAAACTGATTGGCAAATGTGCAATTTATTGTAAAACGGTGTATGTACAATGTTAAGTGCTGTTAAGAACCACTGAAACCGTGCATAGATGCCACTGGTAGTGAAAGGCGTTAACTAAGACATCAGTCTTCCATAACAATGTTCATAATAAAGAGTACAATGCACATATTTGTTTCTTGGAAAATGCTGCCATGATGCTAAGAAGTCAAATTCTAAAAAATAATAAGGGAAAGCATTAACTTTATTTTCTTTGGTCTTGCAGAAACATTCACCCTTGATGTTTCTCCAGTAGGTTTTTGCTGGGTTTTTTAACCCTACAGAGTCGGTCATGACAACCACATTTTTCAGATAATCGAACTTGCCCTTGGTCAAGAAAAAAAAAGTTGAAATGTCATATTTCATTACAAATCATTTCTGCCTCGAATGGTGTTTCTCTACTGGTTTTTAGTGTGTTTCTCATGTAGACTCCAGTCTAGAAATGTTGTTTAATTCTTGCTCTCCAGTATTTATAGCATTGATACAATCACGCCACTTTTAATGATTGTCTTTTTGAACCTACTCTTCTTCCTATGCTTATAAATCCATAATAGAAATAATAATAGCAGTGTTTTTAATAACTACTTTATAGTATACTGTATATTATTTTATATAATTATTTTACAAACTATGTTACCCCCCACCCCCATGGAATTCTTTTATATGCGTAATTCTCATCTACTTTATAGGAATATTAATTATGTCAGACAGAAAGAATTGCCCCTAATCATAAATTTATTTTCATAAGGGTCACAGTGTTCACAATTTTTCCTATCCTTTAATCTGTATAAGATTTTGGGCAATATTCCAATGTTGTTATTATCGAGCTGTACAACATAAGAGCTTGAGGATTTAGCTTAATTTTACCACGCCCTGTTCCATCCGAGCCATTGCGGCGCCTTACTGTACATTAACGCCTCTTATATTTTATATGGGATACATTAACCTGCAGGTATTAGATGAAGAACAAGCTATTCCAACTTTGCTCATTGTTCACCTGCATCTGGTGTTATTCAGTGATTAATAGCAACTTCTTATCCATTATGTTAAGTGATTTCGCTTTGGCAAAATCACTTAACACATTAATTTAACCGTCATGGAAATTCCTTACTTTAGATCCCTTGACGAACAGAGCAGCGCGATCCCTGGATGCAACTGAACACTAGAAACAAAGAGATCCTGTGTTCTTCTGCAAATCCTTCAACTGTCTGAGCGTGAGTCCACTTGCATAAGCTCCTGCATAGCTCAAGTGCAGTTGTGCATGGCTCCGCAGAGTCCTGTGGACTTCTGGAGCTGATTACAGTGGCTGTGCACAGCACTGACCAAATCCTGTTACTATCAACTCAAGAACATTGACCGTGTCCACCCCTTTCGGACGCAAGATACTGAAAAGGTTCTGGTTCAAGCACTTGTCATTTCACAACTTGATTAATGCAATATGCTCCTTACTGGCCTCCCCAACGCCCGTATTGCCCCTTTGCAATCGGTAATGATTGCAAGTACCGGGCTTAATTTTCTCACCAGACGCTCCTCGTGTACCTCCCCTCTGCCGGTCCCTCCATTGTCTTCCTGTACGTTTCAGGATACAGTTTAAAATACTGACGCTCACGTTCAAATTGCTCAATAACTCAACCCCTCCCTACATGTCTTCATTACTCTGCAAGCAGATCCCATCTAGACTCCTCTGGCCAGCGGGTGACCTCCGTCTGTCCTCTGTCTAAATCCGTGCTGCCAACTCTCGCCTCCAAGACTGACTTCTCAAAGGCAGCTCTGGTCCTGTGGAATGACTTACCTCATCCTATCAATCTCTCAACCAATCTTCAGTCCTTCAGGAAATCCCTCAAAGCCCATCTCTTCAGATCAGCATACCACATCAGTGATACAGCTCACCCCTCTGCTCATCTACTCAAACATGATTGAAGCCATTTCCATGGCCCCACCATTCCTGAACCGCTGGCACTAATCCAGTAAAACTTCCCTTGTCTTCCTCAACCCCAATCCCTTTAGAGAGTAAGGTCCTATGAGCAGGGCCCTCTACACCTCTTGTTTCCATCCTATGTCAGTTTATCTGTATCTCGTTGCTTTTAGTTATTGTAAAGCGCTGCAGAAACTGTTGGCGCTATAAATAATGATAATAATAATAGTAATAATAATTATCCACCAACGACTCCGAAGTATTCCAAATCAAGCTGCTAATAAAGCAGCTCAGTTGGAATACAGACCTTAATGGTGAGTCGCTAATGGTTAACGGCTCTTGCACAAGTTTATCATTAGCGTCTCACTGTTAATATCTTGGTTGGATTTGGGCCTTCAGTCTCTGAAAAGTAGGATGAAAGGAGGGCCCTGACCCATGTGTTCACCTGTTTATTCTGCAAACCAATCCACTAATGGAAAATGTAATGTATTGTGTTTTGCCTATGTTTCTTTTTGAGCCATCCTGACCACCGTAGTTAGTCTTCCTGATCCCTCCCCCCCCTCCATTTTGTGTTCAGTTATAGATTAAACATCTACAGGAGCACAGCTCTGTTTTGAAGCTCTGTGTCTGTCACATTACTTTACATGGTGTCAGAAGTCTGTCTGGAACAGATCTCACGCTTACTATGGCATTATCGCAGTTTGAACACACCCAAGATTGACTGGGAAGCTCCAGACTTGTACCAAGAGTTTGAAAGATTTCGCAGCCACGTCTCCTTTGTGTTTGATGGACCGCTCTCAGAACAAACACTGAAGCAGCGCACAGGTTGGTTGGGAACGTGGATTGGCGAGCAGGGCAGAGAGTTATATAAAACGCTACCCTGGGGAGAAGGGGAGAAGGATGATCCATCTAAAGTACTGGATAAATTTGCCAGCTATATAAGGCCAAGAAAGAATAAGAGAATTGCCAGACACCGCTTTAAGCAGAGAAAACAAGGAGTCACTGAGGGATTTGACCACTTTGTGAAGGATTTAAGACTCCTGCTAATGGATTGCGAGTTTGCTGATCCAGATGATTGTTAATCGATACAATAATCGCTGGAATCAAAGAAAAGCGCGTCCAGGAGAGACTCTTAGACAAGGGGAAGATCAACACTACCAAAAGCAATTGAAATGCCCAACAGTTTGAACTGTCACAGAAGCACATTACCAATATCAGAGAAGAAGAATCTCAAGTGCAAGCAATAAAGGTGAATACACAATTCCAAACTGCAAATAAAAAGCCTATCTACAATATCAGCCAAAGTTGTGGGCAGAAAAGACATGAATGTTAGGACCCGAGGGTTGCGTCCTCCTCGCGGTCCCTCCTGGTGTCCTATGCGCGCGGGCCGCCGCCGCTTCCGGGTATGAGGCTTCCCAGCGGCGTGACGTCATCACGCCTCCACCGTGGTGCCTCCTGTGTCATGTGATCCTGTTGGCCAATCGGGAGGCAGGGCGCCTGATTTAAACCTGCTTTTTGCTTTTGTCTGCGCCCTTTCGTGGTTTTAGCTTGCTTAGACCCTTTGGTGCTGTATTCTAGATTCTGATTTGACTTACTGTGCATGACCTGGCTTTTGGCAACCGACTCTGAGTATCTCTATATCCCTTTGACCCGGCTTTTGTGTTTTGACGCTGCATTTGGTTTCTCCTGTGTACTGTACTGTATTACTACTCGCTATCACTTAACCCAGCCACCACAAGGACTGGTATTGTGATTAGATTTCGAGGTTTTTCCTGTTACCTGTGTATCCTCCTAACGTACCCTTCGACTTGCGTGTACTAGCTTGACGTACACTCTCTGGCACTCCGTATTGTCTTGTTTCTAGACCAGCCACCCTTAGGACTGGTCTCTGTCCTCTTTGCCTACGTCCCTGCCTTATAGGTTCACTTCTAGCTACTGCGTAACCCAGCCAACTACAAGGACTGGTATCGCATTTAGGGTTCCACCCTCCTGTTTCGCCTTAGGGCTGACCATAGCTACCTACGGGTACGTGTGTCCGCCTGACATCACGAAAGGGCCATGGACCTTGCAGGGACCGCTCAGCAACTCTCTGGCTTGGAAAGTCGTTTGGAGGATCAAGATCATCGTCTTGATCAGTTCGCCCAGGCCCTCCAAACCCTGCTTAACCGCACTGCCCCTACCCAGGTAGAGGTTTCCCCTCCAGTCAAGCCGCCTCCTTCCGAACCATTTTCTGTGCCTACTTCGTATCCTAACTTGCTACCTCCGGTACGTTACGGAGGTGATCCTAACGCTTGTAGAGGTTTTTTAAATCAGATCTCTATTCACTTTGAATTAACCCCGTGGTCTTACCCTACTGATCGTGCCAAGATCGCCTTTGTTATTAACCATCTAACCGATAAAGCGCTATGTTGGGCTAACCCTCTCTGGGACACCGATAAACCTATTGTGTATAATTATCGTGAATTTATGTCGGCTTTTCGTAGAGTGTTTGACCCTCCGGGGCGAAAAACCAATGCTGCTAAGTCCTTGTTGCGCTTACGTCAGGGTACGAAATCCCTGGGTGATTATGCACTAGAGTTCAGGTCTTTGGCCTCAGAATTAAACTGGAATAATGAGGCTTTAGTAGCCGTGTTTTCTGAGGGGTTAAACGATGAACTTCAGGACGAAATAGCAGCCAGAGATCTCCCAGAAGAGCTAGAGGATTTAATAACCTACCTGTCTTTCATAGATGAACGTCTTCGCCATCGTAGACATACCAAGGAGAGGTCGAAAAAACCACTTCTTAGGACGCCTCCCCGGTTTTCTGTACCTTTGCTTCCCGAGTCACACCCTCCCGCCGAACCTATGCAATTAGATAGCACCAAACTACCAGACAGTGAGAAACAACGCCGGAGGCGTGAGGGTTTATGTCTGTATTGTGGATTGGGGGGTCACTTACTGAAGGGTTGTCCCAAGCGCCCGCAGGGCCCATCGGGAAACTCTCGTGCCTGAGTGCCTTTAGGGGACAGCTCTTGGGTACTTTTCCGTCGTCCCCCAAACTGGAAAATAGACTCCGGGTTCCGGTTACTCTATCCTGGGAGAGTTCCCGTAACCCGGTTAATCTTTACGCATTAGTCGACTCCGGTGCTGCCGATAACTTTATCGATTTGGGTTTCGCCCAGAAACATGCCATACCCCTTGTAGAAAAGAAAACGCCATTACTCGTACAAGCCATTGACGGTAGACCTCTTGAAACCCCTTTTGTCTTGTTTGAAACTCAGAACATTTCTGTGGGGATAGGGTTATGTCATAAAGAAGAGATGTTTTTTCATGCCATTACTTCGCCTTCCTATCCTATCGTACTTGGTTACCCCTGGTTAACCCGTCATAACCCTGTCATTGATTGGCGAGCCCGTCAGATTGCTAAGTGGGATAACGATTGTTTGCTCTCCTGCATTCAGATTCCCTTGTCCGTTAACACCCTTAACGTACCCACGTCTCCACCTCTCTCTACGATTATTCCCCCTCCATATGCTGATTTGGCTCCTGTGTTTGATAAAAGAGAGGCCGACAAATTACCCCCGCATCGTCCCTACGACTGCGCCATTGACCTTCTCCCAGGTGCCGTTCCTCCCCGAGGGGCAGTTTATCCGTTATCTGAAAAAGAGAATAGGGTACTGGAGGAGTACATTACCGATTCCCTCCAAAAGGGGTTCATTCGCCCCTCGTCTTCCCCAGCCGGTGCGGGTTTCTTTTTTGTTCGGAAAAAGGAGGGAGATCTTAGACCCTGTATCGACTTCCGTGGTTTGAATAAAATAACCGTCAAGAACGCCTATCCCATTCCACTCATCCCTGAATTGTTCGATCGCCTGAAATTCTCCAAGGTGTTCACTAAATTAGACCTTAGGGGAGCTTACAATCTTATACGCATTAGAGAGGGGGATGAGTGGAAGACTGCCTTCAATACTAGACTCGGTCATTACGAGTACTTGGTTATGCCCTTTGGCTTGTGCAACGCCCCTGCGATTTTTCAGGCATTCATTAATGATGTGTTAAGAGAGTATACTCCTTGTTTTGTTGTGGTTTATCTTGACGATGTCCTGATACATTCACCTGACCTGGAAACACACCACCACATGTACGACTAGTCCTATCCAAGTTATTATCTAACGGTCTGTACTGTAAACTCGAGAAATGCTTGTTTGATGTACAACAAGTACAGTTTTTAGGTTATGTGATCTCCTCTTCGGGTTTCATGATGGATTCCTCGAAACTAGATGCAATCCTTCATTGGCCTCTTCCCAAAGGTCTCAAGGCCATTCAACGATTTATTGGTTTCTCCAATTATTACAGAAGGTTTATTAAAGGGTTTTCATCGATTATTGCACCCATTACAGCCTTGACCAAAAAGGGTACTGACACTCTGAGTTGGCCTCCCACCGCTGTGGAGGCATTTGAGAAACTAAAGGCCGCCTTTTCCACAGCTCCCATTCTTAATCACCCTGACCCCACCAAACCTTTCATATTGGAAGTAGACGCCTCAGAGTCTGGGGTGGGAGCTGTACTGTCCCAACGTGCTGCGGAGGACCAACCTTTGTTACCCTGCGGGTTCTTCTCTAAAAAGTTATCACCTACTGAGACCCGTTATGACATCGGAGACAGGGAATTGTTGGCTATCATATTGGCTCTGAAAGAGTGGCGCCACCTGTTAGAGGGTTCCATTTGCACATTTTCCATACTAACCGACCATAAGAATTTAACCTATCTATCTGAGGCTAGGAGGTTGAACCCCAGACAAGCCCGATGGGCTCTTTTCCTTACTCGGTTCGATTTTGTCATTTCTTACAGACCCGGGTCTAAAAATGTTAAAGCCGACGCACTATCTAGACAGCACGAGCCCATGTCTACTCAACCCCTAGTACCAGCCCCCATTGTACCCGAGGACAAAATCCTGGCTTCTCTGAACACCCAAATTGATTCTCCGTTTTGGGAGTCCTTACTATCCAAACAAGCTCTAGCACCTTCGTCTAAACCACCCGATAGGTTATTCGTTCCTCCTGAGGAGGTTCTAATGGCTCTAAGACTGTTTCATGAATCGAAGTTTGCCGGTCATTTTGGTATAGAAAAAACTCTATCTCATATTCGTAGGCACCTTTGGTGGCCCACACTTGCTAAAGACGTTAAAGATTTTGTTACTACCTGTCCAGTGTGTACCTGTTCCAAACCCTCCCGGCTAAAACCCACTGGTCTCCTCCAACCACTACCTGTACCTGAACGTCCCTGGTCCCATTTAGCCATGGACTTCCTAGTGGAACTGCCTCCTTCGTCTGGTCATACAGTAATTTTTGTCGTGGTTGACCGCTTTTCTAAAATGGCACATTTTATTCCGTTGAAAAAACTTCCCTCCTCTATCGAGCTGGCACACGTTTTTACTAAAGAAATATTCCGACTACATGGCGTTCCTAACGTGATTGTGTCAGATCGTGGTTCCCAATTTATTTCCAAATTTTGGAGGGGTTTTTGTCAACAATTAGGAGTTCAGCTCTCATTTTCCTCTGCGTATCATCCACAGACGAACGGATTAGCTGAGAGAACAAATCAGACACTAGAGACGTATTTAAGGTGCTTTATTTCTGATGCTCAGGATAATTGGGTCTCACTATTGCCGTGGGCGGAATTTGCGTACAATAATGCCACATCTCAGTCACCAAATATTCTCCGTTCGAGATCGTTACTGGTATGCACCCCACTGTGTTTCCGTCTTCCTTTACACATCGAAATATTCCGGTCCTGGAGGACCACCTCCGTGTCCTGCGTTCCATCTGGGAAAAGACCAAGTCGAATCTCGAATCCGTCTCTCTCATCCAGAAGCGTTCTGCTGACCTGAGACGCAGGCCATCACCGGTCTATCATGTGGGGGACAAAGTATGGCTCAGTACACGACATTAGGTTAAAGGTCCCGTCCATGAAATTTGCACCCCGATTTATTGGACCCTACAAGATCCTTCGGTGTATTAACCCCGTATCGTACGCCTTGCAATTACCCCCGTCCCTTCGTATACCCAATACTTTTCATGTGTCCTTACTTAAACCTCTCCTGTGTAATCGTTTTACTCGTCCTGAGGGTCTCCCTCCTCCTCCTGTTGTGGTGGACGGGTGCCCTGAATTCGAAGTTGAGTCCATTCTAGATTCCCGTCGCTCTCGGAACAGGCTGCAATACTTGGTTCATTGGAGAGGCTATGGTCCCGCGGACCGGTCATGGGTCTCCCTCCGCGATCTTCATGCCCCCCGTTTGTTGGCCGCTTTCCATCGTCGCTATCCTGCCAAACCGGCTCCTGTCCGCCCGGTGGGCGTTTCTCGAGTGGGGGGTGCTGTTAGGACCCGAGGGTTGCGTCCTCCTCGCGGTCCCTCCTGGTGTCCTATGCGCGCGGCCGCCGCCGCTTCCGGGTATGAGGCTTCCCAGCGGCGTGACGTCATCACGCCTCCACCGTGGTGCCTCCTGTGTCATGTGATCCTGTTGGCCAATCGGGAGGCAGGGCGCCTGATTTAAACCTGCTTTTTGCTTTTGTCTGCGCCCTTTCGTGGTTTTAGCTTGCTAGACCCTTTGGTGCTGTATTCTAGATTCTGATTTGACTTACTGTGCATGACCTGGCTTTTGGCAACCGACTCTGAGTATCTCTATATCCCTTTGACCCGGCTTTTGTGTTTTGACGCTGCATTTGGTTTCTCCCTGTGTACTGTACTGTATTACTACTCGCTATCACTTAACCCAGCCACCACAAGGACTGGTATTGTGATTAGATTTCGAGGTTTTTCCTGTTACCTGTGTATCCTCCTAACGTACCCTTCGACTTGCGTGTACTAGCTTGACGTACACTCTCTGGCACTCCGTATTGTCTTGTTTCTAGACCAGCCACCCTTAGGACTGGTCTTCTGTCCTCTTTGCCTACGTCCCTGCCTTATAGGTTCACTTCTAGCTACTGCGTAACCCAGCCAACTACAAGGACTGGTATCGCATTTAGGGTTCCACCCTCCTGTTTCGCCCTAGGGCTGACCATAGCTACCTACGGGTACGTGTGTCCGCCTGACATCGAATACTTTACCGGACATACACTGTTTAAATTGTGGAAAAGATTCCCAGCATAAGTGACCCAGGGCAGATGTCCAGCGAAAAGGGTTCTGTCTCTCGTACTGCCACAAACCAAACCACTGGGTGGCAGTGGTGCAAAAGTCAGTAAACATCAGTTAGTGTGCCAGCAGCAATCAGAAACTGAGGACGAGGAGGTACTGGCATAAATCTCACACGAACGGAATGAGCACTAATGATGACAAAATGGACTGCGGACATTGAAATCCTGTCTCGGCAAGTGCTATTCAGAATTGATACTGGTGCAAAGTGCAACACATTGACTTTAAGTAATTATCAGACACTCCCGCATGTAGGTGAGCTTAAGCGCTCTAATCGAGTGCTAAAGTCCTACTCTAACCACAGGCTGAAGCCCATAGCTGCGGTGGACCTTCTAATCAAATTCAAGAATACAGAGATACCAGCAGAATTTGAGATTGTGGACATTTTGCAAGAAAATGTGCTTAGTGGCGCAACAGCAGAAGCCTTAGGTTTAGTGATGCGGCTCCATGCGCTGCAGCCTACTATGAAAAGCAACACACGACACTCTATCCAAGTGGCAACAACAGGACCTCTGCCAGTTGGGCTAGATGATTACCCAGAACTGACTCGCACTACTGGAACCTTGCCGGGCAAGTACACAATCAAAATTGATCCTGAAGCACAAGGTGTGGTTCATCCTGTCCGCCGTCAACCAGCTGCACTGAGAAATAAGATACTAGAAAAACTACAAGAGATGGTTAAAGATGGCTACATCACCAAAGTTAACCAACCAACCGAGTGGGTGAGTTCTATGGTGGCAGCTGTGCGTAATGACAAAATAAGAATCTGTATTGACCCGAGCGACTTAAATAAAGTCATTAAGAGGGAACATTACCCAATGCGCACCATCGAGGAGGTAGTCTCTTCAATACCTGGTGCTAAAGTTTTCTCTGTTTTGGATGCAAAATCTGGGTTCCTACAAATAGAATTGGATGAAGCGTCATCATTCCTGACAACCTTCAACACGCCCATTGGCAGATTTAGGTGGCTTAGGCTTCCTTTTGGTCTAAAATGTGCACCTGAAATATTCCAGCGTATTATGGACGAAATGCTTGAGGGTATTAGCGGCGCAATCAGTGTGATGGATGACATTCTCATTGCGGCCCCTTCAGTACCGGAACATGATGAGATTCTCCGTAAGGTAATTCAGAGAGCCACAAGCTACAACCTGAGTCTCAACTTTGATAAATGCCACGTCAAGCAATCTTCTGTGCCCTATGTAGGACACCTGATAACAGCAGATGGCCTGAAGGCAGACCCTGCAAAAATAGAGGCTGTGAAATCCATGCCAACACCAAGAGACAAGGATGGTGTCCGTCGCTTCTTAGGGTTTGTCACCTACCTCTCGAAATTCCTGCCCAATCTCAGCGAAGTTGATGCACCTCTGAGACAACTTCTTAAAACTGATGTGGAATTTGCCTGGCAGCCAGCTCAACAACAAGCCTTTGACACACTCAAAGACATGTGCACTGAGTCTCCTGTGCTACAATTTTTTGATCCATCCAAGTCTGTCGAAATTTTCTGTGATGCCAGCAGCAACGGCCTCGGTGCAGTATTGTTGCAGGACAGCCACCCCATTGCCTTTTCGTCCAGGTCACTAACAGACACTGAAACTCGTTATGCGCAAATCGAGAAGGAGATGCTGTCAATTGTTCATGCATGTGTCAAGTTTCATAATTACATATTTGGAAACCACGTAACCATCTACAATGACCATAAGCCTCTGGAGGATATTTTTAGGAAGCCATTGCTCTCTACCCCCATGCGCATTCAGAGGATGCGCCTTCGCTTGCAGTGGTATGATCTCACCGTTAAGTACAGACGGGGCAAAGATATGGAATTGCCGGATACGCTGTCGAGAGCCCAGTTACCTGTGAACAAGCCTGAGATGGAAGGCTTAGAGTGCGTCTCCATGCTTCATTTTGTTTCAGTCAGTGAGCAGAAATACTCAGAGCTGCAGAACTGCACAAGAGAAGAGCTCAGCTGTCTTCAAAGGATAATCCGGCAAGGCTGGCCAGACCACAGGCATGATCTCCCAAATGAACTACAACCATACTGGGACTCGCGAAGCCAGCTTGTTGTCTCCGATGGCGTTGTGTACAAAGGCCTGCGTATAGTGGTTCCCCCTTCTATGCAAGCTCACATGTTGAAGCTCATACATCAGTCCCACTTGGGAATAGTGAAGAGCAAGCAGAGAGCCCGTGAGGTCCTATACTGGCCAGGTATGAGCTCTGTAATTGAACAAATGGTAAAGAACTGTGGCAAGTGTGCAGACTTCCAGAATAAACTGCCAAGACAACCCCTACGTCCAACAGAAACCCCCAGTTTTCCCTTTGAAGAAGTAGCCTCGGACCTGTTTGAGTTCGAAGGGACCCATTACATTCTGCTGGTGGATTACTACTCAAAGTTCATCGAAGTGGACACGCTGAAGAATCTACATTGTCGCAGTATCATAGAAAAGCTGAAGGCTCAGTTTAGCAGGCATGGGATCCCTGTCATCCTTCGAACAGACAATGGCCCTCAATATGCAGCAGAGGAATTTAAGGTGTTCTGCCAAAGTTATGGAATTACTCACAGAACTTCGTCACCCCACACACCACATTCCAATGGTGAAGCCGAGCGTGCAGTCCAGACTGTTAAAAAACTTTGGGCCAAAGCCAGGGCTCGAGTCGAGCGGGAACGCGCAGGAACGGCGTTCCCGCACTTTTCCCACAGCGGGAACGCTGCGGGAACGCAGCGTTCCCGCTGTGGCCCGAGCCCGAACGCCGCCGCCGCACATTGCCGGCGGCCGGCGTGCTTCCTGTTACAAGGGCCAGCTGACGGGAGGTGGAGCCGCTCGCCTGGCTGTTTCATAGTTCCCAGGCGAGCGGCTGCACTTCCTGTCAGCGGCCACTGAAGCAGGAAGCACGCGGCCGCTGGCAATGTGGAGAAGCAGCAGCAAAGGTGAGCTGGGGGGGCAGTATCCCTGAGACCTGGGGGGGGCAGTATCCCTGAGACCAGGGGGGCAATATCCATGAGACCAGGGGGGCAATATCCATGAGACCAGGGGGGCAATATCCATGAGACCAGGGGGGCAATATCCATGAGACCAGGGGGGCAATATCCATGAGACCAGGGGGGCAATATCCATGAGACCAGGGGCATATCCATGAGAGCTGGGGCAATATCCATGAGAGCTGGGGCATTATCCATGAGAGCTGGGGCAATATCCATGAGAGCTGGGGCAATATCCATGAGAGCTGGGGCATTATCCATGAGAGCTGGGGCATTATCCATGAGAGCTGGGGCATTATCCATGAGAGCTGGGGCAATATCCATGAGAGCTGGGGCAATATCCATGAGACCTGGGGCATTATCCATGAGACCTGGGGCATTATCCATGAGACCTGGGGCAATATCCATGAGAGCTGGGGCATTATCCATGAGACCTGGGGCATTATCCATGAGAGCTGGGGCATTATCCATGAGAGCTGGGGCAATATCCATGAGAGCTGGGGCAATATCCATGAGAGCTGGGGCAATATCCATGAGAGCTGGGGCAATATCCATGAGAGCTGGGGCATTATCCATGAGACCTGGGGCATTATCATGAGAGCTGGGGCAATATCCATGAGAGCTGGGGCATTATCCATGAGAGCTGGGGCATTATCCATGAGAGCTGGGGCATTATCCATGAGAGCTGGGGCATTATCCATGAGAGCTGGGGCAATATCCATGAGAGCTGGGGCATTATCCATGAGACCTGGGGGCATTATCCATGAGACCTGGGGCAATATCCATGAGAGCTGGGGCAATATCCATGAGAGCTGGGGCATTATCCATGAGAGCTGGGGCATTATCCATGAGAGCTGGGGCATTATCCATGAGAGCTGGGGCAATATCCATGAGAGCTGGGGCATTATCCATGAGAGCTGGGGCATTATCCATGAGAGCTGGGGCATTATCCATGAGACCTGGGGCAATATCCATGAGAGCTGGGGGCATTATCCATGAGACCTGGGGCAATATCCATGAGAGCTGGGGGCATTATCCATGAGAGCTGGGGGCATTATCCATGAGAGCTGGGGGCAATATCCATGAGAGCTGGGGCATTATCCATGAGGGCTGGGGCATTATCCATGAGAGCTGGGGCATTATCCATGAGAGCTGGGGCATTATCCATGAGAGCTGGGGCATTATCCATGAGAGCTGGGGCATTATCCATGAGAGCTGGGGGCATTATCCATGAGAGCTGGGGCATTATCCATGAGAGCTGGGGCATTATCCATGAGAGCTGGAGCATATCCATGAGACCAGGGGGGCAATATCCATGAGACCTGGGGCATTATCCATGAGACCTGGGGGCATTATCCATGAGAGCTGGGGCATTATCCATGAGACCTGGGGCAATATCCATGAGAGCTGGGGGGGCATTATCCATGAGACCTGGGGGCATTATCCATATGAGCTGGGGCAATTATATCCATGTGAACTGGGGAAAATATATCCATATAACCAGTGCTGTGCATATTATTCTTGGGGTTCAGTGCTGTGTATGTTATTCTGGGGCTCAGTGCTGTGTATATTATTCTGGGGGCTCAGTGCTGTGTATATTATCCTGGGGGCTCAGTGCTGTGTATATTATTCTTGGGGTTCAGTGCTGTGTATATTATTCTTGGGGTTCAGTGCTGTGTATATTATTCTGGGGGCTCAGTGCTGTGTATGTTATTCTGGGGGTTCAGTGTTGTGTATGTTATTCTGGGGGCTCAGTGCTGTGTATATTATTCTGGAGGCTCAGTGTTGTGTATGTTATTCTGGGGGCTCAGTGCTGTGTATATTATTCTGGGGGCTCAGTGCTGTGTATATTATTCTGGGGCTCAGCGCTGTGTATATTATTCTGGGGGTTCAGCGCTGTGTATATTATTCTGGGGGCTCAGTGCTGTGTATGTTATTCTGGGGGTTCAGTGTTGTGTATGTTATTCTGGGGCTCAGTGCTGTGTATATTATTCTGGAGGCTCAGTGTTGTGTATGTTATTCTGGGGGCTCAGTGCTGTGTATATTATTCTGGGGGCTCAGTGCTGTGTATATTATTCTGGGGCTCAACGCTGTGTATATTATTCTGGGGGTTCAGCGCTGTGTATATTATTCTGGGGGCTCAGTGCCTGGAGATAGAGATATATATATATATATATATATATATATATATATTTGTATATAAAATGCGTTAGTCCAGTTGCCACAATAACAAGTATACCTGTACGTAGTGATACCTTTCACTGAGCAGTATAGTTTCCAGTTTACACTCTTGAAAGCTTGTCTTTTAAATGTAAAGTTAACCCAATTAAAATGGTATCACCGGCACGCGCTGCTATACTCGTGATATATATATATATATTTTCTTCAGGTAATGGGGGTTGTGGAATTCGTGGGTGAGTTCCCTCACTTTTTTTCCCAGGACTTGACCCCTGGCCAAAGCGTCAGACAAACACCTTGCACTGCTTGATTACAGGACAACTCCACTGGATTCTGTAGGCTTTTCGCCTGCTCAACTGCTGATGGGCAGGCGGCCCCGAAATAGCCTGCCTACTGCTCGTCTGCTGCTCGCACCTGCAGCTTATGATCCCATCAAAGTCAAACAGCGCCTAGACAGAAGCAAATGCATTCAGAAATTCTACTATGACCATAAAAGAGCAAGTGGCCCCGTGCTGAATTGAAGCCTGGAGATGAAGTTCGGATGCAGCCGCACCCAGGCAGTAACAGGTGGTCGCCTGGAGTAGTAGTGAGGTCTCACGATGCCCCTCGATCCTATATTGTAGAAAGTGGAAATAAGGAATACCGTCGCAACGTCCAGCACCTTCGTAAGAGCACACCAGATGCCAATGACTCCCGTCACAGACTTATCAATGATCATTGGGCTGAGTTGATGGAGCCAGTGAGTGCCGAGGAGCCGAGCCTGTGGAACATACTAACTCCCAGCAAGAATCTGCTCCAGTACCACAGTCTGCTAAGGGAATGACGTCAACCGGGCAGTACATCACCAGGCTAGGCAGAGTTGTGAAACCTCCGGACCGGCTTTCCTTGTAGCCAGAGACATGCGTAGCAAACGCGAATGGCGACAGCAGTGTGCCAATAACTGTTCCAGTTCCACTTGCTTATGTACAATGGTGCACTGTTCTGGATGATATGTTATCGTTTGAGTCTCGTTTAAAATGTGCTAACCTTTCCTTTGTTCTTTTGAGGGATGCAAGTTTTCTGTTTATGTAAATTGAGAAGTTTAAAGAAATATCACCGATTTAATATTTGCGATATCTATACTGTATCCCAAGTGACTATGCTAGTTAAGGGTTTGTTTTATACTTACGAAGGGAGATGTAATGTATTGTGTTTTGCCTATGTTTCTTTTTGAGCCATCCTGACCACCGTAGTTAGTCTTCCTGATCCCTCCCCCCCCCTCCATTTTGTGTTCAGTTATAGATTAAACATCTACAGGAGCACAGCTCTGTTTTGAAGCTCTGTGTCTGTCACATTACTTTACAGAAAATATATAACTTTTCTATTTCTCTATGGCATATGCATTATGAAATTTATGACTTGGCGGTATACTTTTTTTCCTCTGTAACCACAAGCCAGCCATACTCAAAGCAACCTCTCCCTCTGCAAGAAAGAAGCCAGAAAAGGTATACTTCAATCAGCACTGCTTTGCCATTTTGGTACTGCTGCTAGTATGTATACATATATATACAAAACAGCAGAAGGTTGCACTCAACCTCAAAACTAAACGGGTGCATCTAAGACATTAAACACAAAAAACTGTGTTTTTTTGCCACAGAAAATAATGGAAGAAGGTGATCAATAATATGGAGTGCTCTTTCTTGGTGTTTTGTGTTTAATGTCTTAGATGCACCCGCTTAGTTTTGAGGTTGAGTGCAACCTTTTGCTGTTTTGTATTTTATAGCTGACTAGGGATGAGCCGAACACCCCCGAGTTCGGTTCGCATTCGAACTTTTCAAAAGATCGAATTCGAACTCGAACACGAACTCAATACAAGTCAATGGGACTCAAAGTTCGATTTTTAGAGTGCCCTCCAAGAGGGCATATATGCTAGATATTTGCCATAAAAGGTGTATGGGGGTCCGGGTAGTGCCCTGGGGGACAGGAAACAAGGACAAAAGTTTTTAAAAATAACGTTTTTAAAGGGACAGTGAGTTTTCCATGAAATAAGGGTTACAAATAAAAACAAAAAATTCCTTCAAATATCGTGCCTAGGAGGTCCCCATAACCTGCTCGTGAAGTGGCGGATTTGTAGGATGTATAGAACAGGAAACAAGGACAAAAAGTTTAAAAAAAAATACGTTTTTAACCCCTTCACTACTGACGACGTGTGGGACACGTCCTCAGTTACTCCTGCTGTATGCTGAGGAGGACGTGTCCCACACGTCATCAACTTTGCGGGACCCCCGGCAGAGATACTCACCTCTCTGTCCGGGGTCTCGCGCCGTTCTGACTTCAGCGTCCTCAGACGCTAAAGTCAAGTTCTTCCCGACGTAATGACATCATTTCCAGGCGACCCCCGGCAATGCCGGGAGATCGCCTGGAAGGGAGGGGGGATCCATTCGGATCCCTCTCCCTCCCGATCTTGGTCCCACAAAAAAAGCCAGGCACCGCTTAAAAGGGGAGAGTCTCCCCTTTTAAGCGGTGCCTGGCTTTAACCCCTTAGGCACCGGGTCGCACTTCGGCGCCTTGCGGCGCTGAATTGTGGCCTAGCTCCGGTGGGGGCTGCCATCTTGGATGGCGGCTCCACCCCCGGGTCCCCCCTCACTGCCTGATGTCCTCACGCATAGCGTGATGACGTCAGATAGCCGGGGAACGCCTAGCTGCCCGGAATCCCCTGGTGGAGATAGGGGGTTCTTTTGAACCCCGATATCTCCGGAACCGTGGCAGCTAGGGGTCAGGGAGGGTGTCAATTGAAAGGCCTGAGCATGGCCTTTCGAATGATATCCAACATGACCAGGTATAAAGTAACAAAATAAAAACAAATAAAAACATGTATTTTTTTGTGTGTTATTTTTATTAATGCAGCAATATTGTTCACATTTCAATTATAATGTGAACAATGATGCTGCACTAAAAATCACATAATTCCCACCCAAAAATGTAATAAGTCCCCATTTCTAATTTTTGTACAAGCACACCCCATAGAAAATATAACCGCAAATGTTCATGTGATAAAAGGTGAAAAAAAACACTTTACACGCGGCAGATTATTAAAAATTCAAGTTTTATTGCATTTTTTGTTATAATATACAGGCAGAACATGACGTATACATATAAAAATGATATATTATGAATCTGCCGAATCTGCCGGAAAGAAAGATATATAATATGTCTGGGTCGTATAATAAAATGTGGCTTCAAATCACGTTTAAACATGATGAGCGAAAGAGGTAAAAATGAGCTCAGCACACAGCGGTGAAATGCCTCAGCAGTGAAAGGGTTAAAGGAACAGTGAGCTTTCCATAAAATAAGGGTTAAAAATAAAAATGAAAAATTCCTTCAAATATCGTGACTAGGAGGTCCCCATAACCTGCCCGTGAAGTGGCGGATTTGTAGGATGTATGGAAACATCGCCATCACAGACCCACACACGACACCTAGCACTCTCAGTCTGCATACAATGTATCAAATTCATGAGACCGGACTAATTAGAAGCACATGTTATTTCCAAACACTAATTAAACACCTGTTGTTTACACCGTTAGAGAGCACAGGTCATTTAGAGGTGAGAATCTTTGCACCTAGATATTAGTTTTTAATTCAATATCTAATAAACCGTTGTTTATAATATTCTGCAGTAAAGAGTCTCTTTATTTCTAGATATTTTAGTATTTTTTAAGCATTTTTTATACTTTTTTCAATTTTATTTTTTTTCGAACTCGAACCGAACACGCCAAAAAGTTCGAAGTTTGCGAACTTTCGAACTGCCGATGTTCGAATCGAACTCTGAACTGATCGAACCGGACAGCTCATCCCTAGAGCTGACAACTCCCATTTGGTATGCACCCCTCCCTGTTTACAGGTGCTCCACCATGACAGCCTATGAAGGACTCGAGCTGCCAGGGAGCTCCAGGGTGAGTTGATCCTGTAAGTGCAGATTCGGTCAAGTTAGATAGGACCTGTCAAAGATGGGGTAACTTGGCGACTGTGACAGGCTTAAGCAAATTATGATCATAACTGTGAACTGAATCCCCATCATTTTATCTCAGTCAGGATTTTTTTGAACATTTTTTTTAAAACTGTGTTTTTTTGCCACAGAAAATGATGGAAGAAGATGGTCAATAATATGGAGTGCTCTTTCTTGGTGTTTTGTACATATATATATATATATATGTGTGTGTTTATTATTGCAGTAGCCATCTGCACATCACAGCAATTCAAAGAACTGCATCCCAGAGCTCCTGTGCTACATTCCCCATATGCAGCAAGTAACTCTGGGGAGGATATGCAAATGACATCTGTCTCAATTTTATTGCATCCTGGGTCTGTTTTTACACAAAACCCTTAAATCAATGCCACGCAATAGTAGATGGCTTTTTATAGCAGAGATCAGGTTTATTTTTGATTGAAAAAATTGCTTTTATTTGGCAATAAAAAACAGTTTTTAACCCTGCATTAGTCGCGGGTCCAAAAATGCAGGAGTGATTGAACACGGTCCCGGGTTTGTGACGTAGCACACATGGTATTCTCTGTGCATTACACCACAGGCTTATCGTATACTGTGTTCCCAGCACAGACACTCAAAGTCCTGTGCCTTACAACACAGCCCCACATACAGGAATGCACCACCCTGACAAACCGCGATGAAAATAAATATGTGGTGTATCCCTTTCAGGCACACACAGAATTATGCATCCTGGTGTTTCTAAGGTCTAGGGGAACCGGGGAACGCTGTACTGGTGTGAATCACCTTTATTAGCGCCAGTCCCGGCCCCCCTTACGTATTAGTTAACTGCACTAGTGGAGAAGGTTGGGAGGTATAGAAGGAAGGGTTGGGACAAGAGTGGGGTACGGAGTGGAGGAGGGTGGGGAGGGAGGGGTAAAAGGGTACATGGAAATACAGACATGAAAAATCAACCCAAACTTACTCCTCTTCATCGTCATCGTCGTTGTCGTCGTTGTCTTCTTCTGCCGAAGCTGTCGATAATAGCATACTCCCGTAGCATGCTTCGAACCAGCCTCACGCAGTCTCCGATGCTGACGTCCTCACGGTGCAGTACCTTGCGGTTCTGGGCGAACCACAAGTCGTCCTTGACACAACACATCAGGCACCATGCACGTTCAATGGCGGCCTCTGTGTGCGTGCGGTCGAAAAGTCCATAGAGCAGAGATCAGGTTTATGCAACTGGTCAAAGCCACTCATCAGCTAGGAGCTAGGCATGACCAATTGCAGTGGATGCTTGGACCCGTAGAGCAAATCAGTACTTACAACGGTTGTGGTGGAGGACAAAAAGTGAGCTAAAAGGCCTCCACGCTATAATTAGTTATGTTTATTATTGCAGAAGCCATCTGCACATCACAGCAATTCAAAGAACTGCATCCCAGATCTCCTGTGCTACATTCCCCATATGCAGCAAGGAGCTCTTGGCCATTCGGCTATCCAGAGAGCAGGCAATTCGCCAAATCCTGGTGAATTGCCTGAACATACGGTGACTGTTCGAGGGCAGTGAAAACCCCATGAAAAAGCACTGCTTCTGCTATTCAGATAACACAAACCAGCAGTGAAAGGTTCCCGAAATGCCCTGCGATTCGGTGGTTTAATTCGGCAAATTTATTCAGGAGAATCCCATAGGCTTCAATGTTAAAAATATTCCCGTTTTAATTCAATATCTAATAAACCGTTCATTATAAAATTCTGCAGTAAAGAGTCTCTTTATTTATAGATTTTTTATATTTTAAGCATTTTTCTGATTTTTTTTTTTTTTAAAAGTTTGATTTTTTTTTAAAGTTTACTTATTTTTTCTGTAACAGCCCTCTTTATTATCATTCCCTGGACCTCATATGCAAATTTCAGACATTTTCGCTCTGTAGTTTCTTTGCAAACAGCGTTTCACTTTCAAACATTCATGCAAACTGTTTTTCTAATTTATTCACTTCTCTCTGTCTGCGGTCTCGGCTTTTCCAGCGGCTTCGCTGCGGGTGATCGGCTCCTGCTCGGGTTTTTCCGTGGTTTTCGGCAGGTTAATCCAGATGTTTTTGTGGGTTTTCGGTGTGCATTCGCTGGGATTTGCGGTTCGTTTTCGTCTGGTTTGCGGTAGCTTTTCCCTGCAATTCGGGGACCCTGTGGTGTTTGCTGAATACACCGCAGGGTCACCGAAATGGGATCGGCAAAAGGAACCGAATTGAAGAGAACGAAAAGTCACCGAACGTGCGGTGACTTTTCAAATCTCTTTGAATAACCCTGAGTGTATCCTTCCTGGTAAAATCCTTTTTAAATAAATAAATATGTGCTGATAACGTAAATCACAGGAAATGCATTAGATATCCAATAGATACAAATAGGCATCCATTATGAATTCAGCAAAATACATAGGAGAGAATTCATCATGGAGCAGCATTAATGAATCACACAGCGGAGAAATTCAAAGGCTGTAACCTACACAAAGCTATTCCAATATCTATCATGATGGCAGAGGACAATATAAACAACAATATATCAGCTTCGTATTTTAATATTCTATTACATGGTAATGGTATATCTCGGCAACTGCATAATAACAGCCACTAAAATCTGCTTGTTTCATCTATTTCTGTACCTAAGCTATAATAATAAACTGCCAAAGGAACAACGGCATTAGTATTTGTATTAGTATTGACTAATCAAGAAATTGCTCGTTCTGTATCATTATAGCTCCATTTTTGAGGTTGCTGTCTTTGATTAGCCTGTATATTGCGATGCGACTTTATCTAAATTTAATGTGCATGAATGAACAGTATTTAATTGCATGTTACAAGAGTGTAATTAAGTTCCCAGTTAAAGCGTAGATGGTTTTTAAATAGTTTTTATTAAAACTGGGTCTCCTACAGTCACTGTGTCTCATAATGCTTCATGTACTTTATATAAAAATAAACACGTCTCTTGAATAAATTGCTAAACATATTGCTCTGCACAGCTGTAGCCCAAGGTAATGTCAGCCAGCGAGGGAAAATATGTATCTGTACTTTGTTCCAAAAAAAGAGAACAGAGTAGCAAAAAGTGCATGAAGAAATGCAGTTCTTGTATATCTGTAGTGCTAATGGTAGCAATCACTAGTTTTGGAAAAAGATTTCATATGCCAGGGATATTAATCTAAACTGAGACAGCCTTACAGAAACAGAAGCACAACATTGTTTATGCTGTGGTTTCTGTGCTAAACATCTAAGGGGTTAACAGTACAATTTTAACCATGTAGAATACTAGGAATAAACTTTCACCACTGTAATGCTGTTGAACACGTGCAGAACAGTGTCTGGTTTCTTCCAGAAATTATGCTTTGATTTGAGGCTAGAGATGTGTATTCGTTTCGGAAAAATTCGGAATTTGGAATGAAATTTGATAATTCGTATTCGTAATTACTTCGATAACGAATCGATACGATACGAATTCGAAACGAAATGGTATATAACAAATTTATTTCATTTTACACTGTGTCTTCATCATAAAAGAAAAATTTGAATAACTGATATCAACTATCGAATTTGAAATGAACTATCAAATTGATATTAACTATCGAATTGATCTTAACTTACAATACAAGTAATAGTCAGCAAAGGACTTTGTGAAACAAATTAATTTGTTTCGCTGTTTAATTTGACTCAAATACTAAATCTGTGACACAGCTTAAAATTTAACACTAGCTTTTCTTTTAACCGCAAAATTTGATTAATTAGGGTTTCATCTAGTGATCCAAAATTAGAATTGATATCAACTATCGAATTGATATATGAAATTCAAATCGATTCGAAATTTCAAATCAAAACAAAACTAGACGAAATGCGAAACTAAATTACAGTCAGGTCCAGAAATATTGGGACATCGACACAATTCTAACATCTTTGGCTCTATAGACCACCACAATGGAGTTGGAATGAAACAAACACAATGTGATTTAACTGCAGACTGTCAGCTTTAATTTGAGGGTATGTACATCCAACTCAGGTGAACGGTGTAGGACTTACAGCAGTTTGCAGATGTGCCTCCCACTTGTTAAGGGACCAAAGGTAATGGGACAGAATAATAATCATAAATCAAACGTTCCCTTCTTAATACTTGGTTGCAAATCCTTTGCAGTCAATCACAGCCTGAAATCTGGAATGTTAAGGGACCAAAGGTAATGGGACAATTGGCTTCTCAGCTGTTCCATGGCCAGGTGTGTGATATTCCCTCATTACCCCAATCACAATGTGCAGATAAAAGGCTCAGAGTTCATTTCAAGTGTGCTATTTGAATTTGGAATCTGTTGCTGTCAACTCTCAAGATGAGATCCAAAGAGCTGTCACTATCAGTGAAGCAAGCCTTAGGCTGAAGAAACAAAACAAACCCATCAGAGAGATAGCAAGAACATTAGGCGTGGCCAAAACAACTGTTTGAAACATTCTCAAAATGAAGGAACGCACCGGTGAGCTCAGCAACACCAAAAGACCCGGGAGACCATGGAAAACAACTGTGGTGGATGACCGAAGAATTCTTTCTCTGGTGAAGAAAACACCCTTCACAACAGTTGGCCAGATCAGGAACACTCTCCAGGAGGTAGGTGTATGTATGTCAAAGTCAACAATCAAGAGAAGACTTCACCGAATACAGAGAGTTCACCACAAGATGTAAACCATTGGTGAGCCTCAAAAACAGGAAGGCCAGATTAGAGTTTGCCAAACAACACCTAACAAAGCCTTCACAGTTCTAGAACAAGAGTATGGAGAAGGAAAGGAACTGCTCATGATCCTAAGCATACCACCTCATCATTGAAGCATGGTGGTGGTAGTGTCATGGCATGGGCATGTATGGCTGCCAATGGAACTGGTTCTCTTGTATTTATTGATGATGTGACTGCTGACAAAAGCAGCAGGATGAATTCTGAAGTGTTTCGGGCAATATTATCTGCTCACATTCAGCCAAATGCTGCAGAACTCATTGGATGGCGCTTCACAGTGCAGATGGACAATGACCTAAAGCATACTGCAAAAGCAACCAAAGAGTTTTTGAAGGGACAGAAGTGGAATGTTATGCAATGGCCAATTCAATCACCTGACCTGAATCCCATTGAGCATGCATTTCACTTGCTGAAGACAAAACTGAAGGGAAAATGCCCCAAGAACAAGCAGGAACTGAAGACAGTTGCAGTAGAGACCTGGCAGAGCATCACCAGGGATGAAACCCAGTGTCTGATGTCTATGCATTCCAGACTTCAGGCTGTGAATTTGACTGCAAAGGATTTGCAACCAAGTATTAAGAAGAGAAGGTTTGATTTATGATTATTATTCTGTTCCATTACCTTTGGTCCCTTAACAAGTGGGAGGCACATCTGCAAACTGCTGTAAGTCCTACACCGTTCACCTGAGTTGGATGTACATACCCTCAAAGCTGTCAGTCTGCAATTAAAGCACATTGTGTTGGTTTCATTCCAACTCCATTGTGGTGGTGTATAGAGCCAGAGATGTTAGAATTGTGTCGATGTCCCAATATTTCTGGACCTGACTGTAGTTACGAAATTCCGAAAACGAAATTATTTAAAAACGTAACAAAACGAAACTGAACAAAACGACTTTTGCAGCCATGCACATCCCTATTTGAGGCCAAACAGCTCATTCATTGTCTACCCAGATTAGAGAATCAGTTATCTCTGAGAGTCCTATAGGTGATTTTTTTTAAGTTCCAAGTGGACTGTAATGTGCCTTTCCATAAGAAAAAGGCATTTTATAGGCCAGTCTCCCATAAAGGCCTGTGTTTACCAATAACCCCTCCTGACCCCACCCCTATAACACACTTCATATTTTTAGCTTTAACTAATTAAAAAAACTTACCTGAGCTCTAGAGTCTCTCTGGGCTCTCTTCCTTTTCGATGGGTCTAGTTTCTGCCACACATATTGTCAATGTGTTGAGTGAGAAGTGAAAGATGATAGAGACATCTGAAATTTGATTGAGTACAGGATGATTTATAAGGACATAGACAAACATACTGACATTAAAACAGTGTGAACAATACATATTTATGATCCTGCCATAAGGAGTAGATGGACTAAGTTGTTGAAAGCTTAACCAACTAATGATTATAATTATTATTGTTCCCTTAGGTTATTTTAAAATCTTTCATATGTTTAAGTCACATTTTACGTATATATACATATTTATACTGTAAGTGAATAGCAAAATACTAACAAGATTGATGGCACATACTTAACGCCAGAAATGAAGGAAGGGATGTCTACCATAGACAAACAGGGTTATTCAAAAAGAATCGAGAAGTCACTGCACGTTCGGGGACTTTTCGTTCTCGTCAATTCAGTGCGATTCGGCGATCCCATTTTGGCGACCCTGCGGTGTATTCAGCAAGCACCACAGGGCCATCGTAGTGCAGGGAAAAGCTGCCGCAAACCCGCCGAACACTCACCGCAAAACCCGACGAACGTATACCGAAACCAGCAAAAACATCTATATTAACCCTGCCGAACATGCCGGAGAAACCTCGAGCAGCCACCGATCACAGCGCAGAGTAACCTCCGGAAAAACCCTACACCGCAGACGAATGGAGTGAAAAAAAAAAAGAAACAGTACACTTGAATGTTTGAAAAGTGAAACACTGTTTGCAAAGAAACTACAGAATGAAAATGTCTGAAATTTATACATAAGATCCAACGAATGATAATAAAAAGGGCTGTTACAGAAAAAAGAAAAAACGATTTAAAGAAACAAACGGAAAAATGCCTAAAGGATCCTAAGAAATCAATAAATAAAGCGACTTTTTACTGCAGAATATTATAATCAACAGTTTATTAGACATTGAATTAAAACGGGACTATTTTTAACATTGAAGCCTATGGGATTCGCCTGAATAAATCTGCCGCATGAAACCACCGAACAGCAGGGCAATTCGGCAACTTTTCATTGCTGGTTTTTGTTCTCTGAATAGACGAAGCATTGCTTCTTTATGGGGATTTCTCTGCCCTCAAACAGGCACCGAACAGGCACAGTATGTGCAGGCAATTCGCTAGGATTTGGCGAACTGCCTGCTCTCTGAATAGCCGAATGGCCAGGAAAGGTAACACTGAATTTCAATTTGTACGGTTACCTTTCGGCCACAATTCGGATCTCTTTGAATAACCCTGAAACTCTCCCAAACTTGATTGAGATCCTGTAAAGAAAACCTATTTTTCTGAATTGACTCTCATTTACAGACTCTTGTACCCATATCCAGAGAGGTTGTAGTGATTTTAGATTTCATGTTATTTTTATGTACCCTTTTCTAAGGGTTGTGTGATTTTTTTTTCCGCTGCAAAACCATATTAAGTTTCAACTGCAAAATACATTTTTGATTTTCCAATGAACCTGGAACTCCGTAGGACCTAAAAAATCACAAGAAAGGTCCAGTGCCTAATTTTTAAATTGGGAGAGCCACTCGGTACTCAGTAAAAGAACTGCCTGGGTGGAGTAGAGGTAAAATCACTGCTCTGCGTGGAGAGAGCCTGTGGAGACATGGGGTCAATCCCAACAAGCACCTCTCCAGTAAGTGTCCTTGGGCAAGACACTTAACACTACATACTCGCCACCCAGGACATACTTGAAAACGAGAGAAATCTCAATGTATCCTTCCTGGTAAAATCCTTTCTCAAAAAAATAAATAAATGCAGAAATCCTAATTTTTTGGAGCTGTGAAGGCCTTGAGAGACCTCTCAGCTCTCTTCAAGATCTTGCAGAAAGGTTTACAGAATCTACGACAAAGACTCTATTGAAGTGTATTTTTATATATTTTTCAAAACGTTAATTCAGCTTTTCTGAGCATATGGAGTTCTATTCCGGCCTTGCTGAATTCAAAAGAAAACAAGTGATAAAGATGAATATAACAAACACAGATTAGTTTATTAATATCATGCAATAAAACTCCTACCTGTGCAATGACTCTACATTTGAAACCAAGTGATTTTTGTATTAGTAACACATAGTTAATCATTCTAATTGTTTTATTCGTGGAAGTAGAAATAATGATTCTGTTTGCTAACCACAAACTAATCACTTTATACTCGCCCATCAAGTATTATGATCTTTATAAATATTGAGATTCTGTAATAGCATTTCAGAAGAGATGCTGAATCCAAACCACTGTCATACTGTTCATTTCCAAAGCTGTAAATCTATTATATTTCACTATTAGCTAGATGGTAACACGCTCCCTAACCCTCTGGACATATAATCTTTATTTGGAACAGCAGCAAATGTATAATAAATGTTAATCTTCCCACTACCTCTTTACAAAATGACACAGTTCTTATTCCAGGTCTTTTTCCTTTCTTCTATTTTTTCTGCTCTAGTCTGAAGCCTTTTTTGTAGGCAATATTGGCATAATATCCTTTGTAAAGTAAAAGAAAAATAGAAGAAATTGTTCTTGCAAAAAATAACTATTTCAAATCATTTCACCGCCATTGAAAAAAAGGTAGGAGTCTCTGTTCATTTTTAGAACGTGAAAAAACAAATACATGTTTTGATTTGTGTTACCTAAAAAAAGACAGAGGGAAATGCACACATATACAGTGAGGGGAAAAATAATTTGATCTCCTGATTTTGTGTGTTTGCCCATTGACGAAGAAATGATAAGTCTATAATTTTAAAGGTAGGTTATTCTAACACAGAGACAGAATAACAGCAAAAACACCCAGAAAAAAGCATTTCAAAAAAGTTATAAATTGATTTGCATTTTAATAAGTGAAATAAGTATTTGACCCCTTCTTAAAACATGACTAAGTACTTGGTGGCAAAACCCTTGTTGGCAATCACAGAGGTCAGATGTTTCTTGTAGTCGGCCACCAGATTTGCACACATCTCAGGAGGGATTTTGTCCCACTCCTCTTTGCAGATCCTCTCCAAGTCATTAAGGATGTCGATGCTGACATTTGGAAAGTTGAGCCTTCAGCTAGTGGCTAGGCCACTCCAGGACCTTAATGTGCTTCTTCGTGAGACAATCCTTTGTTGCCTTGGCCGTCTATTTTGGTCATTATCATGCTGGAATACCCATCTACGACCCATTTTCAATACCCTGGAGGTTCTCACCCAAGATTTGACGGTACATGGTCCATGTCCATCGTTCCTTTCATGCAGTGACGTTGTCCTGTCCCCTTAGCAGCAAAACATCCCCAAAGCATAATGTTTCCACCTCCGTGTTTGACGGTGGGGATGGTGTTCTTAGGGGTCATATGCTGCATTCTTCCTACTCCAAACACGGCGAGTTGAGTTGATACAAAAGAGCTCTATTTTGGTCTCATCTGACCACAACAGTTTCCCCCAGTTCTCCTCTGAATCATTCAGATGTTCATTGACAAACTTCAGACGGGCCTGTACATCTGCTTTCTTGAGCAGGGGGGACCTTGTGGGTGCTGTAGGATTTCAGGATTTTCCTACCAATTGTTTTCTTGGTGACTATGGACCCAGCTGCCTTGAGATCATTGATAAGATCTTCCTGTGTAGTTCTGGGCTGATTCCTCACCGTTCTCATGAACATTGAAACTTCACGAGGTAAGATCTTGCATGGAGCCCCAGACTGAGGGAAATTGACAGTTATTTTGTGTTTCCTCCATTTGCGAATAATCGCACCAACTGTTGTCACCTTCTCACCAAGCTACTTGGCGATGGTCTTGTAGCCCATTCCAGCCTTGTGTAGGTTTCCAATCTTGTGACTGATATCCTTGGACAGCTCTTTCGTCTTGGCCATGGAGGAGAGTTTAGAATCTGGTTGACTGATTGCAACATCCCTTTAAGAGAGTGCTCCTACTCTCAACTCCTTACATGTATAAAAGACACCTAGAAGCCAGAAATCTTGCTGATTGATAGGGGATCAAATACTTATTTCCCTCATTAAAATGCAAATCAATTTATAACTTTTTTGAAATGTGTTTTTCTGGATGTTTTTGTTGTTATTCTGTCTCTCACTGTTAGAATAAACCATTAAAATTATAGACTGCTCTGTTTTTTGTCAGTGGGCAAACATATAAAAATCAGCAGATCAAATATTTTTTTTCCCTCAATATATATATAGAGTGGCTTTGAACAGTTGCATAAACCTGATCTCTGCTAAAAAAATCCGCCATCTAGTGAGGCATGGCATTGATTGAAGGGTTATGTGTGAAAGCAGACCCAGGATGCAAAAAAAATGGAAATTGCAGATGTCATTTGCATGTCTTACCCAGAGTTCTGTGCTGCATATGGGGAATGTAGCACATGATATCTGCGATGCAGTTCTTTGAATTGCTGGGATGAGCAAATGGCCTGTCTGCAATAACAAACTCTATAATTTGCAGTATGGAGGCTTTTAATCTTATTTTTTGCCCTCCACCACAACCTAAATAAGTACTATATATATATATATATATATATATATATATATATATATATATATATATATATATATATATATATATATGGAATGTGGTACAGGAGATCTGGGTTGCAATTCTTTGAATTGCTGTGATGTGTAAGTGGCTTCTGCAATAATAAACACAACTAAATATTGCATGGAGGCTTTTTATCTCACTTTTTGTCCTACACCAAACCCGAAACAGCGCTGTCCTAGGAGTGGCTTTGACCAGTTGCATAAACCTTATCTCTGCTAGAAAGCCATAGTTTGGCATAACATTGATTTTAGGGTTCTGTGTAATAACAGACCCAGGATGCATAAAAGTGAGACAGATGTCATTTGCAAATCCTACCCAGAATTCCTTGCTGCATATGGGGAATGTGGGACAGGAGCTCTGGGATGCAATTCTTTGAATTGCTGTGATGTGTAAGTGGCTTCTGCAATAATAAACACAACTATATATATAATAAAAAAGAACCTAAGTAAAAATGGGTCCTACGGGTCTTAAACTCACCTATCTTGCACAAACAAAAGAAGAGACATTACATTATAGTAAGACAACTGTTTTATTTGCAATTCAATGTTTCGATCATTCACAAAAGCCTGAGAAAGATTCTGTTTGTATCTGTCAGTGTGTCTGTCTGTCAGTTCAATTGTCTGTTTCTATCACTGTTTCTGGGTTTGTCTGCCAATGTGTCTTTGTATTTACAGTCAGAGTTGTTGGCCTCACATCCCTTCCTCTATCTATTTGATTCCTAACAACAGTGCGCAATGACTGACCACCTGCTCAGTTGACTAAAGGGAAAGCATGAAATGAATTAGTAGGGACTGTTCAAGCAAAGCATGACTTCTCTCTATATTGTACCTTGCCATTGGTGGAAAGACTATTGTTACCCTTTGAAGGGGTCTGAGACTCAGGACTGGTATCCAGATTTTCCCTTTCATGCATTGAGACTGATTGTAAGGGCACTATGGGTAAATAGTTCCATGATATTCTTCCTTTGACCTGCTCAGTATATTGCTTTGTATACAGTTAATTAGCTGATTTCTGAAAAACATTCCAGTGGTGTATCAGACATTTCCATTCACATATCATGGAGAAAGACCCTGGAGTCAGTATCACTGGTGCTATTAGCAATAGGCATTAAAGGGACACTACCACTTCCATAAGCTGTAAGTAGATTACGTGTGCATTACAAATAAAACTACAAGATATTATACACACGTTGCTTCTTCTTTTCCTTTGTTTTAAGTAATTGCATGTAAAAAGGAAAAATAAAGTAAGGTTTTTATCTCCGTTTTCCATTTTGTCTATTTTTCCTATGGTGCAACATTTACCAAAAGCTTTGTTTGGTGGCTCTTATTTATTTAATTTACTATATTTAACAGTTAATGAGGTGTAGGAGGGAATGTTTAGATAAGGCAGCAGGAGGGTATTTTTCTACAGGTTAACTGAGATAAGAGATGGCATTTGAGTGAGCTAAAACAGGGTGCTTAACCTGCCTGGCAGTATTCCCGAGTGTGACTCAGGGTTAAATTTCGCTACCGCGATCAGTAATCCCGAGCCACACTCAGGCTGGATGCATACTCACCGCATCCGTCGCTCCCTCACCGTCTCCACAGTTACTGCAGTGTGATCGCGGCAGCTGGCGACTTTGCTTCCTGGTTCCGCTCCCTGCGAGTCACACGATGCAGGGGGGCGGGACCAGGCAGCAAATTCAAAAATGGAAAACAAATTACAGTAAAAAATAGTGTAGAATAAACTTTGTGCTGTGCAGTGGGTGCTGGGATTCCTGTTCAGATGTACACTCCTTTGCCAATGAAATATACAGGACACAGGGGTACCAAAAAAAGAGAATTCTCAAAGCAGCTTTACAGAAATAAAAAGGCAAAAAATCCAACTGTTGGATCTGGGCAAGCACCAGCGAAACTTGTATTGCAAAGCCTTATCACATTTTAGAAATTATTTTTATTTGCCTTTTATTTCTGTAAAGCTGCTTTGAGAATAAATACTTCTTTTTTGGTACCCCCGTGTTCTGTATATTTCATTGGCAAAGGCGTGTACATCTGCACAGGAATCCCAGCACCCAGAGGAAAGAGGCATGTTTTTGGTTTGATTATATTATTATTAATTATCTGCCGACATTTTTCTATGTTTCTATGTTTCTATTATTGAATATCATTTATTTCCATTATTTTGGATAATTATTTGTGGGATAATAAATTATTATTTCTTGTTTCAAACCTTCTCTGACTCCGTGTGTTTACTAGACTCTTGCTTGCACGGATTTCAGTGAGTTATTCCTACAGAATACAGGCTTACTATATAAAACAACACATTTCCTTTCCAAAAAAATTGAAACGCTTTTAGACACAAAATTTTGCAAAAATTAGACCGACAGGGAGGTGAAAAGACTTCCAATCTACCCCCTGGTGATGTTCTTTGAATACATCCCCACAATACAACGATTTGAGTCAGTAATCGACCAATAGACTTCATAGAAACATAGAAACATAGAAAAATGTAGCAGATAAGAACCTTTCGGCCCATCTAGTCTGCCCAATTACATGGATACTTTACCTGGATTTATCTTTTGTTTAGGATAGCCTTATGCCTATCCCATGCTTGCTTAAATTCAATTACTGTTTTGGCCTCTACCACTTCTACTGGAAGACTGTTCCATGTATCCACCACCCTCTCAGTAAAATAATGCTTCCTGATGTTTCTTTTAAACCTTTGCCCCTCTAATCTAAGACTATGTCCTCTTGTTTTGCTACTTTGTTTCCTTTTAAATATACTCCCTTCCTCTACCTTGTGGATTCCCTTTACGTATTTAAATGTCTTATCATATCTCCTCTGTCTCGTCTTTTTTCCAAGCTGTACATGTTAAGATCATTAAGCCTTTCTTGGTAACTTTTCTCCTTCAAGCCGTACACCATTTTAGTAGCCCTTCTCTGAACTCTCTCTAAGATGTCTATATCCTTCTGGAGATACGGTCTCCAGTACTGCACACAGTACTCCAAGTGAGGTCTCACCAGTGCTCTGTACAGTGGCATGAGCACTTCCCTTTTCCTACTGCTAATACCTCTCCCTACACAACCAAGCATTCTGCTAGCATTTCCTGCTGCTCTATTACATTGACTACTTACCCTTAGATCCTCTGAAATAATAACCCCTAAATCCCTTTCCTCAGATGTTGAGGTTAGGACTGTATCAAATATTCTATATTCAGCCCTTGGGTTTTTACGTCCCAGGTGCATTATCTTGCACTTATCCACGTTAAAACTCAATTGCCACAGCTCCGACCATTTTTTTAGTTTACTTAAATCATTTGTCATTTGGCTGATCCCTCCAGGAACGTCAACCCTGTTGCAAATCTTTGTGTCATCAGCAAAAATAAACGAGTAAGAGGAAAATTTGACGTAAACACTAAGAGCGCAGAAACGTAAAAACAGCAGCGGTCACGAACGGACGGATTCGTGTAAAACCGCCCGGTCACTAAGGGGTTAATACCTTCTGCAATATCACTAATAAAAATTTTAATTACAATGGGTTCAAGTACTGACCCCTGAGGTACCCCACTGGTAACAAGACCTTGCGCCGAATAAACTCCATTTACCACAACCCTCTGTTGCCTGTCACTCAGCCACTGCCTAATCCATTCAACAATATTGGAATCCAAGCTCAAAGATTGCAATTTATTGATAAGCCTTCTATGCGGAACAGTATCAAAAGCCTTACTGAAATCTAAATAAGCGATGTCTACTGCACCACCTGTGTCTATTATTTTTGTTACCCAATCAAAAAATCAATAAGATTAGTTTGGCATGATCTCCCTGAGGTAAACCCATGTTGTTTCTGATCCTGTAATCTATGTGTTTTTAGATGTTCAACAATCCTTTCCTTTAACATGGTTTCCATTAATTTCCCCACTACTGACGTAGGACTAACTGGCCTATAGTTCCCAGATTCCTCCCTACTACCCTTCTTGTGAATGGGCACAACATTTGCTAATTTCCAGTCTTCTGGGACGACTCCCGTTAGCAAGGATTGGTTAAATAAATCTATGGCCTTTGCCACAGAGGGAGGACCAAGTGAGGTAAAGATACAGTGGGGGGGCAGTTTACAACACAAAAGGTCACAAAATTTATGCATCCAGTGACACATATAGAGTAAAATATTAACTCAGCGAACAAGAGAAAAGCAAAGCACATGTAAGATATCAGCCACATAAACAAAATAAGGACATTTAAATTTTTGGTGGTATTGTCCCTTTAAATGCCAGAGGCTTCAACAAATATAGGGCTAGTACGGTAACACACTAACAGCAGACTTCCAGAAGCAATGGCGACACTTTGGACTTCCTGGGAGGCTGAGCTGAGTATTAAAAATGTTCCCCTGACATCTCTACTTGTTACACCACTTTTTTTTTCATAGATCAGTTTTTACAACTGTATATATAACAGTGATAAGATCAAATCCAAATACAAGTGTCTTTTACAGATCCGCTCCACAATTCGTTAAAATAATGAATTATAATCAATTTATCTCAAAAACTTCAATTTCAAAAAGGCAGAAAGATAAATAAAGCCAAAAACACTCAACTGGTCTTGGGCAGCCAGTCACATTTCACATGAGCATTGAGATCATGGGATTTAAACCCCCTATGCTACAACTCAAATGCATTAGTGTGATTGACAGGCACCAACCGGGCAAGCTCTTGATTTTACTTGAGCTTTGACATGAGAGATTTGACATGACACATTTCCCACCTTACAGTTCATTATAATATGGAGTTATGTACCCCACCAATCACATTAGCCTATGGCTTCAGGTGACTATTTGAAATAATTTTTTGTGGCAGCTTTCGAATGAAGTTATTAAAACAGGAAACAACTCATAATGCCGTGTAATTCCCTGGTCGCTTCTGGTGCTGATAACTAACAGATCACAAACTTCCGTCAGGAATTGGATTGGTATTACAAGGATTAAAACTGCTTTATCTGTTTTATTCTTCATTGCATATTCAGTGTATTTGGGATTGCATATTAAGTTTCTTTCACTATCATGTTGCCATAGAGCAGTAATCTCAAACCCCAGGCTCCAGTTGTTGCTGAACTACATCTCCCATGATTCCCCAGCCATCTGCTTCATCTAATGAATTTTGGAGATCGTAGGCCATCTACATCTGGAGGCCCAGAGTTTGATATATCTGCCTTAGAGGGTATGTTCTCTTTTCATACTATTCTTTGGTTTGGCCAAGTCAATATGTAGTTGTACCAATTTAGCTTTATTTCACTTGATGTAACTTTATTACTCTCAATACTTTAATTTCTGATTGCACGTGAGTATTATTTCTTCATGATTTCCTTGGTTTTGGCTTTTTTGTGTTTTTTTATGGTTTATCTTCTTTCTTTGTCCTTCAAAGCATAGTCTGATTCTAAACAATGATGCCATATATGTGTAACGGTCAACCAGGTAGGTGGGTGAGGTTGCGAGCCCAGAGGTGCAGTGACACAAGGAGGCAATGGATTGCAACAATAAAGGGGTTTATTTGGAAAGCATCTCAGAACATGAAGGGATAACACAGGAAAAGGGATGCAGACAGACAGACGGACGGACCACACAGGGACGGTTCTTAAAGCAGGATAAACTGATGTAAAGGGAAAAGTCCAGTATGCAGGGAGTCTATGATACACGGGTAAGTCCTTTAGACAAATGCAGGGGTTCACCTGGATGAAGCAAAGGGGTTCTCTTGGATGAAGCCAGAGGGGTTTCTTGGATGAAGCCAGAGGGGTTCTCTTGGATGAAGCCAGAGGGGTTCTCTTGGATGAAGCCAGAGGGGTTCTCTTGGATGAAGCCAGAGGGGTTCTCTTGGATGAAGCCAGAGGGGTTCTCTTGATGAAGCCAGAGGGGTTCTCTTGGATGAAGCCAGAGGGGTTCTCTTGGATGAAGCCAGAGGGGTTCTCTTGGATGAAGCCAGAGGGGTTCTCTTGGATGAAGCCAGAGGGGTTCTCTTGGATGAAGCCAGAGGGGTTCTCTTGGATGAAGCCAGAGGGGTTCTCTTGGATGAGGCCAGAGGGGTTCTCTTGGATGAGGCCAGAGGGGTTCTCTTGGATGAGGCCAGAGGGGTTCTCTTGGATGAGGCCAGAGGGGTTCTCTGGGATGAGGCCAGAGGGGTTCTCTGGGATGAGGCCAGAGGGGTTCTCTGGGATGAAGCCAGAGGGGTTCACTTGGATGAAGCCAGACAGGTCCAGGGGTATGGAAGGCGGTTGTCCGGTAGGCAAGCAAGCCGTCAGATCTTCCGGTAAATCCTGGACACAGGCTTGTCAGCGTAACAGGCTCCTGGCTGCACGAGTTCCACTTAGAAGTGAAGTTTGATGCTGAAGCCTCTAGGTAAGGGTGTGGTTCAGTTATATAGAGGCAGCCGGCTGAATAATGAGATGCACCTGATACTCAGTGCAGAGCTGGATAAAGCAACAGTTTATTCTGTGGCAGCAACTGAAGGGGGCTGCCCTGCAGTATGATGAATGCAATAGCGAGTTTTATCATCTGCGGCGCCGCCGCCGGCGAGGAGCGTGACAATATGAATCTATACCCACGATTCAACAATTTAGGGGTTTTTCCGAGAGTGCCGAATTTGCCACCTAATTGCACCGAATGGTGAATTTCACCATATGGTGCAATTTCGTGGCAATTTGGCTATTCAGGAAGCTAGCAATTCACCAAATATTGCCAAATTGACAGCGACATACGGTGCAATTTGCCTCAGTTCGCCGCAATTCGGCAAACTTTGGCGGGCAGAGAAAATGTCCTATAAAGAAGTAATAGTTAATCTATTCAGAGAATGCCGAACAGCACTGAAATGCTGGCGAAATACCCTGATTTTCGGTGCTTCAGTTTGACAGGTTTAAACAGGTGGATCCCACAGGTTTCAATGGAAAAAAATATAATTTTTTTATTCAACCGTTTATACTTTTCATTTGCAACAAAAAGCCTTTACATTAATTAAGTTTTAGAATTTTTAGGCATTTTTTTCTTGATTTTTTCAGCAAAATGTTTGATTCATTTTTTATTTTTTTTAAATGCCATTTCTTTTTCCGTAACAGACCTTTTTATTATTATTCATAGGACCTTATTTATTATTTCCATGCATTTTCCTGCATTTTTTGTTTTAAACGCTTTTTAAATTATTTTTTTTATTTCTTACAGAGAGCACAGAACAGCTGATTGGCTTTTTCAGCAGCTTCGGCAGCTGATCGGCTTTTTTTCGGCAGGGTTCAGCAGCTGATCAGCTTTTTTCAGTTGTGTTTGGCAGTGTTTGGCTGACGGTTCGGCGGCGTGCAGCGGATCGTTGACTGCGTTCGGCGTTTTGCGGCTGTGTTCGGCGGTCTGTTTGGTGGATCGACGGCTGCGTTCGGCGGTTTGCAGTTGTGTTTGGTGGTCTGTCTGGCAGATCATCAGCTGTGTTCGGCAGTTTGCGGCTGCATTCAGTGGTCTGTTTGGTGGATCGTCGGCTGCGTTCAGAGGGTTTAATGGCACCGTTCGGTGGATCCCTTCGGCGGAATTCGGGGACCCTGAGCTGAATGCTGAATTTCCAGCAGGGTCAATGAATTGAACTCGCTGAAATGCGCCAAACGAGAGAGTACCAAAATGTCAGTGAAATTTCCGTGCTCTCTGTTTAATCCCTTTTGTCATATATATATATATATATGGGCTACCAGCACCAGACATCACAGGATGTTACATTTTACTTTACCATACAAATCTTTTTATCTGTTTTAATCACTTTACACTAAAATCAATAATTGATTCGCTGATTGTTTCCATTTTTTCCATACGTGATGGTTACCAGCTCTGTCACAGTGTTACTGTTCCTCTGTGCTGGACCAACACAGTATCCAGACATGTGTTGAGATTTCAGATAGTGTACAAAATATGGAATGGTCGGCCCTGGTTCCTGGTAGCACCTGTGGTAATTATCTCTAAATTGGCAGAGTGCACAGTCCTACCCAATTTCTGTATATTAAGATTTCAGATAGTGTCTCATATGTCCCTGTTGTCTCTGTTTTGAAACCAACCAGACACTAAATGTTGGGTTGTAGTCCAAGCATTTGTTTGCCTCTGTGGCAAGCTGTCACTCAAATACTATTGATGAAAAAAGATTTTCTTTCAGGATCGGCTACCTCCTGGTACAGGCTTTTAATATTCATGCAGCTATTGTAGATTTTATTGTGGATTTAGATTCTTTAAATAATGTGTGTTTTGTTGTGTGTTTAACATGGACAAATGGGATTGAAAGAATTGAAGACAATAATTTGATGTGTTTTTTTATGGAATGACCCAAAAAAAACAGAGATTAGTACCGCAACAGGAAAAAACAATATGTATATATTTTTGTGGATTCGCCAAGACACCAAAATGTGCTCTCTATCCTATAGCGTACACACAAAGAATAGCAAAGAAAAAGATAGGTGCGGTGCCCCCTATTTCCGTATCTGGTTCGGCTTGATTTACAGACTTGGTGAAATTATCTCTATTATTCTGTAATAGCCCAATAAACTCTGGTCTTTTACAGACTGGAAGGCTATGATCCTTCATTTTTATTGAATTTCATGTGGAGTTTTCTGTGGCCACTCCATAGCTCCTGGAGCACCCATCTGACCATGAACTGTGTGCACCACCCTTCCTATGTTTATTGAACATTGCAAGCAGTGGGGAAGCGTACTACCAGTGCACACTGCCATTATGGAGTAGTAAGAATGGAGTGCAGGGACTGATTTTATGAACACTTAAGTTGTGGGTCCATGTGTTAGTGCGAAAGCAGGCATATTATTATTCTTTATTTATGTAGTGGCAACATATTCCGCAACACTACAATATAGACAGTCTTACAATGCACGAGCGTAACTACCAGGGGGTGCAGAGGGTGCCACCGCATCCGGGCCCTTGAGTCCGGGGGGCCCACACTCGCCTGCCTGGGCCTGGGGGCTTGCCTATATTTTATATATATAATTATTTTTTTAATTTATTTTATACTTATGTGTGAGTTTTACTTTGGAGCTCTGTGATACGCTCATACACACCGCACGTTACTGTGAGTTTTATTGCTGTGGAGCTCTGTGATACACTCATACACACCACATATTATTGTGAGTTTTATTGCTGTGGAGCTATGTGATACGCTCATACACACTACATATTACTGTGAGTTTTATTGCTGCGGTGCTCTGTGATACAGACACACACACACACCCCACATTATTGTGAGTTTTATTGCTGTGGAGCTTTGTGATTTACACTGATGCACACTGCATATTACTGTGAGTTTTATTGCTGTGGAGCTCTGTGATACGCTCATACACACTGCATATTACTGTGAGGTTTATTGCTGTGGAGTTCTGTGACACTCTCATACACACCGCACTTTATTGTGAGTTATTTTGCTGTGGAGTTCTGTGAGATACAAATAGTGCACATTACATTAAAAATGGGATGGACTGAAGAGGTCATAGTGGACCTGGAAAAAATGGGACACTGATTGTCTGGAGTCAACATTGTGGACCTAGAGGGGACCAATGCATGTTGATGGGGGGGAGACAAAATATGTTTTTGCCTAGGGTGGGGGACCTGGGCCCTGAGGTTTCAAGTAACGCCTCTGTTACAATGCATTGAGATCGAACAACATTTGACACACCAACACACCAACACAGGAGGTGTAAATGAGGGCCCTATTCCCATGGGAACTTACAATCTTGGACGTGTTGGAGGGTGAGAAACAGGAGGAGAGCACTACAAGGTGAGAGTGATGGACTGGTTCGGGAAGTAAAGTGTATTAGCGAGTCGGGTGGTAGGCTTCCCTGAACAGGAACGTCTTAAGGAAGGAAAATTAGGTGAAAGTCTGACATCACGAGGGAGTTAGTTCCAGAGGATGGGGGCTGCGTGTGAGAAATCCTGCAGTCTATCGTGGGAAGAGGTGATGCAGGGTGAAGCTAGGCGCAGGTCACTGATTGACCTTAGGGAGTTGGCTGGGTGTATTTGGTGATTATTGAGGACAGGTAGTGGGCTTTGTAGGTCAAGGTGAGGATTTTGAATTTAATTCTGCAGGGGATGGGGAACCAGTGAATGGACTTGCAGTGTGAGGTGGGGTGAAATAGCCTGGCAGAGGCATTTAGGATGGATTGTAGAGGGGAGAGGGAGGCCAGGTAGAAGGTTGTTACAGTAGTCAAGTTGGGAATTTACAAGGGCATGAATGAGTTCTTTGATGGTGTCAGAAATGGCAGAATTTTGGAAATATTGCGCAATTGGTTGCGGCAGGAGGAAAAGAGGCATATGTTCAACGTGTCTAACATTTCATTGAAATCAGTATTTATATGTACATCCAATAACTGTGAAATATTTAGCATCAATGATATTGAAACGGTATCAGATGACACACTAGGCCATACTCAAACTACAAGGATTGAGACTGTAGGCAGATCCAGCATTAAGGTACAGTGAGCATCAGTGGTATGTTGAAAAGTAGTAATTATGCAGATAATACATAGATATTGTGCCTTGAGAAAAGTCCCACAATCTCTTGTATCCACCCAACTCCACTTAATCACCTTTTGATTTCTCCATTCACTTTATTTTCCCTTGTGCATTAGTTAATAGGACTGTCACGAAGGATAATTTTACATACGATTAAGTTCCATCAGTTGAATAGCCTAACAATCACTTTACCATTTCATCATCCGGTATGTCTATTAATCATCTCATGGACCTAATTTGGAATTGCAATCTAACCTGTTTTCATATCCCATTCTAGTAATTTCTTCTTCTTTTGTGGGGCAGTGCTGGAGGTTAAATATAAATGCGTACGAAATAAATCGCTAAACATACTGCACTTCGCAAGTCTTTGGGGAATTATCACCCAGTGAGAGAAAATCACGAATCTGAACTTTTACTATACTAAAAATAAAAAGAAACAATCTGTCAATAAAATAAAATCCGTTTCCATACCATTTATATTTAAAAGCAACATCAAATGTTTAGAATGACTATATATGGGTCTGTAGACAAAGGTAAGCAATTACATTTTTTCCTATTTAAAAAGATTCTCTTAAATGTTTTCACTAGAATACTCTTGTTTTTCACTGGGACCGTATTGGAGAGATTTGATATATTTCTAGCATAAAATTGAATTGCAATTTCATATACACCAATGGTTCTCAACACTGTCCTAAAGTACACCTTACCAAGCAAGAATTTAAGGAGTACCTTAGGGAAATGCAGAATGAATACTGCAATCACTCAGGGCCATCTTTAACGCGGGGCAAATGGGGCAGCTGCCCCGGGCCCAAACATTGATTTGGGCCCAAGCTAGCTACCCTTTGAGCCCGCAAAAATCCAGGGCCCGGACCACGTCTCGCGCCTATTTGGAGCCGATCCGTTAATTTTCTAAGAAATGGGCTGACATCTTGTTGTCTGCCCTGCTTGCGAACTTGACATCATCACCAGGACTTGTCACGTCGAAGCATTTAGAACCGCCACGTCATTTTTTGAAGCATGTCAGCCAATCAGAAGCTGTGTTTATATCAGTGCTGTGTTGTAGATTCATGAGGACCCGTCGCACAGCGTAATCGGCGGCAGGAGGGCAGCACCGCGCAGAGCATACCTAAGGTTGGATTGGGGGCAGGAGGATAGTCACCCTGCATACAGCTGCAGATTCCACGTTCCTTCCCTGCCCCCTCCTCCCTGTTACCACGCGGAACACACACGCCGGTAACAGGAGGAGGGGGCAGGGAAGGAACGTGGAATCTGCAGCTGCGCACTAGGTGCCGAGCCTAGACAGAGCCTGTGCCCGCACAGCACTGGTAACCCACCTCTGGTGACTCTCCCCAAGCTTTATATGGGGCACTTATTGATTGGCATAAGAGCATAACCCACAGATGAGGAGGGCACAGTGTATATAAACCCCGGGAGTGGTATCTGCCGAGGAAAGAGAGGGGAGATGCCCAGCGACTTCTGCGACCCTCTGACCAAAGAATGGCCTTTCTAAAGAAACAATTCATACATAAATGTAGTATGATGTAACTAATATATATCAGGATATAAAAAGTATTGAAAATGAGTAAGGGAATCACAGAGAACAAACAGGGTAACCCTAATCAAAATACATAGCTGGTCAGCCGACCAAACAATCGCACAGACCACAATTGCACTGTGATATTTTAAAACATAACCTTTAATGAAACTCAATAATATGTAATTGATAGAACTTGGTACCAAATTGTGATGAACATAAACAAGCACAACACAATAAATTTGCAAATGCCCAATAGTTGTAAATATCTATATAGTGGATTTGGTGCTACAATAGATTTGGCTTGAGCAACTCTAATATTGATATATAACCACCACTTGGTTCTAAGGTAAAGCACCTCAAATCAGATTCATAAATGCAAGCAACAAGGGTGAAAAAGAGCACAAATAATAAAAGTATAGTAAAGAGCAGGGAAGAAAGCCAATGGTGGTTGTTCAGGTGCGTTCCGCGGCTCGTTCCCTGCACTTCGTGGACCTTACAGTAAATGCTGAATTCACTGCAGGGTCGGCGAATTGGACTAGACAAAGTGAGGGGAACGGGAGAGAACCAAAAAATTGGTGACATTTCGTTGCTCTCTGAAGAACCTTGAAAGTTTTTTTGGGGGTGGAGAGAAAATTTGCATGGGGGGGCCCAAGAAAATGTTTGCCCAGGGCCCAGTCAATATTAAAGACGGCCCTGCAATCACTGAGCAGCAAATCATATCACCTGTGCTGTGCTTCAGATATCTGGAAACCTGGCCTGTTAGGGTACTAGAGGACCAGGGTTGGGAACCATTGCTATACTCTAGGTTGATACTGAGGAATATAATATAATTAAAAGGAAGCTCTGAGCAGAATGGTGTATAACGGCATACAATCAGTATTCCTGAGATTTTTAAAAAAAGTGAGATTGATGGTTCCTGTTGGTAAATAGACATTGGAAAGAAGCAAAACGAAAAAGTAAAAATTCATTAGAACTGAAACCGCCCAATAGAGCCAAAATAGCCTCGTCATTATAAGACTAGGAACCATCACCTGGCATGACTGCCAGTTAACCTACTTTTCAGCCACCCACCCCAATAGAATCCGTTATCTTGGAGGTAATGAAAACAAACATATCACATGAACGAAGCAATGCGTCTGCAATACAACTGTACACACACATAAAAAGTCAAACGTACCTACAAACATGCAATTTTACAAAAGGTCACCAACTCCGAATTGCTGAGCCTTGCCCACATGGCAAATACAAAAATGATTTGTGCACTCAGGTCAGGGTTAACTTGGTAGTCTTTATTCTGGACATACCATCTCACATGAGATGATGTGTTTGGAATAAGTACTACCAAGTCAACCATCACCTGAGTTCCTGGGTCTTTTCTGTTTTGTTCCTGTAAGAGGGGCCTGGACCACCCTATCTTGTGTGGCATCTCATTTGGGTTCATTTTTTTTAAAAAAGTGTGTACCTTGCTTATTGGGGATACAGATCTTTAGCAAGCCAGAGGCAGATTTTAATGAATATCTATCACATTCCTTCTCCTTCTGCAAGAAAACTGAGGAATGCCCTAGGAATGCCATCATTTGGAGTATCTCCTTGCACTGGCTCCCGCCATGACTATAATGACCATTATCGGACCTCTGCCTATAGGCACAAATTAGTTCGGTCGGGCATTTTTTAGAAAAATAAGATATCTGCTGCTTGATGCTGCTTATTTTTTTAATTCGGCTGTAACTGAGAATTGAAAAATGCTTCTGGTCCAAAAAAAAAGTGGGCCAGTAAAATGGCCAGAAAAAGTTAATTTTCCTTCAGCATCATACAGATTTCTGCCTTTAAACTTGACTATTAGAAATGTCCGTTGCTAAAAAAAAGATTCCAGTCTTCTTCTCTTTATTTCCTTTCCTGGAAAACCATTTTTATCATTACCTTGTATCACCATAATTTTTTTTGTAAAGAGGCATAACAATAAATTCGAATTGAATCATTATTGCCAATATTTCCTTTGACAAATATAGCCGTAAGAGCCAATATTCGATCCAATTTTTTACCGGGAATTGACTGGTAAACCCGCATTTGAATCTCTCAAGTGAAAAATGACCAAATATTGTCCGAAAAGGGTCCCAATTTTGGCCATCAAGTCAAAATAAATCTAGTTCTATGTTCCATGCATACTTAACTAGTTACAAAAGCAATAGTTTATAAGATTCAATTCAGCAGACAAAAATTTGTATCGATCCGTTATGTTTTTTTAGTTCATTTCGGCGCATTCGTTATGTTACCATGGTTCATTCGTTAATTCAGAAGATCAGTAATTCATATTTTGTATTGATTCTTTATTTCATTTTTATTAGTTATGTCGTTTTTCCATTATTTCGGAATGTGAAACAGATTGGTGCTGATGTAGGTTTCAGCACCAAGGACAGCAACTCCGTGGGGTTCTGGAGTTAAAGATCCCCCTGTCCTTGGTACTGAAATATGTTTCAGCACCAAGGACAGCACCTGCAGCCAGACTGAATGGAAAAAAGAAGGATTCTTTCAGCAAAGAAAAAAAGCCCCGTCACTTTGAAATAATTAGGAATACAAAAATTTCACAAAAGTTCTCAAAAAAGTTTAAAACAAAAAATAGATAAATAAAAAGTTTTTTTGCTGCAAGTAAAAATAATAAACAGTTGAATAAATATTTAGTAAAAACGGGGATTTTTTTTACATTGAAACCTATGAGATTCGCCTTTTTTTAAAGCTGTCGAATGATCCACCAAAAATCAGGGCATTTCACTGAGAATTTGGTACTGTTTGGCGTTCTCTGAATAAAGTAACTATTACTCTCATGGGGATTTGTCACTGCTGCCGAATCGCAACGAACGGCACCATGGCGCTGTCCATGGCCTATGGTGCTAAATACAACAGATTCAGAACCACAGCCAATGGACAGGGACGCGGTGCCGAATTTGTGAAAGTTAAACAAGGGAAATGGAATAACGAATCGATTCGTAAAAACTGAATCAATTCATTATATTCTGAACCGATTCGTTATTTCGGAAAAATGTAAGAAATACAAATTGGTAAATTTTGTCCGATTTGCGATTAAGAACGAAACAAAATGCACATATCTAAAATGCAGGTCAATATAAGCATATTTGAGCAGAGCCCTATACACTTCTTGTTTCCTTCATAAATTTATTTGTAATTTTGTTAGTTTCATTCCTCATTCTTTATTGTAAAGCTATATAAATTAGGATAATAATGAAAAATAATAAAAAGTAATAATTGTATCAATAATAAAAGCTAGGGGATCTTGCTTGGCTGAGATGCATTCTGCTTTTGTGCAGAGGTCATTGTGTTTTCTGCAAAGTCTAGGAATCTACGGAGCATACCTTTACTTCTTTGTCTCCATATTTATTTGCTTATTTTAAGTTGATTCCATGTTTATCACAGGTATCATGTAGCCTGACTGGTCATACCCATGATTGAATGATTGCACATAGTTGTAGAACTCAGGTACATATTATTGTGCGCACAGTTGCATAGTGAGCTAAGTTGCACATGTAGGAACATGACAACGTTTTAGAGTTCTATTTATTTATTTATTTATAAATGATTTTACCAGGAAGGATACATTGAGATTTCTCTCGTTTTCAAGTATGCTAGGCAGGATCATTACATTGAATGCAACCCGATGAGATCAGTCCAGAATTTCTGGAAAGCATATATCTAAAGAAAACCTAGGAGCTCTTTTGAAAACTGTACTTCTACGCTCAGCTTCAAAGTCTTTTGCCATTGAAAGCAATCGTCTTCAAATTCTGGAGAACTCAGCTGTACTTATTTTGAACTTGGCTCCAAGAGAAATTGTAGACTGAGTTCTAGAAAATGAAGAACGCTAGTTTTCCTCAATCATTTCTCATGAGACCATGCTGATACCCAGTAAGGATATTGTTGTTTATGAATAATGTAATTTGACAAATTCTGATAGCTTTTACATTGCAGGCTTTGTGTTCCAAGCTCAGATAGTGTTCTTTTTTTAACCAAATCATATATTTTTTTATCTTCCTACTTAAATCAATAATTGAAAGATTTGTTTCATTTAAATTTCAGAATGAATGCCTTGAGTAATGCTAAATGCAGTATATTTTACACATGCTCATATATTTTGCAAATCCGCACTAATATTTTCTACTTGAAGTCCATGTTCTAATTTAATATAATATGGACTAAAATTAAATCCTTTATGATGTGTTTGTAATGCCCTACTAGAGGGGTTATTCAGAGAGAGCAGATCTGGCCCCGAAATGTCACCCAACAGTAAATTTCCCCTTACGGTGACATTTCGGGTCCATTCGGCTGTTCACAGAGCAGGCAGTTCGCCAAATTTTAGCGAATTGCCAGCAAGTACGGTGCCTGTTCGAAGGCAGTGAAATCCCCATAAAGAAACAATGGTTCATCAATTCACAGACACCAAACAGCAGTGAAAAGTTGCCAAAATGCCCTGCTGTTCGGTGGTTTCATTCGGCAGGTTTATTCAGGAGAATCCCATAGGCTTCAATGTTAAAAATATTCTCGTTTTAATTTAATATCTAATAAACCGTTTATTCTTTTTATCCTGCAGGAAAAGTCTCTTTATTGATTTTTTTAGGATCTTTTAGCCATCTTTTGGGATTTTTTCCGCAAACTTTTTTTTCCGTTTTGTTTTCTAAAGTGGTTTATCATTTTTCTGTAACAGACCTTTTTATTATCACTCATTGGATCTTATATGTAAATTCCAGACATTTTAGTTCAGTAGTTTTTTTGCAAACAGCGTTTCAATTTTGACACTTTCAAGCATATTGGTTTTTTTGGGGGGGTTATTTGATTCCCCAAAGTGCAGGGAAATGCGGGGAACGAGAGAGCATCTCTGAACAACCCCCTATGTTTCCCAATGATCGGAAAAACCTCTGCAAAAACATTGAACGCATCAGACAAAACACCGAATCGATCTGAGAACCCATCGAAAAAATACCAAATGGATCCAAACAAGCCATCAACCCATCGAAGACAGCGCTGACCAGCTGCCAGAGAAAGCAGACAAGCCGACGAACGGGTTAAAAGAAAAGCTGAAAGAAACCCTCAACATTTAAAAGCTGTTTGCAAAAAAAATACTGCATGAAAATGCCTGGAATTAATATACAGTCAGGTCCAGAAATATTGGGACATTGACACAATTCTAGCATCTTTGGCTCTATACACCACCACAATGGAGTTGGAATGAAACAAACACAATGTGCTTTAACTGCAGACTGTCAGCTTTAATTTGAGGGTATGTACATCCAAATCAGGTGAACGGTGTAGGACTTACAGCAGTTTGCAGATGTGCCTCCCACTTGTTAAGGGACCAAAAGTAATGGGACAATTGGCTTCTCAGCTGTTCCATGGCCAGGTGTGTGATATTCCCTCATTGCCCCAATTACAATGTGCAGATAAAAGGCCCAGAGTTCATTTCAAGTGTGCTAATTGCATTTGGAATCTGTTGCTGTCAACTCTCAAGATGAGATCCAAAGAGCCTTCACTATCAGTGAAGCAAGACATCATTAGGCTGAAGAAACAAAACAAACCCATCAGAGAGTTAGCAAGAACATTAGGTGTGGCCAAAACATCTGTTTGGAACATTCTCAAAAAGAAGGAACGCACCGGTGAGCTCAAAAAGACCCGGGAGACCACGGAAAACAACTGTGGTGTATGACCGAAGAATTATTTTCCTGGTGAAGAAAACACCCTTCACAACAGTTGGCCAGATCAAGAACACTCTTCAGGAGGTAGGTGTATGTGTGACAAAGTCAAAAATCTAGAGAAGACTTCACCAGAGTAAATACAGAGGTGAGCCTCAAAAACAGGAAGGCCAGATTAGAGTTTGCCAAACAACACCTAACAAAGCCTTCACAGTTCTGGAACAAGATCCTATGGACAGATGAGACCAAGATCAACTTGTACCAGAGTGATGGGAAGAGAAGAGTATGGAGAAGGAAAGGAGCTGCTCATGATCTTAAGCATACCACCTCATCAGTGAAGCATGGTGGTGGTAGGGTCATGACGTGGGCATGTTTGGCTGGCAATGGAACTGGTTCTCTTGTATTTTTTTTTTTGTGAAAGGATTTTACCAGGAAGGATACATTGAGATTTCTCTCGTTTTCAAGTATGTCCTGGGTGGCGAGTATGTACCGTTAGGTGTCTTGCCAAGGACACTTACTGGAGAGGTTGCTCGCTGGGATCGAACCCATGATGCCACAGGCTCTCTCCATGCAGAGCAGTGACATTACCTCTACTCCACCCAGCCGGTGATGATGTGACTGCTGACAAAAGCAGCAGGATGAATTCTGAAGTGTTTCGGGCAATATTCTCTGCTCACATTCAGCCAAATGCTGCAGAACTCATTGGACGGCGCTTCACAGTGCAGATGGACAATGACTCAAAGCATACTGCAAAAGCAACCAAAGAGTTTTTGAAGGGACAGAAGTGGAATGTTATGCAATGGCCAAGTCAATCACCTGACCTGAATCCCATTGAGCATGCATTTCACTTGCTGAAGACAAAACTGAAGGGAAAATGCCCCAAGAACAAGCAGGAACTGAAGACAGTTGCAGTAGAGGCCTGGCAGAGCATCACCAGGGATGAAACCCAGCGTCTGGTGATGTCTATGCGTTCCAGACTTCAGGCTGTGATTGACTGCAAAGGATTTGCAACCAAGTATTAAGAAGGGAAAGTTTGATTTATGATTATTATTCTGTCCCATTACTTTTGGTCCCTTAACAAGTGGGAGGCACATCTGCAAACTGCTGTAAGTCCTACACCGTTCACCTGAGTTGGATGTACATACCCTCAAATTAAAGCTGACAGTCTGCAGTTAAAGCACATTGTGTTTGTTTCATTCCAACTAGATTGTGGTGGTGTATAGAGCCAAAGATGCTAGAATTGTGTCGATGTCCCAATATTTCTGGACCTGACTGTATAAAGTCCTATGGAAAAATAATAAAAAAGGGCTATTACAGAAAAAAAACACTATTTAAAAAAAATTGTTTAAAAAATCCCAGAAAATGCCTAAAAAATGATAAAAAATAAATAAACTTTTTGCTGCAAATTAAAAGAATAAACAGTTGACTAACTATTTAATAAAAACGGAAGTATCTTTTACATTGAAACCTATGGAATTCGCCTGATTAAACCTGTCGAATGAAAGCATCGAAAATCAGGGCATTTCACTGACATTATGGTGCTGTTCGGTGTTCTCTGAATAGATTAACCATTACTTCTCTATGGGGACTTCATTGCCATCGAAGATCACCGCATTTCGCTGGCAATTCGCCAATATTTGGTGAACTATCAGCTTTTTGAGAAGTTGAATGGCCCCGAAATTGCACCGTACGGGGAAATTACCTGTTCGGTTCAATTTTAGAGCTAATTCGGCTCTCTCTGAATAACCCCTATAGTGTTAAAGGCATTGCTCTGCTCTCACCTTTAAAGCATCTTTAATATAGATTTGTTGTGACTTGACATAGCGCAAGCAATAATTAAGGTGCACAACTCAACATCCCATCAGCCTGCACAGAAATAAGAATGTAGCTAAGAAGTTGATACAGGTCACCTGTGTTAAAGTCAGTTTTTTTTCCTTCATCCTGGTTTTGACTCATATCGTCTTGAAAAAGGCTCTTGAAATTGTGTTTGCCCAAATTGTCTTCAAAGGTCAGTTGATAAATCATCATTTTACAAAAAGATACATTTTTATGCTAGCTTTAGTTAAATATTGGCACTTTCTTGCTAAAATTTTTATTATTTTTGAAATAGTGCTATATCCTCTGTAGTTGCTGGCTAATAACAGTCTTGCCCTGGAGAAATATTGGTATATATTGTTTCATGTAGGAAAAAGCAAAATACAAGGGAAACCGCACAGCATGACATCTTTTAATTGGGCCAGTAAATGTCATACAGCATACAGGAAAAACATTTGTAGGCAGCCTCTTGCTGCAATACTACAACTTCCACTATTCTCAGTCAACCATAGCTCTCTAACAGGTTTAGTGTTAAACCAGTGCAAGCATATAAGTTGTGAGTGTAATATGCAGCCAAGCTTAATGGTAAGGGATTTCAGAAATGACATTATAAATGATAAAGGGCTCCATTTAATTCTATTGGCTATTTTTGCAAATAAAGAGTATCAGACAGGTTTCAATCAATAACGTTTTTAAATAATGACTGATTCGATTGAAAATATTTGGAAAGAAATTAAGATTTAAAAAAAAATATGTTTATATAAAAAAAAGCAGGGCACTAAAAAACCCAAAAAAGCATATTTTGGCCAGCATCATATTGTTTTTTGGTGCCATGTGTGCCCAGGCCAGATTTATAATTAGGCAAAGTAGGCATGTGCATACAGGTGCCTACTACAGGGGGACCTAGCTCCTGTAAAGAAAAAAAAAGGATTATTTTTTTTACAATTTAAAATAATTTGGACCACTATATCTCCAGACTCCTACATTCTAGAAAGTCACTTGAGGTATCGTTGGAAAGGTCAGGGTATGGCCTTTCCATTGATATCAATCACGATCAGCTTCTGTTAAATAAAAAATAGCAAATGGATAAAATACAGGTGACCTCACCTTCTTATTTTCTACACCGCAGACAAGTGTGAAGGTGATGGCAAAATGCATTATTATTGTGATGCATTGTTTCAACATAAACCTAAACAGCCACACTGCAGTGAGAGAGGCCTTTGGGTAGCTATGAATTTTACACTGATCAAGGTCGAGGTATCACTGGAAAGGGTAGAATCTGTACTTTTCAATGATACCAAGTATGATCATGTAATCTGTAAAGCTAAAAAAAAGTTAGAAAAAAAATTAAATGCAAAATTTGGATTTGTTTTTCTCTGTTCTAAGGCAGTGGCATTATGTGCTTTTACTTATAAAGCAAACAGTACCGCTGCACTATCTCACCTTCTAATTTCCCACATCAGGACCAAACGTGGAGTTGATGACACAATGCATTAATACGCATTGGTTCATCTAAAACACAAGTCACGCACTGCAGCACGGAGAGTGGGTGTCTTTTGGATTCCTGCATCTCCATTCTTTACAGATTTTTGGATGTTCCTGGCAAAAATGAAGCATCATTATCCATAGATACAGTCAGAAGTTAGGGTTAGATTACTATTTGTGGTTGATTTAGGGTTAATGCTAGCCCTAACATTTCTGCTGCATTTTAAGGACACAAATTCTGCCTCTTCTTTTGCTGCAAGCACAGCGAGTAACTAAATATATAACTATTGTAAGAAAAACAAAATTCCCTTATCTTTGGTACTTTTTTTTGGGGGGGGACTCCAGATTTCTGTACAAATAGGCTCCTGAGATGTAAATTGGGTCCTGTGCATGCCTGTTTCAAATTCCATTAATAATCTCCCCTATGGTTGCGGTCACACGAGCGCACTTTTCGCGTCCGTCTAACCGCACTCTTTGTTGTCTGTCATAGCTTTTCTAAGGAGTCAATAGAGAACAACACACTAAGCACATGTGTGCACTTTTTCACGCGTTGGCATCGCATGTTGCAACGGACGCCAAAATTACATTGAAGTTAAAAAGCTACAACGAACGTAGAGAAATCCCTGCATACAGCTTTTTTTTCTTTTTCTGAACGTCAGTCAAAACTAACTGATACCATACAGCTTTTTTTTTTCTTTCCTCAACGTCAGTCACAACTAAATGATACAATGTAACCACAATATCAACAGATGCACTGTGCGCAATCAGTGTGCTCGTGTGACTGCAGTCTTAGTGCGATTTCTCCAATAAACCTCCATTTTTACATTGTCCTGTTACTGACACACCCATTCTGCCATTGCACAGCAAATTCCAGTAACACAATAGTGTGCCACAGCACCGTTGTTGGAAACCTATAAGTTGATATGGAAAACCAGTTTTTCTTTGGCTTAGTCCGAAATGCTTGCATCTTTTAAAATGACTTCAGCAACATAACTTTCTACTTAATTTTTCACTACCATATTTGAACCTAGGACTGATTTGAAAATAACAGCACATTGCAGGAATTGCTAAAAGCCCGAAGGCCGGTTGCAAATTAGACAAGTCACTGCTTAAAAGCATAGGTCCTGCTAATTGGCAAACAAACAAATCTTTCACAAATATGTTGGCAGAAATTTGCAGCCTCCGGAGAAACTCCAAATATAATGCAGCTCATTATGATGATGGAAGGAGCTGTGGGTAATGAAAGGTTCATTAATTTATAATATTAATTGAACATTCATTATAACAGCCCCTAACAAACACCATGACCTGATATAAGTAAATGCTGACTTAAATGGGGCTATGGAGAATAACCGCTCACGCTCTGTCAAATAAACTCTTCTGCTTCAGTCATCAAATTAAGGTCAGACGAATTCTGATCCAATATATCGAGGGAGCTGTTTAAAGGACAGATTGGAGTCCTCAAGACTACAAATCCTCAACTCATAACAGATAAATTAAGAGCATAGAAAATCTATCAACAATATGGATTTAACAATGCAAAAAATAATGTATTGAAGAACTAATAGCTAAACTTTTGTCTCACTTTTCTCCCATACTGTATATGTGAAAGAAATGGATGTGCCCCAGGCAGTCTCTATGGACCCATGCACTTTTACCAATTAGAACTCTTTACACTCTCTGTTCTGGTTCCATACATATTGATACAATATCCATAAAGGATCCAAAAGATAGATCCAAATCCAGACTGCTTTTTTAGATATAGAGGATAGACTCAATATACCGTAATCCAATTCCAAAGATGTGACTGCCTGAAGGGCTCACGTGGTGCTGACGTTTGTCTTGTGTGTTTTGAACTCTGCACCTTGTTGTTAATGGAGAAAGTGTGAATCTTTCTCTCCATCTTTATGGTAGCAAAGAGCTCATTAATAACAGCAGGAACCAGGCTGCAGAAGAAAACATCGGTCCACACATTCGTGGGTGAAGGCAGGTGGGGGGCCTAATAAATAACCCCAAAACCCTGCAGCAGAGAGCCCTGGCTGACTCAAAGTAATGTGAGCGGGATCACCTACATACTTTTTAGAAATTGATTCTGTTATACAAGTTGCACTATATTTGTCCATTTTTTGTTCCCCCCCCATGTATCAACTGAAATGATAACGCATAATAACGAATACAAATCAAGAGTAGTAAATTTGTACAATACACCACAGGGGTGTAAAAGGAGCCACGCACCATATATTTGTTTAGCGTGGAAGGGTAGAGCACACTTTTTAGTGCTGGGTGAACCCACAATATAAATCTCATTTACCTAAGGCAATATTGGTTTTCAATGCCAAATAGGCACCTAGCAAAGAAAATACAAATGATTAAACCGTTTAATGAGGGCGTTGGCGTGCGCAGCCCGTTACATTTGAGTGTGCACCCATGGAACTTTTATTTATTGAAAACTCATGTTTAGAAGAGTTTTGCGTAAAAAGTACATTTTTAATTAGAAATAACAAGCCTGTAATCAGAGATACTGTCATTTTTTATGCTAATTATGAAGAAGATGATAAGAGACATCTAAAATGTCATTGTAGGAGGTGAAAGAAGACCTCTTTGCCCAACATTCGGGTGTGCCTGGCACACCTATGAATGACAGAGTTACAAAATAGCTTGAAAGCAGCTAGAAAATATATTGATTTTTCTTTTTTTAAAGAAAAGTCTGAGATTATTTGGTTTGAGGGAGCTTCCTTCAAAGTCAAAGGTTTTGCAGAAAAATCGCTATTCTATTCACTAGTAGGCATTACAACCCGAACATGCCACCTTACCTGTTCAGTTCAAAACTTAAGATTTTCAGATTTCTTGTGACTTTAATGCTATGAATATTTGCAGAACAACAAATTTATACTAAAATAACCACATCAATCTGGACCAAAATTGTAAAAATGGTAGTGAATGTAAACTACCTTGCTATGCACATTACCCCATGTTTCGAAAAGCAAAAAGGTACCAGATAATGATGTGTGCCTGTCTGAAGGTCATCTCCTGCACATATAGTCAAGGCTCTATAGTAAAGAAGGAGTTCCTACTTAAAGAATCATAATGTATATATACAGTTACAATTTGCATATGGCGATTGTCTAAAGTAGAACAATAAGGCAGGTGCAGTAACTTGACCTTAGTCCATACATGCAAACAGTATTTCCAGGTTTAATTGTGGCAGTAACTTTCCCGAAAGCCTACCATTCAGACAGGCTAAAAACAAACCATATAAATCCCCCTCATTCAATCGTAAAGTGCCATAGTTTGATAGAACCCCGAGGGTAATGCTGAATCAAATTTCTACCACATCTAAACCATACAGATCATAGTCGGAGATCAAAAAAGTCCTAAAATCTGACATATAGAAAGGAGGGACCAGGGATAATAGAGCACGTCCGACGCGCGTTTCGCGTAGGTATGCTCCTCAGGGACTGAATAGAGGAAGTTTCAAAAAAAGTTTAATATTCAACATATTTTTAATCACAATCCAATGTGCTTTTAAAATTGTTTCACTGTTTTATTTCGCTGTATATAATTTAATCCAGTGGGATGTCACTTTGTCTCCAATTTCGTGTTACTGACGAGAAATGATTAGGGGAGCATACTATTCATTAGCGCATCATTAAGCTAAAACCTTGATTATAGCACTGCCAGATATAGGCACCAGAAGCAGTTTTCACAGGGGTTATTAGCATCGTGACCCGTCAGGGTGAGCTCAGCAATTTCTACTGCTAATGTATTCAAATGAGTTTGCTTAACAGAGCGTGTCTCAGATTTTTATACACTTTTGTAACAATCTGTTTTTCTTCTACAAAAAGTGAAAGCCAGTTATTACGTAGGGTTCAATAAAAGAAAAATATTTTTGTAAATAGTACAAATAAAATGCAGAACACTGCAAGGACAAATTTTAACTGCAGCTTTGACATTTTGGCTATTATAAAAAACATTTATTTCCGAGTGGAGTAGCAGTCTGCATGTGGGAGTTGGTATTTAATGGCTACTGCTAATACTTCTAGCAATAACAATCACCGCTATTGGTATGCGCTCCTGAATACATAGGTCTCTCCATTGAACTTTACAATGAGACCGAGATGCTCAGTCTTGTGGATACATGCCTGTGGGAATGTGGAGTTCTGGCAGGAGGACACAAAGACCCTACTCGATCGGTATTCTTTATAACTGCAAATGGACACAGTGGATCATGCTTTTATCTTCCAAAAGCTTTAGGGGTAAATATATTTAGGGAAAAAAATCTAATGATAAATATGAATTTGTTCCTGCAAAATAAAACCCTGCCTAAATACACTGTAGGCATTATTCTCTACCCTCCGGTAATACACGTGGTTTTACTTTGGAAAACTTTAGGGAACATTTGTTTATCAACTACTATCAGGGTTATTCAGAGATCCAAATGGCTGCTTAAAGGGAATCTTTCTTGGCCATTCGGCTATCCAGAGAGCAGGCAATTCGCCAAATCCTGGCGAATTGCCTGCACATACGGTGCCCGTTCGGTGCCTGTTCGAGGGCAGTGAATCCCCATAGAGAAGCAATGCTTCGGCTATTCAGAGAACGAAAACCAGCAGGGAAAAGCTGCCGAATTGCCCTGCCATTCAGTGATTTCATGCGGCAGATTTATTCAGGCGAATCCCATAGGCTTCAATGTTAAAAATATTCCCGTTTTAATTCAATATCTAAAACCGTTGATTATAATATTCTGCAGTAAAAAGTCTCTTTATTTATAGATTTTTTAGGATATTTTAAGCAATTTTCGGTTTTTATTTGTTTTTTAAACTTTACTTATTTTTTCTGTAACAGCCCTTTTTATTATCATTCATTGGACCTCATATGTAAATTTCAGACATTTTCGCTCAGTAGTTTCTTTGCAAACAGCGTTTCACTTTTCAAACAATTACGCAAACTGTTTTTTTAATTTATTCACTCCATTCGTCTGTGGTGTCGGCTTTTTCCGGCGGCAGCGCTGCGTGTGATCGACTCCTGCTTGGGTTTTTTCGGGTTAACTTGCTCTAAATCAGGACCTCATGGCAGGCTGTGATCTCCAGGATCCGATACAAAAGCCATCTCTTGCCTCGGCATGAGATTTAACCCTGTGAGATTTATCCTATATGATGTGTAATCTCACAGGGTCAAATCTCATGCCGAGGCAAGAGATGGCCTTTGTATCGGATCCTGGAGATCACAGCCTGCCATGAGGTCCTGATTTAGAGCAAGTTAACCCGGTGAGGTGACCCTGGCTGTCAGAAACGGGAGCCAGGGTAAGTAAACACGGGAGGGCTGGCGTGGGGAGTGTGTGTGCGGGAGAAGGAGCAGAGGGGGGGCTGCCTGCTTTCCACTTAGGATAATAAAAAACAGCTGGTCTCTTATGACAGATCCCGGGGAGAGGAAACCTAGCTGCCGCAGTCTGTGGAGGATTCATCCACTGCTGTAATCCCGCGCTTCCATACTAGGCACCGCCCACACACATGCAGCCAGGAATGGAAGCGCAGGATTACTGCGCGTGTGGGCGGATCCTCAGGCTCCTGGACAATTTTCACTTCCCGGCGGCGGCGCCGCAAATGTAGATGCCGTGGCTGATTAAAAGAAAATGCGGCTAAAATTTGCCGCCCCCGGAATTCCGCCGCCTGGCGCTGGTGCTCCACTCTGCACCATGGTTGGGCCGGCCCTTCCCTAATTACACCCCAATAATCACTGGTACCTGGGGCGGCCCACCCCCTGCCACTCCCCTAAGTACACCACTGCTCTGTGATATGCTCACACACAAGTTTGGCAAACTGCCAGCAAGTACAGTGCTGTTTGAAGGCAGTGCAAATCCCCATAGAGAAGTAATGGTTAATCTATTCAGAGAACACCAAACAGCAGAGAAATGGCAGTGAAATGCCCTGATGTACGGTGGTTTCAATCAGCAGATTTATTCAGGTCGAACTCCATAGGTTTCAATGTTAAAAATATTCCCGTTTTTATGCAATATCTAATAAACCATTTATTATTTTAATCTGCAGTAAAAAGTCTGTATTGATTTTTTTTAGTACCTTTTAGTAATTTTTCAGCAAAATTTCCCCCCCCCCTTTTGTCAATAGCGGTTTTTCTTTTTTCTGTAACAGAACTTTTTATTATCAATCATAGGATCTTATATGTAAATTCCAGACATTTTCGTTCAGTAGTTCTTTTGAAAACAGCAGGCCACGGGTTTGCGGTGGCAGCATTCAGTGGCCGACTCCATGCACTTTGGGGACCCTGCGGTGAATGGTGAATTCACTGCAGGGTGGGGAAATTTTATTCTCCGAAGTGCAGGGAACTACAGAACACCAAAATGTTGGCGTCATTTCGGTGCTCTGTGAGTAACCCATTTAGTGGTCAGGTTTTTTGCTGCCGCCTGGAAAGTGAAAGCCTAGGCCTTGCCTACCCAGGACATACTTGAAAATTAGTGAAATCTCAATGTATCCTTCCTGGTAAAATACTTTGCAAAAGTAAACAAAAAAAATATTATTTTTTTTGTTAGGGGTGGGGCCACTGGTGGAATGGTTGTTCACCGTTGTTGCAGCAACTTTGCACACTGTTGTTGAATTTTGCTTCATTGGATAGCCGAAGTTCACTGTAGTTGTAACACTGTTGATTTTTACCATTATTTGCAACTATGATGTTTGTTTTTTTATTAAAGAATTTTTTATTATTTTTCAAAACAAAAATACCATAAGTGCAACAGTGTCATAAGTACGCGCTAGGCACAGCGCTCCATATTGTGGCACTACATACAGCAAAAAATATACATATATGAGAATCAAATAAGTCATATAAACTAAACAGATCAACTCATGTCAGAATTCAATCAAAATAAAAAGAAAACAGGGGGAAAAACAGGGAAGACGCATTGTAGAGTAAACTGAATCTCATAAAGTCCAGGTGAGGTACGAATTCAGCAGCAGTCAATACTAGATTTTCGAGTGGTAGATCCGTCGATCTCAAGGGGAGGGAGGGGGTGGTGTAAGTACCAGGTCCGAGATGGGTGCCACAAGCTGCACCACGGGAGAGAGAGCAGAACGTTTATGGAGAAAATCTGACCACCAAAACCACGTCTTAAAATATTTTAGATACTGGTTCTCTAATGAGTAGTGGAGCTCTTCCAAGGTACGAATGCATTCGACCGCTTCAATCCATTCCCTAACAGTGGGGGCGGTAGTCTGTTTCCATTTCCGTGGAATGAGGGATTTGGCCGCATTTAAAAGGTGTAACAATAAAGAGGCTTTGTATGTGTTGACTGGGAGTGGGACTAAGTGAAAAAGTATCAGCTTAGGTGAGTCATCTGATTTAAAGCCAGTAATGTCCGCAATATGCGCCAAAATCTCAGACCAGTAAGCAGTGAGGACTGGACAGCTCCACCATAAGTGTAAATATGTGCCGGTCGCAGCAAGGCATCTCCAGCATTGTGAGGTAGTTTGCGAGAACATACGATTTAAGCGGACTGGTGTAAGGTACCAACGTGCTAGGAGTTTAAAATTAGAGAGCTGGACTGAAAGGCTTATAGAGGAGTATTTATTGATAGAAAAAATTTTGTCCAGTCTTCCTCTGAAATGGGTTCTGGGAGTTCATTATGCCATTTGGTCACATATGAGGGTACCTTGGGTTAGGATGAGGAAAGGAGTAGGGCGTAGAGAGACGAGAGAACATGTACTGGTGGGGGGTCCATCGTACACAAAGTCGCGAACACAGTCATAGTGGTGCGGAGAGGCATAGACGACGTTAGTTTAGTTACAAAATGAGTTAATTGGCCATATTTAAAACACTCAAGGGGGGTGTGGGTAGTTCTCGGGGCCAATAGTATTAGTGGGGACAGTACCTGATCTGTACAACAGCGCGCAATGGGTAGATATGGTCCGTCCGGGTCTATGTCTAAAAATGGTGAGTGCCTGCCCGGAGGGAAATCAGGATTATGCGACACGGGATATAGGGGGGAAATATCTGGGGAAAGGTCGGCTCTGGAGCGAACTTCTCTCCACAGCCGGAGGAGTTGTGGAGCAGTGGGGTGATCCGGGGTCATCACCAGAGAGCTAATGGTAGCTAGCTGCCAGGGCACAGATGCAATCGGTACCTGGAAGGCACATTGCTCCAATGCCACCCACAACTTGATAGGAGGAGACATTGACCAATCACAAATCCGCGTCAGCAAGGCCGCTCGGTAGTAAGATTCCAAATGGGGCAGTCCCAAACCTCCCTTATCCTTGGGGCGAATCATGTCTTTATAAGATATCCGGGGGCAGGTAGCGCCCCATATAAATTTCAGGAAGCCAGATTTCAATGCCTGGAAATAAGCCGGAGGTATTTTAACCGGTACCGCCTGAAATACGTACAGAAACTTTGGGAGGACAGTCATTTTTAGATAATTAATGCGGCCAAGCCACGAGATATGCGGTTTGCGCCATTTGCGAAGCTCAAGTAAAGTATTGTTCAGGAGTGGTGTATAATTTGCTGTGAACAGGTCCCTGGGACACCGCGTGAGAGTAGTACCCAGATAACGTAGGGAATCTCTCATCCACTGAAATGGGCATATATCTGTCAGGGCCTGGTAGAGGTCCGGTGACACCCCCACCCCCATGGCCTCACACTTTGAGTCATTAATTAAAAAGTTGGACAATGTCTGGAAAGTTTGTAATTCCTGTAGCACATGTGGGAGGGATCGGAGGGGATTAGTGAGAGTAAAAAGGACATCATCCGCGTATGCTGATATTTTATAATGGTGGAATGGGAGATGAAAACCTTGAATTTCGTCATTATCCCGAACCCGCTGCATAAAAGGTTCCAAAGCTAGGACAAATAACAGGGGGGACAAAGGGCACCCCTGTCTCGTCCCATTTCTAATGCAGAAAGGTGTCGAATATGTACCATTAATTCTAATCCGTGCCGTAGGGGAAGAATACAGCGCATGTATCCATGACATCCATTTGGTGCCGAAGCCCATATGTCTAAGAACTCCAAATAGATAATGCCAGTCCACCCGGTCGAATGCCTTTTCGGCATCAACCCGAGAGGAATATAGTAGGGTGTCCCTGAGCTTGAGCCCGGTGAATGAGATTAATAGTGCGGATGGTATTGTCACGTGCCTCGCGCAGAGTCACGAAGCCCGACTGGTCAGGGTGAATTAAGGTGGGTAATAAGGGGCTGAGGCGGAGAGCTAGCAATTTTGCAAACAATTTAACGTCTGTATTGATAAGGGAGATTGGGCGGTAATTAGGGACTAAAGTGTGGTCTTTATCAGGTTTAGGTATGAGAGTAATCGTGGCGAGGAGGGCCGATTGGGGGATAGTAACCTGTTCATCCAGGGAGTTAAAGGCCTGCAAAAAGTGAGGGCCTAAAGATGGGAGAAAGGTCTTATAATACCCCATCGTAAACCCGTCTGGGCCCGGGCTCTTACCCGATTTCATAGATTTAACTGCCAAGGCAAGTTCTTCCATGGTGAAGGGAGCGTCCAGCGCTTCCCGTGCCTCTTTAGAAATAGTAGGCTCATATGAGTCTCGCAAGTAATTGTCTATTGCCTCCGAGGGAGGGGGGGTGTCTCTCAAATTGTATAGAGATCTATAATAGGAGAGGAAAGCCGCAGAAATATCTGGGGACGTGTGAGCCATCGACCCACCCACATGACGTACTTTAGGGATATACGTGGCGATATGTCGGTGTCGGACTGCGTTAGCTAAAAGACGGCCACAACGGTCTCCCTGGGTGTAATATTTAAGCTTGGTGATTTGTAGGGAACGAAGAGTATTACTTGTGAGCAATTCGTTAAGAGCCGCTCGCTGGAGTGTCAGTTCTTTAAGCGTATCTAACGACCCATGTACTTTATGAGATGTCTCGAGAGTATGGATGTTACCTAGGAGGTCCTTGATCTGTCCCGTCCGAAGTCTCTTTAGCCGTGCCCCAATTTGAATGAATTTGCCCCTTAGAACACACTTATGGGCTTCCCATACCATAGGCAGGGATACGTCTGGAGTCAGATTATCCCCAAAGTAGTCAGTAATGGCCGTTTCAATGTCAGTCCTGTTCACGTCATCTTTGAGAAGGGCCTCATTAAGTCGCCAAGTCCTGTCACGTTCTGGGACTGCAGGGAGGGTGATCACTAAATGTACTGGGGCATGGTCGGACCATGTGATGGGCTTAATAGTGGCGGACTGCAAGAAATGTAGGCCATGATGAGAAACCAAAAAAGTATCCAGTCGGGAGTATGAGCCCGCAGCAGAGGAGAAAAATGTAAAGTCTCTCCCGTCCGGGTGAAGTACTCTCCAGCCATCTACCAACTGCTGGCCGTGTAACAATTGGAGAAACCGCCGTCTTAAGGAAGGGTCGGGTCGACATGAAGCGGGATTGCCCTCCCCAGGGGCGTCCAGATGGACATTAAAGTCACCACCGCAGAATATCATGCCTTCACTGTAGCGGGACAATTTGGTGAGGATAGAACGAAGTGCCTGGCATTGATTACGATTGGGGAGATAAATGTTAACCAGGGTGCAGCGAGTGAGGCCCAAGGTCCCTTTTAGAAACAAAAACCTACCCCCCGGGTCTGTGACATGAGAATCGTATACAAAGGGGACATGACAGGCTAACAGTATGGCCACCCCTCGAGATTTTGAGGTTGCGAAGTTACTCACATAACTAGTGGAATAATGCGGTGATGATAAGGTCGGTGCGGAGTCTGCTCGGAAGTGTGTCTCTTGTACAAAGACGATGTCCCCCCCCTGGGCACGGGCATCAGCCAGGGCCAGCCGACGTTTCATGGGGGTGTTCAGCCCCCTCGCGTTAAGCGTGATCAACCGGACCGTCGCCATAGGGGAAGTAAAGTGAAGACTAGCCACGGGTACCAGTCTGGAGAAAGAAACCTGAGAGCGTCTGGGGGGAAAGGGAAAAAAGGCATTGCAAAAAGGAAAAAATCAATCAATAACAAAGTAAAAAACATATATACATAGAGGCAGTGAGAACTCCTCCTCGGGGTGTATCCGGGCCCCCGTGGGAAATTGCAAATCTGAAATACACTGACCTCTCGACTGGGCCCCAGTCGCAGGACTGGGGGCCGCGAGAGAACACATTTTAAACATTACAACGGTCACCGCTACTGGCGGGGGTGCGGTCAGCAGTGACAAGCTCGGTGAAAGCAGAATAGCTCAGTGTTCGATGTTCGAACCGGGCAGACGATCAAATGCAAAAAATCTTATAAAGAGAAACAATGTGGGTGATGAGTTGAGGGTAGGTAGAATATGCAAAAGGGGAGTCATTCTGTATACTCAGCCATACGAGGATGGAGTGGTGGGCAGCTGGATGAGCGGAGAGTCAGAAGGTCTCTGAGGTGGTTTCCTGCGCTTCACCAGAGTCTGCCATCTGGAGCGTTGGGGCCTGACCTGGCCGGCGTTGTGGGTTACGCTAGGGATAGCAAACCAGTCCGGGATAGACAGAGGCGGGACGCCCAGAGCTGAGGTTAACGGCGGTATATCCTCCGGGGAGGACACAAAAAAGGATTCCCCCTCAATCGTGGTAGTAAGTGAAAAGGGGTACCCCCAGCAATATCTAATTTGTCGTTCCTGGAGAATTTGGGTGAGCGGTCGCAGAGTCCTCCTCGCTTGCAATGTAGACCAGGAAAGATCCGGAAAGACCTGAAGTGGGTGTCCCATCTGGTCATGGAGATCTGTTTTCCGGCTCGCCATCAGGATGCGTTCTTTGTCCACGTAATAATGGAGCCGGCAAATTATGTCCCTCGGGGCCGATGACGGGGTCCCCTTTGCCCTCAAGGCCCTATGGGCTCGATCAAATGGAAGAGGAGCTTCAAGCGGGCGTTGCAGGAGAGGGTTAAACAAAGTGCGCAGTAAGGCTGGGATATCTTCCGAGGGGCCCTGAGGTTCAGGGATACCCCGAATTCGTAAATTATTTCGTCGACCCCTGTTGTCCACATCATCCAGATCTCTGCGTATCAGGGTGAAATATTTGGAGTGTGCACTAACCTGCTGCTCAAGAGCTAGCACTCTGTCCTCATTCTGGTCTTTAATATCTTCTAGGCCTTGAACTCTTGATCCAAGATTGAGGATATCCTGTGTCACGTGTTCCCAGCGTGCTTCCCATGCCGCTTCCATCCTCTGCATCAGGGATTCCAAATCAGCCCTGGTCGGTAGGGACCTCAAAATGTCCCTGATGGACGTTTCTTCCTCCGCTGGTGGAAGTGGGCTGCGGGGAGGGGAGGACGTCGGAGTGCCATCCGACGCCGGCGCCATCTTGGAATGGCGCCGATCACACTGCACCGCTGGGTGCTCGGCAAAAAAGAAGGAGATATCCTCCGATCGAGTTGGTCTGGGGGTTCCCTGAGGCTTACCTCCCCCCTGTCCCTTCTTTTTGTGAGCCATCTTGTCTCCCCAAGCTTAGATATCACCCCTCAATGGTGATCGCTGCCGGAGCTCTGCCTTCAAGCAGCCGTCGCCATCGGCTGCCCAGCCATGCCACCTATGATGGGTTTTTGTGCCTCAACAGTGGTTAGTGAATAACCCCTTATGTAATTCAACATTTCATTCGCCCATATAAATCTCTGTGCTTTATTCACACCCTCCTTCCACAGCTCTAGTTGTCCAGTGTCTAATTCACATGGAAATAGTATCATGAATTTCACAAGGGTGTCAGTATATGAGTTTGGAAACCTGACTATCTTGGACTCTGAATCATCAAATTCTTTCCGTTTTATAGTTTTTCTTACCTATGTAAACAAAATAGTAGGGATGCACGATACCATTTTTTTAAGACCATGTGCCGATACCTTTTTCAGGTACTCACCGATACCGATTACCGATACTTTTAATTAATGTCATGTGATCATTTTCCAATAAACAATTTAAGGCAGTATTACATACTGCCCACTAAAACATGGACGCTAAGGAGGAAAACCTGCACCTGCAGGTTTCTCTTTAGCATCCCCGTTTTAGCTCAATATTATGGGGCAAGCGCTGATTCAGCAGCTTGCCCCGTAATGCAGCGCTAAGCCTCAGGATGCTCGAGGCAGCGCTAAGTGCCGCAAGGACATCCCATCCATAGAATCCATAGGGGGCCACTTAAGCAACCGTTAACGCTCACACATCTGAGCGCTAGCGATAGCATTAAGTATGTAATAGGGCCCTTAGGATTTTGCAGAAAGCCTGTCCAATATATGAAAATATTGAAATGTATGGCAAGACACCCCATTCACCCACTGCACACACAAACACAAGACCTCAGATATATACTGTATATATGTATACACATCCCAGACCTCAGATCCAGACACTGGGGCCAGCTCACAGAGTACACTAACAGTATTCAGCCAGGCCCCTCTGCCTGACCACGATTCAGTCAGTGGCCACCGGCAGGTGAAGATTGTAACAGGTCTCTGCTGGGGCCTCCAGCCCTCACGCTCTTGTGAGGTCTTACATAGTTCGCGAGATAAGATCTCGCAAACTCTGCAAGATCTCGCGACAGCACGGCAGGAAGCCCCAGCAGAGCCATGTTATATCTTAGATGCCAGCTGCCACTCTCTAGAACGTGATCCGGCAGAGGGGATTGGCTGAAAGCTGTTAGAGAATTCTTCCAGCTGCCCCAGGCACTCAAATACCGCCCAGCAAGCCAGCCCATGCTGGGTTCCAGTATCAGTAGAAGTATCGGGGGCATTTGCACAAGTGCAAATACTTGTGCAAACGCTGGTACTGCTACAAAATATTCAGTAATTACTGTTCCTGTAGCTGACTATACAATTTTCTATTTAGTTCCATTTTGCAAAGCAGCTATAGAATGCATCATAGACTTTCTTCATAATGCATGCTGACTGTAAACCAGAAATAATAATAAAAAAATATATATTATTATGTCAAGATACAAGTAAAATATTGGCATCTTAATGTGAACATGGCTGGAATTTTTTAGTAAGTTTTGACTTAAGTTCATAAGAAATCACAGGCTAGATAGCATTATGAACGCTAAAACGAGGACGCAAACAAGCAAAACCTGCACTGTAGCATCCCCGGAACGAAGTGCAACTCTCGGTGATACTTGCAGTAGCGCTTCCGTGCCACCGTGAGTATCACCTCCTGGAGTCCATAGGACTCCGTGCAGTGTGGCACTGCCTGACCAGTCCCTGTGAGATCTCGTAGCACCGCGGAGTGAACACATTGGGAGACTGGAGACTTTTTGTCCCTTGTCTTACTCTGCTTACAGCAAGGAGAAGAAGCGGATCGGGTCACCGTTCTCACCGCGAGATGAGAGGTGAGTATTGGATCTATTGGAGGGTTTAAGGGGTGCTAAATGATTCTGCAAGAGCGGAATCAGTTAGCACCAGCTTTTATGTTTCGCTAACATTTCTGTTAGCACATCGGTGCAGTAATTAGCACTAGCACTTTGTATTACCTTACTTATCCTAGCGTTAATTACTGATCGAGCTCCCCATGTTAAGTCTAAGTTGTACAAAGTACAGTAAGCTCGCTCAAGCTAGCGCCATCACTGATGCGTTAACGGGTTTTTCAGGGGTTTAGCTTTATGAAGGTAATATGGGGGCGCATGCGTTAAAGTCACTTATTCTGGCGATGACGCTTACTTGCCCGAATGCTACAGTTAACGCTCACAATGTAATTTATCCCCATGTAAGCTTTAACATGTTTTAATAGTGCGTCTGCGATCAGCATAAAATTAGTACAAATGAAATAATGATGAGCTGTGGCTTTTTTCCCACTTTACTTCATTACGTAACTACTTTGAGATCCTTTTTTATGTCATATAAGTGAGCATATATGCTGAGCATCAAGGAAACTTTCTTTACATACACCTTTTTTCTTCTTCGAGTTGTTTTCATGTGCAGACAGTCCACATGGCTGCCTTACGTCTGTCGCTCGTAAGTCTTCCACCTCATTGGTTACTTCCAATCGAGGCACAACAAAGGGTCTGTCTGTGACATAAAATCAATTCAAGGGGGGCGGAGCCGACTGCAGATGAGAGAAGATGCACATTGCTGAGCTCCCTCGCTGACATTGTTATTTTCATTGCTACTGGCATCTCTCCATCTGCTTTGCACCCCATTCCTATAGCTGACATTCTCTGGTGGTGGCATCCGGCTGTGGAGGTGGTCGGCGGATCTTCTGGCTGCCACCGGGCCCAAGTTCTGGCTTCAGGCCTAGTGGCGCGGCCTTTTCTGGTAGCCATCTTTGAGGCCTGTACTGTCTCTTCGGGTTGTGGTTCCTTCTGCGTGCCTGCCTCTCCCCTCCTTGATGGATGACGAAGACTGTCGGCCCCTTACGAGGGGCATACTATCGGAATTGTTGGTGGCCTTTCGAGAGGAGTGAAATCGGACACGACGGGAGGCTGGCTGGGGTTCTCCTGGGACCTCGACTGCGGCGTATGCTGTTGGGCCTAATACAGAGGTGGCAAAGTTGCGGTCCTGCGAAATGGTTGCTGTGAGCGACTGGAACCCCGGAGATCCGAGAGAGGTGGCTACTTCTCCGATCGAGTGGCCTTTAGTTGTGTGCCCTGACCCTCTGGCGATCTTACCTGTCACAGAGCTGGATGTCCAGATCGTTGATTGCTGCGTTCTGGCGGAGCCCATCGATCCTCTCCTGCCTTTTGTGTTGCCGGGGCAGCATAGTGGCTGCATGCAGCTCCCAGCCTTCCAGAGGGATGGCGGTCGATTTGCAGATTTCGGCAATGTGGAGGTGCCTCCTGAACCACCGGCCGAGGTGCTGCTTCTGACTCGATGGTTCTCCTGGGTGGCTCGTACAGGTCACCACTGCACCTCCCACTAGATGTATTGGGGGCTATGTTCACCCCCCCACTCTGGGACACTGGCTGAGACTCTGACTCGATAGGTCTCTGTGTTACTAGGGACCTTTGGAGGACTTACATTGGAAGGGTCCCCCCTCGAGACACCTTTCACTGATGTCTGAGAATCTCATCCCCCCGTTCCTATTTAATTGATGACTTCGAAGCTGATGATAACCCCCCGGAAGACACCCTCCCCCACTGAAGTCTGAGACCTTCACCCCCCTCTCCCCTTTTGAACGATGACATTTTATGTGTATTTTTTGGGACATATGGAAATTACCTGCAGTGTTTTAGGGCTGGAAGCTGATTGTCTATTAGTGCACAGGGATCCCCTTATCTCCCTTTTTTTTCCCCCTGTGTGGGACACACCCTGGGTGAGCCGCTTGGACAGCTACCTAGGCCATGGCTGTTCTCTTGGCCCCAGGTCTCCCGGCCTGGTGGCCTCTTCCATGAGCCTCACCTCCCTCAGGGTTGCCGGGGAGAGCCAGGAATGCCACATTTTCTTTGGCAGTCCCTCACACCCTTTTTTCCCCTCTTTTGTATTCCTCCCCCTCTTTTTTTTTTTTTGGGACCCCTGGCGCCTTCTGGACAAGCGTTTTTGCCGTTAGATTTTTTTTCTGAATCGGCCCTCCTGACGAGTTTTTGATTTTCCCTTTCCGTTTTGACGTCATTTTAGGCTGGTCATTTCAGATACGTTTCTTAAGATTTTTCTGATGACTTCTCATGTGTCCTTTTAATGCTGATTTAACCATGGCCCTGCGTGGCCAACCTTGCTGGTCAGTTTGTGACCTTTTTCTTTGACAAAATAAAAATTTTGAAAACAAAAAAATAAATAAATAAATTCATGCAATATAAAAATGGAAGTGAAATGCAATCACCACTATATTAATAGATAAATGAAATGAAATCATTCCCTACTATTCCATAACATCAAATAAGATATACAAGCAGGATAACATCCATGTATACTTCCAAATTATTTTAAGGCACTTTCTGGGTAATAAAATAGTCTTGTTGGGACCAACTGAGGATGATCATGGTCAAGAGACAGAATCTTTGAGTGTGCAAAGGCTGGGAAAACTGAGGAACCTTGAATGGACTGATTATAGAGCTTTGTAGTTGCTGAAACCTTATTATTAGGTATTATGATTATTATTAGGTATGATTATTATTAGGTATTATTATTATTAATTATTATTATTATTAATTATTATGATTATTATTATTATTATTATTATTATTATTAGGTATTATTATTAAAGTTACAGTTACAAGTATTTATAAAGCGCCAACAAATTCCTTAGCGTTGAACAATGGGAGAGACAGAATAACAAATATACATACACACACTGGTGTATCTTGGCCTAGGCCAACAAGGCCTAGGCCTAGGGCGGCACTCTCCAGGGGGCGGCGGCCCGCCGGTGGCCCCACCCCTAAAAAAAAATAATATTTTTTTTTTTTACTTTTGAAAACTATTTTACCAGGAAGGAAAGATTGAGATGTCACTAATTTTCAAGTATGTCTGGGTAGGCAAATCCTAGGCTTTCACTTTCCAGGGGGCAACAAAAAACCTGACCACTAATTGGGTTACTCACAGAGCACCGAAATGACGCCAACATTTTGGTGTTCTGTAGTTCCCTGCACTTCGGGGAATAAAATTTCCCCACCCTGCAGTGAATTCACCATTCACCGCAGGGTCCCCAAAGTGCATGGAGTCGGCCGCTGTATGCTGCCACCGCAAACCCATGGCCTGCTGTTTTCAAAAGAACTACTGAACGAAAATGTCTGGAATTTACATATAAGATCCTATGATTGATAATAAAAAGTTCTGATACAGAAAAAGAAGAACCGCTATTAAAATTAAGGGGGGGAATTTTGCCCAAAAAAATCTGAAAAATTACTAAATGGTACTAAAAAAAAATCAATTAATAAAGACTTTTTACTGCAGATTAAAATAATAAGTGGTTTATTAGATATTGCATAAAAAACGGGAATATTTTTAACATTGAAACCTATGGGGTTCGCCTGAATACCTGAACCTGCTGATTGAAACCACTGAACATCAGGGCATTTCACTGACATTTCTCTGCTGTTTGGCGTTCTCTGAATAGATTAACCATTACTTCTCTATGGGGATTTGCACTGCCTTCAAACAACACCGAACTTGCTGGCAGTTCGCCAAACTTGTGTGTGAGCATATCACCAGAGCAGTGGTGTACTTAGAGGAGTGGCGGAGGGCGGGCCGCCCCAGGTACCAGTGATTATTGGGGTGTCATTATGGGGTACTAGGAGGTGCCACTGTCACTGTGTGTCAGCTTTGAGCTGTGTTCTCAAACGAGCAGCGGAGCATGGCGTTTGCATATGGAATAAAATCGAATAGAATAAAAATCCCCCTCTCCTCCCTCCATAGCTCCTCCCCTGCCCCACAGCAGTTCTAGGAGGGGGATGTGATTTGTGTCCAGAGAGAGAAGATGACAGTAAACGGCAGGTAAAGGGGGGGTATCAGCAGAATATGAAGCCCTGTCTGCTTACTGCTGTTTAAAGTGGACCTTTCCTTAACCAGCACTGCAGTGATAGAAATTTGTCATTGAGCTGCCTGGCTCCTGGTGAGGCTGCGTGCGTGCAGGTCACACTCGGTCCGGCCAGTCAGGTGGTACTGAGTCTCAGTACCACCTGACTGGCTGAACCACATGACACGCACGCACGCAGCTGCCCACCCTTTCGTTAACATGGACTGTCACTCTATTCTGGACTGAACACCCACCAGGAAGGGAATCAAAGCCACGGTGCACCCTCTGGCAGTGGCACCCCACTGCTGACAAGATGGCTCCACGCACAGGCACTGCCACGATCCTAACGTGGCCTGGAGGGACCTCCTGCTGAGTCTATACACAGTCCTTGCTGACTCTGCACACAGCCCCACCGCGGACGGAGGCCGGTAAATGTAGAATAAATAATTGCTGTGTGCTCATATACACTCGGTTTGCTGGGAGTTTTATTGCAGTGGATTCTGATGCACTCATACACACCACACATTGCATTGCTGGGAGTTTTATTGCCGTGGATTCTGATACGCTGACACACACCACACATTGCATTGCTGGGAGTTTTATTGCTGTGGATTCTGTGATACACACTGCATAGTACTGTGAGTTTTATTGCCTTGGAGCTCTGGGATACACTCATACACACTGCACATTACTGTGAGTTTTATTGCTGTGCAGTTCTGTGATATGCTCATACACAGTGCACATTTCTGTGGGTTTTATTGCTGTGCAGCTCTGTGATACGCTCATATGCAGTGCATGTTTCTGTGTATTTTATTGTTCAACCAATTAGAGCGGCTGTGATCCAGTATACTTAACATGCGTGGCTGTTCTTTGTAAAAATGCTTGAATTTAAACATTTCATAATTTTCTTTATCTCAATAGATACATTTGAAATGGTATACAAAATATACAAGTAGGCACTTGGTATCCACTTTAATATAAAGAGAGGAAAAGGCGGAGCTCTAAGAGGAAAAGGTGGAGCTTAATGAGGAAGGGTGGGGATTAACCAAGAAGAGGTGTGGCCTTGACAGGAAGGGGTGCCTCAAATTTAAATTAGGGGGTGCATGAGTTTAGTCAGGCCTAGGGCAGCACAAAACCTAAATACACCACTGCATACACATTACACACATGGAACAGAAGGAGGGAGGACCCTGCTTGAGAGCTTTCAATCTAAGAGGAGAGTGGAGACCCATTAGGTGAGGGTGAAAAGGGCAGGTGAAGTGGCTGGGTGCAGGAGGCCTGAATGCGAAGAGGAGCAGAAAGTGACAGTGGGGACATCGTGGAGTGAGCCTATATGCTTCATTTTTAAATGTCATAGTTAAGGCTCATGAGTAATGATGATTATTGTTTTGCCAGAACTGGCCACTAATTTATTTGTTAAACGTACACATCTGCTAGTCAGATGTAAAGAAACCTTGTAAGGTTTAATGTTATAATATAACATTGAGTGGATACTTTTCCTAAGCATCTGTACCTTTACATACTTTTAGCCAGGAGTTGACCATAATATATTCATTTTTTTCATATTTACACTGAAATGTCTTGAAATCTTATCGATAGATAGCTATTTGGTTTTTTTTCTTCATTTGACAATTTTTATTGAGAACGCACAAAATAAATTACACGGCATAAATGAGTATAGAAAGTCAAACATAGGACAAGGAAAAAGGACAAAGCCAAGTCAAATACAATGCAGTGCCAAGAGAAATGGGTGCAGGCTCTTTTATATTTTGTGTTTGTTTAAAATAAAACCAAGCATTAAAAACACAATAGATTGTAATGCTGAGTACAATATAGTTGTAGAAGTTATTTTTTGTTTAAAAAAGCAGCTTCATATTATGATGTACCTAATCATTTCTAAATACTTAGATGAACATATAAAATAATAATGCTATTCAATTTGCATTCAAATGTAATAGTGCTTGACAAGGAGGTATTTCTCTGTAGTGTGGCTTTTGTACCAAGCAGTTAACATTTTGGCGTGCTGCGTTGCGTATGTGATGAAAAATCTTGTAGAGTGAAAACTGTAATATTTTGTTATTCGTAGTACATCATGTAACTAGTTAGGTCAAGGATAAGGAATTACTATTGCCCAAAATACTTTTGACGATTCACAGCCTATTGTAGAATTTGTCCTTGAATATGGTATTCTACATAATTGACCATATTTCATAATTGCTGACAATTCATAAACGTCTGTATCAAACAATGGATGGAATGAATACTAAACGCATGTTCTTTCTGCAAGGTCAGATTCCTGAACCGAGCTAGGTACAGCAGATCATTGTATATTATATGGTTTCAAATGACTCTTTCTTTCTGAATGCACAATTAAAGTTAACTTTCAACATTGCTCTTTCAAAAAACAAAATATAAATTGCTTTACAAGTTGGATTATAACAGAGACTGTATAGAAATCACTGGTGTAGAACATTAGTTCAGCAAGGGTATCTTTTGAAACCCAATACAAAGAAAAGTTTGATTTTCAGATAATGAAACATTATTATTATTAATATTGAGCTGAATAAATGAAATTAAAAAATGAATAAATTGTTTTACAGGAATAATGTAATGTAGTAATGCCCGCGCTATTGGCTTTCAGCAGTGTTGTTGGCATGATGATCTGTCAATCACACACCTGCACAAGGAGTGAGTACAGGGCTTCTGCTTATAACTGTCAATCACCCTGACATATGCCATCAGAAGTGAGTGACAGAAAAACGTTTTTATAATTTTAGCTTCAATTTTATCCTCTAGATGCGCTAGGGAAGAAATGCTAATACGTACATATGGAGTGATTTCCTGTCAAATGTGCCCAACTTAAGTTAGGCACGATAAGTGCACTTTAATAGAAAATGTATTATTTTTGGCTTTCTTTATCACGCTAATTGTAATTTCATTACTTGGGTCAAATAGAGTAGACCCTCTTTTTAAATTCCCTTTAATTCCAATAGTGCCGATATATAATATTCTAGTGATGAGCATTCATTGAACATAAAGGAATTATAAATACAGAACAGTGGTCGGGAGATTCCGAAGCATTTGTTAAAAAAGAAAGAGAGAACACAACACATGCATAGAAAAAGTGAATATATCCCACACAATAAAATGATGTAAATCAGCTGCCTGACCCATAGAGTCCATTCTATGGCCAAAACCACTCAGTGAGGAGCAAGCGATGTAAAGATACTTTGGGGTGGTAGTTTAAAAAGTTTAAAAGATCACAGAATGGATGTACCCAGTGTCACATATAAGGGGTTATTCTCGCATTCCTCACACTTCAGGGAATCAAATTCAGCATTCACCACAGGGTCCCCGAAGTGCGTGGAAAAGCTGCCGCAAAACAGGCCATTGCAAAAATAAAAACCTTGCAAAACCGCCAAAATTATTGGATCCGATAATTTCGGCAGGTCTGGCGGATTATCGAATCTTATTCGATAAACCGCCGGGAACACACAAATTATCAGATCCGATCATTTTGGCGTTTTTGCGGCTGGTTTTTTTAATTAGCAGAAATTATCGGATCCGATTCAATAGATCATCGGATCTGATCCCATAAGTCGCCGCAAACCGATCTGGAAAATACCGACGATCCGCCGACCACAGCGACGACCAGCCGCCGGAAAAAGCCGACATGCCGACGAACGGGGTCAAAGAGAAAAAAAAGACGATTGAAAGTGTCAAATTTGAAACGCTGTTTTCAAAAAAACTACTGGACAAAAATGTCTGGAATTAACATATAAGGTCCTATGAATAATAATAAAAAGATCAGATACAGAAAAAAGAAAAAACTCTTTTTAAAAAAAAATCAGGAAAAATAAATTATACGAAAAAATCCCAAAAATTGCTTAAAAATAAAGAGACTTCTTGCTGCATAGTAAAAGAATAAACGGTTTATTAGATATTGGATAAAAACAGGAATATTTTTAACATTCAAGCCCATGGGATTCGCCAGATTAAACCTGCTGAATAAAACCACCGAACATCAGGGCATTTCTCTGACTTTTCAATGCTGTTCGGTGTTCTGTGACTAGATTAACCATTGTTTCTCTATGGAGAGTTCACACCAGTCGAACAGGCACCGTATTTTGCTGACAATTCACCAAAATTTGGCGAACTGCCTGCTTTCTGAATAGCCAAATGGCCACGAAATTGCACGTAAGGAGAAATTCACTGTTCTGTGCCATTTTGAGGCCAGATTGTCTCTCTCTGAATAACCCCTGTAGAGTAAAGTATTTACTTAACTAAACATACAAGAGAAAATCAACGAACATGTAATATATCAGAAACATAAAATAAACACAATAAGGACATTTCATTTTTTGGTAGTAGTGTCCCTTTAATGTCTGTGGTTGTCACAATTAGCATTTTTTAGATATTAAATATACAGTCTTGATCATCCTTATATTAAAAAGCAATTTATAACTATTTTACTTTTCTTTTTCTTCAAAGGTCATGGCTTATATGGAACATTTGAAATGTTATCTTCTTGGAGGAAGACGAGAGAAGACCAACATGTTAAAGAAAGAACAGCTGTTGTGTATGCAGACACCATGATTTCCTTTTCCCTGACTACCGCCATGTATTTAGTAACTTTTGGGATTGGCGCTAGTCCCTTCACAAACATTGAAGCAGCAAGGATATTTTGTCGCAATTCATGCATAGCAATCTTTTTCAACTACCTCTATGTACTATCATTCTACGGCTCCAGCCTTGTGTTTACTGGGTACATCGAGAACAATTACCAGCATAGTATCTTCTGCAGAAAGGTCCCAAAGCCTGAAATATTGCAGGTCAAGTCTGTGTGGTACAGATTTCTCATGACGGCAAAATTTAGCGAAGACACTGCAGATTCCGAAGAAACGAATTCTTATGAAAGTCATCTTTTAGTTTGTTTTCTCAAGCGGTATTACTGTGATTGGATAACGAACACATACGTAAAGCCTTTTGTAGTTCTCTTTTACCTTGTGTATATTTCCTTTGCCTTAATGGGCTACCTGCAGGTCAACGAAGGTTCTGACCTGAGCAACATTGTAGCAACTGAGACACGAACAATTACTTACACGACCGTTCAGCAGAAGTATTTCAGTAACTATAGCCCTGTTATTGGCTTCTACATCTACGAATCTATAGAATACTGGAATACAAGTGTACAGGAGGATGTACTAGAGTATACTAAAGGCTTTGTGAGGATATCCTGGTTTGAGAGCTATTTAAACTATCTCAGAAAACTTAACATGTCCACCGGATTACCCAAAAAGAACTTCACAGACATACTGAGATACTCTTTTCTGAAAAATCCACAATATGCACATTTTTCTGAAGATATCATCATACCCAAAAAATACAACAACGAAGTAGACGTGGTAGCATCCAGAATGTTTCTGGTGGCAAAAACCATGGAGACAAACAGGGAAGAACTTTATGATCTCCTAGAAACGCTAAGAAAGCTATCACTAACCTCCAAAGTGAAATTCATTGTCTTCAACCCATCGTTTGTATACATGGATAGGTATGCTTCATCAGTAGGAGCTCCTTTGCAGAACTCCTGTATAAGTGCTTTGTTCCTATTGTTTTTTTCATCATTCCTTGTTGCAAGCTCAATTATAAATGTGTGGATAACATTAACCGTTGCCTCTGTTGAATTTGGCGTCATTGGGTTCATGACATTGTGGAAAGTTGAGTTGGACTGCATTTCCGTACTTTGCTTAATTTATGGTATTAACTACACAATAGACAACTGTGCGCCATTGATATCGACATTTATCCTTGGAAAAGAACTCACAAGGACCAAGTGGGTAAAAAATTCACTGGAAATCCATGGGGTAGCTATTTTGCAGAGCTACCTCTGTTATACTGTTGGTTTGATCCCTCTTGCAGCTGTGCCTTCAAATCTGACCCGTACACTGTTCAGGTGCTTGTTTTTAATAGCATTTGTAACATTCTTTCACTGCTTTGCCATTTTGCCAGTCATATTGACATTTGTTCCACCATCAAAGAAAAAGAGGAAAGAGAAAAAAAATCTTGAGAACCGAGAGGAAATAGAGTGTGTTGAAATGGTGGACTTGGACAGCACTAGAGTAGTCGACCAAATTACAACTGTATGATATTTTCTTTCTTTCTTATTTATTTTATATGTTATGTTTCACCTTAGGTCTTACTGAAATAAATCTTTTGATGGAACATCTGATCTGCGTGGGTAAGAAATCTATAAAACAATTATCCAATACAGCCCATTAGACAGGTGTTTCAAAAAAATGTAAAAATAATATCTTCAATAGAATAAAAAAATAGACATAACACTGAATTACAATCAGTTACAAATTTAGTGCTAGTATAATGTTTGTTGACAACACCAACTTTTGTAAGTTGGAAGAATACTACACATTCACCTAGCTAGTAGAGGTATTAGATCACTTCCACTGACTCCTGGAACTCACTTCAAAAATATTCATATGACCAACATTTGATAACAACTGAATAATTCCTTGTTTATTCATTTATTTTTATGTACGTGAATAAAATTTTGGAGAAGGAAATTGAGTCTCTGATTGTATTGTTTATTCATTATTCGTCAAAAAGTCTAAACTGAGACATGTAATGTGACAATCATGTTGTTTTCATTGGAAAGCTTAAGTAAGACGAAATTCGAACCTGAATTCATTATAATTGCATGTTCCAGGTATGGTTTTAAACGTCTTTCCTATTTAATAGACATGTGCATTCGTTTTAGTACTAAAACGATTTAGTCCGAATTTTGGGATAATTTAGTTTTCATATGACTCAAGAGATACGTAACTGCTAAGTACAAAAAACTAAAGAAACTAAAATAAAATGCATTTTAGTTTCAGTCCTTTTTGTGATATTACATTGATGAGTGAAGGAGACCAGCAATGAAGAACGCAATATCGCAAACATACAGAAAAGGTTTGTATGCGTAATCCTTCCCGACCCCTACCTGAAAATCTGACAGGGATAGAGCTCCAGAATACTCACTTGCAGCACAGACAGCCAGCACAGGAGAGGAAACCTTCACTTAACCCTTGCATGTCTATGAGGCAGACAAGATGATAAAAGCAGCTGGAGAAGGAAAACATTCAAATAAATCACACTGAAAGCTAATGACAGAGGAGGGCTGGATAGTAAAAACCCCTTTATAACAAGCAGTGCTGGGAGAAGAGAGGGACTTTATAAAACGTGTGTTATCTCCCCTCCCGCTCTGCATAATAGTGGCTTAGGTCTGATACATTTTATATTAACCATGATCACTATCCCCCTTTCCTCATCTACAGTATAATACACGTTTTATATAAAGTCCTTCTCCTCTCCCAGTGCTGCTTGTTATAAAGGGATTTTTACATCTGATACATTTAGTATCCAGCTCTCACAGTTACTCTGTCATTATGAGCCTTCAATGTGATGTATTTGAATGTTTTCCCTGGATTTAAAGTGCTTTATTTTATTATAAAAATAAATTTGCACCAGTCATCTCTTCTCTGAGCTTTCAGACTGATTTACGTTAATATTTTCCCTCTCCCCTGCTTTTATGTTCCTGTCTGTCTCCCCCACAGAGATACAAAGTTTGAGTAAAAGTTCCCTCTCCTGTGCTGGATAAGCATTGCATTCCGAAGTTCTGCACCCTACACATGCCAATGCAGTAGGATGTTCTATACAGAGGGGGGCATTAATTAATGCAGGAGGATGTTCTATACATTATACAGAGAGGGGTATTAATGCAGGAGACTGTTACATACATTATACAGAGAAAGGTATAAATTGAGGAGGATGTTCTATACAGAGAGGGACATTAACTCAGGAGGATGTTGTATACTTTATACAGAGAGGGGTATTAATTAATGCAGGAGGATGTTATCTACATTATACAGAGAGGGGTATTAATTAATGCAGGAGGATGTTCTATACATTATACAGAGAGGAGCCTTTTTTTAGCCCTTTAGTGGCTTTGAGCACTGAGATCGGCTGCTTGTTATATTATCTCTCAGTACAATGTATCAAGCTCAGCTGTTACAGTAACTGACTGTAACAGCGCTCAGAGTTTCAGTAAAACAAGGAAATAATATTGTTCTATCCTCTTATATATAAAAATATTATTTACTAGTTTTACTGAAACTCTGAGCGCTGTGATGAGCAGCAGTCAGTTACTGTAACAGCTTTGCCTGACACATTGTGCTGAGAGTGAGAGATACTGTAACAAGCTGCGATCTCAGCCCTCTGAGGAGCCACTACAATAGTAATTGTATCCACTGGTTTTCGGATGAATGAAATTAGTTTTCATACTAAAGAACTGAAAATGAATTTCTTTAGCAACTAAGTAAATTGCATTTTAGGACTAATCCATTAGTTCAAAACTAAATTTTGTGCTGTGCACATGTCTACTATTTAATGAAGATACTATGCTTTTTGTTCTGATAAAATATATTAAAGATAAACAATTTTAAATACGCTATTTAAATACTTTGGATATCTTCCCCTCCATCCATTATTTTAGTTTTTTTTACCACGTTTGCCATTATTGTCTTTATAACAATTCTTCATTGCTTAACCCCTTCACTACAAACTGATTCTCCCAAAAAATTACTGTCATTAGTTTTTTTGGAAAAACATTCTTAATTAATTATAAATTATATTATATTCCCAATTTATTCCTTATTGTAATAGCCTATTTGGGAGACAGATGTCATCATCTGCTGGTCAAATGGAGTTACTACAGTTTTGAGCTCCGTGCTGGATCATTTGGGGGAATGTCCATTAGAGACATTCCCCAGCTGGTTTTTAAAAGTGTGGGTACCTCGGGCATCATGCCCAGGGTGCTAAAACATTGGGAACACCTTTGCTAGCCCAAATACAAACAAAATTTGTTTGTAAAAAAAAAAAAGTTTTTTTATTTGCAATGATGCAGCATAGCCCCAGACCGTGTTAATGCACAGTTTTTGTATACAGTATACATATTTGAAGATTCATAGAAAAATCAACGTCAGAGAACCCATTTGCTGGGAATAGTAATAACCTATAATGTTATCATTTAAGAATAGAGATTATTGGGGAGAGTATGCAAATTAGGATAGAGAATTATTATTATTAATAATCTTTATTTATAAAGTGCCAGTATATTCTGCAGCGCTGTACAATGGGCACAGTATAATCAGGGTTACAATACATTGAACAACATTTTGACAAACCAGTACAGGAGGAAACGAGGGCCCTATTCCCGTGGGAGCTCACAATCTAGAAGGGTTGGGGGTGGAAACAGAGAGAGAGGACTGCAAGGTGAGAGTGATGGACTACAAGGTCAGAGTGATGGACTGTTTGGGGCAGTGATGTAGGTGTATCAGTGAGGCGGGTGGCAGGCATCCCTGAATAGGAATGTCTTAAGGGAGCGTTTGAAGGAAGGGAAACTAGGGGAAAGTCTGACAGTACGAGGGAGAGTTTTCCAGAGGACAGGGGCTCCGCGTGAGAAATCCTGCAGTCTATCATGGGAAGAGGTGATGCGGGGAGAAGCTACGCATAGATCACTGTTTGATCTTAGTGAGTGGGCTGGGGTGTATTTGGTGATTAGTGAGGACAGGTAGTGGGGAGCTGAGTTAGTGAGAGCTTTGTAGGAATTTAATTCTGCAGTGGATGGGGAGCCAGTGAAGGGACTCGCAGACAGGAGCAGCAGAGACCGAGCGGCGGGTGAGGTGGATGAGCCTGGCAAAGGCATTGGCAGAATGAATATAGCTTTTCATCTGATACCTGAGCACACATCCTGCATTAAACATAATTGTGATAATATTGTGGAAATGCAAAACAAAAACCAGACAACCATATAATTACTTCCTTGTTTATCTCTGGAGTACGTAGTTTATTATTTCATGACCATCAAGGATGCTGGCTTACACAATACAAGGAATAGAAGAATCTTTCCTGCTTTAAAGGTATCTTCTACAATACTTTTGAAACTTCTGCAGAGATTTGATTAACTAATACAACCAATGTAATTTAAATTACTCAAACAAACATTAGTTAGATATGAAAATGTTACACTCTGTTTTAAACCTAGTTGCAGCCAGGTCCGAGTTATGAACTCAGAACTAGAATACAGAAAACATTATAAAGACCTCTCACTGAATCCTATATTACAATAATTATACCCACATTATACGATATATTATTACAAATGTTTATAAAATACCAGCATGTTCCGCAGCTCTGTACAATGGGTAAATCTGTATGACAAAACAAATATAATATTATCAAATATTTTTGACAAATGGAGAACAATAGGAAAAGAGGACCCTAGTCACGTGAATTTACAATGGGGTGACACAAAGAGAGGAGGGTAATTTCCCAGGTATGAGAAGTAATGGGATATATGGGGACTGTGTTGGGAGATAGATCAGTAGAGTTGCCATGGGAGATTATAGAGTGAACTGAAGAGCTTCTCTACAGTAATGGTTTTTAGAGTTGTGTTGAAAGGCTGGAGGTATGGGGAGAGTAGAATGTTGCATGGGAGTTAGATTTATATGTAGGCGGCAGCTCTGGAAAAGTTCTGAAGGCAAGAGTGAGCAGTGCAGGTACAAAGAGAGGATAATCTCATGATAGTTAATAATAATTCATATAATATTCATTTCTTAAGCGCCAACACATTCCGCAGCGCTTGGGTGGGGAGGAAGGTGTTATAGCTGACTGTACTATGCATGTGCTATCACTTTAACTAGTGGCTCTGCCCCAGGATGACACAGGTCAGAGGGCACAGCAGCCATCTTTATTAAATAAATTAGTGTGAAGCAGTTATTAAAGGAAGATGAATAATCCTGTGTTCCTGTAGCAATACTAAGCCTGCATATAACAGTAACTGTCCAGCAATAAAGTCATGGTGTACCTGACAGCCCAGCCTCATATCTGAACACACAGATCATAACAGCACCTCTGGGTTAGGTGGGTCCTATGTAATGAAACCAAGAGCTGCTTTCTAAGCAACCACATATCCTCATGCTGTTTATCAGCTAAGAGGCAAACTGATGGGTTTATATGTATACCCTCACCAGGAACAATTCCACTTTGGGATTAAATAGAAAACACGGAAAGAGGCAGCAGCAGTAATGACCTGGCTGGGGATACAACAAAATATACATATAAGCATAAAAAATGGTTTTGCGCCTATTCCCTATCAGGGCAGCTGCGTAGACCAGAAGTATCATTTGGTCATTAAACATGTTTTTCAGCAAGCCCTATTCTGACTGAGCTGTTAGTAGTGGCTCACAAATGAGAAAATCCCAAACAAGCTGTTTTCCATTTGCGGCTCCCTCCCTATTAACGGCTTTATTCCAACCGAGTCTCTGTATTAGTGGCTTGAATAGAAATATTTGGGAGCCATTAGTCAATAATGGCAGTCGACCCGTGCTGCCGCTGCTGGTATTTGCTTTTGGAATTCATAGGACTTCATGGAGCCGGGGGTGACCCTGCTGCGAGCTCACACCTGGAGCCTGCCAGGCCTGCAGGTCACGCAGGTATAACAGAAAAGCACTGGGAATTATTTGTTCCCAGTCTTCCACCGCTCATGGCCAGAGAAGGCAGTGGATCGCAGTGCCCTCTGCATCGTGGGGTAAGTAGGGGACTTTTTTGGGGGTTTAAATTGAAGTGTAAAGTGACTTTGCAAAATTATTTAAGACCTGGGTTTAAGAGCCGGTATTCATTCCTGAATAAGGACTCAAGTCGTGAAGAACAAGCAAGGATGGAATAGCTCTTTCTTCATCGGCTAGCAACAAATTAACTGCTTCTGACCTGCTGCAATGTTCAAGTCGCAAGCAAAGCATCAGTTGGTATGGGACCCATCATTTGCAAAACTCTAACATCTGATAGTTTTTTGTTTATATTTTCTTGCTAAGAACGAAGTAAATATTCAAACCATTATCTGACAAAAGAACAGCTAATATAATAACAGCATCTCCTGGAGTAAAGATGTTTAATTCTTCTTATCAAACAATTCGTGGAATTCCGGTTAATACAAGCATTTAATTATTCATTCTGCGGTGCAAATACTAACCATATACTTTGTTATTCTCATTCTCTAGTCTTTGGTCTCATTCGCACATACGCGTTAATATTTTTTTTAATGCATATGTACACGTATGTTCGCGCACATACGTGCGTAATAAAGTTTGTTGTTGTTTTAAAGACCCTTGCGTTTTGGCCCCTGGTATCGAGTGTGGCTCGGGGTTAACCTTCAGTACTGAAAGTGTTAACCCCAAGCCACACTCGGGCTGCCGCTGCATACATTACCTCTCCCTTTGCTCCCTCGCTGACTCCCGCTGTCTCCTCCGGCTATCACAGAGTTTTACTTCCTGGTTCTCTTCACGTAAGCAGGGAATCCAGGAAGTAAAACTCTGCGATCGCCGGAGGGGACAGCGGGGGTCAGCGAGGGAGCGCAGGGAGAGCTAATGTATGCAGCAGCAGCCTGAGTGTGGCTTGGGGTTACCGTTTTCAGCACTGAAGGTTAACCCGAGTTAAACTTGGTAAAGTATGCGTGTATACACGTGCAAACACGCGTATACACGCATAAAAACATGCACAAAAACAGAGACATACGCTGTCGGGACGCAGCTCGCTTCCATTCCGTTTTTGTGCGCCTTTACGGAATGCAAATATACGGCTTCATACGCGGCTCTGTGTATGGAGCCATTTATTTGCATATGTTCCATACAGTACAATACGCACGTACGCGCATATACGTGCGTATGTGCGTATCAGTATGAATGAGGCCTTTGTGTTAAGTATTATAGGATAATGCACAATTAAGCAATGCTGTTGAATCCTATTTCGTTCAATTACAACTCCTTTAAAAGACGGACAGCATGTCCCTCGCTGTATTAAAAGTGTTTTAGCATTCTAGTTTGTAATAACATTCTTCACAAGTCATTATATCCCTGTAGTTTTCATATAATAAAACTAGCAGGGTTATTCAAAGAGAATCGAAAAGTTCAGTGACTTTTCGTTCTCTTCAATTCGGTGCAGTTTGGCGATCCCATTTTGGTGACCCTGCGGTGTATTCAGCAAGCACCACAGGGCCGTCGTAGTGCAGGGAAAAGTCGCCACAAACTCGACGAACACTCAATGCAAAACCTGGTGAACGGTGAAGTTTGAAAAGTGAAACGCTGTTTGCAAAGAAACTACAGACCGAAAATGTCTGAAATTTACTTATAAGGTCCAATGAATGATAATAAAAAGGACTGTCACAGAAAAAAGAAAAAAACGATTTAACCCCTTAAGGACCGCTGACGTACCCTGTACGTCCTGTCCACGGGTCTCCCTTAGACCCGCGGACCTACAGGGTACGTCAGCGGCGCCTAACCCCCTTCCCGCCCAATACTTACCTCCCTCGCTGGGTCCCTCGGCGATCTGACAGGGAGGAAGCCTGCCCATGTGATTTACATGGGCAGGCGAGGTTGATGACGTCGCCACGCTGCGTGGTGATGTCATCAGCAGGCGTCCCCATGCAAATCAATGGAGGGGAGGGGGGCTCCTTCGGAGCCCTCTATCTCCCCAACCATTGAAGCTAGGGAGATGCTTTTTGCACCGCTGAAAAGGGGAGAGTCTTCCCTTTTCAGCGGTGCATTAACCTTTTCGCTGCCGAATCGCGTTTCGGCACTAATTGGCGCCAAAACGCGATTTGAACATGGAGGGGGGCTGACATCTTGGATGTCAGCCAAGCCTCCAGGTCCCCCCACCCACTGACAACCTCACCATATATGTGAGGATGTCAGTGGGCCAGTTAACCATCTAGCTGCCATGTAGAGATAAGGGGATCCTAAGGATCCCCCTATCTCCCGATCCATGGCAACTAGCTGGTCATATTTGACATCATTTGAAAGGCCTGATCGTGGCCTTTCCAATGATACCAAACATGACCAGGTTTAGTTTAAAAACTAAATTTAAATAAATAAATAAAAAAATAATAAAAAAATTAAATTAAAAAAAAAATTTTTTTAAAGTTTTTTTGTCTGGGGGGGGGGTTTAATTAAATAGGACCTAGGCTGTTTTCTCAAAATAATTAGCACAAAATGGTCAGAATGAGTGCAGCGCACATAGGTGAACTGTCTCAGCAGTGAAAGGGTTAAAAAGCAAAAACATGTAAAAATTGGGTATTTCTACTCTCGGGACAAAATTTTGAAACTATTTAGCCGGGGTCTTTATTGGTGGTTGTAGATTTTGGGGATTAAATTACGAAAAAGTGTGTTTTTACCATTTTTTCATCATATTTCATATTTTTTTTATAGTAAATTATTGGATATGATGGAAATAATGGTATTTCTAGAAAGTCCATTTAATGGCGGGAAAAAGGGTGTATAATATGTGTGGGTTGAATAAACGAGTAAGAGGAAAATTTGACCTAAACACTAACAGCGCAGAAACGTAAAAACAGCAGCGGTCACTAAAGGACGGATTTGTGTAAAACCGCCGTGTCACTAAGGGGTTAAAAAAGACACCAGAAAAAAAAAAATCGCAAAAAGATACCAAAAAATGCATAAAAGATCCTAAAAAATCTATAAATGAAGAGACTTTTTACTGCAGAATATTATCATCCACGGTTTATTAGATATTGAATTAAAACGGGAATATTTTTAACATTGAAGCCTATGGGATTCGCCTGAATAAACCTGTCTAATGAAACCACGAACAGCAGGGCAATTCGGCAACTTTTCACTGCTGGTTTTTGTTCTCTGAATAGACGAAGCATTGCTTCTCTATGGAGATTTCACTGCCCTCGAAACAGGCAACGAACAGGCACCGTATATGCAGGCAATTCTCCAACATTTGGCGAACTGCCTGCTCTCTGAATAGCAGAATGGCCAAGAAAGGTAGCCGTACGCTGAATTTCACTGTTCGGTTACCTTTCGGGTACAATTCAGATCTCTTTGAATAACCCTGTAGGTGTTTGGTTTTAGGAAATAAATTGATAACTATGGTTTTAAAGTGCGAGTGAAACATTTAATATATATATAGCACAATAAGTAATCTTTACAGCCTTTATCTACATGGTTGTTGATTTAGAAATTTTGTGAGACTGGCATAATAGTGACCATTGTGCTAGTATTGATTTTATGTCATGATCTTAAAGACGGTCCACAAGATTTCAAACAACCTATAAATTATTTTATAGGCATATAATTTAGGCATTCTGATGACATGCATACATACATAATGCAAAATGTATTTTACAACAAACAATAGAGGGAGGAATGTATATATAAGAACATCTTCCATTGTTTTTCTTTAATAATTGTATCAAACTCAGTTACTTGTGTTAGTTTTCCCTTTATGGAGAATTATAACTTGAGGTGACATTTTTGCTCTTACAATTAATAAAATGCTTGCTTAGAAACACCTGCCCAGTCTTAGTACTCTTAAATTCCAATGTACTCCTAGGCTGATATCTACAGGTTGAACATCCACTACACTTATAAAAACCATTCGGTTTCTGGAAAAATTAACTCTCTTTCTCTTTTAAATTTTTAGACCAAAGGCTGTTTATACCAAAGGCTCCAAAACTGCACCTAGCCTTTGGTCTAAAAATTTAAAAGAGAAAGAGAGTTCATTTTTCCAGAAACCGAATGGTTTTTATAAGTGTAGTGGGTGGTCAACCTGTAGATATCAGCCTAGAAGAACATTGGAATTTAAGAGTACTAAGACTGGGCAGGTGTCTCCAAGCAAGCATTTTATTAATTGTAAGAGCAAAAATGTAATTTACCTGTTGGAATGCAAATGTGGCGCCCAATATGTAGGTCGAACGGCTAGGAACTTACACGAGAGGTTAATGGAACATTTTTCAGGCATTCGCACAAAGAAGGTCAAACACAGTGTAATAGTTGTAGAGAGTTCAGGTTTGAGGAATTTAAAAGCTTTGGAATAGATATAGTGCAGCCAGATTGAAGGGGAGGAAATATTGCTGTAAGATTGACTTGGAAAGAAACAGAATGGATCTATAGTTTGGGGACTTTAGGTGGTAAAGCATTGAATAACGAGATAGACATTCTGACATGTATGGAATAAAGATTCTTGCATCGAAATGTTCTTCTTTGACTCATATATTTTTCTTTCCATTTCTCCAGGTTCTTGTGTATTGAGGCATTGTGGTTTATATATATAGTTATGCTATGGAACCATAGAGCGGTTGTTCCTTTAGTATTTTTTAGCATTCTTATATGATATTCAAACCAAATTTACTTTTTATTTAAGATCTTTTATTCTTCTAGATTTTTATATATAAATATTTGTATGTATTGCAGTTTTTATACATACTGCAGTTCATATGTATGATAATTTATGGGAATGGTGATGAATGAGAGCCGCTTTTATTATAGTAGTTCTTGATCAATACTGCTAATAGACATGTGAGCTCTTATAACTGACCGGTGGACAATACCTTGGATCGCACGGAACCAGCAATCTTCCACTTGTTGCGGTTGGAGACTCGTTGCGTGTACGATCGGAAGGTTTGAGCTACTGTGGCAAAAACGCATGTGCAAATCTTGTATGTGCTTGTTGTTTGTGGGTTCGTTTTTTGTATTTTAAATTCTTTAATGTTGTAATAAAAATACTGCACTATCAGGGTTATTCAGAGAGCGGTGAAAAGCTGGAGAATGACTGGAGAATGGAAAAATCTAGGTCAAAATAGCCGATTTGGAAAGTGAGATGAATGGGAGAATTTTTCTGGTTTGGGTATTTTGACCTAGAATTTTCCATTCTCCAGTCATTGATTCTCCTGCTTTTCACCGCTATCTGAGGAACCCTGTATATTATCCTTTGATCTGATTGATTTGCAGATGGGTTAAATACCAAGGGAGATTTTGGTGATATACAGTCAGGTCCAGAAATATTGGGACATCGACACAATTCTAACATCTTTGGCTCTATACACCACCACAATGGAGTTGGAATGAAACAAACACAATGTGCTGTAACTGCAGACTGTCAGCTTTAATTTGAGGGTATGTACATCTGCCTCAGGTGAACGGTGTAGGACTTACAGCAGTTTGCAGATGTGCCTCCCACTTGTTAAGGGACCAAAGGTAATGGGACAGAATAATAATCATAAATCAAACTTTCCCTTCTTAATACTTGGTTGCAAATCCTTTGCAGTCAAATTCACAGCCTGAAGTCTGGAACGCATAGACATCACCAGACGTTGGGTGTCATCCCTGGTGATGCTCTGCCAGGTCTCTACTGCATCTGTCTTCAGTTCCTGCTTGTTCTTGGGGCATTTTCCCTTCAGTTTTGTCTTCAGCAAGTGAAATGCATGCTCAATGGGATTCAGGTCAGGTGATTGACTTGGCCATTGCATAATATTCCACTTCTGTCCCTTCAAAAACTCTTTGGTTGCTTTTGCAGTATGCTTTGGGTCATTGTCCATCTGCACTGTGAAGCGCCGTCCAATGAGTTCTGCAGCATTTGGCTGAATGTGAGCAGATAATATTGCCCGAAACACTTCAGAATTCATCCTGCTGCATTTGTCAGCAGTCACATCATCAATAAATACAAGAGACCCAGTTCCACTGGCAGCCATACATGCCCACGCCATGACACTACCACCACCATGCTTCACTAATGAGGTGGTATGCTTAGGATCATGAGCAGTTCCTTTCCTTCTCCATACTCTTCTCTTCCCATCACTCTGGTACAAGTTGATCTTGGTCTCATCTGTCCATAGGATCTTGTTCCGGAACTGTGAAGGCTTTGTTAGTTGTTGTTTGGCAAACTCTAATCTGGCCTTCCTGTTTTTGAGGCTCATCGATGGTTTACATCTTGTGGTGAACCCACTGTATTCACTCTGGTGAAGTCTTCTCTTGATTGTTGACTTTGACACACATACACCTGCCTCCTGGAGAGTGTTCTTGATCTAGCCAACTGTTGTGAAGGGTGTTTTCTTCACCAGGGAAAGAATTCTTCGGTCATCCACCACAATTGTTTTTCGTGGTCTCCCGGGTCTTTTGATGTTGCTGAGCTCACCAGTGTGTTCCTTCTTTTTGAGAATGTTCCAAACAGTTGTTTTGGCCAAACCTAATGTTCTTGCTATCTCTCTGATGGGTTTGTTTTGTTTCTTCAGCCTAATGATGGCTTGCTTCACTGATAGTGACAGCTCTTTGGATCTCATCTTGAGAGTTGACAGCAACAGATTCCAAATGCAAATAGCACACTTGAAATGAACTCTGGGCCTTTTATCTGCACATTGTAATTGGGGTAATGAGGGAATATCACACACCTGGCCATGGAACAGCTGAGAAGCCAATTGTCACATTTCCTTATGTCCCTTAACAAGTGGGAGGCACATCTGCAAACTGCTGTAAGTCCTACACCGTTCAGCTGAGTTGGATGTACATACCTTCAAATTAAAGCTGACAGTCTGCAGTTAAAGCACATTGTGTTTGTTTCATTCCAACTCCATTGTGGTGGTGTATAAAGCCAAAGATGTTAGAATTGTGTCGATGTCCCAATTTTTCTGGACCTGACTGTATATAATTGCTCCTGTAATATATTAGTGTTTGGTGAGTGTTCGGCGGGTTTGTGGTGAGTGTTTGGTGGGTTTGCGGCAGGTTTTCCCTGCACTACGTGGGCCCTGCGGAGCTTGCTGAATACACCGCAGGGTCGGTGAAATAGGATCGCCCCGAAGTGCAGGGAACGAAAAGTCACCGAACGTACGGTGATTTTTTCGATTCTCTTTTAATAACCCTGAAAGTTTTGCTGGGCATGTTAACAGTTGTGATATAGCCGCAGCAGAGACCGATTTGCCACTTTTTGAGAGTATTTTTTTTCAGCAACAAAACCATCTCCAGGTTACAGCTTATTTTTGCTTATAATAAAAAAAATAGATAAAAACCTACTCCACTTCAGGAGATTAACTTAACTTGGGAATTTTCCATCAGTAGTGGCCATAGCGCTGGTTACCGTCACAAGTAATCAAACAAATCACAGTTTTTCCCAGGTCCGGGGTGCACACTCTTGATGGGGGTCTCAATCCAATAATTAATGACACACACACAGGGAGAAGCTCAGCACATTACATCAAGCTGGGCAGTCTAAATTAGCAGACTGCTTTGATTTGTTAACCCTATTTGGAGGAGAACAGGGATTTTTCCATCCACCTGCTGATGAATTGTGATCTATCACCCTGCCCCTAGTCACCTTGTCACACAGACTAATAGCATAAATGTGTTACAATACAAAAAAATAATGAAATTTGTTCCCCACAAATCTCCTACATCAATACTACACCAGCATAGGTTTCTCATACTGGCCACATTTTAGTTGACAATCTTTCTGTTACAAGACTGTAGAAGGTTAGGGTTTAGGCTTTTAAGGTTATGTAGGTGTCAGTGGAGTTTTACGCCCTTGGAACTTATAAGTTGCAACATTAACATAATCTTATCATACTTTTTTACATCATAATAATACAGGTTTATCATCATATAAAAATGGAATGCTGTCTTGTTCCATTCAAATTGACAAAAATATACAGAGAATACCAAATTCTAAATAAAACACATTCTGTACCCAAATATATATTGTCAAAAGCAGTGATTTTTGTACTGTTCACTTGTACCCTAATACTACCATCGCCTTATATTCTGGGGAATGATAGGCAGGTGTCATGCAACTGATTCAGGGACTCACAGGGTCCGGAAAAAGACTCGTTCCAAAGCCAGCCCTGAGGCAAAATGATCTCTGGCAGCACCTTTCATGCTACGTGTTCCTGTCCTGATTTTCCATCTGCCCCGCCTGACCTGAGGAAAGCATCAGGCATTAATGGGTTAACCTGTGGGTTTCCTACTTAAATTAGTCCACCCCAAGCTTCAGATGCCTTGACATCTATGATCATCATAGCTAGACCTGTGTCTGTATGTGTATCCTGCCCCACCATGTTTGTAATGACTGCTCTTTCCAAAGGACTCCTTGTGCCCCTCGAAGCAGTGTGCGATTAAGGTTTTTGGTGGAACAATGCATAAAAACGCATTATGCTATCACCTCCACACTTTCTGGCATCGTGGGAAATGAGTAGGTGAGTTAATGCAGCATCATTGTTCACTTTATAATTGAAAAATGAACAGTAGTGCTGCATAATAAAATAAAAGTTTTTTATCTTTACACAAAACTTGGTCAGGTTTGATATCATTGGAAAGACCATGCTCTGGCCTGTCCAATGATACCAAGCATGGCCCGGTATCTTGTACGGTTCAGGAGATACAGGGGTCCAAATGACCCCCTATCTCCTGTATTAGGATTTCCCTGCCCGGGTGGGGGTGAGATCCCTTTATAACATCATCACAGCCATGTGTGATGATGTCTGTGGGCAGGGGGAGGTCCCAAGGTGTTGTCTGACTTCGAGGAAGTTAGACCAGCCTGGGATTCCCCCAAGACCCGTGGAGGTCTCCCCTGAGGCTGCGGAGAAACCATTATATGTGGGAACGTCCTCTGCATGCTGCTGGAAATTCCTATAATGTCCCCACATGTCTTCCGCAGCCAAGGGGTTAAGGGAGCAACCCCTACCCTCAGATGCCTTGACATCCACATTCATAGCTAGACCTTTGTATGCCCCACCTTGTTTGATTGGTTTTATTTTGACTGCCCTTTCAGATCTGTGTTTAACCTGACACTTGTAAATACACCTACCTGTTTATCTCACCGTAACCTGTCTGCTCGCTTCATGTATCCACACTTGGGCCATACATGTCCCCCAGCACCATTTTTAAGCACTGCAAAGTCTCTATAAATAATCCTTGCTTGTTCTAGTGCTTGTCCATTGTCATCATATTTTCTTTGTATTTGTGTACCCAGTCCCTTGACCCCATGGCCGGCACTGAATTTCAAATACAACATGATTTAATAAAATAATCAGAGCAGCAGAAATGCCCACTCTGTGCTGTTATCCAGGGTGATAAAGGTCACAGAACTGAGTTGTCTAGCTCTTAAAGGATGACATGTAAATCGGATTAACTCTTTGTAGACAGAAAAAAGGATGTATAGTGAGAGAAGTATTTCCAAGCTAGAGGAAAATGTCAGGTAGGCAAGGAGGCCCAAGCTTGCTAGGAAGACCTAAGAACTCCGCATGAAGCTCAAGCCACGGCCCTCCATGGTGATAGAAGGGGTATCGACCACAGCTGATGGAGCCAGACCAGTACAGGAAATGGGAGTGCAATGCGGCCAAAAAGTACCATGAGGTAGAAGTCAGGAAAGGAAAAACCTAATCAAAGCCATACACAAAGGTAGAGCCCACCACTCAGCAAGCCCCCAAACATGCGAATACAGGAAGTGAGCTGGAAATGTGGTGACATGAGTTCCCCTCACCAATGATGCCTTCATGTGCTGAGGGGTTATAAGGTCATTTTAACACCCATTTACAATGTCAAGCTATACAGCCTTGAAATGCTTTTTTTTTTTTTTTTACCAGACTGGATTAATTAAGGTTTACTTTAAAAGCCACTAAAATTACCCTAAAGGGTCTAAGCATGGCATAGTTAAGAAATGTTTTTGACAACCATTACTGTATAATATATAGTCTCTGTATTACAATATGAAACTTAGTACAATAGATTTGAAGCATCAAAAGAGTTTGGAAGCTGCTCTCTATCATTTGCAAAGTATTCAGCCTTCTGTAGCAAAAGGAAGAATAGAAATTTACACGATAAAGGACTATAGCAGAGATATTTTAAGAGCATCAATGTTATTAGGCCTAGATAAATGGCTCCTGTATGCAGTTCAGCAGAGAGATTGTGCAGTTATTACAATGATTACATCGATACACCTTTTCTGTAGAGGATTAATATAGAAGCCAGAAGCAGTCACAATGAAGCTAAGACAGAGAATGTACCCGTTTTACACCTACGCACAAATCCTACAGGATCTTTATGCTTTGGCAATTAAAGTGGCCTTAAATGACTGTAATCTGAACGTGTTTTTCGCTCTTTTCTTATATATATATATATAATTTGTTGGTAGAATTATATAATGACGAGGTGTGAAAATATCCTTTCACTGAACTATTTCATAGGGTTTAATTTTAAACTTCTAACAGCACGTTAATGAAAGCAGACAAGTAGCTGTGAAAAAGGCGAAATTTACTCCATTCAGTAATTGCAATATTAATAAAAATAACAATGATGGTTGCACAGAATTGTGGAGGCACAATGGTAAGTAAAAGGCTAAACAAATTATGAAAGCAGCTAGTGATCTTGGCCCCCCTGATGTTGACAAACTACATTGTCTATGATACATAATTAACCTTTATATACTGTATGGTACGGTTAAAGACCGAAGTGCGGTTAATCCTAGGATTACCCGGGTAGTCCTGACAATACCCAGGCGTCATTAGCAAAAGTCCAAAGTGAAATGATATTTCGGACTTTATCCGGGTAATTTGCAAAGTATCCAGAGGCCTCTGTGTACTCCGCTCTTCTGATGTGTGTCACCTGGGTAAAACGCACATTACCCTAGTGTTGCTGGATAAAGTGTGATGTGCAATGAAACATCGGACTTTATCCAGGTAATCTGCAAAATATCCAAACGCCTCTGGGTTCTCTGCTTTTCTTCGGTTTTCAGCAGGTTACAGTTGACTGAATTCCGAGGATTACCCGGGTAAAGCTACAAACTGTTATCTGACTGATAACAAAATTGTGTTTTTTGTTATTTTTAACCAAATTGTATCCACAGTCACAAACTACACTAAATAACCATCATGTAACTCTGTGCGTTAATTGTCTGAAAGTTAATTTATGAAGATAAAGATATTATATAAAGAGTAACCTAAGGGTTATTATGTTTTATAAATGATATATAAGCACATATGACACATAATAAAGATCATTCTACTCTGTATATTCATTATATCCTTAATACATTTTAATGTTTGTCTTTTGCCATTTTCATTGCTAATATCCATAGATAATATAGCAAAATTCACTTTTACCCAAGCGGGGTTGGATGCTCTGCAGATTACCCAGGTGAAACTGTGGATAGTTCTCAGTTTACCCGGGTGAAGCTTCAGACTTTAATCTGAACGATAACAAAATTTGTTTTTAACCGCACAAGGTTGGATAGTCTGCAGATCATACAGGTAAAGGGGGGGATTAGAGAGTGGGATGATAGGCTTCTCTAAAGTAATGTATTTTCAAAGACTTCTTGAAGGACTGGAGAGATGGGAAGAGTCTGATGTTGCGGGGGAGGGAGTTCCATTGAGAGGGGGCAGCTCAGGAGAAGTTTTGAAGGCGGGAGTTGGGGTGCAGGTACATGGAGCTGATAGCATCAGATCATTGGCAGAGTGAAGTGGTCGGGATGGGATGTACCTGTTAATAAGGAAAGAGATGTAGGCAGGGTCACGGTTATGGAGAGCTTTGTTTGTGAGTTTTGAATTGGATTCTATAGGAGACAGGAAGCCAGTGTAGGGATTGATAAAGGGGGAAGGTGTGAGAGGTGAGGTGGATGAGTCTGGCACAGGCATTCATAACAGACTGCAGAGGGAGAATCTGGGAACTCTTAAGGCCAGAGAGAAGTAGGTTACAGTAGACGAGGCGGGAGATAAGAGCTTGGATGAATATTTTAGTAGAGTCCTGATTAAGAAAGGGACGGATGGGTGCAATGTTTTTTAAGTGGAAGTAGCAGGCTTTGGTTAGTGACTGAATGTGAGGAGTAAAGGAGAGATCAGAGTCTATGGCATAGGCTCCAGGACACATTGTGATTTTTTTTCTATTTGATAATTAAAATCATTATTTTTATATCTTGTCTTATGTCACTTAATTGTGGTTTGTATGTGCTACATTTTGATTGTCAAAAGCACATTTCCAACTATCATATTTCTTTCTACCGAGAACACTGTAAGCTCTGTCAATATATTACATGTTGTAAGTGTAGCGCTGTGTTTAAAACCTTACTGTGGCAGTACCCATTTTTGGCCACCGGAGGGAGACAAGCACGATAAGAGACACTCAACATTGGGACTACATTTCCCGGCATGCTCTGGGAACGGACACAGGAATTGGGTGGGACACGCCGAGTTACATCCTGAGCCTCGTGGAGATAGCTGGCAGAGCGCGCCAGGGAGTGAAAGAGACAGGACACAGTGCTGCAGAGTGGAACAGTGACTAGGCCAGAACGCAGGTGCGGCCTATTAGGATTCCAGATTGGGTTATCCAGCCTTGTAAGAGGGAGACCCAGTGATCCACAGATATTACCCAAGCTGCTATCAAGGAAGCCGGAGGACCCCCGAGTTAGGAGTACCGCAGGTCTATCGGATTGGGAGAGCAGGCGTTAAGCCGGACAAGTCGTGGCCGGAGCAGAGAGAGCCAGACAACGGATCCAGTAGCCAGTATCCCAGTGAAGCATCGAGCGGAGAGATGTCCTGGGTCAGCGGAGCCTTGGTTATCGAGCGGATGGGTGAGAGGCCTCCAAGGCCGGTTGTAAAGCAAGAAAGCACGCTGTTGTTTGTTCCAAAAAAACCACAGGGCCCCAACTTGACTAGTCGAAGACACCGCTTTAAGTAATTCACTGGCCAGTTGAATAGTACCCGGGTACCATAACACACACACACACTTACAGTCCGGGACTTAACCTGTGCGGGACTCACTCCCTAATATCCAGAAAGGGGTTAAAGATTCATATCTTATTCTCTTTTCCGCTACGCGGTTTCCTCGAATTACGAAGCATTGTATTCTCTTTTCCGCTACGCTGTTTCCTCGAATTACGAAGCATTGTATTCTCTTTTCCGCTACGCATTTTCCTCGAATTACGAAGCATTGTATTTTTCTGTTCCGCTGCGCATTTTCCCGAAATACGAAGCCTCGTATTTCTTTTCCGCTGCACGTTTCCCGAAATACGAAATACTGTAAATATATCCACGAACACCGTGTTATCCATTATATGCCTTTATTTCTAGTAAACTATTTAAATTATAAAATCCACAACAGTGCTGGAGTATATTTATTCCCTAGTGCGGGGAGACTGACCCGTGGTTCAATTTCAGCGGCTCCTCCGGGAGTGAGCGCTACACGTGGGGGCTTGTTTCCGGGATCCAGTCTCTGGAAAAACCGCATCTAAAGGGTTAAATATGGATCCAGACACTGTTGCCGAATGGTGTGAGGAGCACAGTAGTCAGTTAGAATGTTGTATAGTCATGGATATTCCCGCAGACACTTGGGCCGAAGATCAGATTCGCCAGGCCGTGGCCGCGCTGACACCAGATCATCGGGGGTTAATCCTGGACATTAAAAAGAACACAGATACCTCTCACACGTATGTTCTTTTTGAATGGAGAAAGGGTGGTTCCAGTGTGTTTTCAGGGCGCGAGCGTGAAGCTGACCGATGAGTTGGAAGTCCAACTGATTCAGCCAAGTGCGCCACGTGGCGAATCCGCAAGTGTTCCCGCGCCCAGTCCGTTGGCCATGATCGGGCCTGAATTCATAGTGGCTATTGGAGATTTGCTGGCTAAGTGTCAGAGAACAAGCCCTCCGCACACTAACTTCGGTTATCGACGGTTGAGAAATTTTACAGGAAACGTATCAACTCCGGCGGGAGAAGAAACCTTTGAAGAATGGGTGGAACAGGCGATGCAGGCTTTGGATGAGTGGGACGTCCCTGAAGCCCAGAAAAAGCAAAGGATCACTGAGAGTTTAAAGGGACCTGCGTCAGAAGCGGTGTGAAACCTGAAACTGAGTAGGAAAGACTGTACTGCTTTAGATTATTTAAACGTTCTGGAGGAAGTTTTTGGGCGAACAGAAAAGGCTGCAGAGCTTGTATATCAGTATGAACACACCTACCAGAGAAGAGGTGAGAGAATGACTGAATACATGAGGCGCCTAGATAAGATTCTGCATCAGATACTCCTCAAGAAAGGGGCCGAACCGGCCGAAGTGGATAAGATTCGAATAAAACAGATCCTGAGGGGCTCTCAACCTCTAGATCCAGTGATGCTGCAGCTGAGAAGCAGAGCAGGTAATCAAGAACTGAAGTACCTAGAACTGATCCGAGCTGTCAGAGAGGAGGAGGCTTTGCTGGAAGAAAAATCCTTCAGGCGAGGGGAAAGAGTTTACACACAACCTGTGAGGCATAACGACGGTTTGCAGCCTGGAAGCGACTCGCTGGATACTTACGGATCCGACGGGGACGAGCAAGAGCATCTGATTACTTTTAAATCCACAGAGAAGGCACCTGCCAAAGAATTAAACCTCTCTGAACGTGGTGAGTTACACAAAACTGTTAAGAAAGTACAAGAAGCTCAAGCTGAATTGCAACAGGCGCACGCGGAACTGTGCTGAGTATTGATGAAGGTGACAGAGATGCAGGCAGAGATGCAGAAGTTCCTAACAGGCATGCAGACAACCGGAGTTGCTGTGGCGTCTAGCCAAGGTCCTTTAACCGAATCACAGCAGGCGACTGCGTCTCCACTTTCTAAGAAGAGATGTTTCGGTTGTGGAGAAATGGGCCACTTCCGTGCACAATGCAAAGGCCGAAAGCCTGAAGGGAATAGAGTTGAGGAGCTGTTAAAAGCCTTAGAAGGACTGTTATCTACCTCACCGTCGGGAAACGCCAGAGGGCACAAGTGAAGGAGCAACCTAGGTGCCCGAAGGTTGAAACCCGCTCCAAAAATCAAGCCAGGACTAAGAGGGCGAGAGGGCCCAAAGTTGGGCCAACTGCTGAACCTGCCAGGACTGAAAGAGTCACTCCCTAAGCATCCGGACCTACGTCATGGGGAAGCAATGCACACCCAAAGCCTACACGGGCCAAGAAAAAGGCCAGGGTACAGCAAACTGGGTCTAAGTGTCCGGATACCGCCACCAAGTTTCCTTACCAACTGATAGGTCCTTCTCCTATTGTGCCAATCCAAGTGGAGGGAGTCTACACTAAAGCCCTGTTGGATTCAGGGGCTCAGGTGACATTGATCTACCGAGACTTCTACGAGAAACACTTGAGGCACATTCCTCTACAGAAATTGAAGGATCGGGAAATCTGGGGTATCGGAACTGAGAAACTCCCTTATGATAGGTATCTACAGGTGAAGTTGGAGATCGGATCCGAAGTCATCGGACGGTCCGGAGGCTGTGATGCATTGGCCATTGTGTGTCCTCGACCCTCAGGTGCCAACAGAAGTTCCATGATAGTGGGGACGAATACTGATTTGGTGCGGCGTCTCCTGACACCCATCGTATTGGAAGAAGGTTCTACTCAAGGAGTACACCCATTGTTACGTCCAGTCTATCAGAGGATGGTCGAAGAACAGAAGGCACCTGCCGAAGTGGGGCGCCTATGGAGATTAGAAGGAACAGAGAAGGTTATGCAAGCTGGAGAAGTGGCGAGCTTCCAGGCTTCAGTCAAGTTGAACGGATCGCAACCAGGCCCCTATGTGGTGCTGGAAACCGATTTTAATCATGGGAGTGAAACCGCAGTCGAAGTAATCCCTGAAATAATCTCCACTAAAGCTCTGAAAAGAACACGAGGAAGAGTCTCAGTCAGCGTGTGCAATGTGTCTGATTCTCCAGTGGTCCTTAAAGCACGAATGCCCATCGGGCAAGTAGCGTCCGCTACGCCCCTCTCTCCTACCGATTTAGGAGGGGGAGTGGATAAAGAGATTCCAGATGAAAGATTCTACTCCAAGGACGCTCCCATTTCATCCGAGTGGAAGAAACGTCTTCAGTCTCAAGTTCTAAAGTGGAGAGAATTGTTCTCGAAAGATGAGTTCGACGTAGGCCTAGCTAAAAGTACTGAGCACCGCATTCGATTACAAGAAGACAAGCCGTTTCGTGAAAGGTCAAGGCGAGTTCCGCTGGAAGACTTGGATGATCTGCGAGAACAGCTGAATGAATTGCAAAGAACCAAGGTGATTCAAGAGTCCAGGAGCCCATACGCATCTCCAATAGTGATGGTCCGGAAGAGGAATGGTTCTGTCCGCCTATGCATAGACTATCGCACGCTGAATCGGAGAACCATCCCAGACCAATACGCTACTCCTCGGATAGAAGATGCCTTACAGTGTTTGTCTGGAGCAAAATGGTTTAGTGTGCTAGACCTGCGAAGTGGATATCACCAGATACCAATGCATCCCGAAGAGAAAGAGGAAACTGTGTTCATCTGTCCACTGGGGTTCTTTGAATTCAACTGAATGCCTCAAGGCCTTACGGGGGCTCCAGCCACGTTCCAACGGTTAATGGAGAAGACAGTCGGGGACATGAATCTGATCGAAGTGTTAGTGTACCTGGATGACATAATAGTGTTCGGGAAGACTCTGGAAGAACACGAGCAACGTTAGGAGAAGGTTTTGAAGAGGCTCCATGAAGAGGGATTGAAGCTGTCTCTGGAGAAATGCCAATTCTGTCTGCCGTCCGTTACATATCTGGGACATGTGGTCTCAGCAGAAGGTGTTTCGACAGATCCTCGGAAGTTGGAGGCCGTAGCTTCCTGGCCTAGACCTCGAAACGTCACTGAACTTAGATCTTTCTTGGGGTTCTGTTCATATTATCGAAGATTTGTAGGAGGATTCGCGAAAATAGGTCAACCACTGAACAAACTCTTACAGAAGGAAAGTACCGAAGAAGGCTGCAAGGCCTCTGACCGAAACCCGTCCGCTCCAGGACCAAGGAAAGCTCGAGAGTCCATACAGGGCGAATGGACTAGTCAATGTGAAGGTGCTTTCTTGAAGCTGAAAGAGAGTCTAACTCAAGCTCCTGTCTTGGCCTACGCGGACCCTCACAAGCCGTATGAGTTACATGTGGATGCCAGCAGAGAAGGTTTAGGAGGAGTCCTGTATCAGGAGTATGGTGGACTACTGAGGCCTGTAGCGTACGTGAGCCGGAGCCTTACGCCTTCAGAGAAGAACTATCCTACCCACAAGTTGGAGTTCCTAGCCTTAAAGTGGGCAGTGGTAGACAAGTTAAAGGACTATCTGTATGGAGCCGAGTTTGTGATAAAGACGGATAACAATCCTCTTACCTACATCCTTACTACTGAGAAACTGGACGCAACGGGACACCGGTGGTTGGCCGCTCTGTCAGGGTTTCGGTTCAGCCTGAAGTATCGCCCTGGGGTGAATAATCGAGATGCTGATGCTTTATCGAGAAGACCCTACACTACAGAATGGACTCAGTTGACTCCAGACGGGGTGCAAGCTTTGTGTCAAGGAGCTGAGCGCCGGGTCAAGGGAGGGATTGAAGCAGAGGCCATAGGGGTCATGGCTGCGGCTGTTCCTGAGTTCTACTGCAATCCTACGCAATTGAGGGATGAAAGTCTACATACCTTTTCCAAACAAGACCTGAAAGCGGATCAGGCCAGAGACCCTTTAATTGCATTGACCATAAAGGCCCTAACTGCGAACCAGCGGGAAATTCTGCTGACAAATTCCCCAGATGGAGCCAGATTGGTCTACAAAGAGTGGGAACGGTTGAAGATGTTGGATGGGGTGGTCTACCGAAGGGGCCCCTCAACTAACGTGGAAGAGACCCAACAGTTGTTCCTTCCCACTAAGCATAGAGAGAGTGTGCTGCGATCACTACACGATGAGCATGGACATTTGGGTGCTGAAAGAACTTTTAAGCTGGTGCGAGACAGGTTCTATTGGCCTTGCATGAGAGCTGAAGTGGAAAGTTATTGTCATTCATGTCTGAGGTGTATTCAGAGGAAGACCCTACCGACCTGAACCGCTCCAATGAGCCATCTGCAGAGTCAGGGACCCATGGATTTGGTGTGCATTGACTTCCTGTGCTTAGAGCCGGATGCTAGTGGGCAAGGAAATATTCTAATAGTGACTGATCACTTCACACGTTACGCCCAAGCTTTTTCCACAAGAGACCAACGCACTCCGACAGTGGCCAAGGTTCTGATGGAGAAGTTCTTTGTTCACTACGGCCTACCAAGGAGAATACACTCTGATCAGGGTAGAGACTTTGAAAGCCGACTTGTTGGACAATTGTTGGAACTATTGGGAATCCAGAAGACCCGAACTACACCATATCACCCTCAAGGTGATGCTCAGCCTGAAAGGTTTAATCGCACACTGCTAAATATGCTGGGGACATTGTCAAACATAGAGAAGCAGAGTTGGAGTCGCCATATAGCTACTCTGGTGCATGCATATAACAGTACGGAGAGTGATGCCACTGGATACTCACCGTACCGTCTTATGTTCGGAAGAGAAGCTTGACTGCCGGTTGATTTGGCGTTTGGGTTATCTCTAGACCAGACGTCGGTAGCTTCCCATAGAAATTACGTGGATCGACTTTGAAAGAACCTGGCCTCTGCGTTTGAACAGGCCCGTTTGACCTCAGGAAACAGGGAGCAGAGGAACAAAAGGAACTATGACTTAAAAGTTCGGATACAAGATCTGCAACCCGGTGATAGAGTTTTGTTAAAGAACTTGGGTGCTGCTGTGAGGCAAAAGTTGGCAGATAGATGGAGTTCTCAAGTATACATTGTCTGCAAGCAACTGCCGGGTCTGCCAGTGTATCAAATCCGGCCGGATGGGAAGGCTGGGCCTCTTAAGAACTGGCACCGAAATCATTTGTTACCTGTGAGAGAGGCTGTGAGGATACCAGTTGGGGACGAACTTTCTCTGCCGAATCCGCCTGCTCCGCGTCTGCCTCCTGTTACTCGGTCTCAGCAGACCCGGGTTGTCGAAGAGAGCGAAAGGGACAGTGAGGAAGAGAGTTTTTGTTTGGACTGGATGCGTTCACCGGAGCCTGAAGAGGTTGTCTCAGTTCCTCAACGGTGGGAAAGTAATTTGAGGCCTGAAGCTCCTGAATTTCAGTTAGAAATCCCTGAAACTCTTGAATTTCAGCTAGAAGTTCCTGAGACTGTTGAAATCCCTGTAGCTCCTGAAGCCGAATCTTATGACTACAGTTCTATGCCTTCACTGGAGGGATCATACTCTGAAGAGATGTCTGCTCCAGTGGCAGAAAGAAGGACTGAGCCAGCACCTATAGTACTTCCACCTGAAGAGGAACTGATTGATCCAGAACCAAAACGCTCTGTTCGACCGCCCCAGCGACTCACCTACGACTCCCCAGGACATAGCACTGAAGAGGCCGTCACCACAGTGCGAAGGTTGCCCGAAGTGTCTGCTATATTAGCTGAGGTAGCCCAAAGTATGAGTCAACTTGAAGAAGTGTATCTAACCCACTGTATGTTTGCTGCTGAACCCGTATATGTTATCTAAACTGTGTTGAAATGTAATGCAACTGTTGTACCTCCTTGGAGACACCGAAGAGTTCTAGGAGGGGGAGAGTGTAGCGCTGTGTTTAAAACCTTACTGTGGCAGTACCCATTTTTGGCCACCGGAGGGAGACGAGTGCGATAAGAGACACTCAACATTGGGACTACATTTCCCGGCATGCTCTGGGAACGGACACAGGAAGTGGGTGGGACACGCCGAGTTACATCCTGAGCCTCGTGGAGATAGCTGGCAGAGCGCACCAGGGAGTGAAAGAGACAGGACACAGTGCTGCAGAGTGGAACAGTGACTAGGCCAGAATGCAGGTGCGGCCTATTAGGATTCCAGATTGGGTTATCCAGCCTTGTAAGAGGGAGACCCAGTGATCCACAGATATTACCCAAGCTGCTATCAAGGAAGCCGGAGGACCCCCGAGTTAGGAGTACCGCAGGTCTATCTGATTGGGAGAGCAGGTGGTAAGCCGGACAAGTCGTGGCCGGAGCAGAGAGAGCCAGACAACGGATCCAGTAGCCAGTATCCCAGTGAAGCATCGAGCGGAGAGACGTCCTGGGTCAGCGGAGCCTTGGTTATCGAGTGGATGGGTGAGAGGCCTCCAAGGCCGGTTGTAAAGAAAGAAAGCACGCTGTTGTTTGTTCCAAAAAAACCCACAGGGCCCCAACTTGACTAGTCGAAGACACCGCTTTAAGTAATTCACTGGCCAGTTGAATAGTACCCGGGTACCATAACACACACACACACACACTTACAGTCCGGGACTTAACCTGTGCGGGACTCACTCCCTAATATCCAGAAAGGGGTTAAAGATTCGTATCTTATTCTCTTTTCCGCTACGCGGTTTCCTCGAATTACGAAGCATTGTATTCTCTTTTCCGCTACGCGGTTTCCTCGAATTACGAAGCATTGTATTCTCTTTTCCGCTACGTGTTTTCCTCGAATTACGAAGCATTGTATTTTTCTGTTCCGCTGTGCATTTTCCCGAAATACGAAGCCTCGTATTTCTTTTCCGCTGCACGTTTCCCGAAATACGAAATACTGTAAATATATCCACGAACACCGTGTTATCCATTATATGCCTTTATTTCTAGTAAACTATTTAAATTATAAAATCCACAACAGTGCTGGAGTATATTTATTCCCTAGTGCGGGGAGACTGACCCGTGGTTCAATTTCAGCGGCTCCTCCGGGAGTGAGCGCTACATAAGTTTCTTATCATTAGTGTCTATTTTTAAATTGATTTATATTCAAACTTTGAAGAATCCACAAAGCACAAGCAAACAAAAATAAATATTGTTAACCCATAGATATCCACATACAACAGTCCCTATTTTAAAAGTGTTGTGCCTTCTTTATACTGTCATCTGTTTCACTGAATAAAATACTGTGCAGTAATGTTTGGATCTGAGAATCCACAATCTTCCAATATCTCCCATAGGCCTTTGGCAATATTGCAGATAACAAGAAAATATTAGGGATGTGCGTTTCGTTTCATACCGATTCATTTGTCTCACGAAATGGGCCGATTTGGTGCTTCAGATTCATCTGATGTTCCGAACCGGACCGGCAATGAAATACACACCATTCGAAATATGAAACAAAAAAAAATTTGTTATTTCGTATGGACATGAAATTTGTAAAATCGCAAGTCATTTTCATTCTATTAGCAATTTCGGTTCCTTTTCGATTCATTTCGGACAACGTATTTTAGGATCATTTCGAGTCCATTTCGGTTCCGTTGCTGATTTCGTAATTTCGTATCGTCAGTCACTTTTTTCACTTGTTTCCACTCTAGTGCTTTCAGTTCCTTCAATATGATACTATAAATAATTAGCTTGTCCCTTAATCCCCAGTCTAACAGTACAAGATAATATGATTAAATAAAGTTGTGCAATGCATATTCATAAGAAAAAAAGGATCTTTCATAAAAAACAAAATACCATACGTCTAAAGTCAAAACAAAAATTCGAGAACAAGGATGGACCCTTTGAAATGAAGAGAACAGACTCTCCAAAGGACTGAAATTCCCCGATTTCACGAAACAAAAATCGATACAAAACACCGAGTTGAAACTAAACAAGCCGAAACGAAAATGAGCCGAAACGAAAATGGGCCGAAACGAAAATGGGCCGAAACCAAACTTTTGAAAAACCGAATGTGCTGAAACTAAACAAAAAAAAAACACGTGCACATCACTAGAAAATATGGAATTGTGTAAGGATAAAATCAAAAAATAAGTGTCATGTTATTATAATTTAAAAGCCAATGGGAATCCCATTGTATGTTTAAGTTACAATTAGTAAGAACAACAGGATTATTCAGAGAACCAAATTGGCCCTTTAATTGCACCAAGCAGTGAATTTCCCAGTACGTTGCAATTTCGTGGCCATTTGACTATTCAAAAAGCTGTCAGTTCGCCAAATATTGGCATATTGCTAGCAAAATATGGTGATCTTTGACGGCATTGAACTCCCCAAAAGTAGTAATGGGTAATCTTTACAGAGAATACCAAACGGCACCGAAATGTCAGCGAAATGCCCTAATTTTCGGTGGTTCCATTCGACAGGTTTAAGCAGGCGAATCCTATAGGTTTCAATGTTAAAAATATTCCCTGTTTTCATTAAATATTTATTCAACCGCTTTTTCTTTTCACTTGCGTCAAAAAGTCTCTTTACTTACTTTTAGGATTTTTTTATGAATTTTTTCTGATTGTTTTTTCTGTAACATACCTTTTTATTATTATTTATAGGACCTTATATATTTTGCAAACACCTTTTAAAAGTAGTGGGGGGGTTGTTTAACCTGTTCGTCTGCGTTTTCTGGCAGCTGGTCGGCGCTCTGTTTCGCAGGTCGTCGGATGTTTTTTGGATTGTCGGATGCATTCAGCGGGTTTTTGGATGCGTTCGGCTCGTTCCCTGCACTTCGTGGACCCTGCAATGCATGCTGAATTCACCGCGGGGTCGGCGAATCGGACTAGCCAAAGTGCAGGGGTGCTCTCTGAATAACCCTATTAGTTGCATCGGCTCTTATTTCCTGGTGTGAAATCTCTCTTCATTTTTAATCTGCTAGAAGAAAAAAAGTTAATTGAAAGTCTCATTTATTCACTAAAACAACTAAAATATAATATGATGGGGATTATTCTCTATCCACCATTTTTTCACTGAATGATTGTAGGTGTTGCTTCGGTGAACTATGATGGATGATGTAGATGAAACATCGGTGAATTCACTAGCTAAGGTACTGCCACCCAAGTTTGCTAACCTTTTCACAGTTCTTTCCAGCATAGTTTCTGCTGAAGTTGTGTAGCACCACAGTTTCTGTCATAGTAATTTAGTGTAGATTTCACTGTAGTTTCCACTGGTGCTTCAGTTGAAGTTGTCTATTCCACATGTACGGAATATTCCACATCTCCTGATGAAGTCAACACTGACGAAACACATTGATGTAATTTGAAGATAAAGGTGGATTACAGCCAATCACACACAGAACATTGACCATGTCAAGAAATGGCACACTAGTGCTATCTATCCGACGGCAGAGATAGAGACTGGGAACCAGCATGTGATTTTGCACAATGTTTCCTATTGTGCCAACACCTTAGAGTTGGCAATATTATATCCTGTATCTTATTATATTAAACTCTATTATATACATTTGTATGTATTATGTTTAGGTCCCCACTTTGAACTATTACTGCGATAATTAAATCTGATTGAGACACGGAAGCCTTTATTGTTCACTCGTGTGGGTGCAGGATAACTCACGGAATATGTGTATTAGCCGTTATACACTTCTGTCATTTTTTTTATGTTGTTTTGTTATAAGGGAGCTCATTTGCAGAGTCCTGTACAGAGTGAGCATTTGGGATTGTCAGGTGTTCACATTGTTCTTTGTCATAGTGTCATTTTCTGCCATAGTTTTCGCCATAGTTTGTATGGGAGGTTGATTGGATACCACTTTAAAACAGCCAAAGAATAATCTCTGGTGTCTCAGTAGATGGAGAAACAATGATAAATTGAGAATGGCTGCAGTTTACACTTTTTATAGACTAATAAAACTCGTACCTTTTTTGCTCAGCATTGCCCACTGTTGTTTGCAGGAATGTCCCCTGCCAGTGTTGGATATTCTTTCTGTGGATGGTCAATGTCCACCATAGAGTGTTATTCACTATACTAGGAGGAGTGGTAACTTAACCCCTTTACGACGGGCGGGTGTCACCTGCCGGACGAGGATTAACGCCCACTAGGTGTACAGGTACTCCTCGCCGCCAAGTGTCGCCGCAGGACTCTAATTTGGCCCGCTGATGTGCAGCATTTGTCATTGGCTGCAAGGAGATGGCCTGAGTTCAGGCTCTCTCTCTGCAGCCAATCACACGTGGAGTGCACCGGCTGCGGGGAGGGTGGCGGAGGAAGCCCATTGAAGACAGCGGGGTCTACCTGTACGCCCTGCGTCTTCAAGGCCCACCCACCACATGGACAGCGAAGAACGTCCTGGGGCGGGAAAGAGTTAAGAAACCGCTATATTTTAGGATTTTGCTGAAATTTGTGTTCAAGCTCTGCTCAATAGCACACATTTTGTTGATATTTTACTTCGTGGACACTCGGAGACAATCTTTTTTTTCTTTCGATGATGAAGTCCCTGTATCATTAATCATGGACGTGCAAAATTGCATTTGCTTGCAAAATTTTAAGGTTACGGTACTTAATTAAGGAAATATATAATAGTAAATGGAAATACACTGTTGCCTTTTAAACAAAAGATTGTCACTTGGAAAAGGTTGCTGAACGGCAAGAGAATTCTGTCTCCAGTTTTCATATCAAATGTTTTAAATATCAAAGTGGCAAGTTTGTGCCCTATATTAACATGGCATTGGAGGCTACAGGCAGTGGCATCCCTAGGGTTGGTGTCACCCGGTGCAGTAACTTATGGGGTCACCCCCTCCCCCCGAGTTTTACGGTGTTTTTTTTAGCTACTTTTACTCATAAATCAGTACTCCTATATAACACTGAATACTCATAATACACAGCACACATTACTGTGAGGTTTATTGATGTGGAGCTCTGTGATATGCTCATACACAAATTTTGGCGAACTGCCAGCAAGTACAGTGCCTGTTCGAAGGCAGTGAAAGTCCCCATAGAGAAGTAATGGTCAATCTGTTCAGAGACACCGAACAGCAAAGAAATGTCCTGATGTCCGGTGTTTTCATTTGGGAGGTTTATTCAGGCGAACGAACACCATAGGTTTCAATGTTAAAAATATTCCTGTTTTTATCCAACATCTAATAAACCATTTATTCCTTTAATCCGAATAGGTTAGAATTGGGAACCTGAGAGGTAGTAAACAGAAAAAATTTCATAGTGCATATTGAAAAGTACAAATTAAGGGTGCCCCCCTCTTTTTTCCTCACTCACAAGATGCTAAAACTTTGTCACTTATCGTATCCAAGACGATTATCCCACTCTGCTGGCACTGGAACTGGAACGAAAGACCTGAAGACTCTTGCCGCCACAGGAATCAACTGGACATCTCACCAGAATAAGCAGTATTTTATTGGGCAAATAAAATAAATTCCAACGCGTTTCGTGTATATCATACACTTCATCAGGGAAAATATAAATTAAAATACAATTACAACAGAATAAAAATCCATTATTAGTCCCCATTCTCTTCCTCTTTTTATATTCTTTCTTTCTATCGCCGAATTGTCTCCCTTACGGTTCTTGCGTTGGCGTGCATCTCACGAATGGAACACAGGACATCCGGTTCATCCCTGGAACGCAGAACATCCGGTCGTCCCTGAAACGCAGTCCCCGCGTCATCGGAAGTAGCGTATCGTAATTTGCTTCATTACCGCGGTTTAGGAAAGGAGGTTGGAACACCGGGAGATGGAATTCCAGGTGATGGCGGATCCAAACAACTCCTGAGGGGGAACCTCCTGCTTCTAATATGGAGTCCTTTTCTGAACAATAATCCCTCCGGTGCATATAAATTTAATTATAAGAGGATGCAAAACAAAATTAAACAAAACAATTGCAAAACAATTAAAATCAGCAAAAATTCAACAAAAATTCAATAAAAAGTTCTTCTTGAAGACAATAAAACATTTTCAAAAATTATATATATATAAAATGGAGATAATAAATCTTTCAACTTTTTAGGGTTACATATGAAATTTACATTGGATATTGGCACAGTCTACTCTAAATGATCGTACTCTCACAGACAATTTTTTATATCCAGATCAATGTTCATACCACCATTTCTCCACGTATCTAACCGATATATCCATTCCATTTCTCTTTTGGCCAAGAGTTTGGAGTAATCTCCTCCTCTCCAATTTTTACTGACCAGGTCTATACCGATCCATTTAAAATTTTCAACAGAGAATGAGTGGCAATTATTACAATGCACCGGCAGGCTGTGGTCAAGTTTATTATGCCTAATATTTCCTAAATGCTCTAGTACACGTATTTTAATCTCTCTTGTGGTTTTACCCACATATTGCGCTCCACAGGGGCATTCTAAGAGATATATCAGTCCCTTGCTGGTACAGTGGATAAATGATTTTATAGAGAACTCCTTTCCTGTTATATTGCTTTTAAAATTATCAGGTTTTTTTGGTTGATGTTTGCAGGTTTACATCTCCCACACCTGTGGAAAACCTTAGGTTTCTCAATTGGTAAAAAAAAACTTATTTACATCATTAATTACAATTTTCGGAAGTAAACTCGGAGCTAAACGGTCTTTTAAGTTCTGTGCTTTCTTAAATATTACAACCGGGGAATCAGGAATATCTTTTGCTAAAATAGCGTCCGCTTTGAGAATATGCCAGTGTCTTTTCAGAATTTGTCTCATTTTATGAGCATGAGGATTATATTTAGTAACAAACGCATATTTAAACCTACCATCCTCTTGCTTAACTTTTTTAGTTTTAGAAAAAAGATCTTTCCTTTTGCTCTACTTCTAATAAACCTCTATTTAATCTTTCGTTCATATATCCTTTTTGCTGGTATTTCTCTATGATTTCGATACTTTGAGCTTGAAAAGTTTCCGGTTCTGAACAATTTCTCTTGAGTCTAATTAATTGACTTTTAGGTACGTTATCCAGCCACTTGGCTGCATGGGAACTGTCCCTACTTATGACAGTATTAGTATCCGTTTTCTTGAAGAATGTTTTAGTTTCGATTCTTCCATCCTTTATATATATTGTAAGGTCTAAAAAATCTATCTGCGACTTACTGAATTTATGTGTGAATCAATGCCACTAATAATTGGTCTCCCTGGGGGGGGGGGGCAGTGATATTTTTGAGCATTTTAGGTAGGAAATAAAAAATTGCTGTTTTACAGTTTAAATTTAGGAGATATTCATATTCATTATCTATTAAAATCCCCTTCTCTCTTCCTCCTAGGAGGAATGTTTTCAATTCCTCTAAATAGTTGTTAGTTGGATTCTGACATAATATTTTATAAGTGTCTATGTCCCCTAATATTCTCAATGCTTCGCCCATATAATACTGTCTAGACATTATAGCCGTCCCCCCTCCTTTGTCTGCTTGCTTAATAACTAAATCAATTTATCTTGAAGTTTCTTGCAAGCTTGGCGCTCCTTGCAACTTAAAATATGTTTTATTGGGTGGGACTCTAAATTCTCTAGATCTTTCAATACTAAATTCGTGAAATAGACAGTATTATAAGGGAGAAGCATTGAGAATATTAGAGGACATAGACACTTATAAAATATTATGTCAGAATCCAACTAACAACTATTTAGAGTAATTGAAAACATTCCTCCTAGGAGGAAAAGAGAAGGGGATTTTAATAGATAATGAATATGAATAACTCCTAAATGTAAACTGTAAAACAGCAATTTTTTATTTCCTACCTAAAATGCACAAAAATATCACTGCCCCCCCCCCAGGGAGACCAATTATTAGTGGCATTGACTCCCTTACTTGTAACCTATCCAAATATATTGACAAATATTTGCAACCAATAGTTCAAAGAACCCCGGCCTATTTAAAGGACACTAGTCAAGTGCTGGAGGAATTAGATAGAATAAAATGGGAGGATGATTTCATTCTAGCTACAGTGGATGTAGTTTCCTTATATACATCCATTCCACATATAAAGGGGGTAGAAGAGGTGACTCAGTGTCTGATTGACGACGGGAATTTACCCGCCACTCAGATTTCATTTTTGTCGAAAGCAATGCTTTTTGTTTTACAACACAATTTTTTCTGGTTTAATGATACATACTATCTACAGATATGCAGGACTACCATGGGAACGAGGTTCGCCCCGGGCTACGCCAACCTATACATGCATAGGTGGGAGTCGCGGCATGTGGGGTTTGGCGTGGACGGGGGCCGCCTCGTCCTATGGCGGCGTTACATAGATGATATTATCATCGTATGGAAGGGAGAGGAGGATACTTTAAGGACATTTATTTCTTCATTGAATCAGAATGATTTCAATTTAAAATTCACACATAAATTCAGTAAGTCGCAGATAGATATTTTAGACCTTACAATATATATAAAGGATGGAAGAATCGAAACTAAAACATTCTTCAAGAAAACGGATACTAATACTGTCATAAGTAGGGACAGTTCCCATGCAGCCAAGTGGCTGGATAACGTACCTAAAAGTCAATTAATTAGACTCTAGTCTAGACTAGAAATTGTTCAGAACCGGAAACTTTTCAAGCTCAAAGTATCGAAATCATAGAGAAATACCAGCAAAAAGGATACAGGAACGAAAGATTAAATAGAGGTCTATTAGAAGTAGAGCAAAAGGAAAGGAAAGATCTTTTTTCTAAAACTAAAAAAGTTAAGCAAGAGGATGGTAGGTTTAAATATGCGTTTGTTACTAAATATAATCCTCATGCTCATAAAATGAGACAAATTCTGAAAAGACACTGGCATATTCTCAAAGCGGACGCTATTTTAGCAAAAGATATTCCTTATTCCCCGGTTGTAATATTTAAGAAAGCACAGAACTTAAAAGACCGTTTAGCTCCGAGTTTACTTCCGAAAATTGTAATTAATGATGTAAATAAGGTTTTTTTTACCAATTGAGAAACCTAAGGTTTTCCACAGGTGTGGGAGATGTAAAGCCTGCAAACATCAACCAAAAAAACCTGTTAATTTTAAAAGCAATATAACAGGAAAGGAGTTCTCTATAAAATCATTTATCCACTGTACCAGCAAGGGACTGATATATCTCTTAGAATGCCCCTGTGGAGCGCAATATGTGGGTAAAACCACAAGAGAGATTAAAATACGTGTACTAGAGCATTTAGGAAATATTAGGCATAATAAACTTGACCACAGCCTGCCGGTGCATTGTAATAATTGCCACTCATTCTCTGTTGAAAATTTTAAATGGATCGGTATAGACCTGGTCAGTAAAAATTGGAGAGGAGGAGATTACTCCAAACTCTTGGCCAAAAGAGAAATGGAATGGATATATCGGTTAGATACGTGGAGAAATGGTGGTTTGAACATTGATCTGGATATAAAAAATTGTCTGTGAGAGTACGATCCTTTAGAGTAGACTGTGCCACTATCCAATGTAAATTTCATATGTAACCCTAAAAAGTTGAAAGATTTATTATCTCCATTTTATATATATATATATATATAGTTTTTGAAAATGTTTTATTGTCTTCAAGAAGAACTTTTTATTGAATTTTTGTTGAATTTTTGCTGATTTTAATTGTTTTTGCATATTCCTCTTATATTATTGTTCAGAAAAGGACTCCATATTAGAAGCAGGAGGTTCCCCCTCAGGAGTTGTTTGGATCCGCCATCACCTGGAATTCCATCTCCCGGTGTTCCAACCTCCTTTCCTAAATCGCCGTAATGAAGCAAATTACGATACGCTACTTCCGATGACGCGGGGACTGCGTTTCAGGGACGGACCGGATGTTCTGCGTTCCAGGGACGGACCGGATGTTCTGCGTTCCAGGGATGAACCGGATGTCCTGTGTTCCATTCGTGAGACGCACGCCAACGCAAGAACCGGAAGGGAGACAATTCGGCGGTAGAAAGAAAGAATATAAAAAGAGTAAGAGAATGGGGACTAATAATGGATTTTTATTCTGTTGTAATTGTATTTTAATTTATATTTTCCCTGATGAAGAGTATGATATACACGAAACGCGTTGGAATTTATTTTATTTGCCCAATAAAATACTGCTTATTCTGGTGAGATGTCCAGTTGATTCCTGTGGCGGCAAGAGTCTTCAGGTCTTTCGTTCCAGTTCCAGTGCCAGCAGAGTGGGATAATCGTCTTGGATACGATAAGTGACAAAGTTTTAGCATCTTGTGAGTGCGGAAAAAAGAGGGGGGCACCCTTAATTTGTACTTTTCAATATGCACTATGAAAGTTTTTCTGTTTATTACCTCTCAGGTTCCCAATTCTAACCTATTCAGTTCATTATCAAGACGTTTTGGGAGAGACGCCGGGGATACCAAGAGGTTGTACTAAAAACGTATAAACATTTTTCCTCTAAGTCGCATTACCAGTTTTTGGTATTTATTCCTTTAATCCATAGTAAAAAATATCTTTATTTATTGATTTTATTTTTTTCAGTATCTTTTAGGATTTTCCTTTTTTTCTGTAACAGACCTTTTTATTACAATTCATAGGACCTTATATGCTAATTCCAGACATTTTCGTTCAGACGTTTTTTTAAAACAACGGGCGACGGGTTTGCGGCAGCATTCGGTGGCTGATTCCCTGCACTTCAGGGACCCTGCGGTGAATTCACTGGGGAAATTTGATTCCCAAATTGCGGGGAACAACAGAACACTGAAATGTCTGTCATTTCGGTGCTCTGAATATCCTCTTTGTAGTGTTTTTTTGCTGCCCCCTGGAAAATGCCAGCCTAGGCCTTGCCTACCCAGGACATACTTTACAATGAGAGAATTTTCAATGTATCCTTCTTGGTAAAATATTTTTGTGTAAGAAAGAAAAAAAAATTATTATTTTTTAGGGTGTCACACTAGAGGGTGGTGTCACCCGATGCGGGCTGAACCCCCTCGCCCCCCTTGTGACGCCACTGGCTACAGGTATTTTGACACAATATAATCAATAAGTATTCATCATTGCTGTGAATAACAAGCAATATGAGTTGGGGTAAATCTATCACTATAGGGCTGAGCATCTTCACTGGTCTCACAATTCGATTACGATTAGCAGGTCAACGATTCGATTCAATGCGATTCCGTGATGCATCACGATGCATCTCGATTACTGCCCAATTTGCCCAAGGTTTTAGACTCACATATTCACACACTCTCAGTAATGTGCAGTGTGTATGAGTGTATCACAGAGCTCCACAGCAATAAAACTCACAGTAATGTGCAATGTATGAGAGTATCACAGAGCTCCCCAGCAATAAAACTCACAGTAATGTGCGGTGTGTATGAGTGTATCACAGAGCTCCACAGCAATAAAACTCATAGTAATGTGCAGTGTGTATGAGCGTATCACAGAGCTCCACAGCAATAAAACTCACAGTAATGTGCAGTGTGTATGAGCGTATCACAGAGCTCCACAGCAATAAAACTCACAGTAATGTGCAGTGTGTATGAGTGTATCACAGAGCTCCACAGCAATAAAACTCACAGTAATGGTCTTTAGTCGGACAGAGGTAATTGTGAGCACATAGGTTAAAGAATGGTGGTTAGAGAGGGAGGGTGCACATTGAGAGGTAACACATTTTTGTGGCTATTTTAGAATGGTGATAGGTGTAATTGAGTCTCCCTAGGGGTTCCGAGACTTACACAGCGGAATATGGTCTGATAGACAAGTAGGAGAGAGTTAAGTGTGGGCACATAGGTCAAAAAAAGGTGGTTAGAGAGGGGGGTGATAGGTGTAACTGTTTCTAGGGTGTGGCACCTGCTGTGACCATATTGTGTATGTTTTATGTATTAAAATATATTATAGTAAGCGTATGCACGTGAAATTTAGTCATAGTCGTAAGCACAAGCATGGCTTTAGAAAGACACATTTATTTTAATTTAATTATACAAACTGCATTTAATAATATATATTTTATATATAGGAAAATGTTAGAAATGTATATATACATGCAATAAAAAAATATATTTATGCAATTGATGAAATAGTTTTACCTTGAAGAATTAACATTGTCTATGTAGGTGTGCGTATAATTAAAATAAATTAGTAAGGGGTTAATGGGACTGGTTTTACTGAAAAAATATTGACATAGGTTTTTGGAATGAAGGGTTAATATGGGACTGCAGGGTTTTAGAGGTGTTTTGTGCAGGTTACTTTAGGGCTGCAGTCAGTAAGGGGTTAATGTTTAAGTCAGGGCTGCAGGTTGCATTGTGATGAGTGAATAGGGGCTGCAGGGTCTTAGAGGTGTTTTGTATAGGGGCTGCAGTCAGTAAGGGTTAAATAGTTGGGGCTGTGAATGAGAGGGTTAATTCGTGTTCTGCTTTGGTCACACTCTCATGCTCTCGCTGGACTTCACACATAGAGCAGCTGTCACTTTAAACAATGGGAGGAGCCGCTTACTGCACGGATGGGCTTTCAGCTCCAGGGGGAGGGGGTCGGCTACAGAGAGGAGGTGGGAAAGCAGACACAGCTTGATGCTGTGAGTCTCCCAGCACAGACAGACACCAGAGAGGGGCATTCAACCAGGGAGGAATAACAGAGGAGCTGGAGGGGGCGTGGCCAGCGAATCGATTAGCAGCCTGAGAAGATCGATGCAGCATCGTGGAAGGAAGCATCGCGATGCATCAGTCAAACGATTATATTTGACAGCCCTAATCACTATAGGGGTTATTTACTATGCTCAAAATTTCATCAAAATTTTGGTATTTTTCACCTTGATGTCCTCCGGCAATTCCATTTCAATTCACCGTATTGTGTCCTGAAGATGGCGTTACCATGAAAAGTTATAGAATCACTGAAGTTGCCTTGGCGAATTCCACCAAACTGCAAAAAAAAACCTGAACGCTCCTATTCTCTTAGTATGTGTTTAAAACAATAATGTTTTAAAATGTGTCTAAATATTAATAAAAAAAGGTCCTTTAAAAAATAATAACAAGGTCTTTGATGGCAGCAGTACAGCCTATTCTTGACATCTTCCTTGAATATACTGGCTATAAGATTAATCTTGACAAATCTACAGCTTTGGCCCTGGGGAATCCCTGACCATGACCTGTCTATTATATCTGATCAATATTGGTTCAGAGTGGCCCAGCGAAGTGTTACATACCTGGGGATTAATTTTATTCATTTGTATGATGCTAACTATAAGCCGACGTGTGACAGACTACGAGTGGAATTGGGGTCCTGGGACAGGGAATATGTATCGTGGATTTGTAGAATCCAGTGTTAAGATGAATATTCTTCCTCGACTTTTGTACCTGTTCCAGGCACTTCCAATTCCTCTCAGAGGGTGATCTGAATAATGTTCGAAGGCAGGTGTGTAACTTTGTTTGACAACATAAGCACCACAGGATTGCTCGTAGCATTCTCTGTATTACCAGACAGTTTGGTGGACTGGGTCTGCTGGACCTTTGGTCTTATTATGTGGCTGCACAGTTTGTTTAAGTGGTGACGCTGCATGCTCATAGAGATACCAGAAGATGGGTGGACATTGAATCCGATACCATGGCACCGGACATCCCCGGTCTGTGGTTTTGGCTTTAACAATGATATAGACCGAAATGCACCGGCTTTCCTCCATACCATTTGTTTATGGAATAGGTGGGCTCTCAGGCGCCAACTGGTGCATCAATCCTCACCATTAATTCCGCTGGGACGTATTACAGACTTCCACCTGGGATGGACACTCGCCACCTGGTGGGGCTGCGGCACTCTGGTATTCTCCGTGTGTGGGATTTGTTCCACCAGGCCAGCTTTGCACATTTGCCAACCTATCCTCTAGATCAGTGTTTCTCAACTCGTATCCTCAGGACCCGCTAAAAGGCCTGGTTTGTGGGATATCCGAAGCACAGCACAGGTGATCTAATTAGCTGCTCAGTGATTGCAGTATTCAGTCTGCATTTCCCCAAGGTGATCTGCAAAATCTGGCCTGTAGTGGGTCCTGAGGACTGGAGTCGAGAAACCCTGCTCTAGATCACACTTATGCCCCTTAGACTTTTTTCGCTACATGCAATGCAATAACTATGCATCCTTGCCTTTGATACGAGCAGCCATAAAATGGTCCCCTGACTTTCCTGGAGAGGACGTGTTTCCAGGGGGATTATCCTCAGGGCCTTATATCCAGGCTGGTCTTGGATCTGATGTCTTCTGGGGGCTCAGAGCCTATGAATTATATGTGGCGTGGGAGCACGAACGTGGCCCAGTCGCGGCAGGTGACTGGACAGCCTTATTTTTACTCCATCTCTAACTCGTCCATCAATGTCTCTGCACAGGCACAGTCATACAAGACCATGATGCAATGGTATGTGACCCCATCTCTTCTCCACAAGATGAACCCTGCTGTGCCCAATCTGTGTTGAAGACACTGTGGAAATAAGGGCTCCCATGCCCATATGTGGTGACATTGTCCAACCATTTGCCCGTTATGGGAGAGTGCCCGCACCCAATTAGAGCTTCTCAACATTCCTGAACCCCCCTCAACATATGGCATCTATCAGTCAGGAAGTCACCTACATGTGTTAAGTATATGGCTGGGGTCAGACGAAAGCAGTGCGAACGCGCATGCAGCCGCGCTTTATCACCGTCGTAGTAGCAGCAAATGACGGCCAATGACGGGCAATATACGAAGTACCGCCGCACAAAAGTCTGGCAGCGCAATGCAAGCGCAAACGAACACATTTCTTTGAGAACGTGAACCACTAGTCACTGGTGTATTTTGGCCTAGGCCAACAAGGCCCAGGCCTAGGGCGGCACTTTCCAGGGGGCGGCGGCCCGCTGGGTGGCCCCACCCCTAAAAAAAAAAAAAAAAAAATTTTTTTTTTTACTTTTGCAAACTATTTTACCAGGAAGGAAACATTGAGATGTCACTAATTTTCAAGTATGTCCTGAGTAGGCAAGGCCTAGGCTTTCACTTTCCAGGGGGCAACAAAAACCCTCACCACTAATTGGGTTACTCACAGAGCACCCAAATGACGCCAACATTTTGGTGTTCTGTAGTTCCCTGCACTTCGGGGAATAAAATTTCCCAACACTGCAGTGAATTCACCATTCACCGCAGGGTCCCCAAAGTGCATGGAGTCGGCCGCTGAATGCTGCCACCGCAAACCTATGGCCTGCTGTTTTCAAAAGAACTACTGAACGAAAATGTCTGGAATTTACATATAAGATCCTATGATTGATAATAAAAAGTTCTGTTACAGAAAAAGGAGAACCGCTATTAAAAAAAAGGGGGGGAATTTAGCCCAAAAAATTCTGAAAAATCCCTAAAAGGTACAAAAAAAAATCAATAAATAAATAAAGACTTTTTACTGCAGATTAAAATAATAAATGGTTTATTAGATATTGCATAAAAAACGGGAACATTTTTAACATTGAAACCTATGTGGTTCGCCTGAATAAACCTGCTGATTGAAACCACCGAACATCAGGGCATTTCACTGACATTTCTCTGCTGTTTGGTGTTCTCTGAATAGATTAACCATTACTTCTCTATGGGGATTTGCACTGCCTTCAAACAGCACCGTACTTGCTGGCAGTTCGCCAAACTTGTGTGTGAGCATATCACCAGAGAAGTGGTGTACTTAGAGGAGTGGCGGAGGGCGGGCCACCCCAGGTACCAGTGATTATTGGGGTGTCATTAGGGGGTACTAGGAGGTGCCACTGTCACTGTGTGTCAGCTTTGAGCTGTGTTCTCAAACAACGAGCAGCGGAGCATGGCGTTTGCATACGGAATAAAATCGAATAGAATAAAAATCCCCTCTCCTCCCTCCATAGCTCCTCCCCTGCCCCGCAGCAGCTCTAGGAGAGGGGAGGGGGATGTGATTTGTGTCCAGAGAGAGAAGATGACAGTAAACGGCAGGTAAAGGGGGGGGTTTCAGCAGAATATGAAGCCCTGTCTGCTTACTGCTGTTTAAAGTGGACCTTTCCTTAACCAGCACTGCAGTGATAGAAATTTGTCATTGAGCTGCCTGGCTCCTGGTGAGGCTGCTTGCGTGCAGGTCACACTCGGTCCGGCCAGTCAGGTGGTACTGAGTCTCAGTACCACCTGACTGGCTGAACCACGTGAAATGCATGCACGCAGCTGCCCGCCCTTTCGTTAACATGGACTGTCACTCTATTCTGGACTGAACACCCACCGGGAAGGGAATCAAAGCCACGGTGCACCCTCTGGCAGTGGCACCCCACTGCTGACAAGATGGCACCACGCACAGGCACAGCCGTGATCCTAACGTGGCCTGGAGGGACCTCCTGCTGAGTCTGTACACAGTCCCTGCTGACTCTGCACACAGCCCTACCGCGGAGGCCGGTAAATATAGCATAAATAATTGCTGTGTGCTCATATACACTCGGTTTGCTGGGAGTTTTATTGCAGTGGATTCTGATGCACTCATACACACCACACATTGCATTGCTGGGAATTTTATTGCTGTGGATTCTGAAACGCTGACACACACCACACATTGCATTGCTGGGAGTTTTATTGCAGTGGATTCTGATACGCTGACACACACCACACATTGCATTGCTGGGAGTTTTATTGCAGTGGATTCTGATGCACTCATACACACCGCACATTGCATTGCTGGGAGTTTTATTGCTGTGGATTCTGTGATACACACTGCATATTACTGTGAGTTTTATTGCCCTGGAGCTCTGGGATACGCTCATACATACTGCACATTACTGTGAGTTTTATTGCTGTGCAGTTCTGTGATATGCTCATACACACTGCACATTTCTGTGGGTTTTATTGCTTTGCAGCTCTGATATGCTCATACACAGTGCCCATTTCTGTGGGTTTTATTGCTATGCAGCTCTGTGATACGCTCATATGCAGTGCACGTTTCTGTGGATTTTATTGTTCCACCAATTAGAGCGGCTGTGATCCAGTATACTTGACATGCGTGGCTGTTCTTTGTAAAAATACTTGAATTTAAACATTTCATAATTTTCTTTATCTCAATAGATACATTTGAAATGGTATACAAAATATACAAGTAGGCACTTGGTATCCACTTTTAATATAAAGAGAGGAAAAGGCGGAGCTCTAAGAGGAAAAGGTGGAGCTTAAAGAGGAAGGGTGGGGATTAACCAGGAAAAGGTGTGCCCTTGACAGGAAGGGGTGCGTCAAATTTAAATTAGGGGGTGCACGAGTTTAGTCAGGCCTAGGGCAGCACAAAACCTAAATACACCACTGCCACTAGTACTGACGTACAGAGTGCGCTGCGTCCGCTAGCGGCGTGTGTGCGTGATTCGGAGACATCAGACGCTGCTAATGTCCGGCCTACATAACGTCCAGACGCAAAAAGTGTTTTATTGATGATCCGTACAAAATCACAGACGAAAATACGCATCGTATGACCGCTATCGCGTATTCCGTGGAAAAATACGTCCATTCGTTCGAACGCACTTTTTCACGGACGACACGAAAAATGCGTATGTCTGACCCTAGCCTTAGTCTTTCAAAAGAGAATCAAAGAGCGCCTTCCCGCGCAGACTTGAAACAAAACAATTTTTTTCTATAGGATATTGTATATCACGTGTGGTTCCTAAAACCAATAGTTTTAACTTTATGGTAATAAGCAGGATGAATTTAGAGGAAGGTGTGTATCGTATAAAGGACAAGGTAACTGTTTTTTAGCCACCAATTCATTAAGAACCAACGTGAAGGCTCCAGCAATGGTAACATCTGTCAATGCAAACGCAATACCTGTGAATTAGGAGTTTTGAGCTGTGCAACAACTTTCAAAGTAGAACTTTAAGAAGAATTTCAATTAAGAAGAACTTTATATCTTGCCCCAATTATTGTGGCTCTGAATTGGTCCTGTAACTTTTATTTTTATTCTACATACAGACTGCTAAGAATCGAAGTGTCAGATTGTATAAATAAATATACAGCTTTCTACAAAAGCAATTCATCTGTCTTCTTCTGTATCCTGCCTTGAAAAGTATACATCAATATCTTTGGAAGAGACCCAGAAACAGGAATTCTTTCACCTTTCTCTTTTTTTTCTCTCTTTTTTTCTCTTCTGTTTATTGGTTTGTTTTGTTTTTGGTTTGTTTTCTTCTTTTCTTCTTTTTCTGGAATCCCTCTTTTTATGTTTCATGCGAGATGTTGATAGCAGTGTTGTTAAAACTAGGTGTATTAATGGTTTGTTTTTTGATGATATTATTTTAAATGTTTTGGTGTTATAACCATATGAGTAATATGTTTTGACTACAGCTTTTGAAAATACCACCCTCTCTGAGCGAACCGGAGGAATGTGGAGGTTGTTTATTCCCACAACGCCCTCTCCTTGCCATCTGCCCAGATGGACCGACCCACTGTTATATATAGCAAGACCTTTCAGATCCATTCACTAAAGGTGAATCTCAGGAGAAGTTAAAATTCTAGGTCAAAAAGGCAAATCAGAAAAATTCTACCATTTATCTCACTTTCCAAATCGGCTATTTGGTCTAGATTGTTCACTTCTCCTGCCAATTATCCTGAGTTTCACCTGTAGTGAATAGACCTGGTTTATGTTTGCTACTCTTTAAAGGGCAATGACCGATTATTTTCTTGCTGTCGTTTCCTGTATAATGCATGTTATTTGAAACGGAACTACCTGCTTGGAGTCACCATTCCTGGCCCCATGGTTACCTGCAGTTGAACCAGTACTTGACTTCATGGCATCTTGATCCAGAACTGGAAACTGCCTCAGACTTCAGGAAGCACCTAGAACTGTCAAAGGTATGATACACCCCATGTCTGCCAATTTTTCTGCATCGCTGAGCCCTCGGTGGCCCAATTTTCCTGGTGCCTTAACCACTTCGCTGCGGAGGACGCGCTCAGCTCAGGGTTGGCTGCGGAAGATGCGCTGAGCGTGTCCTCCCGAAGCAACCTGCGATCGGCCGGATTCCGGCCGATCGTTGTGCCCCCCGGCGCGGGCTGACATCTTGGATGTCAGCCCGTCAATCCGGGACCGCCGCGGGCACAATAGATGTCATCGCGGCGGTGCGATGACATCTATTTCAGGCGCCCCCCGCGTGTGCGGAGGAGGCACCTGAAAGGGAGGGGGAGGTCCTTCGGACCTCTCTCCCTCCCGATCGTGGGGGTCCTGAGCTTAATGCCAGGCACCATTTGGAAGGGCACAGCCTGCCCTTCCAAATGGCACCTGGCATTAACCCCATGGGGGCCGGATCACGAATCGGCGCCGAAAAGCGCCGGTTTGTGATCCTTTCCCGGAGCTGGCCGACATCTTGGATGTCGGCCAAGCCTCCAGGAACTCCCCCTGAGGACAGTCCTGGAGTTAACCCCTAGCTGCCACCAATGGTGGAGATAGGGGGTTCCAATGAACCCCCTTTCTCCCGATCTGTGGCAGCTAGGGGTTAATGTTTGATATCGTTGGATCGGCCAGAGCATGGCCTTTCCAACGATATCAAACATGACTGTGAAAAAGTTTATTTATTTATTTTTTTAAAAAATAATAAAATAAAAAAAAAAAATAATAATAATAATAATAAAAAAAATAAACAAGTTTTTTATTTTTTATTTGTTTTATTAATGCAGCAATATTGTTCCCATTTAATTTATAATGTGAACAATGCTGCTGCACTAACGATTTTTGTATGGGGTGCGTTTGTTAAAAATAGCGAAATTTTCCCCCAAAAAAAATGTAACGAGACCCCATTTCTAATTTTTTTAACAAGCGCACCCCATAGAAAATATAACCGCAAACGATCGCATTTTAAAATGTGAAAAAAAACACTTTACACGTTGTAAATTTTTGAAAATTCAAATTTTATTGCATATTTTGTTATAATATACAGACAGGACATAACGTATACATATAATAATGACATATTATGAATCTTCCGAGTCTGCCGGAAAGAACGATATATAATATGTCTGGGTCATATAATAAAATAAGCCTTCAAAACGCGGTTAAACATGATGAGCGAAACCGGTAAAAATTACCTCAGCACACAGGCGGGAAATGCCTCAGCAGCGAAAGGGTTAAGGCGCACTATTATTTCCCCCCTTTTTTGTTTTTGGGGGAGTCATTGTCCTATATGGGGGGTCGGGACTGCTTGCTTGGTTGTTGCTGGAAACTTGGCACCGCATGATTCAGCTAGATGTGCTGACCTGAAGGGAAACTTTATATTTGAACTTTCTTTTACTTTTAGGCTGCTGTCAGACGAGCGTAGTGTTCACGTCCGTGATTGCGCCTAAAAGTATGTCCGTGATAGCATGACAGGAAGCCCATCGGAGCCTGATACACGAAGTACGTCCGCACTGAACTGCGGACGCACAACGGCCGCGGCCCACGGACGCAAGGCAGGCAAGAACGTACAACCGCTAGAACGGCCGCACAAAGTGCGCTGCGTCCGCAACGTCCGCATAGCTTTGTGTGTGAGTGATGGAACGTGGTCAGACGGACTGCATTTATACGTCCAGCATTTTTCACGGACAAAATGGTTTTGCATTTTAATTTATTTTTCCCTCCTACATCCGTCAAAAATAACTTCAGTGAAAAAAGGACTGTGTGACCACTACTGCGTCTTCCGTACTGACGATGTCCGTACTGCACGGACGTACAGTCCGTAGAAATCACGCTCGTCTGACCCTAGCCTTACCTGTCATGACTGTTGGGGGCGGGGTAGGGGATGGGGACCTGGATAGATTGGTCCCTATTTTATTTATCACTTTATTTATTTATTTTATTTTTGGGTTCACTTGCGTTATGAATATATTTTATACACATGGGTGACCACATTCACATATTGGGTTGCATGATTAATAGTATATAACTTGTTACTTTTGTAAAGATTTGTTTGCGACATATGGACTTCTTTTTATATACTTATTACATACCTGACTCCTCGATTACGATGTCTTTTGGAGGCGGATCATTCTGCTCAACTCTCTGAATCAACATCTTATCACTGCAGCTCTCCCCCCTGTTTCACACCCCCAAACCCATCTAGATGGTAAGTTCCCACAGGAATAGGGTCCTCATTTCCTCTTGTATCTGTTGACGGAATACTGACTTACCTCCTTGGTGTATTGTAGAATTGTCTTGTCTACCCATTGTACAGCGCTGTGGAATATGTTGGTGCTCAATAAATAATAATAATGAAGACAATATACACCTATTCTGATGTTGCCTTTAAACGCAACGCTCGAGCCATTCAGCGGAATGGAGAACGAGCTATTCCAACGAGCTTGTTCTCCATCTGCGTATGACGTTATTCTGAAACGAATAACATCTTTTAGACCTTGGTGTTATGTGATTGCGTTTCAGCACAATCACATAACACAACACATTTATTTAACCCCACCTAAAAAGCGTCTGGCATTTAACACCAACCTTTGAATTAGGACCCAAGGAGTGCAAACACGACAAAAAGAAACATTACACTGACGTGACCCGAGAGTGGATGTTGGTTCTGAGGTAATTGCGTATTAATTCATAGCCATTGCAGGAAGTTGCATTTGGGAAATACTGGGTATGTTTGAGAGCTGGCCTTTTTAAAAAAAAAAATCAATTTTAATACTAAGTTAAATATATTTAACATAAATCTATTGCAGTAATTTCCATCTCTCGTTAATGCTAAACTATATATCTGTACTACATACCTATACACTGCAAAGTGTACAAGAATTGTAAAAGGTTATCAAATTAATATGTTATATATTACAATAAAAAAGCTCATAATGTCAGATGTATAACAAAAACAACACATTTTGTAATGCCCCGAGACGCCAGCGCCGCAGGAAACCTGGAGGCAAGCCAGTTTCCTGTGGGGAGACTGATAATCCTTCTAAACCAGGCTGATCCAGCAAACAGGTGCTGGCTAATGCATCTTTATTCCCCCTCTACAAAAAGGAACCACTCCCAAGGCACAATGCTTCTGCATTGTCTTGGTGAATGCCAAGCTGACAGGGAGCTACCTCTTGTTCCTGTATCTGCCTAGACCCTAAACTGTTTTGTCTCCAGTATTTTCCTTCCTCTGTACCTGCATCCCACAGAATCCTCAGAACCTGCTGCCCTGCATCCCGAAGAATCCTCAGCCCGCTGCCGAATCCTCGGAACCTGCTGCCCTGCAACCCGTAGAGTCCTCAGCCTGCTGCCCTGCATCCTGCAGAATCCTCAGCCTGCATCCTGCAGAATCCTCAGCCCGCTGCCGAATCCTCGGAACCTGCTGCCCTGCATCTCGCAGAATCCTCAGCCTGCTGCCGAATCCTCGGAACCTGCTGCCCTGCATCCTGCAGAATCCTCAGCCCGCATCCTGCAGAATCCTCAGCCCGCTGCCGAATCCTCGGAACCTGCTGCCCTGCATCTCGCAGAATCCTCAGCCCACTGCCGAATACTCGGAACCTGCTGCCCTGCATCCTGCAGAATCCTCAGCCCGCTGCCCTGCATCCTGCAGAATCCTCAGCCCGCTGCCGAATCCTCGGAACCTGCTGCCCTGCATCCCGCAGAATCCTCAGAGCCCGTTGCTCTGCATTTCCAGGACCCTCTACAAACCCAGGAACCCCTACAGACCCAAGACCCTTTACAGACCCAGGACCCTCTGCCTGCAAAGACTCTTCTGCTTTTGTTTTCTATTTATTTCCTAACAATCTCCTCAGCCTTCATTCTTCTATCGTCTCCTTTATAGTTTAGAGTAGCTTAGTACTGTCCTTCTGTCTATCCTTTTCTCCCCTTGCTTTCAGTTCATCTTGTTACTGTTTATTTTTTATATTCAGTGTCTTCCCTTCCTCGTCTAAGGCTAGGGTCAGACGAAAGCATTTTTCCCCGCGAACGTGAAAAAGTGCGTCCGAATGCATTGACGTATTTTTTTCACGGAATGCGCAAAAACGGTCAGACGACGCGCATTTTCGGCCGTGATTTTGTACGGATCGTCAATAAAACTCTTTTTGCGTCTGGACGTTATGTAGGCTGGACATTAGCAGCGTTTGACATCTCCTAATCACGCACACACGCCGCTATGCCGCAGCTGCGCACTCAGTACTAGCGGTTCAGCGTTCTCAGAAAAATGCGTTAAAATTCCACTTGCGTTGCACGGCCGGACTTTTGTGCGGCCGTATATCGTATATTGGCCGTCATTGCCTGTCATCTGCTGCTAGTGCGGCCGTAATTATGTGCGCCAGAACGCACGTTAAAAGTGCGCTAGTCTGACCCCAGCCTTATCCAGCTCCTTGATATTTGTTTATTGCCTTTTTATGTTACTCCTAATAATAAACCCTCTTGTATATGTTTATCTGAATCTCTGTTTTCCTCATTGCATATTGGGCTCAATTCTACCACCCCAGAACCAGCTCCTTACACATTTTCAAAAAGTGGCATTACAAAATTCATATTATTTGGACGTTCAAAGGAACCTCTTCTAGCATGAACTTCAGTAGCAGGGTTGCACTAAGGGAGATGCTTTTGAGAGCCTTGAACTAGGAGGGGAAAAAAATCAATCCGTATACGCTGTCGCTGACAATGCACAATATATATATATTACCTTTTATTTGTGTCTTTTTCCTATATATGCTATTTATAATAATTATACAATCTCCCTGTTATTCTATAGAATGCCTTCACACACAATTAATTGCTTCTATTGTTAGTAAACAGAGTATTGTATATTCATTAAAAGGTGAAACTCAGGAGAAGTGGCAGAAGAAGAGAACAATCTAGACCTAATTGCCGATTTGGAAAGTGAGATAAATCCAGAACAATTCTCCCATTTATCTATTTTGGCCTACAGGGTTATTCAAAGAGAATTGAAAAGTCGGTGACTTTTCGTTCCCTGCAATTCGGCGCGATTCAGTGATCCTAGTTCGCCGACCCTGCGGTGTATTCAGCATGCACCACAGGGCCACCGTACTGCAGGGAAAACCCGCCGCAAACCCGATGAACACTCACTGCAAAACCAGCCGAACACTCACCGAAACCTGCAGAAACATCTGGATTAACCCCGCCGAATACGCCGGAGAAACCCAACTACCCGCCGATCACAGCGCAGAGCAGCCACCAGAAAAACCTGACACGCAGACGAATGAGGTGAAAAAAAAAAAAACGTACGCTTGAAAGTTTGTAATTTGAAACGCTGTTTGCAAAAAAACTACTGAATGAAAATGCCTGGAATTTATATATAGGATCCAATGAATGATAATAAAAAGGGCTGTTACAGAAAAAAGAAAAAACGATTTTAGAAAAAAAAAAACAGGAAAAATATTTGGCCAAAAAAATCCCCAAATATGCCTAAAAGATCGTAAGAAAATCTATAAATAAAGAGACTTTTTACTGCAGAATATAATATTAAACAGTTTATTATATATTGAATTAAAATGGGAATATTTTTAACATTGAAGCCTATGGGATTCGTCTGAATAATAATGCCGAATGAAACCACGGAATAGCAGGGTATTTCGGCAACTTTTCCCTGCTGTTTTGTGTTCTCTAAATAGACAAAGCATTGCTCTATGGGGTTTCACTGCCCTCAAACAGGCACCGTATGTGCAGGCAATCCGCCAAGATTTGGCGAACTGCCTGCTCTCAGAATAGCCGAATGGCCAGGAAAGGTAACCATACGCTGAATTTCAGTGTTTGGTTACCTTTCGGGGCCAGATCGGCTCTCTTTGAATAATCCTGCTAGAATTTTCACTTCTGCCAATTCTCCTGAGTTTCACTTTTAGTGAATAGACCTGAGAGTATCGTATATTCATTTGACACCACTATATAGGTATATAAGCATTTTTGCTGTTTTATATTACATTTATGGCATTTGAAGCGTTAGCTTCCTAGATATTATATATGCTTGAAAAATTTAAATGATAATATCAGTAGTTTATTATATAGTTTGACCTAAATGTTTACAAATTCATAAATGTACCAGATGGAAGTTCCAGTGACATAAACAATAGCTACCAGAATATTATATTTTCAAATCCATAAGTATTCTTAATGATGCTCTGCTTGCCTTTACATATTGCAGTGTACATCATGTTTTCCTTTAACAAACTAAATATAATTGGAGAAAATATCCCATTATATTTTAGAACTGGATTTGGCGAATAATGAAATGGCACAGGCAAGAACCTGATAATGGAACCTTTTATTTTTCCAGAAAAACATACATACATTCCATTCTATGTAAGTGGATTACTAAATGCAAACCCTGGATGTTGTATGCGATACAGGGAAATGCAGAGCTAAGAACAGTGCTTTGATAATGTGAATGTATAGTCATGTACTACGAGATAGTAGAAAAATGATTCTGCTTCTTCCAAGTTACAAGAGCATAATTATTTCTTCACCGTGCACCATCCTGCTAGCTCGCAGCACAGAGATATAAGAACAAATGCGCTAACATCTGCCAAACATTGACATTATGAAAGAATCAACCTTGAAAAAATCAGAGCTTTATAAAGCAGATTAAATCTAAATTAACTTAATCCGTGCTTCTGTTATCTGGGAACTGAACACACATCATTTCCTCCCGCTGTTAGCCAATGCAGGTAGCGTTATGAAATTAGAATATGGTTAATTTTTGTCATACCTGAAGTTTAGCTGTAGACAAACAGTGTTATTCAGAGAAAGGTGAAACTCAGGAGAATTGGCTGGAGAAGAGGAAAATCTAGACTAAATAGCTAATTTGAAAGGTGAGATAAATGGGAGAATTTTTCTGGTTTGGCTATTTTGACCTAGAAATTTTCACTTCTCCAGTCATTCTCCTGAGTTTCACCTTTCTTTGAATAGACCCTATGATTTCTTCTTGTATTGGAATCCCATTAAATGACTGCTACTTTAGCACCTTTTATTGGTGTCAGACATTCTTTTGGTTGACATTGGACATATTCTTGGAGGCAGATGCAATGGGAAAAGGAAAAAAAAGAAGCCCCCATATTTATTTATTGCAATGCTGAAATCGGTAATTCATTTTACTTATTTCAGTCACATATTAATGGGTTTTCTGAGAATCAGATGTGGTCCTTTTTGCCACCTGTAAAGGGGGGTTGGTGCTAGGAGAAGGAGGATATGGGCTGCTCTGGCCATGGTAATTAAAAATGGCAGCAATGGCCTGTAACCAGGGCAGCCTTATCCAGGGGCCAGGGCCATTGCCAAACCCTGTCACCCTGGACTGGTCAACCAAGATACCAGCAATTTTCCCAGTGGGCCGCAGGATCTAAGGGCCGGTCAGAGCATTCTGACTCCTAACGGAGGGATCGATTAGTATGATCTGCAACAGGGAACATTTTTTAGCCCCTTGCTGGACCACCAGGAATTTAGCCCATTCCCAGTAAAATAAGGTTTGCAGAAAGAGGCAAAATGTTAGGGGCCACATTACATACTTGGTGCTAACATAAGTGCTCACCTGCGTGAGCGTTAACGTTAGCCCTGGTGGCCCTAACTCGACCACCCATATTACAATCCAAACGATAACGGGTTAAAAACCCGTTAGCGATTGGAATATTGCGCTGTTCTGCGTGAGGTTACTGTACTTTGCGCTCCCTATGCTTAACATGGGGAGCGTAAAGTGTTAGGCTAGGGTCAAACGAAAGCATTTTTACACGCGAACGTAAAAAAGTGCGTCCGAACGAATTGACGTATTTTTTCACGGAATGCGCGAAAACGGTCATACGATGCGCATTTTTCGTGCGTGATTTCTTTCGGATCGTCAATAAAACACTTTTTGCGTCTGGACGTTATGTTGGCTGGACATTAGCAGTGTCTGACATCTCCTAATCACGCAAACACGCCGCTATGCCGCAGCTGCGCACTCTGTACGTCCGTACTAGCGGTTCGGCGTTCTCGAAAAAATGCGTTCGTTTTCCACTTGCGTTGCGCGGCCGGACTTTCGTGCGACCGTACTTCGTATATTGCCCGTCATTGCCCATCATTTGCTGCTAGTGCGGCCGTGATTAAGTGCGCCAGAACGCACGTTAAAAGTGCGCTGGTCTGACCCCAGCCTTAATTAGCGTTATGATTACAAAGTCCCTGTTTTAGCACGACCATTGTATTGTGGCCCAAAATTGTTTAATTAGCTTTTTGAAAGTAGCAGCTGACGGCAGGGGGGCCCTGACCAGTGGTTAGGTGGGGGGCCCTGACCAGTGGTTAGGTGGGGGGCCCTGACCAGTGGTTAGGTGGGGGGCCCTGACCAGTGGTTAGGTGGGGGGCCCTGACCAGTGGTTAGGTGGGGGGCCCTGACCAGTGGTTAGGTTAGGCTGGGGTCAGACTAACGCATTTTTAACGTGCGTTTAGGCGCACTTAATCACGGCCGCAGTAGCAGCAAATGACGCGCAATGACGGCCAATATACAAAGTATGGCCGCATGAAAGTCCGGCCGCGCAACGCAAGTGGAAAATGAACACATTTTTTCGAGAATGCAGAACCGCTAGTACTGACGTACAGAGTGCGCTGCGGCGGCATAGCGGCGTGTGTGCGTGATTAGGAGACGTCAGACGCTGCTCATGTCCGGCCAACATAACTTCCAGACACCCAAAGTTTCCTGGTTTGGATCCGTAACAAATCACGCACGAAAATGCGCATCGTATGACCGTTTTCACGCATTCCGTGAAAAAATACGTCAATGTGTTCGGACGCACTTTTTGACGGTCAATGCAAATAATGTGTTCATTTGACCCTAGCCTAAGGGGCCCCACAGTTTCTGATGGCAGCTCTGCCTGTAACACATTCTACGTCTGGTTTTCTACAGTAATTGCAATTAGACCTGGCCTGCCTGGTCTGAGACGGGTAAAACACACATCTATTGGATTTCAATTAAAAGCAACCACCACAAGATACGAAAGGCATCCATGTTCTAATGTATCAACAACCTATCATCATGTAAAGCACTGCGGAATCTGTGGAGCTAGAGTATATCAATAAAGGATAATAATGGAGCGACTTTTTTATTATTTTAAATATTTGTAATTGGCTTTAACAATGTGCATGCCAAAACTATCAGGGCTATTCAGAGAAAGGTGAAAACCTGGAGAATTGGCAGGAGAAGAGAACAATCTAGACCAAATAGCCGATTTGGAACGTGAGATAAATGGGAGAATGTTTCTGGTTTGGCTATTTTGACCTAGAATTATCACTTCTTCAGTCATTCTCCTGAGATTCACCTTTCTTTGAATAGACCTCTGTAGCTTTACTACTTCATTTTGACAGAATTTAAACTTGGAGAAAGACAGCAAAGTGAATACATTATTGCAATGAAAGGGTTAAACAAATATATTAGGTTTGAAGCAGAAAGGGGATACACAATGGAGGCGCTTAATAATAAATGAGTGGTTATGTTTGTGTTGTGCAGCCAACCAGGGTTTAAACACAGAACCTCGACAGAAATGTGTAAATGTACAGTAAGGGGAAGGGGGTGGGTCCTAGTGGCGCAATCTCTTTTGAGGGTGGTCAATTGGGGTCTCGAGGCATATGATACAAATTGTGCCTACATAAACGAAGGTAAAAACGGTGTTCCCAGTTGGGAAGTGCACGGTCGAAAAAGACCACTAGGTGCAAGCGTGAGAGGTGTAGAAGTAATTGCGTACACTTCAGAAAAAACACAGTTAAAGTCCAATGCAAGTAAAGTGCATACAAAGTCACATAAAGTGCAAATGCAAATATAAGTGCATAAAATGTGTTTAAAGTGCATGTGAAAGTCTTTATAGCGGTTGCTATAACAAAGTCCTACTTTCCGAATGAAAAGTGAAAAAAGAGGGGGAAAACAGTCCAACCGTCCATATGTTCTATAATGGAGATATGGGAGAATCCGATCCGGTCACCACGTAGATATTCAAATTTTTTTAAATTTTTTAAATTTTATTAAAAAATTTGCGTGAAGTCCTGATGTGGTGTCTTCGCCTAATTCCTATGTGGACTCACAGTTCCCAAAATGGGAAAAAGGAGGGGAGAAAGGAGAGAGATGATAGTGTAATATTGCCTTGTAGCGAGTTAGATGCCTATAGACAAGGGAACACTTACGCTTTTTAGAGCCTCGTTTACCGGCTCTAGTGTGAAGTGCCTTGGGCCTGGTTGAGGGTAGCCTCTGCCCTTCTTTATAATTTGCTTGATTGTCTTAGGGAGGTAGAAGAAGAGAGAGACATCCTCATAGTGTAGCTTATAGCCAAATGCTTAGATGAGTAAGGTGGAAAAAATAGACAAACTCACCGATGGTGGAGCCTTAGAATTTCAGGCTCAACTTGTTAGCGTGTGGTACTTCCTATTCGGTGGGTACCTTCACCTCTTTTGTCTGCAGGCAATCTTTTTCTCTTGTATGGATAGTGAGCGGGGATAAAAAGTGGAATATGTAGGACATGCACTGTTTAAAAAGAGTCTGAAGCAGAAGTGGTGAAAGAAATTTAAAAGGGTTTATTAGAACAAATAAAATTAGATAGGAACATGGATTAAAACAATAGTTAAAAGGTGGGAGGGAAGTCACAAAATGGGAGACGCGTTTCGGCACTGTCAGTGCCTTCCTCAGTCCATGTGCAGGTATAAAAATGGAAAAATGGGACTTGCATTGGACTTTAACTGTGTTTTTTCTGAAGTGTACGCAATTACTTCTACACCTCTCACGCTTGCACCTAGTGGTCTTTTTGACCGTGCACTTCCCAACCGGGAACACCGTTTTTACCTTCGTTTATGTAGGCACAATTTGTATCATATGCCTCGAGACCCCAATTGACCAAATATATTAGGTTGTTTAAGGTAAGTGTCATGGTAGACAGGTATGAACCCCAGTTTGTTAGATAAAAGGCAGAACTAGTAGGTATACTGGTGCAATAAGATGATTTCTTATATTGACAGTGAACAGGAATCACAGGATCACTAGTAAGCAGTAGATATAAAAAAAGGAACAGATTTTGCAGGAGAAACACTCGACACTGAAGGAACCAAATGGGCATCGTAGGAAATCAAGTCCAGGCTTCATGGCGCAGCAAAAAGAGTATGCAGAAGTACCTGATATAGGGTCTACAACTTTCTATAGAAAGTGCTCCTGCAAGGCTGTGCACAAAACAAAAACCGGACCTGGATATATGCATGGTTAACACATGGGCAGATGGGGAATACGTGATCATCATATGAAAAACTCTAAACAAAAATTGTTTGCAATTGGGCTGCAGAACATGCACTTGAGGTTTAAGGCTAATGTCAGACGAACGCAGTCTGAGTGCACTCTGCGTGCGTGCATAACGGACGGACATACTGTAGACACCACACGGTCCGTTTTTGTTGACGGACGTAGAAAAAAAAGGGAATTGAAACAAAATTAATATGAAAAATGTTAAAAATTTGAAAAGGATATGAAAAGACATTTTGTGCGTCAAGGTGCTGGACGTCGCCAATGCGCTGTGTCTGACATCTCATCACTCACACAGAATGTTACGCGGACGTGGCACACTCTACGCATCTGTCTAGCGGTTTTACGTTCTTGCCTAACTTGCGTCCATTTGCCACATGCGTTGTGAGTGTGCAGTTCGGTGCGCACATACTTCGTGTGTGGGTCTCTATTGATCATGATTCTATGCTACGAAGGACGTTAAACTGTGCAGCAACACGGACGTGATAACTGCGTTCGTCTGACTCCGGCCTTAGAAACATGGGCAAGACACCCTAGGTCCAAGGACTCTTTAAAACCAGCTGTATATATACAGGGTTATTCAAAGAGATCCGAATGGCTGCTGAAAGGGAACCGAACGCTTGAAAATCAGCGTTCGGTTACCTTTCCTGGCCATTCGGCTATCCAGAGAGCAGGCGATTCGCCAAATCCTGGCGAATTGCCTGCACATACGGTGCCTGTTCTTTGCCTGTTTCGAGGGCAGTGAATCCCCATAGAGAAGCAATGCTTCGTCTATTCAGAGAACAAAAACCAGCAGGGAAAGTTGCCAAATTGCCCTGCCATTCGGTGGTTTAATTCGGCAGGTTTATTCAGGCGAGTCCCATAGGCTTCAATGGTAAAAATATTCCCGTTTTATTTCAATATCTAATAAACCATTGATTATAATATTCTGCAGTAAAAAGTCTCTTTATTTATAGATGTTTTGGGATATTTTAAGCATTTTTCGGGGATTTTTTTGCCAAAATTTTTTTCTGATTTTTATTTTTTAAACGTTTGTTCTTTTTTCTGTAACAGCCCTTTTTATTATCATTCATTGGACCTCATATGTGAATTTCAGACATTTTCGTTCTGTAGTTTCTTTGCAAACAGCGTTTCAGTTTCAAACATTCAAGCAAACTGTTTTCTGTTTTTTTTCACTCCATTCTTTTTTTTTTTTTTTTTTAGAAAGTATTTTACCAAGAAGGATACATTGAGATTTCTCTCGTTTTCAGGTATGTCCTGGGTGGCGAGTATGTACCGTTAGGTGTCTTGCCCAAGGACACTTACTGGAGAGGTGCTCGCTGGGATCAAACTCATGTCTCCACAGGCTCTCTCCACGCAGAGCAGTGTTGTTACCTCTACTCCACCCAGTTGTCTGCGGTGTCGGGTTTTTCTGGCAGCTGCGCTGTGTGTGATCGGCTCCTGCTTGGGTTTTTCCGATGTTTTCGGCGGGGTTAATCCAGATGTTTTTGTGGGTTTTTGGTGTGCCTTCGCCGGGTTTTGCGGTGAGTTATCACTTATCGTCAGGTTTGCGGTGACTTTTCCCTGCAATTCGGGGACCCTGTGGTGCTGCTGAATACATCGCAGGGTCACCGAAATTGAATTGAGGAGAACAAAAAGTCACCGAACGAGCGGTGACTTTTCGATTCTCTTTGAATTACCCTGATAGTGTGTCAAAAACACATATTCCCAGCTGATCAGTCCAGCACAGAGCCCAGTGCAGCAGTAGCTCCTTTTGACCAGCAGATGGTTACATCTGCCTACCATTTAGGTTATGATAATGAATACATTTGTAATGCCTACAAATATTTCTTGCTCCATAAATCATTCAAACGATTTTCCAAAAAAACACTGGTTCCTGAGAGTGGTTTTCTGGAAAATCCCTTGGTAGTAAAGGGGTTAATGGAACCTTAATAACATTAGCTGGCAACAAAACGTAAAGGATACCATGTACAAACAGTGAGTCTTCAAGAAGATTGGATGTTTTGTTATTAAACCAAGATATTTGTATCTTTCTTTTAACAACTGACCAATGAAAATAAGACAGGAGAGCAGGTTCACGTGCAAGATGCCTTTGTTCTGTAATGAGAAAGACATAACAAAGGAACTACTGCAGGCATTGTCACTGTCTTCAGTAATGTCAGATCCATTTCATGTCCCTGTGAAATAAAAACAGCATAGGAAAAGGGCAAGGGGATAAAGAACGGCATATGAAAAAAGCGAAGGTCAAAAATATCAATGACTAAAGCTTTGTACATCTGAACAGACATCAATCCTATTCAAAATAAGGAAAAGGCTCAGATAGCATTTTCTAGATGAAAGCTAACAGAGATAGTTCTCCGTAAATATATATTTTGTTGACAGAATGTCAAGGTGGCTATACAGGTGTTTGCATGCTAAACAATGATGTAAATAGCAAGATGTTGAAAAGCAGTTAATTATATAGTTCAGAGGAAATGGTTAGCAGTTGGTTTTGTTTGTTTGGACTCCAATTATAAATGTTCTGTAATGGAGAACACATTTATTTAGAAAATACAGATAAACATGGACAGCTGTAAACACTGAGCAAGGCTGCACTCATACACAAGTATTTCCCAAGCACGTACTTGTGTGTTTAAGGCTGGGGTCAGACGAGCGTAGTATTCACGTCCGTGATTGCGCCTAAAAGTACGTCTGTGATAGCATGACAGAAAGCCCATTGGAGCCTGTTACACAAAGTACGTCCGCACTGAACTGCGGACGCACAACGGCCGCGGCAAACGGACGCAAGGCAGGCAAGAACGTACAACCCCTAGAACGGCCGCACAAAGTGCGCTGCGTCCGCAACGTCTGCATAGCTTTGTGTGTGAGTGATGGAACGTGGTCAGACGGACTGCATTTATACGTCCAGCATTTTTCACGGACAAAATGGTTTTGCTTTTTAATTTATTTTCCCTCCTACATCCGTCAAAATATACGTCAGTGAAAAAAACGGACTGTGTGGCCACTACTGTGTCTTCCGTACTGACGTACGTCCTTGTGCACGGACGTACAGTCCGTAGAAATCACGCTCGTCTGACCCTAGCCTAATTAGCAATGCAATAACCTTGAATTTTGACCATGTATGCCTACTACTTATTTTCATAATGACTCCTCAAAAATATAGGAATAATATGTGGTGTTCGAGACTGAGGCTTAATTAGGAATCTTAATCAAACGACTGATGCCCAATAATTAAGGTACTAAGTTTCACCATTCATAGTTTATATTTTAGGTACGGTGGTTAACTGTGAATAATTGGTAATATCTATGTACTGTATCAAGGGCTGCTTTGATTATTATCCCATTTCCTGTTAATTGCTGGGATTTACAGGGTTATTCAAAGAGAATCGAAAAGTCACCGCACGTTCGGTGCGATTCAGTGATTCAATTCGGCACGATTTGGCGATCCCATTTCGGCGACCCTGCGATGTATTCAGCAAGCACCACAGGGCCGCCGTAATGCAGGGAAAAGACACCGCAAACCCGCCGAAAATTCACCGCAAAACCCGGCGAAAGCACACCGAAAACCCGCAAAAACATCTGGAAAAACCCAAGCAGGAGCCGATCACATGCAGCGCAGCCGCCGGAAAAACCTGACACCGCAGACGAATGGAGTTAAAAAAAAAGTTTGCTTGAATGTTTGAAAAGTGAAACGCTGTTTGCAAAGAAACTAATGAGTGAAAATGTCTGAAATTTACATATGAGGTCCAGGGAATGATAATAAAAAGGGCTGTTACAGGAAAAAAGAACAAATGTTTAAAAAAAAATCGGCAACATTTTTTTGGGCAAAAAAATCTCAAATGCTTAAAATGTCCAAAAAAAACTATAAATAAAGAGACATTTTACTGCAGAATATTATAAATCAACGGTTTATTAGATATTGAATTAAAATAGGAATATTTTTAACATTGAAGCCTTTGGGATTCGCCTGAATAAATCTGCCGCATGCAGCAACCGAATGGCAGGGCAATTCGGCAACTTTTCACTGCTGGTTTTTGTTCTCTGACTATTTATTTATTTATTTATAAAGGATTTTACCAGGAAGGATACATTGAGATTTCTCTCGTTTTCAAGTATGTCCTGGGTTCAAGACTAGACTAAGCTATGGGGATTTCACTGCCCTTGAACAGGCACCATATGTGCAGGCAATTCGCCTACATTTGGCGAATTGCCTGCTCTCTGAATAGCCAAATGGCTAAGAAAGGTAACCGAACACTGATTTTCAGCGTTCGGTTACCTTTCGGCAGCCATCCGCATCTCTTTGAATAACCCTGATAATATTCTGTGTTTGTTTGTATTATCCTGGAATCTGGACCGAACCATAGGTAGAAATGGAAACCAAGTCTAATTTACTACCTACCTGCCTAAATCTTACAGGGTAATTCAAAGAGATTTGAAAAGTCACCGCACGTTCGGTGTCTTTTCGTTCTCTTCAATTCGGTTTGTTTTGCCGATCCCATTTCGGTGACCCTGCGGTGTATTCAGCAAACACCACAGGGTCCCCGAATTGCAGGGAAAAGCTGCCGCAAACCTGACAAAAACTAACCGCAAAACCCAGCGAATGCACACCGAAAACCCCCAAAAACATCTGGATTAACCTGCCGAAAACCACGGAAAAAGCCCGAGCAGGAGCCGATCACACGCAGCGAAGCCTACACAACAGACGAGGCAGTGAATAAATTAGCAGAAGAGTTTGTGTGAATCTGTGAAAATGAAACGCTGTTTGCAAAGAAACTACTGAGCGAAAATGTCTGAAATTTACACAGGAGGTCCAGGGAATGATAATTAAAAGGGCTGTTACAGAAAAAAGAAGTAAACTTAAAAACAAAAAAAAAATGCTTAAAATATCCTAAAAAATCTATAAATAAAGAGACTCTTTACTGCAGAATTTTATAATGAACGGTTTATTAGATATTGAATTAAAACAGGAATATTTTTAACATTGAAGCCTATGGGATTCTCCTGAATAAACTTGCCGAATTAAACCACTGAATGGCAGGGCATTTCGGGAACCTTTCACTGCTGGTTTGTGTTTTCTGAATAGCCGAAGCAGTGCTTTTTTATGGGGATTTCACTGCCCTCGAACAGGCACCGAACAGGCACCATATGTTCAGGCAATTCGCCAGGATTTGGCGAATTGCCTGCTCTCTGGATAGCCGAATGGCCAAGAAAGGTAACCGAACGCTGATTTTCAGCATTCGGTTACCTCTCAAGCAATTCGAATGTCTTTGAATAACCCTGTTAGTTTTATTGTGGTTGTATCTATTTATAGATATATATTTTAGTAACTTTTAAGGTAACTATTTCCATTTTCAGAAATTTTCAAGCATAATCCTGTCCTCGTTGCCAAATATTGTTAGGAATTATAAACAGAGTTTAAAAAAAGTATTTTAGAAAAATAGAAAGATCTGAGATTTGAAGTGAGGTCTGGGGTGGCTAGTCCCTTAGCTTATGATCCAGACCTTTCTCATTACGTATTCCAAGAGTCAGCTATCTTGGACCTCCAGGTGGTTTAGAACTGCCAGCCAGAGGGGAATGCTGGCAGAATGCTTTTAATGCATCCTGCCCGTTTCCCCAGCCCGTCAGATACCAGTAAGCCAGTCTAGCGCTCGTGTAAAGTACTCATGTAAATGCCAGTTTCAAGCATCCTTAGTGTTAACCTTTGCAAGTCTGTATCGCATAACATAATTAAATTATTAAACCACAAACCGTATCAGCAATATTAATTTTGCTAAAATATCCAATAAATTTGTCTGTGATTGTCATGTTTTTCACCACTGAAGAAAATGTCACCTCAAATATGTAAACTAATTAAGGAAGCATCACCAGCTCAGGCTAGGGTCAAACGGGCGCATTATTCGCAGCGACCGTCAAAAAGTGCGTCCGAACGCATTGATGTATTTTTTTCACAGAATGCCTGAAAACGGTCAGACGACACGCATTTTCGTGCGTGATTTTTTACGGATCATCAATAAAACACTTTTTGCGTCTGGACGTTATGTAGGTTGGACATTAGCAGCTTCTGACATCTCCTAATCACGCACACACGCCGCTATGCCGCCGCAGTGCCCTCTGTACGTCAGTACTAGCGGTTCTGCGTTCTCGAAAAAAATGCTTTCATTTTCCACTTGCGTTGCGCGCGCCGGACTTTCGTGCGGCCGTACTTCGTATATTGGCCGTAATTGCCCGTCATTTGCTGCTACTGCGGCTGTGATTAAGTGCGCATAAATGCATGTTAAAAATGCATTAGTCTGACCCCAGCCTTAGATCTAGAGAGGTCACAGATTTTTGTCTTGGCTTTCTTGTGATTTGCTATTAATATTCACATGTTTAATAGATTGTACCAATTAATGAAGTTGTTTGTTTTTTAAAACTGCAAAAATGCTTAATGGTACGGCAGCTAAGTATATTGTATGTTCACTATTTAATGTATATAAACTTCTTGTGTCAGAGCTACAACTAGACTTCAAACTCACTGGCAGATCAAACCCCTATACTTTTAATGAGAACCTCTCAGGACCTGGTGATTAGGGATGAGCCGAACACCCCCGTGTTCGGTTCGCATTCGAACAATTTCAAAAGTTCGAGTTCAAATGCGAACACGAACCGAACTCAATACAAGTCAATGGGACTCAAAGTTCGATTTTTAGAGTGCCCTCCAAGAGGGCATGTATGCAAGATATTTGCCATAAAAGGTGTATGGGGGTCCGGGTAGTGCCCTGGGGGACAGGAAACAAGGACAAAAAGTAAAAAAAAAAAGTTTTTAAAGAAACAGTGAGTTTTCCATGAAATAAAGGTTAATAATAAAAACGAAAAATTCCTTCAAATATCGTGCCTAGGAGGTCCCCATAACCTGCCCGTTAAGTGGCGGATTTGTAGGATGTATAGAAACATTTAAAAACAAAAAAATTACATTTCAAATGATGGTAAATGCTTGGGGCTGCAGCCTGTATGAAAAGAAGAGACATTTTAGGACACGCAGAACAAGGTTAGTGATTTTTTTGGCTAAATTATGGTTAAACTTATGCAGGCTTTGGATGAAAGTAACAATAGGTGCTTTAAAATTGGGCCTTTAGTGTCGGCAACAGTGCCGTCACACCGTAACCCCTCTGTGGTATTGTGGAAGAGTGCAGGGTTGGACCCTGCGGTCCAATATTAAAATGATATGAATCTGGTAATATAGACGTCAGTGGCAATGCACCCAAATATTGTGCCATTGGTGGCAGCAAGTGCCTTCACACCGTAACCCCTTTGTGGTATTGTGGAAGAGTGCAGGGTTGGACCTTGCGGTCCAATATTAAAATGATATGAATATGGTACAGGCATCAGTGCACCCAAATATTGTTCCTTTGGTGGCAACAAGTGCCTTCACACTGTAAGTAACCCCTCTGTGATATTGTGGAAGAGAGCAGGGTTGGATCCTGCGGTCCAATAATAAAATGATATGAATATGGTACAGGCATCAGTGCACCCAAATATTGTGCCTTTGGTGGCAGCAAGTGCCATCACACCGTAAGTAACCCCTCTGTGGTATTGTGGAAGAGTGCAGGGTTAGACACTGCGGTCCAATATTAAAATGATATAAATCTGGTAATAAAGGCGTCAGTGGCAGTGCACCCAAATATTGTGCCTTTGGTGGCAGCAAGTGCCTGCACACCGTAATCCCTTTGTGGTATTGTGGAAGAGTGCAGTGATGGAGGTTTTGTGAATGCAGAAGAGATCCCTGATCTATTCAGTTACGTCAGCATCAGGGGATTGATAGCTGCTGATCCAGGACTGATTCATTTTTATAAATGTCAGCCGGTCTACAGAGTTGTTGGACAGACGCACTCTTTTGTCTGTGACAAAACCTCCAGCGGCACTGAAAGTCCTTTCAGAAAGCACGCTGGATGAAGGGCAACCTAGTAGCTGCATAGCATATTGACTAAGTTCTGGCCAGTGATCCAATCTCAACACCCAGAAAGCCAGTGGATCATCTGCTGTAAAGGTATCCAGGTCTGCCGTTGCCCATAGGTAGTCCTGCACCATATGGTGAAGACGCTGGCAATGGTTGCCTACATTTGACGTCCCTGGGCGTCGTGGACTAAAAAAATTAAAAAGGCATCAGTCAAGCGGCCCTGGCCTTCACCGCTCTTCCTCTGATCATCCGCAGCCTCAGAAGTACTTGTGTCATCACTTGGTAACCTACCAGTGCCTGTAAAGGTGTTACACAAGTGTCGCTTTAGAGCGTCCTAAAGTTGTTTCATCATGTGCTCCCTCTGTGCGGGCAGGATGAGCTCTGCAACTTTACCCTTGTTTCGTGGATCAAGAAGGCTTGCCAACCAGTAATGATCCCTCTACTCGATAGCACGAATGCTGGGGTCCTTTACCAGGCTTTGCAGGATAAGGGAGCCCATGCAGCTTAGGTTGGAGGTGGCATTAGCTTCCGAGTCTTCCTGGTCAATGAGGATGACCCCATCGTGCACTTCCTCCTCCCAGCCACGTACTAGTCCTTGGGTTTCTGGGCACACAAAACCCTCCCTTGAGGAATCCACACCTTCAATGCCCCCACTACTTAAATATTCCTCCTCCTCCTCATCCTCCTCCTGTCTGATCTGAGGACCCGCAGGAATGCTGTCTGCAGAAAGACTGGGGCCTTGAGAGATAGGGAAGGCCTCCTCTTCCTCCTGCTGCTCTGCCTCTAGTGCCACATCTATAATTCCCCGCAGAGTGCATTCCAGCAGGAACACTAAAGGAATTGTGACACTGATGCATCCACTGTCCCAGCTCCCCATCCTCGTTGCCTCCTCAAATGGTGACAGTACAGTGCCTGCATCCTTGATCATCAGCCACTGTGGGGGAAAAAAAAACAAGTTGACCTGAACCTGTCCTTGTGCCATACTCACACAGGTACTCATTGATGGCCCTCTGCTGCTTGTGCAGATGCTGCAGCATTGCTAATGTCGAGTTCCACCTGGTGGGCATGTCACAGATCAGACGGTTTGTGGGAAGGTGGAATTCTCTTTGAATTTCTGCCAGGTGAACACTTGCTGGGAATGACCATCTGAAGTGGCTACAGACTTTTCTGGCCTGGCTGAGAAGGTCTGCCAGCCCTGGGTACCCGGTTAGGAAACGCTGTACCACCAGATTTAGGACGTGTGCTAGGCATGGTACATGCGTCACCTTACCCTGGCATAGGGCGGAGAGAAGGTTGCTGCCATTATCACAGGTGACCATTCCCAGCTGAAGCTGGCATGGTGTTAACCATCTCTGCACCTGCCCCTGCAGAGCTGACAGAATTTCTGGCCCGGTGTGGCTCCTGTACCCTAAACAAACCAGCTCAAGCACAGTATGGCATCTTTTTGCTTGAGCCATTGCGTAGCCCCTGTCATGCGTCAGTTTAACTGCCACTTTTTCCAGAGACAGAGAAGGAGGAGGAGGAAGAGGGAGAGGTGGTGGTGGTGGAGCAGACAGACCTCATACAAGCAGCTTTCTGGAGGCGTGGTGGATGAACAAGCTCCAGCACAGAGCCCCGTCTTGGATCCCTCCCAGCTGCAATCAGAGTTACCCAGTGTGCCATGAAGGAAATGTAACGGCCCTGTCCATGCTTGCTAGACCACGTGTCTAAAGTCATGTGCACCTTGCTGCTGACTGCCTTTCCCAATGACTCCATAACATTGTCTTCCACATGCTGGTATAGTGCTGGAATGGCCTTCCGTGAAAAGAAATGGCGTTTTGGAACCTGCCACTGTAGTACAGCACATTCAGCAAATTCACGGAAGGAAGCAGAGTCCACCAGCTGGAAAGGCAGCAGCTGCAATGCGAGTAATTTTGCTAAGCTGGCAATTAGACGCTTTGCTTGGGGATGGTTGGGACTAGATTTTTTCTTACGCTGCAGCAGCTGGGGCAATGTAATCTGACTGCGTAAATCTTCAGCTGATGGGATGCTATCAAATTGTGAGGAAGGACCTGGAACACCCATTACTGTAGCATCATCCCTGTCAGTGGAGGTTGTAGCAGGCAATGACATGGCAGGACATATAGTGGGGTAGAGACAGATGAGGAGGAGGAGGACCTATGCAAAGTGTTGTGCCAATGGGATGTTGCCTCAAGCACATGGTACCCAAGCGTGGGATGTCTTTCCCACGCTTGATCCTCATCTGACATAGATTACAAATAGCAACGGTGCGGTCTGCTGCACATTTCTTAAAGAACTCCCAGACAGCAGAGTTCCTGGATGTGTGCTTTGAGACAACACTGCTCTGCACCTGAGTAGCTCTGACATCTGATGCCTTCGACTGGCTAGTGCTACGGTTGGTCATAGAGGACGTTGTGCCTCGTGTTTGTTGTGCCGCCTCCTCCTCACTAAACTCCTCTGTTCGATCAGGCACCCAGGTGGAGTCAGTGACCTCATCATCATTGTCATCATCCCCTATCTCCTCGTCACTGGAGCCAACTTGGCAGTATGCTGCAGCTGCTGGGGCAACACGAGTGCCAGTTATTTGTGTGCCACTGGCACCCCCTTCCTCTAGGTTGATTATACTCCCTTCCTCAACCTCAGAGATTGAATAAGAGCACTGTACTTGCTGCGCATCCTCAAGCAGCATGTCACTGTCATTGTAGTCAAACAATTCAGCTGACTCCTCCGTGTGTGATAGTGAGGCTACGGCAGGAGTATCTGTGGACATGGAGGCTGCATTAGATGCCTTGGCAGCTGAGGTGGACTGTAAACCACTACAAGCCTGGCTGGCAGAGGACTCAGAGGATGAGGATGGCCTGGTTAGCCAATCCACCAAATCCTCTGTATGTTGCTGCTGCTTAAGACGGCCAGCACCAGTTAGAAAGGACAAGCGTGCCCCTGCAGAGGAAGCACCACGTCCACGACGACCAGAGGCACAGCCTCCCGACACAGAGGCTGCTTGCCCTCTTATCTGTGTCTGGGAGCGTCTGCCTGTCCTTTTTGGTCTTTCTGACATGGTGAGTGATATATAGATTAAAGATATACAGAACTCTGATTCAACTCTGTTATAAAAAATTGGAGATATGCAGAACTCTGATTCAACTGTTTTATCTAGATTAAAGATTTCCAGAACTCTGGTATAACTCAGTGAGACACGCTGATAGCTGGCAGCCAGTGACAAGACACAGATTAAATTTCCCAGAAACCTCCTATAAATCAGTGAGACCCCCTGATGGGTGGCAGTGACAAGACACAGATTACAATTCCCAGGAACCTCCTATAAATCAGTGAGACCCCCTAATGGGTGGCAGTGACAAGACACAAATTACAATTCCCAGGAACCTCCTATAAATCAGTGAGACCCCCTGATGGGTGGCAGTGACAAGACACAAATTACAATTCGCAGAAATCTGCTAGAAGTATGTGGGACCCCCTGATAGCTGGCATTGAGAAGACACAGATTACAATTCCAAGATATCTGATACAAGTCTGTGAGATCCCCTGATGGGTGGCAGTGACAAGACACAGATTACAATTCCCAGGAACCTCCTATAAATCAGTGAGACCCCCTGATGGGTGGCAATGAGAACACAAAGATTAGAACAAATCCCAGATATTTTGTAGAAATGAGACCCCCTCAATAGTTGCTGGCAGTGAGAACACACAGATTACAACAATTCCCAGATATCTTCTAGAAGTGAGACCACCACAATTGCTGCTGGCAGTGAGAACACAAAGATTAGAACAATTCCCAGATATCTTCTAGAAGTGAGACCCCCACAATTGACGATGGCAGTGAGAACACAAATATTAGAACAATTCCCAGATATTTTGTAGAAATGAGACCCCCACAATAGTTGCTGGCAGTGAGAACACACAGATTACAACAATTCCCAGATATCTTCTAGAAGTGAGACCCCCACAATTGCTGCTGGCAGTGAGAACACAAAGATTAGAACAATTCCCAGATATTTTGTAGAAATGAGACCCCCACAATAGTTGCTGGCAGTGAGAACACACAGATTACCACAATTCCCAGATATCTTCTAGAAGTGAGACCCCCACAATTGCTGCTGGCAGTGAAAACACAAAGATTAGAACAATTCCCAGATATTTTGTAGAAATGAGACCCCCACAATAGTTGCTGGCAGTGAGAACACACAGATTACCACAATTCCCAGATATCTTCTAGAAGTGAGACCCCCACAATTGCTGCTGGCAGTGAGAACACAAATATTAGAACAATTCCCAGATATTTTGTAGACATGAGACCCCCAAAACAGTTGCTGGCAGTGAGAACACACAGATTACAACAATTCCCAGATATTTTGCAGAAGTGAGACCCCACCCCCCAATAGCTGGTGGCAGTGAGAACACACACTAACGCAACAATCTCCTCTCAAAAAACACGTGCTGAAGGCTGTGTGGAGCCTTATATAGTGTGCTGCGGGACTTAGCTCTGCGAGCCCATGATTGGACAAAATTTACCCGATGAGGACTCTGAGCCGTGATTGGCATAGTCTTGCACCTGGTCTTGCACCTAAACTGTGGTCAGGTGCAGGCTGTAGCCAATTACAAGCTTCAGGCCAGTGGATAAGTGCATTGTGGTCCATTGTGGGCGAACATGCGGAAATGTTCGGAGTTCGATGAACAGCTGAACGGACGATGTTCGAATCGAACTCCGAACATATCGAACCGAACAGCTCATCCCTACTGGTGATGCCAAGTTCCTCGGCACACAGCGCCAGTTGTCATAAACAGAAAAGAGCTCTTTAGGTACTAATAATTGTGGTAGAGACAATTTGGAAATGTCTTGCCATTTATAATATATTTTAAAATACAAGTTCATTCCAGTGATGGACATTTTGAGTTGTGCTAGGTCACTGTACCATGGTCATTAACTGTGCAGGAGCAGTATTGTTTATTACTATTTAGAACGGATCATTTGCTGTACATAGTACGCAACACCGATCCAGTGTTTTAACAGTGAATGGCATTTAGAACAGTCTTGCCGCATTATGTTGCTTAGAAATCATTAATAGCTTTGGCGTCATAAATCATTCATGTATATTAAGTACTGTTGTACATGCTCATCGTTTGTTGGGAGCCCAGTTAACAGAAAATAAAGAATTCAATGTACAATAAAGGTCCTATAGGACGGGGAAGCACAGCTACAGGGTTAATGAGGTGACTTGTTGCAGTATGTTTTCAAGGCCTAGCACCAAAACTGTTGCTTTGCTTGTTCTTTTATACTAGAAGGATTTACTAGACTAGAAACTGATGGAGGGAAAACCTGTCGTATGGTGAAATCCCCCTAGAGAGAATGAAAAAACAACATTAGTTCTATTAACCTGTTCACTAACAAGTATACTCTGTTAAAATAAATTAATGTAGCCTGGAGTTCATTTAATCCAAGGGATGTGCAGTATAGATAAAGCAACAGTCTCCTACTCAGAGTGATGTGCACAGATATAAAAGATGAGGGAATATGAATGCATACATTGTTTATGTATTCAGACGCAATATATATTATTAATAGAAAACATTTTAGATTTTTATAAGAGATCCCTCTTCTTACAATATGATAGGCATGGCCTATATCTATGGAGCCCGCTGGTGTGGGGAGGAAAAAAGAATATACATAATAATCATATTATTATAATGCTACTATTATTCCAATACAACCTTCTAATAATTATATCAGCATTATAAATAAATAAGGCACAGGAAGAAGTATAAAAAAAAATAACACAAATGCCATGCTGGGATACTAGGGCCTCATGCTTACTAACAAGATACTTTAATCAGTTGAGCCACCAGGCCAACAAATGAGGACCTGTCAGGTCCTGGAGGCCCTGACCCCCTGGCGCCCCTTTTTGTGCCTTCTACTACATGTCCCCTGCAGATTCCAAGACCCTTGTATGAACAATTCACCTTCCTGATTCTAATGTTCTGGCCCTGGATCCATACCTGCCCTTCATCCTCCCTGATTAGCCCTGCATATAAGGGAGTCCTGCCCTCAACCCTGGACTTCCACATTGAAGTTGTATTTGCTGAATGCATTCCTGTTTAGACTAAGCTCCCTGATACATCTTGCCATTCTACTGACTTCGTTGCCAAAGACTCCAAGGACCCTCTGTTATATCACCTGGACTTTCATCGCTTCCATACACCGGTACCCTCCCATCCTGCTCCTCTTCTGCCCCCATCTAGGACCCCCTGTGTACCAGACCCCCTGCTGAACCCTGACTACGCCATCGTCTGTTCCTTGCCTGATTTGATGTTATAGTGTTTATTTACAATAAACACCCTTTGTTATCTTGAATCTGCCTAGATCACTGCATATTGGGCTCACAACCCTATCTTGCTACACCAACCGCAGTCAACCCCTGACAGGACCTGAGGTTTCAGGGCTATTATCATGCACCTGCAGCCGGCCAAGGAGACCTGAGAGAGACTGCAGACCAGCCCAAGGTAGGAGGACTTGGGGAGGAGAGTCATGAGGGGTTATTCAGAGAGAGACCATCTGGCCCCGAAATGTCACCGAGCAGGGAATTTCCCCGTACAGTGAAATTTCAGGGCCATTCAGCTATTCAGAGAGCATGCAGTTCGCCAAATCCCCCATAGAGAAGCAATGGTTAATCTATTCAGAGAACACTGAACAGCAGTGAAAAGATGCCAAAGTGCCCTGCTGTTCGTTGGTTTCATTCGGCAGGTTTATTCAGGTGAACCCCATAGGCTTCAATGTTAAAAATACTCTGTTTTTACTCAATATCTAATAAACTGTTTGTTATTTTAATCTGCAGTAAAAGGTCTCTATTTAATGATTTTTTTTAGGAATTTTTCAGTATTTTTTCGGCAAAATATTTTTTTTTTTTTTAAAAAAAAAAATCTTTTTTTCAAAACAGACTTTTTTATTATCATTCATAGTACCTTATATGTAAATTTCAGGTATTTTCGTTTGGTAGTTTTTCTGCAAACAGCGTTAAAATTTTGACACTTTCGCTCATTGTTGTTTGTTTTTTTATTAATCTGTTTGTTGGCTTGTCGGCCTTTTAACCCTTTCACTGCTGAAGACGTGTGGGACACGTCCTCATTGATGCACGTTGCATGCTGAGGACATGCCCCACACGTCATCAGCTGTGCGGGACCCCCGGCTGAGATACTCACCTCTCTGTCCCGGGTCCCGCAGCGTTCTGACTTCATCGCCATGCGCGATGACGTCATTTCCAGGCGACCCCCCCCCCGGCAATGCCGGGAGATAGCCTGGAAGGGAGGGGGGATCCGTTCGGATCCCTCTCCCTCCCGATCGGGAAGGAGCAGCACTAAACGCCAGGCACCGCTTAAAAGGGGAGAGTCTCCCCTTTTAAGTGGTGCCTGGCTTTAACCCCTCAAGTGCTGGGTTGCACTTCAGTGCCGAAGTGCAGCCTATCTCCGGTGGGGGCCACCATCTTGGATGGCGGCTCCACCCCCGGGACTCCCCTCGCTGTCTGACGTCATCACGCATAGTGTGATGATGTCAGATAGCCGGGGAACCCCTAGCTGCCGGGGATTTCCCAAGGAAATCCCCTGGTGGAGATAGGGGGTTCTTGTGAACCCCGATATCTCCAGAACCGTGGCAGCTAGGGGGTCATGGAGGGTGTCATTTGAAAGGCCTGAGCATGGCCTTTCGAATGATACCCAACATGACTAGGTAAAAAGTAAAAAAAAAAATTAAAATAATAAATAAATTTAAAAAAATAAATAAATAAAAAAAACATGTTTTGTTTTTGTGTGTTGTTTTTATTAATGCAGCAATATTGTTCACATTTCAATTATAATGTGAACAATGATGCTGCACTAATGATTTTTTTCTATGGGGTGCGTTTGCTAAAAATCACGTAATTCCCCCCAAAAAAAGTAACAAGTCCCCATTTCAAATTTTTTGTACAAGCGCACCCCATAGAAAACATAACCGCAAACGCTCATGTGATAAAATGTGAAAAAAAACACTTTACACACTGCAGATGATTAAAAATTCAATTTTTATTGTATTTTTTGTTATAATATACAGGCAGGACATGACGTATACATATAAAAATGATATATTATGAATCTGCGTAGTCTGCCGGAAAGAACGATATATAATATGTCTGGGTCATTTATTAAAATGTGGCTTTAAAATCGCGTTTAAACATGATGAGCGAAAGCGGTAAAAATGAGCTCAGCACACAGTGGTGAAATGCCTCAGCAGTGAAGGGGTTAAGGCGACTGGTCTGTGCTGTGATTGGCAGCTCAGCTTTTTCCAGCATGTTCAGTATGTGTTTTGTAGCGGTTCCGGCAGGCTATCAGTGGGTGTTCGTCAGGTGTCCATCGGGTTTGCTGGTGGGTTTTCCCTGCACTCCAGGGACCCTGCAGGGAATGCTGAATTCACTGCAGGGTGGGGAATTGATTCCCCAAAGTGCGGGGAAATAAGAGATCACCGAAATGTAGGCGACATTTCGGGGCTTTCTGAATAACCCCCTAAATGTTGTAAGGAACGGCTCTGGCAGACTGTTACTTGACCACTGAAGAGCCCAGACAATTGAAAAATAAAAGGCACACATGTCTCCTTCAAACCAAACAGTGATATGTGAATTCTCTGGAGTATCTGGTTTGTGATGAGTAATCGCATAACTTTTCTAGAATTTAGAATTGAGGCCTTACTTGCGGAATCAGTCAAGTGACAGTCTGTTGGAATTTGACCAGGAAGCTGTTCTGCGTGAGGATACGCCTCTACAAAGGCTGGATATGGAAAGCCTGTGTAGAGGCGTGACACCAAAGCGGTACCCAAAATAGTAGATAGGGAAGTACAGAAATGCTGAGAATCAAATGGGGGCTATTGGGATTGAGAAAGATTAAGAAGGCCTATGGAGCCCCGCTGGTGTCATGCAGGTTTTTTTTTTCAATTTGGCCACGAGATAACCCTTGGCGTGCGCATGAGATCGCTATTTTGTGCGCAAGCAGAGATTACCCGAGCCAGGCTTTAAATCCTAAAGTTACCAACAGAGCAATGTATTATATTGAGCTTGTCTGTGGCTCAGTGTGTTAATCCTACTGCTTTGTAATCAGAAGGGTGCGAGTTCAAATCATAGCGGCACATGTTTTTTCTTCTTTTTTTTTTTTTTTAAATCTCAATTACCTGACTCTATTTTACCTTCCAAAGCAGGCACCAAAATAAGGGTGATAATTTCGTAATACTATCATTATTTTGGTGCTTGCTTTGGAAGCACCAAATTTAGCACCAAAAATGGAAGCATCTAATTTACCTGTGTTTTTATTTTACCTTCCAAAGCAAGCACCAAAATAATGATAGTATTATGAAATTATCATCATCATTTTGGTGCTTGCTTTGGAAGGTAAAATAGAGACAAGTTGGCCAATGTCAGATGAACGCAGTGATCACGTCCGTGTGGCCGCACAGTTTAAAGTCCGTCGTAGCATAGAATCATGAACAATAGAAACCCACACACGCAGTACGTGCGCACCGAACTGCGTATGCACAACGCACGTGGCAAACAGACGCAAGTTAGGCAAGAACGTAAAACTGCTAGACGGACGCGCAGAGTGCGCCATATCCACGTAGCGTTCTGTGTGAGTGAGGAGACGTCAGACGAGAGCGCATTTGAGATGTCCAGCACCTTGACGCACAAAATGGCTTTTCATATCCCTTTCAAATTTTTATCTTTCATATTAATTTTATTTCCCATAGTTCCCTTTTTTTTTTCTACGTCCGTCAAGAAAAACAGATCGTGTGGTGTCTACAGTATCTTCCGTCAGTACATCTGTCCGTTATGCATGCACGCAGAGTGCGCTCAGACTGCGTTCGTCTGACATTAGCCTAAATGAGATTTAAAAAAACCCCACAAAGACATGTGCCGCTATGATTTGAATTCGCACCCTCCTCGTTACAAAGCAGTAGTATTAATATGTGGGCGTCTAAGGGCAAAGGGGTACTAGGAAAAGTTTGTAGCAACAGCATATTGTCTCTAGTAGAAAAATGTGTATTGATTCTGGAAAACATTTCCAAGTTCAGCGCAAATTTAAACCTTAAGATCCACACTGTTTTGGTAAATCCAGCAAGTCCGGTCATTGAGCGCTATACTGTTACAGTACAGCATGTAAGTCCGTACATTGAGATCCACACTGATACCGTTAAATGTGCAAGTCTGTACGTGGAGATCTACATTGTTATATTAAACCACGTAACATCTGTGCACCCATATTAACACTGATGTTCAGGCTTTTTACTGGCCTGATACTATTCTAAGGCTAGGGTCAGACTAACGCAGTATTAACGTGCGTTTAGCAGCAAATCACCTCCAATGCCGGGCAGCATACGAAGAACGGCCGCACAAAAGTGCGGCCGCGCAACTCAAGTGGCAAACGAACGCATTTTTCGAGCACGTGATACCGCTAGTACGGACGTACAGAGTGCGCTGCGTCCGCTAGCGGCGTGATTAGGAGATGTCAGACGCTGCTAATGTCTGGCCAACATAACGTCCAGATACAAAGTTTTATTCATTATCCGTACAAAATCACGGATGCAAATGCGCATCGTATGACCGCTAACGCGTATTCCGTGAAAAAATGCGTCCATTCGTTCGAACGCACTTTTTCACGGACAACGCGAAAATTGCGTTAGGAAATTATTTCAAATTTTTGCTCTGGAGGAATTTTTTCAATTGAAAGCAGACGATATTTTTTTTCTGAAAAGTCCTCTGATAGAACTAAATCAAGCCAGAGATTCTGAAGCCTCAGAAAAAAACTAACTGCTGCGAGGACTAGTTGATATGTAAACCGTCAGGAAGAGGTCCACATGCTCTTCTTTTAAATAGGAATAACTTGCTCAAGGCAGGAAATAAATAATGGATGTAAATTGGAAAAATGCTAGTTATAATTGATTTGGGTAGATTTCAATAGCCACCCGAACGTGCCCGTAAATCGTGTCTACATTGAAATATAGTGTTACACATCCCACTGTTTACTCATCAGATTTAGGTGTAATAGGTATTTATGCCACTTGGAATGGGAAGGTGCGTGCATGGGATCAGAAATGATCCAAGCTGTCATGAAGGACACATTTGGGATGCACTCATTTGCTGCCAGGAGATCTTCCTTTGATTGACAGCTCCTGTCTATACACTGTGATAAAAAAGGAAGGGGTTTTTGTAGGTGAAATACATCAGACACCGTTATCACTGGGTAGGGAAAGAAACCGTGATTTGCTTCATTGATCCCAGGGATACATTGTATTGCATGTTTTTTCATGCATATCGACAGTAACATTGTTCTGTTTAGTACCACGTCCAGAATTCTCTTGATATTTTTCATTCTATTAGAGTCATGGCAAAAGTCACACTTACACTGAGCATTCATTTGCTCTTCAAGCTTTGTTAATATCATTATGGTCTGTTGCCTTTTTAGCTATGTTGATCTTGGTGATGGGAAAAAATATTTGATACCTCTGAAAATTTAGGACTTTTTTGTTTTTATTTTATTATTATACTTTATTTATATAACGCCAACATATTCCACAGCACTGAACAAAGGGTATAATATAAATATTGGGACAGGAATGGATGTGGAGATGGACAGCTGGGAGTCAAGTGTAACTCCGACAGCCATCCTGGTTTGATGGATAGAGAAGTCTGAAGGTGGAGAAGCATTAGAGGGAGGAATAAGTGGGAGCTCACTCCAGGATCAGATTTATAATTGGGCAGAGTAGGCATGTGCCTATTGAAGCCTGCCACTCAGGGGCAAATTGCTCTGAAGAAAAAAAAAATTAAATTTACAATCATTTATTCCCTAATATCTCTGGAGCCCTACAGGCTAAAAGGGACATGTAAGACCTCATTGGAAAGGACAGCTTATGACTTTTCCAGTGATACCACATATGGCCAGGTTCATGTAAAAATATATTAGAAAATAAATTTTACATTTATTTTTTTAACGCAGCACTATTATTCACTTTACAATTATAAATTGAACAAGGATGCTGCACTAACTCACCTTCTCATTTCCCACACTCCTACACTCGCTTCAAAAGGCGACTGCACAGTGCATTTTCATTGAGAACCTAGACCGTGGCACTGTAGTCAGGAGAGACAGGGGGATTTTGGAACCTGCATATCTAATTTTTACACCGCACAAGGTCAAGTGAGGAGTCATTGAAAGGTCAAAGTCTGACCTTTCCGACAATAATACGCATGACCATGTAATGTGTAAAAAATAAAAAAAATTAAATGCAACATTTACTTTTTTCTCTGTTCTAAGACAGTGGCATTATGTTCTTTTACTTAGTGCAGCAGCATTGTCTGCTTTGTAACTCAACCAGATGTTACAGAGGTACAATGCAGCTCCTTATATTGCAAGCTTTCCAGAGGATAGATGGTATTAAATCACCTGACATAAGCGTTTTTATAAGGTAGATGATATCATATATTGTTTCTAATGTAAACTTGTTTTATCATAATGAAATACAGAACAAGGGATTTAGAGGGGGGAAAAATACATGATGTATACCTAAAGAATTTGCTGCAAATGGTATAACAATTTTGGCAAACAGTTGGCCAAAGGTTGCCACACTTTGCATACATGACACAACCAAAATAACAAGTCACTTTCATAGCTTTATGGATTGATTTCAGGAAGCATGTCATTCCAGGGCTGATCTCCAGCCAAAGGTAATCCCCAGCTGCTCACATGACATCTGCCACTTGAAGGAAGTCACAGAAAGTAATGTCCAGTGCAGGGTCAAGGGAGCACAGCATTGGAGTAAAAGCTGAATTTTAATGATGTTACACACAAATATTCACTTGTAAAAACTGATGTATGCTCCTTGGATGTCAACCCTGAGGTGCTAAATGTTTGGGGGCATCCTATGGAGCCCAACTGCTAACAAAATTTGTTTGCAACAAACAAATTTGTTTTGCAATGATACAGCACGATCTCGGGCTGCTGTATCTGCTATTGGTGAGCATGTAAACAAAAATCACAGCAGTGAAAGGGTTAATCGCTCTATTGATCCCCCTTCCATTTTAACCCTAGATTCTTCCTTCAAATTAACATTAGCCAACAGTTCTGATTTTAAGTCTTCTAATTAAGGCATAATAGAGATCATTTAATAGAATCCGAAGCATCGGAGTATGAGAATTTCTGCTCAGGATCATTATCCACAGACTTTACAAAAAATAAATTGTTTTCTCTAGCATCTACTGAACCATAATTTGTTGCATGATATTGCATTTCTAAAAGTCTCCTTGATGCCGGTGTGTAAAATGAGTCATCACTGTAACATTGGCACTGTAGAAAATGTCATAAAGGCCAAGTAACGTGCTTGGAATTCACAATATACATTCACCACGGCTACCCTTCTGCTGTTTTAAAGCCTCTTAACCTCAGATGGTTTTTGAGAAACACTCAAACTAAATAATCTGTGTGTGATGGGCCTTCTTTCTTGTTTACCTACACATATATTTCTCAGTAAATATGACAAAGATTCATGTGCTGGAGGTGTTTGTGGCATAGATTTTTCTTTCATCCTTTGTGCAATATCAGATATCTACATAACTGTTGCAGTTAAATAATATTAACATTTATAGTTTAATTTTAACAAATTACTATTTTTTTTTTGATTGGCTGAAGTAGAACACACACACACATAAATAACACATTTTGGTGAGATTATAAATATATATACATACAGTATCTCACAGAAGTGAGTACACCCCTCACATTAATGTAAATATTTTATCATATCTTTTCATGTGACAACACTGAAGAAATGACACTTTGTTACAATGTAAAGTAGTTAGTGTACAGCTTGTATAACAGTGTAAATTTGCTGTCCCCTCAAAATAACTCAACACACAGCCAGTGCTTAATTTAGGCACATTATCCCTTTTATTGACAAAAACATTCTAAAACATGTAAATTACTTTGTAATTTACTAACAGCAAAAAATTTGCATATAAATCTCTATTTGCATTAGGCTTGTGCACCGAATATTTTTTTTTTTTTTTTCGGATTTTTAAACTTTTCGGCTCGTTTCGACCGATTTCTGGTTCGGTTCGACTCGTTTTTCATGTACATTTTTTTTTCGGAATATCGACCATTTTTCGTGTCACTTAGCTCGTTTTTTGTATCGACTTTTCGTGATTTCGGAAATTTTCTTTTTTTCGGAACGTCTGTTCTCCTCGTTTCAAAGCAATAAATTTCGATTTGACACATTTCAAGTCCATTCGAAAATATTTCGTTTCGGCTCGGAAAACTTTTCGGATCTAAAAATTTTCGGAAAATCGGCCGCATCCGAAAACATTTTGTGTCTCCTCTGGGGAGAAATGACCTTCACGGTGAGATCTCACTTCTGTCCCCCTGTATTACTATAGAGAAGCTACAAGAAGAAGCCACCACCCTCACTGTAACAAACAGCTCAACAAACTTGGGATAGGACAGAATAGGAGAGCTCTGTGTTCACTCACTACTGTTAGGGATACAATTCAGTATAATCACTAATCCCCAAGTAGTTATTCTGACCAATATACTATCTATCGTTATCATATTTACTGTGATTGACTCAGGCCATTTCTGCCTGGCTGCTGATAGTACAGACCCTGTTTGAAATTGTGCAAGATGATGGACAGAATCTAGACTTTACAGCCTGTCATTCCACAAATATTTCTGTAAAGGAGAAACAAATGCATGTAAAATTAAATGAAAGATTAGCAAACGGGCATCATTTTAATCTTTTAACTATTTCAGAATAACAATATTTATGCAAAACTGATTTTTTTTACTCTATATTTGCAAATTTAAAACAAACATTAGTTACGATAATACAATAAAAGGGAGGCCAACTGAAATTCAGCAGGATAGCTTTATCGCTGAAATTGAATATTTTTTTTTTTTTACTATCACCCAGTAGACCCTATACTTGTGGAGAAAACATGCTCATATGTCTAGGTCATCCCATAATCTTAATTGATAATCTGATCAGTGATAAAAAGCCTTATAGCTACTAATACCATCCAATACGTAAAGCGTTAAAATTCTGCACTGCAGTAGGAAAGGTCACATACATCCTCTCATAAATACTTTATATCTTAATTGTATCTTTCTGAAAATCAGACGCTATTGGCTTATGTTTCCTTGCAAACAGTGCATTAGTTACTAATTGCTGGATTTTTATTTTATTCAAGAGTTTTTATTATGAAAAATCCAACAGCAAAAGATCAAACATTAGGAAATAAGAGCATCGCATGGCTAAGTGGCATCAGTTCGAAAGGGACATGGCGGCAGAACAGTAGCCAGTAAAATAAAATTAACAGATGCATTCAATGAGACCATACATGTACGCAGTGAGCAGGAAAATAAAAAGGGGTATGAAGGGAGGGGAGGAGAATCAAACTATCAGGTCGGCTCATGCAAGGGAAGCTGCGGAGTCTGCCACAAGCTGGCTGGGGAGGCATGGGTACAGGAGCAGACCAAAAAACAAAGTGGGGGGAGGTAGGGTGTGGAGAACAGCCGTGCAATATGCGGTGTTCCCAGCTCTCACCGGTGTCCGGAAGGGGGGCCAGATGTCACAAAGAAGGCCAGGTGACCCAGGGCTGAAGGAGAGACAGGCAGGGCCATAGTAGCCGTTCCAGTGGCTCGCTCAGGTCAACCTGTGGTCCAGCCACACACAAAAAAAGGGGGGAATCCCAGGGCCCCAGCAGCGAAAACTGCAGCAGAGGTTGGCAGGTCTGCTCTGAAATTCAGGGAGGGAATGGGGGGGTGAGTCCGCAAAAAGAATACATGTATAAAAAAGAGAAGCAGGTTAAATTCTCAAAAAGAAAAGCCTCAGATAAAACTAAAATCAAGAACGGTCCCGTAAAGTGCCAGGGGAGAGGTCTTAGTCCGGATCGGCAGAGGTGGTGCCCGAGGGCACAGTCGACAAGAGGGCGTCGGTGGCCGTATACACATCTGAGCAAGGACCACGCTTCCTCCGGGGAGCTGACCAAAAAAACTGCATCCTACAGGATCGCCAGTGTCCCAGAGATCCCCCAGCGATACCTGACCTCCGCCGCTCTCAACCTGGCCGTATGCTCACAAAACCGGCGCCGCGACACCAGCGTCAGGAATGGCAAGTCATTGAGAAGAGAGGGACAAATTCTCAAAAATAAAGGGGGCTCTCACCAGCGGCAGGGTCAGAGTTCCTGAGCAACAGCTAGGATGTCTCTCGACGCCTCCGCTGGTGCCGCAGCGGCCTTGCGGAGACGAACAGCAGACACAAATGGTGGGAGTCTGCATGGCTTGCCCTCTTCTGGCTTTCCCAATCAGAAATTACAGGAGGGCATCAGATGCCACGACTCTGGCATAACCCTCCTGACATTTTCACGGTGATGGGGGGCCTCCAAAGATTCCACAGACCTCAAGAGCAAATCCACCTGTGTCTGGAGGGCCTGGACATGGGAAGCCAGACTAGTCTCTTCCAGCCGCGCCTCCACTGCAGTCATCCACGTCACAACTGTGGACACCTCCTCCCAGGTCACCCTCACCTCCATCGCCCAAAACGCCTTCAGGTCATCCACAAAGCCGCGGCGGTATCCCCTTGTAGCAGGTAAGGAGTAAGGGTCCAGCTCACTGAGCTGTCGAACCAGGCCACCAGAGGGTGAACCTGTCAACAAATCAGACCAGGGTGTCACAGCAGGTGGGGAGGCAGCTGGGGTCCAAGAACGGGCTGCAGCCATGTCAAGCCCTATCCCTCCGAGGAAAGAGAGGGTGTCGGAGACAAGGACTGAGACCCACATTCACCACCACGTGGGACCGGGACACTTCGCCAGACAAGACTGCTACCCTGTTTTCTTCCCCATGTGGAACATGAGCATGAAAGGGCCATGTGGAGAGGATCAGGCGGCCGGTGCCCGGCACGAGGTAAAGGTGGGAGTTCCAATATGGCCACCGGCTGCACTCCTCGAGGTAGGCCAAAACCACAGCGAATTCAGAGGCCAGCGGGCATCAACAGGAGACTATGTCAACTGCAGGGAACTGCTCCAGAGTCCCTGCACCAACAGGCTCCCTCCAGGTGGCAACGAGGGTCACAAAAAGGCAAAATCAAGGGAAGCCGCCGGGAGCTCCTCCAAAACGCAGCCACTCTTGTTGTCTTGTTGGCAGTTAGTTCCACTCCCTTACTCTATTTACTTGTTATCTATACATCCCATGGTTCAAATAAATGTTATAATATTTGCTTCAACAAAAAGTACTTGTTGGTGAAGGGCTTCAAGCCCAAAATTGGTGCATCAGTGTTTTTTAGCTGCATACCTATAAATAATAACACAACAGAACTGCATATTAGATGAATAGAAATAGAATTGCATATCAAGCTCTCTAGCACAGTACCTCCAATCATCAACTTGACCACAATATGACCTTAATTACACCTTGGAAAGTTATTCTACTCCCATCAATGGGATATTCTAAATAAAGAGCTCATTGTGCAGTGACATAGACTTTGATCTTGACAGGGGGTTTTCAAAACGAAGCTTAAGAAGGCTGTCCAGCAGCCGCTGATTGACAGCTTCCCAGGCAGAGGTAAGACTTGGCTTTTAGGAGCTGTCACAGCAGTGGAAGGATTTACACTCGGAAGAATGCAGATTATACCTTCCATTACACACATATCCACTATTATAGTGATTTATTAATGGCAACATCACCAGGAAACTCCTATTTCTTTATGCAGGTTAATTTATCACAGATCCAATAATAGATTTAACATCACTGTAATATTTCCAGTTATTGCATGTTGATTTACTATTTTTGGGATAATATTGGGAACTCACAACGACTGTACCATGATTTTCTGTATTTTGAAATATACCAAGATAACCACTAAAAAGTAAACATTTCTTCTGTATTCTATTCTCTGAATTATCATAACATTAATTGAGCAGATGAGTTCATTGCCACAGTCAGTTTGATAAATAACTACCAGTTAAATGATCCATATGTGCTTAAACCACAAGCCTGTAATATATTGGTTTCGCCTCAGCTACATCTGACACACACATATATTCTGTAGGATTGTGACAAATTGATTGTTTTGAAAGCTTCATTTAACTGATGGAAATTGGATTCCAATGGACGCGTTTTCCATTTTATCTGTCGGTATCCAACAACGAAGTGAAATGCAGCAAACACAGAAAAAACGATATTATAGTGTATAGTTCTACAGGTTTATCTCGTAAACGGGGGGAAAAACTAATATATTACTCATGGAAGGATCATTGGATGTGTGTATTTTAAACACAAGAAAAATGAATTTATGACATTTGTCGCATTGAATACAATGAGAATAATGTGCAATATAAAGGCTCTCTGGAACTTTATGGATGGGTTAACATAAGCTTATTTATGTATACATGAGTCATCGAGATGAATTCAAGTCGTCTTGAGAGGACCGACCATGATTTCTTTCTGGTTTTATGGTATCACAATGAATTGTTTATCTTCCTGATGTGAACTGGAAAATCTAAATAGCTGGGTGCACCAGGAGTACAAATATTCTAAACTCCCTACTGGGATTATCTCTAACACAAGTAGTTGAGGAGCCGACGTAAAGAGGCCATATTGGATTTAATACTCACAAATGGAGGTTTGGTATCAGACGTTGTTGTAGGTGAAAATTTGGGATCTAGTGATCACCAGTCAGTGTGGTTTAATATAAGAACAGGGATGGAGCCGCACCTCACAAAAACAAAAGTTTTAGACTTTAAAAAAACAGATTTTTCTAAAATGAGATTTTGTGTGAATGAGTCATTATCAGACTGGAGGAGTTTAAAGGGAGTCCAGGAGAAATGGGATTATTTAAAGAAAGCATTATTGAAGGTCACAGGCAATTGCATTCGGCTTGTTAGCAAAAACACAAAAGGGAAAAAAACACTGTGGTACTCTACAGAAGTGGCCAAAATAGTGAAGAACGAAAAGACAGCATTCAATAATTATAAAAAAACCTCAGAGTGAATAAGATAGGCAAACCTATAAGATTAGGCAGAAAGAGGCAAAGCAATTTATAAGAGCTTCCAAAGCACACGCAGAAGAGAAAATAGCTCAGTCAGTAAAAAAAGGGGGACAAAACATTTTTTAGATACATAAACGAGAAAAGAAAAGTAAAACAAGGATTAGTTAGATTAAAAACGAAGGAAGGGATGTAGAAGAGGATAAAAGTCTCGCTGACTGCCTCAATGAATATTTTTGTTCAGTCTTTGCAGAAGAAAAGGAAGGAAAGGGACCTCAGGAGGAAACACTAAAGAGACATTTACATATGAGTTTACAGAGGAGGAGGTTCTACAGCAGCTGTCTAAAGTAAAGACAAATAAGTCAATGGTGCCTGATGGGATCCACCCTAAATTATTAAAAGAGCTCAGTGGTGTAATAGCAAAACCGTAAACAGATTTATTTAACCAATCCTTGTTAATGGGAGTCATCCCAGAAGACTGGAAATTAGAAAATGTTGTGCCCATTTACAAGAAGGGAAGTAGGGAGGAATCGGGGAACTATAGGCCAGTTAGTCTTACGTCAGTAGTGGGGAAATGAATGGAAACCATGTTAAAGGAAAGGATTGTTGAACATCTTAAAAACACATAGATTACAAGATCAGAAAAAACATGGGTTTACCTCAGGGAGATCATGCCAAACTAATCTTCTTGATTTTTTTGATTGGGTAACAAAAATAATAGACAAAGGTGGTGCAGTAGACATTGATTATTTCGATTTCAGTAAGGCTTTTGATACTGTTCCGCATAGAAGGCTTATCAATAAATTGCAATCTTTGAGCTTGGATTCCAATATTGTTGAATGGATTAGGCAGTGGCTTAGTGACAGGCAACAGAGGGTTGTGGTAAATGGAGTTTATTCAGTGCAAGGTCTTGTCACCAGTGGGTTACCTCAGGGGTCAGTACTTGGACCCATTCTCTTTAATATTTTTATTAGTGATATTGCAGAAGGTATTAATGGTAAAATGTCTTTTTGCTGATGACACAAAGATTTGCAACAGGGTTGACGTTCCTGGAGGGATCAGCCAAATGATTTAAGTAAAGTAAAAAAATGGTCGGAGCTGTGGCAATTGAGTTTTAATGTGGAAAAGTGCAAGATAATGCACCTGGGACGTAAAAACCCAAGGGCTGAATATAGAATATTTGATACAGTCTTAACCTCAACATCTGAGGAAAGGGATTTAGGGTTATTATTGCAGAGGATCTAAGGGTAAGTAGTCAATGTAATAGAGCAGCAGAAAATGCTGGCAGAATGCTTGGTTGTGTAGGGAGAGGTATTAGCAGTAGGAAAAGGGAAGTGCTCATGCCACTGTACAGAGCACTGGTGAGATCTCACTTGGAGTACTGTGTGCAGTACTGGAGACCGTATCTCCAGAAGGATATAGACATCTTAGAGAGAGTTCAGAGAAGGGCTACTAAAATGGTGTAGGCTTGAAGGAGAAAAGTTACCAGGAAAGGCTTAATGATCTTAACATGTATAGCGTGGAAAAAAGACGAGACAGAGGAGATATGATAGAAACATTTAAATACGTAAAGGGAATCCACAAGGTAGAGGAAGGGAGTATATTTAAAAGGAAACAAAGTAGCAAAACAAGAGGACATAGTCTTAGATTAGAGGGGCAAAGGTTTAAAAGTAACATCAGGAGGCATTATTTTACTGAGAGGGTGGGGGATACATGGAACAGCCTTCCAGTTGAAGTGGTAGAGGCCAAAACAGTGATTGAATTTAAGCAGGCATGGGATAGGCATAAGGCTATCCTAAACAAAAGATAAATCCAGGTAAAGTATCCATGTAATTGGGCAGACTAGATGGGCCGAAAGGTTCTTATCTGCCGACATTTTCTATGTTTCTATGTTTAAATAGGAAAGTACAACAAGTTTTAGTATATTTTATTTTAGTAACAAAAGACACAGTAAATTCAAATAAGAAAGTGACAGAATGAGCATAAAAAGGGGATGAGAAAAAAAGAAGATATACCAGGTGGGGCGCTACTTATAATATGCCTTTTGATGATGACTAGATGTTTTCTTTTATTCTTAATCTTCACCATGATATTTCCCGAAGTACAAATATCTATAAAACCAATAGGCATGCACATGGGGTGTGCCCCTAATGTTGGTGAAGAAAGAGATCCTCTTTCACCTCCTACATTTTTTTTTTTTTTTGGATTGTTTTGGTACACTGGTGATCCTGTGGGATGCAGTTTTTCACCCGGTCAGCTCCCCGGAGGAAGGGTAGCCCTTCCTCGCTCAGATGGGTATGTAGCCACCGACGTCCTCTTGTCTCTCGACGACTGTGCCCTTGGGCACCACCTCCACCTATCCGGACTAAGACTTCTCCCCTGGCACTTCATGGGACCGTTCCTGATTTTTGTTTTTTATTTCAGAAACTTTTCTTTTTGAGACTTTAACATGGTTTGAAAAAGTATTTTACCAGGAAGGATACATTGAGATTTCTCTCGTTTTCAAGTATGTCCTGGGTGGCGAGTATGTACCGTTGGGCGTCTTGCCCAAGGACAGGTGCTTGGAGAGGTGTTTTTCCAGGATTTGAACCTGTGTCTCCACAGTTATAGAGCAGTGATGTTACCTCTACTCCATCCAGCCGGTAGTGACATTTTAGATGTCCCTTATCTGGTTCGGGATGAATAAAATAAAATCTGACTATAACTCTGATTACAGGCCTGTTATTTTTAATGAGAAATGTGCATTTGGACAAAATCTTCTAAACATAAGTTTTCAATTAATAAACACTCTATGGGTCAACACCCTAATGTAACGGGCTGTGTATGCCAGTGATTAAACCACTGACCATTCTACCATCCCTCTTACCACAAACCGCAGTAATTTGTTCAGAAATGCTGCATAGAAACGGACTATGAGATTAATGTTATGCTGACAGTTTTTTGTAAACATTAGAAGCCACAATTACCATCATGGATTCAAAATAAATAATGGCAATGAGGCTAGGTAACTGTGCTATGTATTTTACAACAGCATATCTTTTGTTAGCCTAACAGGTGTCTTTATCTATAAATTGACTAAATATATACTGTACATATATCCCATTCCACACTAGTTACAGTTACAAGTTTTTATAAAGCGCTAAGTTTTGTAGCGCTGTACAATGGGAGGCAGAATAACAAATATACAAAAACATTAAACACGCAGAACAGTAGGAGAGCGGACCCTGCTCAAGAACTTACAATATAAGAGGATAGGGGTGACACACTAGATAAGGGTAAATAGAGATCATGAAGTAGTGGGGTGCACGTGGGCTGGGCGGGAAGATGGAGTAAGAAATGAACAATGGGGATTAGGGAGTGAGATGATAGACTTCTCTAAAGTAATGTGTTTTCAGAGACTTCTTGAAGGACTGGAGAGACGGGACAGTCTGTTGCGGGGGAGGGAGTTCCATAAAAAGGTGGCAGGCAGGGGCACGGTTATGGGGAGCCTTGTACGTGAGCACCAGTATTTTGAATTGGTTTCTAAGGGAAACAGGGAGCCAGTGTAGAGATTGACAATGGGTTGAGGTGCGAGAGGTGAGGTGGATGAGCCTGGCACAGGCATTCGTAACAGACTGCACTAATATTATAAAATCTGAAACATTAGTGAGATTACTGAACATTATTTTAACTCCTTCCCTGCCGAGTGTTTTTCCAAGATGATAAGTGCTAACTGAGAGACAGAAATCTTGGTGAGTTCACACCCTTATTTTTTTTTTGGACTTGAACCCTGGATGACATGTTGAAAGCACAGTGGGTTTTTTGGATACCATGAATATACAGGTCTTACTCTTAATTTCTCAAATTGTCTATTTGTTATTTAGATTGTGCCAGGGTTTAAACCTGTTGAAGTTGTTTCATTTAAAGATGTCACTAATTCTTTTCGAACAGTCTGTTGCACTGAATAATGCACTCTTTTAGCTTGTGGCATTTTTTGAACCGACGACCATCCTGTATTTCTTGAAAACCTATGAATATGAAATTCATTATAATCACATGTCAGCTGTTCAGAATCTTCCTTCTGGGCCCCGTCGTGTGTGTTACTTTTAATCTAATATCATTACCCAATACTAGCATTGCAGAATCCGATCTCACAAACGTGGCTACTTCTATTTTGCTATATTTTTAAGAGTACCATTAGATATTTTGATGTGAATCATTTTCCAATATGTCCTAGGACAGGGTCTGCAACATTGGCCCTCCAGATATTTTGATACTGTATCTCCCATGATGCTCAGGTGCTCATTAAATAAATAGACTGAGCCTCAAAACAACTCTACTTCAAAACCATCTGTAGGGCCAAGGCTGCCGACTCCTGTCCTAGGATTTCAATATTATTATTACCTTTTATTACAATATACTATCAGGGTTATTCAAAGAGATCCGAATGGCTGCCGAAAGGTAACCGAAAGGTAACTGAAAATCAGCGTTCGGTTACCTTTCTTGGCCATATTCGGCTATCCAGAGAGCAGGCAATTCGCCAAATGTTGGCAAATTGCCTGCACATACAGTGCCTGTTCGGTGCCTGTTCAAGGGCAGTGAAATCCCCATAGCTTGGTCTATTCAGAGAACAAAACCCAGCAGTGAAAAGTTGCCGAATTGCCCTGCCATTCAGTTGCTTCATGCGGCTGATTTATTCAGGCGAATCCCATAGGCTTCAATGTTAAAAATATTCCCATTTTAATTCAGTATCTAATAAACCGTTTATTGTAATATTCTGCAGTAAAAAGTCTCTTTATCTATAGATTTTTTGGGATATTTTAAGCATTTTTAGGGATTTTTTAGCCAAAACAATTTGCCGATTTTTTTTTATTTTTATTTTTTTAATTTATTTTTAACGTTTGTTCTTTTTTCTGTAACAGCCCTTTTTATTATCATTCCTTGGACCTCATATGTAAATTTCAGACATTTTTTGCTCATTAGTTTCTTTGCAAACAGCGTTTCACTTTTCAAACATTCAAGCAAACGTTTTTATTAACTCCATTCGTCTGCAGTGCCGGGTTTTTCCGGCGGCTGCGCTGCATTTGATCAGCTCCTGCTCGGGTGGTTTCGGCGGGGTTAATACAGATGTTTTTGCAGGTTTTCGATGTGCCTTCACCGGGTTTTGCATTGAGTTTTCAGCGGGTTTGCAGCGACTTTTCCCTGCATTACGGCAGCCCTGTGGTGCTTGCTGAATACACCGCAGGGTCGCCGAAATGGGATCGCCAAATCGTGCCGAATTGAAGAGAACGAAAAGTCACCGAACGTGCAGTATGTTTGAGTTGTCAGGTACAGCAGATAATACACTGAGCTATTTTCCAATCTTGTATAGTAGTTACATTTAATTCTTCGTATTATATAGCCTATTTATGTTGTTCTGGAACATGCAGTACAGTGATTTCCATTAGGAAAATTTCACTATATTGCGTTTTATGTGTGTATTCATAACTCCAATTGTGACTTTTTACAGTCAATCCCATATATTTCATTATTATTTCCAAGCAGCACTTTTTGCTGTTATTTGAATTTTTCTGAGGATTAAACTTGTTGATGTTGTTGCATTTAACCCCTTAAGGACGAGCGTGTGGCGCCCTTAAGGGGTTGATTTTGCCGGCGAGGCGTACAGGTACGCTTCGCTGACAGGTGCCGTCGCGCGGCACTGATTTCGTGCCCTCCGCCGCAGCCGGCATGCAGCAAGCGTCATTGGCTGCAGGGGACAGATTGAGTTCAGGCCGTCCCCGTGCAGCCAATAATGCGCGCCATGAGCAGGCTGTGAGGAGGGGCAAAGGCGGCCCCATTGAAGACTGTGGGCGTACATGTACGCCCTGCGTCTTCAAAGCCCGCCTGCCGCCAGGACGTCATGGAAAGTCCTGCGGCGTTAAAGGGTTAAAGAGGCCACTGTTTATTTATTTACGTTTGCATGGTTACATATTTGTATTTTATTAAAGTAAGACTAAAGTAAAATAACCAATATAACATGTTTTTTCTCAAATATATAGGAAATGAACAACCTGTTTCTGGTATCGCAGTAGGAAAGTGGGAGAAACATGCTGTCAAAGCAGTTGTTTTTTTTCGCTTCTATTTTTCTGTACGTGCCATGCAGAGACGCACAGCAGGAAGCCAGGAAAAAGGCAGAAATGTCTTGAATCTAGAAATCAGTTTGAAACCTGTGGACATGAAGACAGCAATTTAAGACACAAAGTAACAAGTTATACAATGTTTACAATTCAGACTTGAGGTTGAGTATTTAGCTGCACTGAATATTTTCAAAGGTATAGTCCAAAGCGGTTCTCCAACCTTTTATACGGAGCGCTTATGACATCATGCATATTTATTTATTTATAAAGTATTTTACCAGGAAGGATACGTTGAGATTTCTCTCGTTTTCAAGTATGTCCTGGGTTCAAGAACAAGAGCATATACAGTTACAGCTACAAGCATTTATAAAGCGCCAATAAGTTCTGTAGCGCTGTACAAAAGGTAGAGAAAGAATAACAACTATACATACACATTAAACACACAGAACAGTAAGAGAGAGGACCCTGCTCGAGAGCTTACAAACTAAGAGGAGAGTGGTGACACATTAGTGGTACAAGAAGTAGCAGGGTGCATGTGAGCTGTGTGGGAAGATGAAGCAAAGAATGAACAATGGAGGATTAGGGAGTAAGCCGATAGGCTTCTCTAAAGTAATGTGTTTTCAAAGACTTCTTGAAGGACTGAAGAGATGGGGAGAGTCTAATGTTGTGTAGGAAAGAGTTCCATAGAAAAAGGGCAGCTCAGGAGAAGTCTTGAAGTTGGGGGTGTTGGTACAAGGGACTCATAGCGTCAGATCATTGGCCGAGTGAAGTGGTCAGGACGGAATGATCCTGCTAATGAGGGAGGAAATGTAGTCAGGGGCACAGTTATGGAGAGATTTGTATGTGACTACCAGTATTTTGAAATGGATTCTAAAGGAAACAGAGAGCCAGTGTAGAGATTGACAATGGGGTGAGGTGTGGGAGGTGAGGTGTATGAGTCTGGCACAGGCGTTCATAACAGACTGCAATGGGAGAATCTGGAATCTTTTAAGGCCAGAGAGAAAGAGGTTACAGTAGTCAAGGCGGGAGATAAGAAGAGCTTGGATGAGCATTTTAGTAGAGTCCTGATTAAGAAAGGAAAGGGTGTGTGCAATGTTTTTTTAGGTGGAAGTAGCAAGATTTGGTTAGTAGATAGTTATCCAGACATATACAGAAACAGACATGTATCCACTTTACCAAGAATGAATATGAATTGTGATGTTGGGTAGCCCACAGAGCGCTTGCAAAAGTTTTGAGTGAAGCAAAAACAGCTTTATTTCCCCTTTCAGGGCAGCCAAACTGATAAACAAAAAAAATACACGCTTGTCTTCAGAAATAACATTTGGCCAGTAGATGGTGTCATCTTCTGCCAAACTGAGTTGCAGCTGTTACAGTTACATCTTGTGCTCCTTGCATCGGCTGCTGAATGTCCAATGTCAGGACATTCAGATAGCTGATTTTACACAGTTTTAGCTCTTTGGGCATTATACCCACAGGGCTAAAGCTTTGGGGGCACCTTCTGCAGCCCAAACGCAAACAAAATTAATTCGTAGCAAAGGAATTTCCTCTGCTTTTGGGCTGCAGAGCTGCAAATCGAGATATCTCGATATTGGGCATCAGATGGTGCCTATTGAAGCCCGAGATAGCTCGATCTCCGTAATAAAGGGGTTAAAAAACATTGCAAATGGAATTTTATATGCTAATATTTCTTTTCAACAGTATTATTATGCAAATGTGTAGACATTCCTGTCAGTGGCGGAAGTACCAGGGTCGCAGCGGTCGCAGTTGCGACCGGGCCCTGGCATTCCGCCACTGGAGGGGGGCCCAGCGCCGCCGCCGCCAGATTCTGGCAAAAAGCGCCGGAATCTGGGAGCAGCGCCGCCGGCTGTTCCCCTCCCTGCGAGCGGCCCGCTGGCTTGCAGCTTGGCCGCTCACGTGGGATGGGAACTAGCTGACCAGCGCACGAGATCTCGTGAGAACTCGGCTGCACTGGTCAGGTGGGTTCCGGTGAGCGGCCAGGCTGCATGCTTTCAGCGGCCGCTCACCACGGAGAGAGGAGCCTGAGGTGAGCTGGGGGGCCCTATATACCCATAAGAGCTGGGCGCAAATCTATCCATTAGCTGGGGCAATATATCCATGAGCTGGGGCAGTATATCCATGAGCTGGGGCAGTATATCCATGAGCTGGGGCAGTATATCCATGAGCTGGGGCAGTATATCCATGAGCTGGGGCAGTATATCCATGAGCTGGGGCAGTATATCCATGAGCTGGGGCAGTATATCCATGAGCTGGGGCAGTATCCATGTGCTGGGGCAGTATATCCATGTGCTGGGGCAGTATATCCATGTGCTGGGGCAGTATATCCATGTGCTGGGGCAGTATATCCATGTGCTGGGGCAGTATATCCATGAGCTGGGGCAGTATATCCATGAGCTGGGGCAGTATCCATGAGCTGGGGCAGTATCCATGTGCTGGGGCAGTATATCCATGTGCTGGGGCAGTATATCCATGTGCTGGGGCAGTCTCCATGACATGAGCTGGGGCAGTATATCCATGAGCTGGGGCAGTATATCCATGAGCTGGGGCAGTATATCCATATGCTGGGGCAGTATATCCATGAGCTGGGACAGAATATCCATGAGCTGGGGGCAAATATATCCATGAGCTGGGGGTAAATATATCCATGAGCTGGGGCAATATATCCATGAGCTGGGGCAATATATCCATGAGCTGGGGCATTATATCCATGAGCTGGGGGCAAATATATCCATGAGCTGGGGGCAAATATATACAGGAGCTGGGGGCAAAAATATCCATGTGTGAGCTGGGGCAATATATCCATGTGTGGCCTGAGGCAATATATGTCCATGTGAGCTGGGGCAATATATATATTCATGTGAGCTGGGGGCAATATACAGTATATATCCGTGTCAGCTGGGGCAATACTATCTTTTTTATATTGCAGGAAAAAAAAGTAAAAATATAGATTTTTTTTGGGGGGGCCCTTCATGGATTCTTGCACCGGGGCCCTCAGGTTTCTAGTTACGCCACTGATTCCTGTTAGTGAAAGGGTTACATTGAAGGAAAAGGTCTAAATAATATCAAAAACCACGTACGGCCAGATGCATTGTAGCACAACTGTAAATAGCTGATATGGCTGTGATGCCAGAATGTCCCTTTCAGTATAATGTTGCTGATTATATTGTTAATTATCTTTCTTTTAAGATGATATTAAACCCGGTATATCTGAGCAACATAGTTAGCAACGCTAGAATATTATGTCATGCAACAATAAGGTTCATCTAATTTAAAACCTATTATACAATGTCATTAATCTTCAAATACTTGCAGTTGCTTTGGGAGAATTACTATACTGAGGGCAACCTGGACAGCTCCAGTCAATAGTGTGGTCTGCATTTGTTTGATAGCACATTCTTATAATCCCCTCAGAGGTACAGCAACATTAAATTAATATTAATCATTAGCTTTGTAGAGAGTCTGAAGTGTTTGGCCCTGCCGTAGGGTTTAATACTCTGATGAACGCCTGATGCTGAACAAATGTTGTGGTTTAGTACTGGTAAAAATTTTAATATGGCTGTCATTTGTTAAACAAAAAAAAATAAAAAAAATATTCAAATAACTGTTTGGCTTAAAATACAGTATAAATAAAATGGAATTTATTGCAACAACTAAATTCAGCATCAAGAGATCTATATTGACAAAAGAGAGCAATAACGCTGTGTTCTTTTAAAAAAAGAAACATTTATTGAATGCCTAAAAATATTTTTTAAAAAAGCACCACATGTGCAAAACACTAAGAGCCTGGCACACAGAAATTCATTTCACAGTGTAAATAATGGAAAAATATCCATGACAAATAACATTTTTTTGGGTTATTTGAATGGTTAGCGCTACGCAGCTTTATCCTTCAATAATCCCTCTATGGTTAAAACAAGGACATATAAGAGCAGCTAAAGGCCCATCCACTAAAATAGGCACAAAGAAAGGTTACAAGTTATTGCACAAGTCGCCTACAATCCAGGGAGAGCCAGACAATGACATGAAAAGGTCAACGAGAGACCCAATGGGGTGGCGAGAATGGGTTCAGTGGCAAAATATGGATGACAGATATGAAGAATGTAGCAAGCAATGACAATAACAGGAACAGGGGTAGTGGATAGAAAAGGTGCTCTAAGGCTCCAGAGTGCCCAGCTTGACATTCCACCAAGAGAAACGTTGAAGAAACAGGCATTCCATTCCAAATGTGGCAATTAATTGGATCTTTAAGGCCAGTGTCAGACGAGCACTCTATGCGTGCCCGTACTGACATGCCTTCCGCCGCCCGTCACAGCGTTGTGACATTTCGACAGAGCCGGATACACGCTGTAGCGTGCACATGAATTGCGCGCACTACAGCAGATGTTCTGAAAGCCTCCCTGTTGAAGCGCTACAACAGCTTTCGACGGGGCTGCAAAGCGTGATTCTCCATATGAATAACTGCGCTCAGCATGGTGGCCACATGGGCGTTAGAGTGGAAGGAACGTTCACTCTCACTGACATTCCGTTCACTCTCACTGACATTCCGTTCACTCTCACTGACATTCCGTTCACTCTCACTGACATTCCGTTCACTCTCACTGACATTCCATTCACTCTCACTGACATTCTGTTCACTCTCACTGACATTCCTTCCACTCTGAAAAACACTTGTCTGAACGTGGGCTAAAACAGCAGCAAGCAATGTTACATAGTTACATAGGCTGGAAAAAAAGACATACGTCCAGCCTTTCACACATCACCTACTGCTGTTGATCCAAAAGAAGGCAAAACCCAGTCTAAGGTCAAATATGCAACATACTGGGGGAAAAAAATCCCTTCTTGACTCGAGAATGTTGGTCAGATTTCTCCTTGGATCAAGCAGATTTTGCCCACATATTAAATATTACAACCCTTAATATTCTGTTTCAGCAGGAAGTCATCCAGCTGTTGTTTAAAAGTCTGTGCAGACTCTGGCCCAACCACATCAACAGGCAGAGAATTCCACGTTAATGTTAAATATACTGTAGAGATTTTACAGCACATTATTACTGTGTGGGTAATGTAAAGTGGTTTTCTATAAAATGACTGGTTCCTGACAATAGTGGTTATATGGAAAACCATTCAATGATGAAAAGGTTAATTTGAAAAGTGTACTAAATAAATGTTATTTTATAATAAATTATTATTATTTTATTATTCTTCGTGCTCCCTTGCAAGAAAACACATAATAATACCTGTGATTTGTGCTGCTAAACAATACAATTATAGTCAAGAAACTCATAGGGAGACTTTTTATTTTAATTAGCAAGTTACATTACCTTTATTTTGTTCTGTTACATTTCTTGTCATGGACGCTTAATAAATCTTAGTAACACAGAATGCAAACAGTAGATTAATTAGACAGCTTTGTGCGTGCTCTGTGATTATGTATTAAATTATCATCTCATGGGTCTCTACCTTCTATTTTTTTCTCGGTGCTCTTAAATCATTTAATTTTGTCTATGGCTATTTGTTTTAGGAGCTGTTTTCATCTATGCACACAAACCCCGCCAGTGTGTAAGTCATCTGGATACATCTGCTGGATTTGATATATAAGAACGATTAATCTAGAATAACCTTTTGAACACACACATTTCCCAGGGTTTACAAAGCCAAATATCCTTTGAAATAATGTTTCAACTTCTATGTTTCATGTCTGTTATGAATGTGAGAATCTGAGTATCAGGGGAAATTTACCCAACTTGTCAGCATTCAGCGAGGTGAATTAATACATTTGTCAAGCCATAAAGGATATTGGAAATAAATGACTTGTGATGCAATATTTCATTATCTGACTAATCACAGATCAGCTCCACTGATATCAAAACCATGGAAAATGCATTGACATGCAGGACACTTCTAAAATAAAAAAATAAAAAAGGTCTCATTGCTTTTTTGTTTAACCCTTTTACTGCTGAGCCATTTCATCGCTGTGTGCTGAGCTCATTTTTACCATTTTCGCTCATCATGTTTAAACGCGATTTGAAGTCACGTTTTTTTATACGACCCAGACATATTATATATCCTTTTTTTTTTCAGCAGACTTGGCAGATTCATAATATATCATTATTATATGTATACGTCATGCTCTGCCAGAATACTACAACAAAAAATGCAATAAAATTTGAATTTTCAATCATCTACAGAGTGTAAAGTACAAAGTATATATATATATATATATATATATATATATATTATATATATATATATATATATATATCCACAATGGTTGGATGTCCAGAAATATTGCCGAGGTGCTGAATCCCAATGTTAAGTATATATTGAATCAAAAAGTGGGAGCACTCACGGACTTAAAAGTAAAATATTTTACTTTTAGGTCTGTGAGTGCTCCCACTTTTTGAGTAATGGAGGCGCTAATAAAGTATTAGGCGTTTAACTGGTAAAAATCAGGTGTGCTGCCTAAAAGGAAAGATGCGTACACTAAAAATATACAAAAATGTACGTGAGCAAATTAAATACGAGAGCGTTCCTTTTGGTGCAATATGTATTTTATATAATATAATGTAATTTAGTGCACAAATCCCATAAAGTGCCTATGCAATAACAATCGTATTTCACATATCGTACTATGATGTAGTGCAAAACTATATAAAGTGCCTATGTGCAATAAAAGTGGTATACATATGTCTCATGTCCAACCTGTAAAGTGCTATGTGTCTCATATGACAGTATACCAGCGAAGTGCAAAATACAATAGTGCAAATAATGTATAAAGTGCTAAGTATTCTAAAATACAATAACGTCACTTAGTGCAAATAGCTTGAGACATAAGACCGTGGGTGAATTTCATATGTCTTAAAACTGTGCCAATCCCCAGTGCAAAATAAGGTTCAAATGGCATATACCTATATTGCATTGATGTAGGTGGGAAATGAGAAAGAGGATCTGGAGAAGGAAGTGATTGGATCCAATATAATCTTCGTTCCACTAAATACTTCAAAATAAAAACATAGAAGACACAATAGTGCAGCAACATAAAAAATCCAGAGTAAACAATTCTCATGAGCAGATTGCCCACAGTATAAAGCCCGTGTCCCGGCTCTGGGGAATGCTCGCCTCTAGCCAGTTAAAGAGTGACTTGTCCCTTCTTTGGCTGGAACAGCGCCTCCTCAATATAAACTGGAAAAGCAAATGGGAGAGACGGAGCTCTCATAGCGTAGATTACCATCACAGAAAATGCCCGCTCTGCCCCATAGGTATCTCACTCACCGTCTAGGGAGCCTCTTGATTTCACGGCTCTAAGTGTTCACCTTGGCACTTAAGTTTGTGCCCAACCTTTCCAGTGGTGGTCAGCTGATTCTGCTCTTAACTCCTTCTTGGATGAGGGCAATCTCATAGATAATAAAGGTCCTCAATTGTTACTCTTATCCAGAAAAATAAAATTTATTTGGATTTACAAAACAATAAAATTACACAAATTAAAACAACATTGGAATGAACCATTGCTCCTCTACAGGGAATTTCACTGCCGTCCAACAGCACCGTACGTGCAGGCAATTCGCCAAAATTTGGCCAAGTGCCTGGTCTCTGAATAGCCGAATGGCCACGAAGTGGCACCATACGCTGAATTTCAGTGTCCAGTTACATTTCGGACCTCTCTGAATAACCCTGTTTGTTTGTGTCTGAAACAGAATGTACACATTATTTTACAAAAAAATAACAAACATGGTTATTGGTTGTGTATTTTATGTAGAAAAAGCACTTTGTAGTGAAACAGCAGTAAATAAAGTTGAAAGGTGCATATTTTGATTCAAGAGACTGCTAAGCAAATCCAAAAGCACATAAAGGCAGAATCTCTAAAATCAAGACATTTAAGAAGAGAAGATACTTTTTTTTGCAATGAGTCCTCCCCCCTCCCCCATTCCATTATGCATGACTCCTAAATTAATATTTTTAAAATTTCCATGCCTACTCTATAAGCAGTAGTGGTAGACGAAACATGCTTTGTGCAGCCAGATACCATCAAAAGGTCTCTCTAAATCAAAAGGAACTGTCAGTTACTCAATGTCAGCCTTTTCGCTCTCATTTATTAAGAGCAGACCTGAATAATTTCACAGTAATCTGACAGGTTATGAATGATATATAGAGATCACAGCAGCAGGGCAGAGCAACAAAGGTAAGAAAGCGTGGTAGACATTCATTAATGTTTATTAAATAAGACAAAAGACTGAATATAGCAGAACCAAAATCAATTCACAACTTATAGAAACAATAAAGAATTTTCTGAACAGTTTACTGCATTAAAAGTCCTCAAAGGCCAACAAAAATAATACGATAAAGATGGGATATTTATTTCCAAGATAGAATCCTGTAATAAATGCTTTTAGTGCAAAAGAATTGTGTTTTGATGGTATTTCCATTATGTTTATTATTTATTGGAATTTTCATTGTTTTATTTACTAACTACACAATTTTTCCACTTAAGTCCAGATAGGTTTACTTTCTCAATCACGAAATTTTATTAAAATTTTAAATCCAATCTATACAGTAATAAAGGAATTCTGCACAAATTTGGGAAGAGCAAAAATCCCACCGGATTTTTACCAAACATCTGAGATGATGCAACGGAGGTGTAGTCAGAGATTTCTGTTTGCATATTTTGTGTCAAATGCAAATGGACATGGGAAGTAGCGCATGCATGTAGCACTTGTGTATGGAATTCAAAAGCACTGATTTTAACCATTTAAACAGCTGTTCGTGGTATATTTTCCCTCAGGCCTCCAGAAAACCTAGTGACTGCCTCAGGCTGCTGAGTAATTGGAAGGTATGAGGGAAGATGATATGTTCCATAATTTGATATAATTTGACCTGGCAGGTTTGCTATTGGCATGGTAGGGTTTGGATGGAGACTATACACAATAGAACTCCTGGCCTGGATGAGAGGTAAGTGAGGACTGTTGGCATGGGGAAGGTGAAATTATGCTCATACCATGTTGTTATGCCCCATGATTCAGGGTTTATTTGCATATTTTAATGTTATGTGTTTAATCTGCCTTTTGCTGCTTGCAGCTATTATTTTATAGCTATTTTGATGCTGCTGGGTTTCCTTAGCCTTGCTGTATCCATCTAGCTCCACCCCTTTTTGTTCAGTCTAGTTCTGAGGTACTTGTCACCTTGCAGCCATTTTAGCTCTATGCTGGACAGAACTAACGTCTTTTCACCTGCATTGCTGTACACTATTACAAAGATTGTCAATCTGATCATTAAAGTTTTCAACTGGATTCATCTTGATACCTGTCAGTTTTGCTGAGTTGACACTGTCTGCTGAACTTTCATCGTGTGAGTACTGCTCAATGGAGACTTAGTTAGTCTCAAGTACCCACGTCTCACAGATTTGCTAGCGAGGCAGAATACATGTATACTGATGGCATGGGCTATATGTGGGTAAACATATGACACGCTAAAAGTATATAATGATGTTTATGACACTGATGTTGTAGGAGTATAATGTGTGATACGATCATAGTGAAGGTACGTTGGCTTTCATGCTGGCTCTCTGATACAATGCAGAAGCCCTCCACCTCACACCACCATGATATTTACAGGGTTATTCAAAAAGAATCGAAAAGTCACCGCACGTTCGGTGGCTTTTCGTTCCCTGCAATTCGGGGTGATTCGGAGATCCTATTTCGCAAATCCTGCATTGTAATCAAAAGCACTGCAGGGCCCCATAGTGCAGGGAAAACCTGCCGCAAACCTGCCAAACACTCACCGCAAAACCCGCCGAACACTCACCGAAACCTGCAGAAAACAGCTGGATTAACCCCGCCGAACACGCCGGAGAAACCCGACTAGCCGCCTATCACAGCGCAGAGCAGCCGCCGGAAAAACTCGACACGCAGACGAATGAGGTAAAAAAAAACAGGACGCTTGAACGTTTGAAAATTTAAATGCTGTTTGCAAAGAAACTACTGAACGAAAATGTCTGAAATTAACATATAAGATCCAATGAATGATAATTAAAAAGGGCTGTTACAGAAAAAAGAAAAAATTACTTAACCCCTTAGGGACCTTGGACGTACCATGTACGTCATGGCAGCGGGTCTCTTTTAGACCCGCTGACGTACATGGTACGTCCTGCGGTGTTTTGAGCGCTGGAAGCGATCGGATCGCTTCCAGCAGCTCAAATGCCATTGCAGGATGCCTGGGAGTCCAGGCATCCATGCAATGGCGGATACAAGTGCCGGGGCACATTGTGATCGCTCCCCGGGAGCGATCAACATCCGGTTTTACCGGAGAGGTGTCCGGCACTTGTAGAGAGCGCTGGAAGCGATCGGATCGCTTCCAGCAGCTCCAGGGCCATTGCACACTGCCTGGGAGTCCAGGCATCCGTGCAATGGCGGACAGAAGTGCCGGGGCACCTTGTGATCGCTCCCCGGGAGCGATCAACATCCGGTTCTACCGGAGAGGTGCCCGGCACTTCTAGAGAGCGCTGGAAGCGATCGGTATCGCTTCCAGCTGCTCTGTGTATATTGCAGGGATGCCTCGACATCGAGGCATCCCTGCAATATGCTTACCTGCCGCCGGTCCGCTCAGTGATCGCTCCCCCCGAGCGATCACTTCCGGTAGCGGCAGGAAGTACTGAGTGCCACGAGGTATCGTGGCACTCAGTACAAAAAAGATCACATGAGTGATCAGGTGCTCTGCTGGGTGCCTCGAGGGATCAAGGCACCCAGCAGACTAAAAAAAAGTGTAAAAAAGTGTAAAAAAAAAAAAAAATGAATAAAAAGGTATAAAATAAAATAAATGTGACAGCCAAGATGGCGCTGCCCTTCTAAGGGCAGGGTCATCTTGGGGCTGTGTGGTATGTTCCTAGCCTGCCTCATCAGAGAGGCAGGCTAGCAACATCCAATCAGAAGTAAGAAAAAATCTAAATAAAATTTCTAATTTGTCAGGTCAGGTCAATATTTTGTAAATATTGGCTCTGACCTCTGTGATTCTCCCTCCCTCTCCTCACTTGTGTTTTGGTGAGCGAGAGAGAGAGATCAGATTTGACAGGTTAGAGATTGGAGGTAGATTGAGTGAGATTAGAAAATTGAGGCAGATTTAGAGAGAATTTAGGGAGATTTAGAAGAATTGAGGCAGGTTTAGAGTGATTTAGAGAGATTTAGGTGTTTATTTGTATTTTCTTGTGAAACCCAACGGTTCTTCTAAGAACCAATAATCCGCTTATATATATAATAATTATAAAATTTTATAATCTATTATATATAATGTCTGAGAGGGTGTACAGCGCCGAGGAGGCATATGCCATCCTGGCGTCAGAATCTGAGGCATCTGCGTCAGACTCAGACCCTGATTTCGACCCCGCTAACTGCTCAGAGACGTCGCTAGATACATCATCTACGCTGGCTGATGTATCTAGTGATGTTTCTGATGCAGATCCTGGGTCACCACCTGCCAGCAGGAGACGCACAGCTCCAGCTGAGGAGTGGGTAGTGCCTCATCGCCAGAGGCCAGATATCCCTCCTTTCACGGCAAATCCTGGCATCAATATTGATGTTGCAGGATTTACCGCCACACAGTTTTTGCAGGTGTTTATGGGGGATGATTTGTTGGGCCACATCGTGGCCCAATCAAATCTGTATGCCCATCAGCATTGTGCTGCGAAGCCAGACTCCTACTTGACAAGGCAGCAATGGACCCCGCTAGATGTGCCAGAATTTCTGAAATTCTGGGCACTTACTATGCTGATGGGCATCATAAAGAAGCCCTCAATTCGCTCCTACTGGAGCAGTAGCCCCATCTGCTCTACCCCCATTTACCCCCAATCAATGTCACGTAGAAGGTATGAAAACATTTTGCGTTTCATGCACTTCAGTGACAACAGCCTGTGCCCTCCTAGAGAGCATCCCCAGTTTGACAGGCTGTATAAAATCCGCCCCCTGATTACCCACTTCGCCGCCAGGTTTGCAGAGGCTTATACACCTGGAAGGAATATCTGCGTGGATGAATCCCTAATGAAATACAAGGGAAGGCTGGGATGCAAGCAGTATATTCCTTCCAAACGCTCCAGGTATGGAGTGAAGGTGTATAAGCTCTGTGACAGCGAGAGTGGGTATACTCAGGCCTTCCGGGTGTACGAGGGAAAGGATAGTAGCCTTGACCCTCCAGGTTGCCCAGAACACATGGGAACCAGTGGCAAGATTGTGTGGGACCTACTTTTTCCCCTGATGAACAAAGGGTACCACTTGTATCTTGATAATTTTTATACGAGTGTCCCTTTGTTCAAGCTGCTGTATTGTTTTGATACAGCAGCATGCGGTACTGTTCGCAAGAACCGCGTAGGTTTCCCAGCACAGCTTGTCGCACCCAGCTAAAAAGGGGGGAGACCTCAGCTCTGCGCCAAGAGGAGCTGTTGGCGGTCAAGTACAGAGACAAGAAGGATGTATACCTTCTATCCACCATCCACACTGAGAGGTCTGTGGAGGTCTCTGTACGTGGCAGAGCTGAGCGCATCAGGAAGCCAGTGTGCATCAAAGCCTATAACCGGCATATGGGTGGGGTTGATCTGGCAGATCAGCTGCTCCAGCCCTACCAGATTATGCGGAAGTCAAGGGCCTGGTACAAAATGGTTGCAATTTACCTGATGCAAATTGCAACCCACAATGCCTTTTTGCTCTGCAAAAAGGCAAACCCCGGAGTGACGCTGTCCTTTTTACAGTTTCAGCTCCAGGTCATTTCGGGGTATTTGTACCAGGATGCACATGCTCCCCGGGCGGTGATGGGGGACAGAGTTGGGGCTACACATTTTATTTATAAAATCCCCCCTACTGAGGGCAAACAGAAACCTCAAAAAAGATGCAGGGTGTGTTTCAAGAGGGGGCAGAGGAGAGACACAATCTTTTACTGCCCAGAATGCCCTGGACAACCCGGTCTGTGTCTTGGGGACTGTTTCAAGCTATATCACACTGTGCGTGATCTGTGATTTTTTTTTTCCTTTCTATTTTTTCTCACACTCCAGTTAGTTAGTTCAGTTTAGTTTTTTTTTTCTTTTACTGCACCAGACTTTTACATTTTATTCGTACATTTTTATGTTCTACAATTGGTGCTGTATTTTGCCAAAATCTTTGCACACCTATGCATGGGGGGCATGGGTGTACTCAGGAGACCTTGCAGAAAACAACCTGGAGAGTTTTCATGCAGTAACAAACAACAGTGTCTCCTAAATCACAGTCCAAATCTAATGTGGGCGTAAAAATCTGAAAATTGAAAAATTACCGCCACACACCTTCTCAAATGTTTTGGGCTAAAACCGTTGCATCCATGGCATCAAAGCACTCCATATGCAATACCTTGGGGTGTCAACATAACAAATATAAACAATTTTCTGGCAATAATTCAAACTGGGGTATGCGGTAGACCCAAAACCAAAGATAGGCCTAGCTGAAGAAATAATCTCAATTTCAACTCCAATGACAAAGTCATAAAAATTGTATTTGAACCTTCCCAAAATCCTGGCAAACCTATGCATGGGGGGCATGGGTGTACTCAGGAGACCTTGCAGAAAACAACCTGGAGAGTTTTCATGCAGTAACAAACAACAGTGTCTCCTAAATCACAGTCCAAAACTGATGTGGGTGTGAAAATGAAAAATGACCACCAAACAGTATCCAATTTGTTTGGAGCAAACGGTTGCATCCATGGCATAAAAACTCTCCATTTACAATACTTTGGGGTGTTAGCTTACCAAATATATGCACGTTAATAAAATTGGGGTATGTAAAAAGGCCCCTAAAAAGAAGATAAGCAAAGAAGATACTGTATGTCAAATTAGAAAATTGACAAGCACATGTCAAAAGATTGGCGTAGCACCCCAAAAACAACAGAACAAATCTATATATGGGTGGTATCAATTTACCCAGAAGATGTTGCTGAACATATTTTGGGGTGTTTTTTGGCAGTAACCCATAACTGGATTTGACAATTCATGCCTAAAGTACAATGTGTGTGAAAAAATAACACAAAAAGTGACTACCTGAAAGTTTGACATAGAGCTAGTGCATGGAAAGTGTTAAAATACAACTCTTTGAAGCACCCTAGGGTGTGCCCTTTCTAAAAATATATGGTTTGATGGGGGTAAATTACTTTGGCCGGCTTCAAAAATGTCCCAAATAGGACATGGGTGCATGATGACGAAATGTGAAAATTCCAAGTTGGAAAACTGAAATGCGCACCCCCCAAATAAGGCCTATTAGCCCCCAAATGACCCGACATACCTATACATGGGTGGTATCAATTTACTCAGAAGATGTTGCTGAACATATTTTGCGGTGTTTTTTGGCAGTAAACCTTAAAGTTCACAGTATATGTATTCTTAAATTGCGTTCAAAAAAAAAAATCACCAAAACTTTTTTTTTTCTCAAACTTTGGCATAGATTTGTGGTAAAATGGTTTGCATGGAAAGAGTCAAAATACCCCAAGTTTAATACCTTGATTTGTGTACTTTAAAAAAATATGTATATGTGGAGGGTTATTCAGGAATTAGTGACAGATATCAGTGTTACAATGTCACTAGCACTAGTTTTGAAAATAAACTCTTTGGAAATGGCAAAGTGCTACTTGCACTTATTGTTGCATAAAATAAGGAAAAAAGCGAGGAATATGTAAACATTGGGTATTGCTAAACTCAGAACTAAATTTAGAAACTACTAAGGAATTAAATTTTTTTGACGGTTGTTGATACATAAGAAATTTTGGGGGTCAAAGTTCGAAAAAGTGGTGTTTTTTCAATTTTTTTGTCATATTTCACAATGTTTTTTATAGTAAATTATATGAAATGATGAAAAAAATGGTATCTTTATAAAGTCCATTTAATGACGAGAAAAACAGTGTAAAATATGTGTAGGTTGCATAAACGAGTAAGAGGAAAATTTGTCCTAAACACTAACAGCGCAGAAACGTAAAAACAGCAGCGGTCACTAAAGGACGGATTTGTGTAAAACCGCCCGGTCACTAAGGGGTTAAAAAAAAGGAAAAAAAGTTTGCAAAAATGTTTTCCCAAAATATGCCTAAAAGATCCAAAAAAATCTATGACTAAAGAGACTTTTTACTGCAGAATATAATATTAAACTGTTTATTAGATATTGAATTAAAACGGGAATATTTCTAACATTGAAGCCTATGGGAATCGCCTCAATAAATCTGTCGAATGAGATCATGAGATCACCGAACAGCAGGGCATTTCGGCAACTTTTCTCTGCTGTTCGGTGTTCTCTGAATAGACGAAGCATTGCTTCTCTATGGGGATTTCACTGCCCTCGAACAGGCAACGAACAGGCACCGTATGTGCAGGCAATTCGCCAAGATGTGGCGAACTGCCTGCTCTCTGGATAGCCGAATGGCCAAGAAAGGTAACCGTACGCTGAATTTCACTGGTCGGTTACTTTTCGGGGCCAGATCGGCTCTCTTTGAATAACCCTGTTAGTATACCTAATACTCACAAAGGTTTATTATTAGTAATTTATGTTCTATTTATACTGGAATGTATTTAGCTTCATTATTGTTAATCAATTCCTTTATCCTGTCATTTATATTGTCATTAAATTATGCAACAATGTACAAAGATTTTGATATCTTGTGACTTTACGTTGTATTGTCTATGTATCTTAATATGGAAAATAAGCTTACACGTTATATTATGAATCCCAAAACACAAATTCTGATCCTGTTTTTGCTTTGTTTTGTTAACCCCTTCACTATTAAGGGATTTTCCATAAAATTACTGTCAGGAACCAGTGTTTTTTTGAAAAGTAAGAAATATTAGGGAATTTTACCAATGTATTTTTTCCTGTAGTAGCCCTATTTGACAGGTAGACATCGCCATCTGCTGTCAAACAAGCAGTGCTGCAGCTGGGGTGCCATCCTGAATCAGCAGGAGATCTGTGTTTAAGACACAGAGTCCCAGCTATTCAAACTGATTTAGCATCTTGGGCATCAAACTGTTTGGGGCACAATTTTGGTACCCAATTGCAACAAATGTCATTTGCAATAAACAAAATTCCCATGCACTGCTCCAGTATTAGACCATATTGAGTATACTCGATATTGGGGCACCAGCAGGTGCTGCAGAGATTGAGAATACTCGACCTTGAGAGAGAAGGGGTTAAAGGCTTGGTAGAAAAAGGTTTGAAATCTTTAAATTACACACCCGCAAACCAAAGCTTTGAGTTAACATTTTCTACTTACAATTTAAATCCAATATACTGAGCCAAAACCTCAAAACTTGGAACAGTGTCAACATAATGCATGCATTTAAAACCATTTAAGATGTCACAACTGGTATTTTATATTGGACCACTTTATTTTATTCCACCAACAAACACGTCAGCTGCAACATCAATCTTCAAACAAATAAATATATGATAAAGCTTTTCACTTGTCTATATGTCTTCTGAGCGGAATCATCTCATACATCACATTCAGTGATGCTCAGAGAGGTTTGATATGGGAGCACGCAAATAAAATAATTATATTTAAAAGGATGCAATGTGCCAAGTAAGCAGCAAATGTAATTTGTTTTCTTTTCGCTTGCCATCTGAGAGTCCTACACTGGGTTGTAAATACAAATTCAAAGGCTTAATGACACTTGAAGTTATTAAAGAAATGAGAATTAGAGAAAAGGTAAAAATGTATCGGCATTCATGCTGTTCTGTCTAGGCAATTTAAAATGTTTTCTCTATCACTTGCTACCAAGATCCAGGAACAATCAAGGGTTTCTGAAATTACCTTTTAAGTAAGAACACCATAATCATCCTACTGTTGATTATTAGAGCTTTGGGGCACAATTAGTGCTAAAAGAGCTGTCCAACTACATCTACTAACGAGCCACTACAAAACCTATTGTACAGTTTCCACAGGACCAGGAGACTTAAGCTAAAGTTCTATTTCTATCCAAATTCAACTAATATGATAAAAATCAAAACATCAGAAAATTCTAACATCCTTTGTTCATTTAGTATGTTATTGAAAATATGATAACTGGGTCAGAGCATCTCCACAGCAGCAAGTGGGGTGTTCTGGTATGTAGTAGTTAGTAGGGATGTGCAATTCGTTTCGTACCGTATCGATTTTCGGATGAAATTTACCCTTTTCGTGCTTCCGAGGGCATCCCGAATCCGAAATGTCGAGTACACGAAATTTTGGAACGATTCAAAATTTCAAGTCATTCAATTCGATACTTCGCATGATTTGAAATTTTGGGTCGATTCGATAAATCGGGCCAATTCGGTGATTCAGGTTATTTCGGCATTTGGATCATTTCGGTGATTCGGATCATTTCGGGTCATTCGGTTCAGTTGGTTTTTTGATTTATGCTGCATTATTATGCTGTAGATGTGCTGCCCGGCAGTGTGCGGATTCATATGCTGCATTAACCACTTTGCTGTGGCGGACGCGCTCAGCGCATCCAACCGCATGTCACGTTCCATGCGGTGGACGCGCTGAGCGCGTCCTGCCTTTGGGGTCAGCGTTCAGCCAGGTTCCGGCCGATCGCTGGCCCCCCCGGTGCGGGCTGACATCCTCGATGTCAGCCCAGCATCCGGAACCGCCGCCGGAGTAATTAGGTGTCATCGCGGGGGCGCGATGACACCTAATTCAGGCGCCCCCCCCCCCGCATGTGCGGAGGAGGCGCCTGAAAGGGAGGGGGGGAGGTCCTTCGGACCTCTCTCCCTCCCGATCGGCGGCGTTGCGGGGGTTAACCCAGGCACCGTTTGGAAGGGCACAGCCTGCCCTTCCAAATGGTACCTGGCATTAACCCCTGGGGAGCCGGATCACGAATCAGCGCTGAAAAGCGCCGGTTCGTGATCCTTTCCCGGAGCTGGCCGACATCTTGGATGTCGGCCAAGCCTCCGGGAACTCCCCCTGAGGACTGGCGTCATCGTGCATAGCACGATGACGCCAGTCCTGGAGTTAACCCCTAGCTGCCACCAATGGTGGAGATAGGGGGTTCCAATGAACCCCCTATCTCCCGATCCGTGGCAGATAGGGGTTAAAGTTTGGTATTGTTGGATCGGCCAGAGCATGGCCGTTCCAACGATATCAAACACGAATGTGAAAAAAGTTTGTAAAAAAAATAAAAAAAAAAATATTTAAAAACAGAATTATAAAAAAAAAATAAACAAGTTTTTTTCTTTTTTCTGGTTTGTTAATGCAGCAATATTGTTCCAATTTCAATTATAATGTGAACAATGATGCTGCACTAACGATTTTTGTATGCGGTGCGTTTGTTAAAAATCGTGTAATTTCCCCCAAAAAAAAATTTAACGAGACCCCATCTCTAATTTTTTTAACAAACGCACCCCATACAAAATATAACCGCAATTGCTCGCATGTTAAAATGTGAAAAAAAAACACTTTACACATTGTAAATTATTGAAAAATCATATTTTATTGCATTTTTTGTTCTAATATACAGACAGGTCATGATGTATACATATAATAATGACATATTATGAATCTGCCAAGTCTGACGGAAAGAACAATATATAATATGTCTGGGTCATATACTAAAATAAGCCTTCAAAACACGTTTAAACATGATGAGCAAAACCGGTAAAAATGACCTCAGCACAGGGGCGGGAAAAGCCTCAGCAGCGAAAGGGTTAAAATTATACTGTAGAGGTGAAATTTCAAATCGATATCGAATCTCCAAATCGAAACAAAAAAAAAACACCTGGAAAAAAACGAAATTTTCAGCGGTGCACATCTCTAGTAGTTAGTATCTACCAAAAGTGGTTCATGGAAGAACGACCGGTGAACTGGCTTCAGGGTAATCAATTAGGCTCATTGGTATGTTTGCGGGGAGTGAAAGCTAGCCCGTCTGGTCCGGTCAAACAAGAGCTACTGTAACTCAAATTGCTGAAAATCAATCTGGCTATAGGAAAGGAATTACCAGATACTTGACATGTACCACTATTGTATAGTTTGTTGTAGACCATGCACACTCTTACACGGAAATGGCTTTCACTGGTGCCTCTTTCAGCAAGATAATGCACCCTGCTATATTGCAAAAAAAAATGTTCAGTAATGGCTTGAGAAACATCACAAAGATTTCAAAGTTTGGCTTTTTGATTACAGTCAGGTCCAGAAATATTGGGACATCGACGCAATTCTAACATCTTTGTCATTGATTCTCCTGCTTTTCACCGCTATCTGAGGAACCCTGTATATTATCCTTTGATTTGATTGATTTGCAGATGGGTTAAATACCAAGGGAGATTTTGGTGATATACAGTCAGGTCCAGAAATATTGGGACATTGACACAATTCTAACATCTTTGACTCTATACACCACCACAATGGAGTTGGAATGAAACAAACACAATGTGCTTTAACTGCAGACTGTCAGCTTTAATTTGAGGGTATGTACATCCAACTCAGGTGAACGATGTAGGACTTACAGCAGTTTGCAGATGTGCCTCCCACTTGTTAAGGGACCAAAAGTAATGGGACAGAATAATAATCATAAATCAAACTTTCCCTTCTTTATACTTGGTTGCAAATCCTTTGCAGTCAATCACAGCCTGAAGTCTGGAACGCATAGACATCACCAGACGCTGGGTTTCATCCCTGGCGATGCTCTGCCAGGCCTCTACTGCAACTGTCTTCAGTTCCTGCTTGTTCTTGGGGCATTTTCCCTTCAGTTTTGTCTTCAGCGAGTGAAATGCATGCTCAATGGGATTCAGGTCAGGTGATTGACTTGGCCATTGCATAACATTCCACTTCTGTCCCTTCAAAAACTCTTTTGGTTGCTTTTGCAGTATGCTTTGGGTCATTGCCCATCTGCACTGTGAAGTGCCGTCCAATGAGTTCTGCAGCATTTGGCTGAATGTGAAACAATTCAGAATTCATCCTGCTGCTTTTGTCAGCAGTCACATCATCAATAAATACAAGAGAACCAGTTCCATTGGCAGCCATACATGCCCACGCCATGACACTACCACCACCATGCTTCACTGATGAGGTGGTATGCTTAGGATCATGAGCAGTTCCTTTCCTTCTCCATACTCTTCTCTTCCCATCACTCTGGTACAAGTTGATCTTGGTCTCATCTGTCCATAGAATCTTGTTCCAGAACTGTGAAGGCTTTGTTAGGTGTTGTTTGGAAAACTCTAATCTGGCCTGCCTGTTTTTGAGGCTCCCCAATGGTTTGCATCTTGTGGTGAACCCTCTGTATTCACTCTGGTGAAGACTTCTCTTGATTGTTGACTTTGACACACATACACCTACCGTGCGTTCCTTCTTTTTCAGAATGTTCCAAACAGTTGTTTTGGCCATGCCTAATGTTCTTGCTATCTCTCTGATGGGTTTGTTTAATTTCTTCAGCCTAATGATGGCTTGCTTCACTGATAGTGACAGCTCTTTGGATCTCATCTTGAGAGTTGACAGCAACAGATTCCAAATGCAAATAGCACACTTGAAATGAACTCTGGGCCTTTTATCTGCACATTGTAATTGGGATAATGAGGGAATATCACACACCTGGCCATGGAACAGCTGAGAAGACAATTGTCCCATTACTTTTGGTCCCTTAACAAGTGGGAGGCACATCTGCAAACTGCTGTAAGTCCTACACCGTTCACCTGAGTTGGATGTACATACCCTCAAATTAAAGCTGACAGTCTGCAGTTAAAGCACATTGTGTTTGTTTCATTCCAACTCCGTTGTGGTGGTGTATAGAGCCAAAGATGTTAGAATTGTGTCGATGTCCCAATATTTCTGGACCTGACTGTATATAGCTGAAAAAGGATTATAGCTGAAAATGAAAACTATAACCAGTCTTTAAAAAAACATTTAAAAATGCCATTACAGTTTTACATTGAATCCTATGGGATTCGCCTGTTTAAACCTGTTGAACTGAAACCCTGAAAATCAAGTCATTTTGCCAACATTTCGGTGCAGTTCGACATTCTGGGAATAGATGAACTGTTACTTCTCAATGGGACAATTTCACTTCTCCCAAAGACAGCCGAACTTCCCTTATTACACCATATTGCGCTGTCATTTTGCCTGTATTTGGCGAATTAAGAGCTTAGTGAATAGAAGAACTGCCCCCGAAATCGCTAAAAACAGTGAAATTCACAGTTCGGTGCTTAGTGAATAGACCCCTTATGTGTTTCAGCTAGAATGAGTTATTTTTTTATATAAAATGTTGAATGATGAGTAATTGCTGAGCCATATTTGATTCATAACGCTAACCTTAGTGCTCAACTGTGTGAGTGTTAACATTAGCTCTGGTTGCCCTAGCGTGGGCAGACCATATTACAATCCGAGCGCTAATGAGTTAAAAAACCCATTAGCGATTTGGAGCTTGCGCATTTCAGCGCAAGCTTACTGTACTTTGTGCTCCCTATGCTTAACATGGAAAGTGTAAAATGTTAATTAGTGTTAGGATTACAAAGTCCTATCGCTAATTACCGTCCCGCTGCGGTTAACTCAAAAGTTAAGAGCACCTCTCCAGTAAGTGTCCTTGGGCAAGACACCTAACGGTACATAGTCGCCACCCAGGACATACTTGAAAACGAGAGAAATCTCAATGTATCCTTCCTGATAAAATACTTTCTCAAAAAAAAAGTTAACCACAGCTAGGACCTGGTGCTAACTGATTCCACTTCTGCGGAATCAATCAACACCAGATAAAAAAAAACAGTAAATGTCAGATACTCACCTCTCATCCCTCGGCAAGAACGTTGGCTCAATCTACTTCTTGCCACCGGAAGCAGAGGGAGACTGGGGGAAAAAGTCCCCCAGTCTCCCTCTGCGAATCACTCCACTGATTGCCAGATCTCACAAAGTGAGATCCTGCAAGTCATGTGACCGGCAGTGGACACCTCAATGGAGGGGATACTTGCGGCGGCGCTTAGCGCTGCTGCGAGCATTCCGAAGCTTAGCGCTGCTGGACTAGCACCTGCACCGTATTATCATGCTAAAACAGGGTCATTAAGGAGAAAGCTGCAGGTGCGGGTTTTCCTCCTTTGCGTCTCATTTTTGCGTGATGAATTTAATAGTGCCCGCTGTATTTTAATAACAAACATGCATTCTACTGGTCTACTTATGGTTCAGTTAAATAGGTTTCAAGCTTCCGCTGCAGATACACATTTGTTTAGCTTTCCAAGATCCAGGCGTCCTGAGAAGAATTATTCTCGCATTGCTCTTCTGTGGAACTGTAAAACTGCATGCGATTTAGTTGTATGTGTATTCCATCTCCAAAACAATTTAGCCTGCCTAAACCAGAGGTTTGATATTCTGCCGAGATATGCCTATGTGATGCCTCGAGATCATCAGTTATCACAGATAAATCAGAAAAAAAGCCATTGTAAGTGTATTTCATATGCATTTATGAGACACAAGCCAGGTATTGAACAATATAAAAAATAATCATGCACAAAAATCTGGAGCTACACCCAAAACATGTAATTATTTGAGGGAAATATTTTTACAATTTTGTTTTTAGGGCTAAATATGTGCTACATTGAAATGTTAATTAGGCTGCACGCACAAAGACGTCTTTAAATATGTAACTAACATAGAACCTTTATATATGAAGTTCAAGTGTCTGCAAAGTAAATAAAACATCAACATATTATATAAACTTACCAACATTAAAAGGACCGTACCCAACAACATAGCCAGTACAATGCTATATAGTAACAGTTTTGGTGCCATGAGTCCAACTGCCGTAATTTACACTTTTCTCCTGCTGAAATCATGCTGTTTCATGTATAGAAATGAAGACACTGCAAGCTGCTTGTGTGAGGAATCATGTTGGATCATAGAACTGCCTCCAGGTCAGAGGTCAGAACAGGAAACAGGAAGTATAAGCATAATCAATACACAACATCTCCCTTTTTTAACATTCAATACAAACGTAGTAAACAATTAACCTAAAACAGATCCAGAACAGTCACAAACATAGCATGCTGAGTGACTGGTAGGTACACTACAGATTGAGTCTATCTGGCGGTCTTGAAACTCGACCGCTATGCAAGGCCACAGAGATTTTGCCTGGGGAAGGTCGTGCGGCTCCAGTAGGCATTGATACAGAGCCACCCTCCCTCCTGGCTGGGGTGTTCGGCACAGACAAACTTGATGGTACATGTGGCTGTATTATGTCATTCTCAATGTATCCTTCTGAAAGGACAGCAGTATTCCCTCCACTTTGCGGATGCCGTCCAGGAGCATTGAGTACCTTGGGAGGAGCACGTGCAGGAGGCACATAGGCTTGTATGGGGAGTCGCTCCGCTCTTCGCAAGGCCACCCGATTGCGGCGGTAGAGACTGCCGTCTACATCCACAAGATATGAGCGAGGGGCTACACGCTGAACACAGGAACCCAGTCTCCAGCGACCAGTCCTGTCACCAGGAAGCGGCTTCATACGGATTGGCTCTCCAATGCTTAGTTCAGGTAAGTCCTTAGCAGACACATCATAAGACAGTTTGGCAATCTGTTTCTTCCTTCGCAGTTTCTCTAGGACACCTGTAACCACACAAGGTTCAAGTAATTTGTTGGCCACAGGCAATAAAGTTTTCAGTCTCCTTGACATTAAGCGTTGCGCAGGACTACTGTCCATGCCTTCGGATGGGGTGTTCCTCCAATGTAGAACGGCTTTCCACGGGTCAGTACCATCATACTTGGCCTTCTTACAAATATTATTCACAATCTTGACAGCCGATTCCGCTTTGCCATTCGCTTGCGGGTGCCGAGGCGATGAGGTAACGTGCTCAAATCCCCAATCTGCAGAGAACCGTCTGAATTGCTCACATGCGAATTGAGGTCCGTTATCTGAGATAACTCTATCCGGCTGGCCATAACGTGCAAACTGTACTTTACAACGCCTGATTGTAGTATCAGCAGACAGGTCAGGAAGTAGCTCAATCTCCCAAAAGTCAGAATAGTGATCAACAATTAGCAGAAAATCTTGCCCAGCATAATTCAATAAATCCATGCTTACAATTTGCCACGGCCGGGTGGGCAGCAAATGCGACATCATGGGTTCTTTCTGTTGTGCCTGTGCATATTCATTGCATGCCGAGCAATGGCTAACAAAGTTTTTCATTTCATTCTGCATGTTGGGCCAGTATAGGGTATCTCGTGCTTGCCTATAGCATGCTTCTCCACCAATGTGACTGGCATGAATACGTGTCAGCATCTCTGATCTTAAAGATTTAGGAATGATGACCCTCGGCCCCTTGTATAGTATGCCATCCTGAATGCCGATTTCATCTCTGAAGGTCCAATATTCTCTTGCAGTTAATGGCACCTCCTCCTTGGAATCAGGCCAACCATCCAGAACAACATATTTAAGAGCTTGCAAACTCTCATCGGTTTCAGTGTGCTGTTTTATCTGAAGCAATCGTTGGTCCGTGACGTTCAAATAGTCTGAATGATTAATCTGTGACAGGACATCCAGGTCCTGTTGAACATTGCAAACTGTGTGTTGTGAATAGTCGGGTGCACCTCCAGCTGCTGTAGCTCTGCTAAGAGTGTCACTAATATACATTTCCGGGCCAGGCTTGTAGACAACATTTAGGCAATAGTTTTGTAGTGTGAGCAACATGCTCTGTAGGCGTTTGGCCGCACACAAAAGAGGTTTCTTGAAAATAGAAATCAAAGGCTTATGGTCAGTTTCCGCCGTGATCTCGTCGCGACCATAGAGGTAGTGGTGAAAGCGCTGGCAGGCAAACACTATACTCAGACATTCCTTTTCTATTTGAGCGTAGTTTTGTTCAGTAAGAGTCAGTGCTCTTGAAGCAAAAGCGATAGGCTGGCCAGCTTGCAATAGGCAACACCCAAGTCCAGTTTTGCTTGCATCACTTTGAATAGTTACAGGAGTAGTAACGTCATAGTACTTCAGGACAGGTGTATCTGTGACCAAACGTTTGATATCCTGCACTGCATTATCATGCTTAGGAAGCCAATGCCAAACAGCATCCTTGTCCAGAAGCCTTCTCAATGGCTCGCAGACCTCTGAGAGGTGAGGTAGGAATTTTGCCAGGTAGGTAACAAACCCAATGAAGCGCTGCAGGGATTTCACATTTTCCGGCTGTGGCATATCCAGTATGGCTCTGAGTTTGTCTGGGTCAGCCTTCAAACCCTCCCAGGATAGGATGTGTCCATGGAAGCGGACCTCTTTGACCTTGAATTGCAGCTTTTTTATGCCAAGTCTTAATTTTACCTGCCTACAACGATCCATCAGTTCCAGCAGTTTGCCATCATGATCTTGCTCTGCTTCCTCATCTGTGTCCCCACAGCCAACCACAAGGATGTCATCAGCTATTGGTTCGACACCACTGAGTCCAGTCAATAGTTCATGTTGTTTACGTTGATACACCTCTGGTGCAACTGATACTCCAAAAGGCAATTTGAGCCATCTTTTCCTGCCCCAAGGAGTCCAGAAGGTTGTCATGTAACTACTTGCAGTATCCAGTTTACACTGTAAAAATGCATCCCGGGCATCAACAAGCGTGAACAGACGCGCTTTAGGCAGCTTGTACAAAACATCCTCGAGCGTTGGCATGATGTAGTGAGATCGCCTCAGTGCCAGATTCAAGAATTTGGGATCTATGCATATTCTTAGCTTATCAGGCTTCTTTACAATAACCATGTTACTTATCCAGTCAGTTGGGTCAGTCACTGGAGCCAGGTGTCCATCGGCCTCATATTGGTCAAGCTGCGCCTTGACTGCCTGTTTTAACGCCACTGGCACATTGCGTGGTGCACATTGGACTGGAGGGACACTCAAATCAAGGTCAAAATGAACTTCCCCTGGTACGGATTCTACTGGCCCAGTAAACACATCACTAAATTCTTGTAACAGCCGATGTTTTGTCAAGGGCCCTTTGGATTGATTGTCTATCACGTTGAGCTCTGCAGGGACGGAGAAATGTATCAGCCCTAGACGCTCACAGGTTGAGCCTGATAACAGTGGCTTTTGGCGGGCCTCCACAATTTCAAACTCTAGCTTGTGTCTCTGTCCACGTAAGACACATTCAGTCCTGAAGAGTCCTAGAGATTTCATAAGCTCACCAGAGTATAGCTTTAGTTTGGTGTCACTTGGCAGTAGATGTGCGTCTGGCGCTAACATCATTTTGTCTTTTAAACACATTACATCACACGTTGCTCCTGAATCGAGCTGACAGGATTGGGGTCTATTATTTAAACGTAAAGTGACGAACCATTTCTTTCCTCTGGATTGCACAGCGCCGATCACTTCACTGCTGTATAGAACTTCAGCGGAGACTGTCTCTTCCTCATATGCAGATGCGTTCTCCACGGTGTGTAATTTTCCAATCGATGGCTGTCGTCTACTTGACAGACAAACATTAGCAAAATGGTTTGTTCTTCCACAAGACCTACAAGACTTCCCATAAGCTGGACACTGCTCTTTAATTCTTTGATGCACAGTCCCACAGTATTTGCATGCTGTAAGGTTGGCAGCGTTTGCTCTAATCAGGCGGCGTTGCTGCGGTTTGCTTATGTTATAACGCTGCATTGCAATGTTTATGCGGTCGGTCCTCTGTCTGTCCTGTTCCATGACTTTCAGACGTCTGTCAGTGAGCTCTGCTGTACGGCACGTTTCAATGGCTATGTTTAGAGTTAAGTCATGTTCTCTAAGGAGGCGCCTGCGTGCGTTCTCACTAGCTATGCCCAAAACAATTTTGTCTCTTATTAATTCATCTTTGAGAGCTCCATATTCACAAGTTGCTGCCTTTTCTCTCAGGCGTGTAACAAAGTTATCAAAAGATTCTCCCTCTTCTTGTTTGCAGCACCCAAACACATACCTTTCGTAAATTATGTTTTTAGCAGGTTTGAAATAAGCTTCCAGTGCTTGTAGAATTGCTGTAACATTTTCTTGCTGCTCCGCTGTGAGGTTCACATTGAGTTTATACACATGCCTGCATTCACTGCCCATCACTCTCCTCAGAGTTGCTGCCTGCACTGCTGCAGATTTCTCATTCAAGCCTGTAGCCAGGGAATAATCTTCAAATTCAGCTCTGAAAGATTCCCAGTTGCTGCTCCAATCTCCATTCATTCTCATCTCCTCTGGGGGAGGTATGCAATTCATTGCAGCCATATTGCCAGGAAGCCTCTGAGCTCTCAAATAGAAAAAAGAAAAAAAATCCACAAGGAACAGTCTTAGTCCACAGTTCACAAACCTGTGTAGTTTCCCAAAGCTGCTGAGCTCCAGACAAGAGGCTCAGTCCTGATTTTAGTTACTTCTGACACCATGTTTCATGTATAGAAATGAAGACACTGCAAGCTGCTTGTGTGAGGAATCATGTTGGATCATAGAACTGCCTCCAGGTCAGAGGTCAGAACAGGAAACAGGAAGTATAAGCATAATCAATACACAACACATGCCCCCAGCACTCTATGCCATGATCCTTCCTTCCCACTACCGCTCCCTTTACACAGTCAAACCTACCTCACAGCACAGACCCATCAGACCATAAAAATAAGTTGGAGACCCAACAGCCATTCTTATCCTTTGGTCCCAAAAATGTTTATGGTGACCCTAACTGCAGTGAACAGAGGTGTTGTTAGTGGGGACTCAAAGGCCTAAAACCATGGATTTGGCATTGTAAGATAATTAATCCCTTTGCTACTGAGATCGAGATATCTCAGACTTCAAAGGCACTATCAAAATAGCTCGATCTGCAGCCCAAATGCAAATTAAATTATTTTTCTGCAAACGAATTTCGTTTGCTTTTGGGCTGTAGAAGGTGCCCCCAAAGTTTTAGCCCTGTGGGCATAATGCCCACAGGGCTAAAACTGTAAAATCAGCTAAAGAATGCCTGAAATCGGACATTCAGCAAGCCGATGCAAGGGGAACAAAAATGTGCTGCAACAGTAGCTCAGTTTGGCAGTAGATACATATCTTCATCGTGAGTTTAAGCAGTCTACAAAATACCTCAATTGCTGGGTTGCCAGTAGGGATGAGCCGAACACCCCCGTGTTCGGTTTGCATTCGAACTCGACAAATTTCAAAACTTTGAGTTCGAACGCGAACACGAACTGAACTCAATGCAAGTCAATGGGACTCAAAAGTTAGATTTTTAGAGTGCCCTGCAAGAGGGCATATATGCAAGATATTTTCCATAAAAGGTGTATGGGGGTCCGGGTAGTGCCCTGGGGGACAGGAAACAAGGAAAAAAAGTTTAAAAAAAAAAGGTTTTTAAAGGAACAGTGAGTTTTCCATGGAATAAGGGTTAAAAACAAAAATGAAAAATATCGTGCCTAGGAGGTCCCCATAACCTGCCCGTGAAGTGGTGGATTTGTAGGATGTATAGAAACATTTAAAAACAAAAAAATTGTTTATTCATAAACAACTGCTTGGGGCGGCAGTCTGTATTAAAAAAGGAGACATTTTAGGACACGCAGAACAAGTTTAGTGATTTTTTTGGCTAAATTATGGTGAAACTTATGAAGGCTTTGGATGAAAGTAACAATAGGTGCTTTAAAATTGGGCCTTTAGTGTCGGCAACAGTGTCGTCACACCGTAACCCCTCTGTGGTATTGTGGAAGAGGGCAGGGTTGGACCCTGCGGTCCAAAAAATTTAAATGATATACATCTGGTAATATAAGCGTCAGTGTCAGTGCAGCCAAATATTGTGCCTTTGGTGGCAGCAAGTGCCTTCACACCGTAACCCTTTTGTGGTATTGTGGAAGAGTGCAGAGTTGGACCCTGCGGTCCAAAAAAATTTAAATGATATAAATCTGGTAATATAGGCGTCAGTGTCAGTGCAGCCAAATATTGTGCCTTTGGTTCCCAGAAACCTCCTATAAGTCAGTGAGACCCCCTGATGGGTGGCAGTGAGAACACACAGATTACAACAATTCCCAGATATTTTGTAGAAATGAGACCCCCACAATTGCTGGTGGCAGTGAGAACACAAAGATTAGAACAATTCCCAGATATTTTGTATAAATGACTGATCCCCACAATTGCTGGTGGCAGTGAGAACATAAAGATTAGAACAATTCCCAGATATTTTGTAGAAATGAGACCCCCCCCCATAGCTGCTGGCAGACTGGCAGTGAGAATGCACACTAACAATCTCCTCTCAAAAAACACGCGCTGAAGGCTGTGTGAAGCCTTATATAGTGTGCTGCGGGACTTAGCTCTGTGAGCCCATGAATGGGCAAAATTTGCCCAATCAGGACTCTGAGCCATGATTGGCATAGTCTTGCACCTGTCTTGCACCTAAACTGTGGTCAAGTGCAGGCTGTAGACAATTACAAGCTTCAGGCCAGTGAAAAAGTGCATTGTGGTCCATTGTGCTGCATTGTGGGCGAACACGCGGAAATGTTCGTAGTTCGCGAACATGCGAACTGGCGATGTTCGAATCGAACTCCGAACACATCGAACCGAACAGCTCTTCCCTAGTTGCCAACAGATCTATAGCCAATAAGAAGCAGAGTCATCTGACCACATGACCTTGACCACAGTGTTAATAGTGGGAACAGAGAGGAGGCAGCAGTTCTATACTCTTCAATAATTTGACCATACCGGCTGGAAAGTTTTTTTTTTTATCTCAGTCGTTTTGGAATCGCCATATTGGGAGTTACCTTGTTTAATGGAAGCCTACAAAACATCAAAAAAAAATTGAAACATGAGCAAAATAAATGTTTGGCAGCTTCCTTTTACTGCTTTATAATAATCTTTTATAGCACCTTGTGGTTCTAGTGGGAAATGAAAATGATATGAACTTTCCTTTATTGCGTGAGAGTTTCCAGATTTCTTTCACCTGGAAGACCAAAATAACCGTTAACATTTTAGCCACTAGCTGAACTTCAAGGGATGTTTATGCCTGCAAGAAGATGTGAAACGTCAGGGGGGTGTTTTGCACCTGGCACCCATCGATCGTTCTTGTTTTCTGATCCTCCAATATATATTTCGTCATATACGCAGTTAATGCTGAAAGATAACTCCAGGCAGTAACCTCTGGAGCCAAAAAAACTAATTAGAAACGTGCTGTGCATTATGGGATACACTGTGCATTATTAGTAATTCAGTCCACCAAATGCATATAATGGAATGGGTAGCTGTAATTTGTGGTCTACATATTTGTGAATTACTTTTTCCAATCAGTTCTCTCTTGGATTGGGCGAGAATTATGGGAAACGTGCTTTTCCAAACATCAGCAGTGCCAGATATTGATATTGTTTATGGGTTATCGGTACACCATGGCCAACATTATTTATTTATTTATAAAGTATTTTACCAGGAAGGATACATTGCGATTTCACCAGTTTTCAAGTATGTCCTTTAGCATTTTTTCAAACCAGAGCAAAAAATATTTAAGAGCCACCAGTTTTTAGTTCTTAATTCTCCACTGATGAATGACAAATCATGATACATTTGCACTTGCCCGGCCTGTGATACAATTTTACACCACATCGCAACTTTACATCAAAGCACAAGATCACAACCAGACCCATTTTTAGTCCATGTCCTGTATAATTTAATTACTTCTTGCCCTAGGAGCAGGACGTTGGTTCATTCCAGTCTGCGGGACTGGCACCTCCATAAGGCAGATCAGGCTTCTGCCTTATGGTGTCCTAGCAGGAGGAAGAAAAGTCTGTGATCCCTCCCAGTTCAGCAAAGCCATTAGAAGATTGAAGACTGTAGAACACGGGGAGTAGCGTCTGGTGAAACTGCACATTTTCTCTCCTCGCACAGACACTCAGTGGTCCCACTCCCTCCCCATGCATGCTCTGCAAAGACACTTGGCAATGAGCATGCAATGCCACCTGATGCTCCCTGCCATACTGGAAAATAATCCACCTGAGATTAATATTTTCTCTTCACTATACAATGTACTGTCACACATAGAGTTTATTGAGCAAACATCCAAAAATATTATTTTTTTCCTGACTGTGTGGCATTGACCATAGAATGGAGTCTACTCCTAGCATTGTATTGTGTGGGATGTATTCAAAGGACATCACCAGGGGGTAGACTAGAAGGCCCTATTATATTCTTCGTGAAATTTGTTTTGCGCAGCGCAAATTTATTAGCGCGCATTGTCCAGCATTATCGAGCGAAAATTAACGTGGTATACCGATCCGAACGCATTTTTTCATCCGTCAAAAAATAACGTTTGTAAAAACGACGTGCAAAACGAAGTGTAATACGCGCGCAGTAACGTTGCGTAACTAAATCAGACTGTTTTTTTCACGGGATTCAGCCAATCAGAATTAAGAACCTTAATTGACATCAATTTACCTTAATTGACTCACTAAAGTTTTTGCACCTGTCAAAGTAAATCTGAGTATACATCCTGCAGCAATAAGAAAAAAAAATATGCACAAATTCACAATTTTTTTGTTTGGGTACGTGTAGAATGTGTAGCTATACTGTGCTGTATTTTTTTTTCGTGCTGGTGTTTTTCGTTTCGGCAAAAACGTTCCGATTTGCAGTTACCACCAGCTTTTCAAAGACGTTAAAATTATGCACGCAAACGTCGTTCGTAAAAAGATGTGCATTGATTGAAATACCATCCGCGTACCAGCACACGAACGAATTTGCGCTCACAATGTTAAGTATAGGATGCGCACAGTTCATCTCGCTCGCGCAGGTCCATCCATGTTAAACAATAACGCACATCGTTTGCGCGAACGTTGTAATACGACGTTCAGCGCAAAGGGTTTTGCCCTTTGTGCAAATGTGCATTTGCGCACGCAAAACGCACTGCACAAAGAATGTAATAGGGGCCGAAGTCTTTTAAGCTCCCTGTCACATCTCATTCAGCAGCCATCTCTTATCTCCTGGACTTCAGAATAGACCTCCTGCAGCCTTATCTAAACATTCACTACATTGACTGTTAGCTATTGTACTGTAGAAGCTAAACCACAGCAGTAAAGTAAAACATTTGCACAGTTTTTGGTAAATGTTACACCATGGGAAAATTTCACAAAAATGGAAACAGGAGATAATTCTTTTTTACTTTATTTTTACGTTTTACATGCAATTACTTCAAAGAAGGAACATAGCAGAATGTGTTTTATGGTGTGGTTTTGTTTGTAATGTACAAGTAAACTAGTTACAGTTTTGTTGGTCTTAGTGTCTGTGACGGAAGCCTCTGCTACCTTTTGAGGGATTTGGATTCCAGGTGTCAGAGACTGGCTGGCGCGAGCACTCACAGCATTGCCTGCACTACATATGGACTTTGTGTCCTTTGGAGAAGAGCAGATGCCAGCCTCATGCCCACAGACTATGGATGATTATGGCAAGGACTATACATGGAGAATTTGGGTATTGCCATGCTGTATGTGATTTGTTTCAAATGCATATTTGTGTGTAGCAGTTCTTAAAGTTGTTCGTTTGTATTAGTCTAACCTGCCCCTCTGATTGTGCTGGACAGATACTGTTATCACACTGGGGAGGAGGATGATACTCAGACAGGAGAGTGTTATTGTTCTATACCCCTCCCAGATAACAAACATACACTGTGCAAACTGTATTAACATACTGTCTGTCTGTAAAATAAAGTTATCCATTCCTGCTTTTACAAAGGATCAAGTCTCACTTGTAGTGTGTGTTGAATCTTGGCTTCGCTTCACTGGGGAATCTCTCTGCATTGTCAGGGCTACGAGTCTGGTAGTCCAGAAGGTGACTGTGGGTCTCCTGGCATGGTTCTGATACAGGGCAGGGACGGACGAATAACGGCTGGTTCTGGTTCTGGAATTTTGGACAGAACCCTGTACATTCCCATTACAGTGTCCCTTTAATCTTTTCTGTGATGCTGTATGGGACTTGAGTTTTGCAATTTACGTACCTGCTCCCACCAGTACTATTGCTCCTGTCAAAGTCAATCTGAGCATATATACTGCAGCAATAATACATGCACATACAACTCCATTTTATTGGTTTGGTATGTGTAGAATGTGTAGCTATACTTTGCTGCGTATTTTTTTTTGGGCTGGTGTATTTGGTTTCGGCCAGGTTGATAGAATTTGCCATTAACACCAGCTTTTAGGAGTTGCTAAAATTATGCGCGCAAAGGCTGTGCGTTACTAACTGCGCATAGATTGTAATACCATCCGCGTACCAGCGCAAAACCGTATTTGCGTTCACAATGTTAAGTATAGGACGCACGCAGTACAGTACGCTTGCGCAGGGTTCGCGCAGGTTCACCTGCGGTAGACGATTACGTTCGTTTGTTGCACTGACAATGTAATACGACGTTCAGCGCAAAGGGTTTTACCCCTCGCGTTAATGTTTTTTTGCGCCGGCGCAAGCGTTTGCTCGAAGATTGTAATTCGGCCCTAAATGTTTAATTTTTGCTTTCTTCATTTTTTAACCCATTTGTTGTTTGATCATTTCATTTTTAATGATATGGTCCTGTTACACTGTAGTATTTGATATCTATACCCTCTTTAAACGTGAGTAAAACATAGAAAAAACTAAGAGGAAAAATTAGTGATCGCTAATTTCTCCTTTGCTTCCCAGTTTCACATCCAGATCGCGGGGCAGGTGCTGAGTCCAGCAGCCTGTCCCTGTAGTGACCGCTAGGCTCGCAGGTGCTGGGGGCAGCGGTAACGCGCTGTCCCAAGCATCTGCTCCAGCAGGAAGCAGGCTTCTCCAGTAGGATCTCGCCTCTCCCTAGATCCTGCTGATCGTCAGAGTGATCGCAGAGGGAGACTGGGGACATTTTTTCCCCAGTCTCCCACTGCTCCTGGCAGCCAGAAGCAGCAGATCGGGCCGCAGTTCTCGCTGCAGAATGAGAGGCGAGTATTTGTTTTTTTGGGGGGTGTTTCAGCTTCAGCTTCTGCTAGTGCTAACTGATTCTGCAGTAGCTTTTTGTTTGCCAGAAGGTTACCCTTCTATACAGAAAAATAGATTTCTTATCTTTTTCACTTAGGCTAGGGTCAGACTAACGCATTTTTCACGTTGTCCGTGAAAATGTGCGTTCGAAGAATGGACGTATTTTTTCACGGAATACGCAATAGCGGTCATACTATGCGCAGTTTCATCCGTGATTTTGTACGGATCATCAATAAAACACTTCTTGCATCTGGACGTTATGTTGGCCGGACATTAGCAGCGTCTGATGTCTCCAATTCACGCACACACGCCTCTAGCGGACGCAGCGCACTCTGTACGTCAGTACTAGTGGTTTAACGTTCTCGAAAAAATGCGTTCATTTTCCACTTGCGTTGCGCAGCCGGACGTTTGTGCGACCGTACTTCGTATATTGGCCGTCATTGCCCGGCATCTGCTGCTAGCACGGCCGTGATTAAGTGCGCCAGAACGCGCGTTCGCACTGCCTCAGTCTGACCCTAGCCTTAATCTCAAAGTTTTGTGTGTAGGTTGCTCTTTTTCGTGGGTGATGCTGATTTTTTTTACTTATTTTGGTGGGCTGCTTTACAATCCGAACAGAGACAAAATTATTCATTTTCTATGAATAATATAAAATGTGTTTCAGAACAGAAAAAGGGTGAATCATGAATGCAGATTATTATACACAAACAAGTCAAACAGATGGCATCTGTTATTTATATAGCATCCACAGGATATAAAGCATAGGTACTGCTTGCCATGTAGGCATAGACCATATTTCATCTTCTGTTGTAATGCACAGGGAAATCATTGACTCTTTCATTCCCACTAGGTTTAGGACAATTTGGTTCAATGTCGGAATCGCTTTCCAAATCCATTATTGTAAGGTTATTGTAATTTAAAGTTCTTTTTCTTATAATAAACTAAACCCTTAGACAAATACATTAAATAACTGCATCATAAATTGCTGAAATGTGCATAATGTAATATATTCCTCAATTTATAGAGCAGTAATTTGTTTACCAAGGCATTGATTAACGAATGTCTCATCATTTTACAGGTATACCTATCACTGCATGATAAAAGTCCTCAGGGGCCACGATATTAAATGAAAAAAGTTATCTGTTTAAAATATGCTTTGGGAAGTGAAAATAGCAACGTTTTTTTGTTTGTATTTCTGCATGAAACCACACTTTCTGATGGTATACTGCCTACAAATATTACTTGTTTCTCAATGAAAAGGGAAAAAAACTACAACTCAATTTCATCTCAATACATCATCTTTCAGGTATAGAATGCGTTTCACATATTATTTGTTTAATGCATTCTATAAATATTGATTTGAATATAATTAGAATACCGGTTGAGATAACAAAAAACAAAAAAAAACGTTATTCCCTCTTAAAGTTCTCACGTTAAGGGTTATTCAGAGAAAGGTGAAACTCTGGAGAGCTTTTGGAGAAGTGAAAATTCTAGGTCAAAATAGCCAAACCAGAAAAATCCTCCCATTTATCTCACTTTCAAAATCGGCTATATTGACCCAGAATTTTCACTTGACCAAAATTTCTCCAGAGTTTCACCTTTCTCTGAATAACCCTGATAATCTCTAAATTACAAGGTTCTGCAATTTATTCTGTTCATAAACTCTGAGTTATAGTAAAATGAATTGGGTTGTGCTGCAGTAATTTTTGTCAACCACTGCAAACCTGACCAGAGATAGGAGGAAACAATAAGGCAATATTACAAAGCTGGCGCTACGATTACAACAGGCCTGGAAGAGTTAGCACCAGCTTTGTAATACTGCCCTAAGAAGGGTAAAAACTTTCAAACACCACCCTGCCCTATATTTGTTAAACTCAATCTGAGCTTGTCAGGCCAGACTTTAGCCCAGAATTTCCTAAACCTCTCCTCAGGAGTCAGGACCCGCTAACAGGCCAGGTTTGCCAGATATCTGAAGCACGGCATAGGTGATATGATTTGCTGCTCAGCGATAGCAGGATTCAGTCTGCATTTCCACAAGGTGATCCTTAAAATCTGACCCTCGAGTAAACACGAAGCAATTCAATTGCAAATGTTCTTAGATGTGCCTCCAAATTTTCAGCACCTCGGACATGACCGCCAAGGTGCTGCAGCTATTTCAACAGTTGGGAGTTCCAGTTTTCTTTCAGAAACACTTAGCTGCTGCGTCAGGTCTATTCACTAAAAGGCGAAACTCAGGAGAATTGGCAGGAGAAGAGAACAATCTAGACCAAATAGTTGATTTGGAAAGGGCGATAAATGGGAGAACAAATTATTATTATTATTATTATTCTTTATTTATAAAGCGCCAGCATATTCCGCAGCGCTGTACAATAAGCACAGTATAGACAGGGTTACAATACATTGAACAACATTTGACAAACAGTACAGGAGGAGATGAGGGCCCTATTCCCGTAGGAACTCACAATCTGGGAGGGTTGGGGTTGGAAACAGGAGGAGAGGACTGTAAGGTGAGAGTGATTGATGGTTGCGTCAGTGAGTTGGGTGGTAGGCCTCCCTAAATAGGAATGTTTTCAGGGAGCGTTTGAAGGAAGAGAAGTTAGGGGAAAGTCTGACAGCACGAGGGAGAGTGTTCCAGAGAGTGGGGGCTGCGCGTGAGAAATCCTGCAGTCTATCATGGGAAGAGGTGATGCGGGGAGAAGCTAGGCGCAGGTCACTGTTTGACCTTAGGGAGCGGGCTGGGGTGTATTTGGTGATTAGTGAGGACAGGTAGTGGGGAGCTGAGTTAGTGAGGCTTTTGTAGGTAAGGATAAGGATTTTGAACTTAATTCTGCAGTGGATGGGGAGCCAGTGAAGGGACTCGCAGAGGGGAGCGGCAGAGACAGAGCGGCGGGTGAGGTGAATTAGCCTGGCGGAGGCGTTCAGGATGGATTGTAGGGGGGAGAGGTGGGACAGTGGGAGGCCAGATAAGAGATTATTGCAATAGTCGAGTCGGGAGATTACCAGGGCGTGTATGAGTTGTTTTGTGGCGACAGCGGTAAGAAATGGCCGAATTCTGTAAATATTACGCAGTTGGTATCGGCAGGAGGAGGAAAGAGACTTGATGTGGGGGATGAAGGAAAGAGCAGAGTCAAGTGTAACTCCAAGACAGCGAACTTGGTTTGATGGGGAGATGGTGATACCCTCCACCGTGATCGAGAAGTCAGGAGGTGGGGCGGCATTAGAGGAGGAATAAGTAGGAGCTCAGTCTTTGACATGTTGATCTTTAGGTGGTGGGAGGCCATCCAGGAGGAGATGCCAGATAAACAGTCACTGACTTTGGAAAGGACAGGGGGAGAGAGATCAGGGGTAGAGAGGTAGATCTGAGTGTCATCAGCGTAGAGGTGGTAATTAAAGCCAAAGCTGTTGATGATTTTGCCCAGGGAGGAGGTGTAGATGGAAAAGAGCAGAGGACCAAGGACAGAGCCTTGAGGTACACCAACAGATAGAGGCAATGAGGAGAGGAGTTACCAGCAAAGGACACACAGAAGGACCTGTTGGATAAATAGGAGTCAATCCAAGCAAGTGCAGTGTCACCGAGACCCAGAGAGTTGAGGGTCTGTAGAAGGAGGGGGTGGTCAACAGTGTCAAAAGCAGCCGAGAGGTCAAGCAGGATGAGAATAGAATAGTGGCCGTGTTTTTTAGCAGTTAGGAGGTCGTTGGTGACTTTGGTGAGGCAGTTTCAGTTGAGTGTAGGGGACGGAAGCCAGATTGCAGGGGGTCAAGTAGGGAATTGGAGGACAGGAAGAGGGAGAGGCGGTTGAAGACTAGTTTTTCTAAGAGCTTAGAGGTAAAGGGAAGCAGGGATACAGGACGGTAGTTGGATGGAGAGTTGGGATCTAGGGATGGTTTCTTTAGTAAAGGGGTAACTAGCGCGTGTTTGAAGGCGGATGGAAAGGAGCCAGTGGAGAGAGATAGGTTGAAGATGTGTGTGAGAGCAGGGGTGAGGGAGGAGGAGAGGGGAGGAATTAGATGTGAGGGAATGGGTCGAGCGGGCACGTGGTGAGATGTGAGGAGGACAATAAGGAATTGACTTCCTCCTCAGTGGTTGGGAGGAAGCGGCAGAGGGTGCAGATGGGACCTGTGGGAGTGGAGGTGGCAGATAACTATCTTGTGTTGGGATGTTGCTTCTGATAGTTAAAGTTTTACTGAGGAAGTAGTCTGCCAGCTCTTGAGCGCTGAAGGCAGCTGAGGGGGGGAGGTGCAGGTGGGTAGAGGAGGGTGTTGAAGGTGGACCAGAGCCGTTTAGGGTTGGAGGACAGCGTAGATATAAGAGATGAGAAGAAGGATTGTTGGCCAAGTGGAGGGCAGAGGTGTATGACCGGAGAATAAACTTGAAGTGAACAAAATCAGCTTCAGAGCGGGATTTCCTCCAGGCACGCTCTGCGGTGCGGGAGCATCTTTGCAGGTAGCGAGTCTGGAGGGTGTGCCAGGGCTGAAGCTGGCGGCGTGGGGCCTTACAGAGTCGAAGAGGAGCAAGAGTGTCTAGAGCAGAGATAAGCGTAGTGTTGTAGTGATTAGTGGCAGCATCAGGGCAGGTGAAGGATGAGGTATGAGGGAGGTGGTGAAGTAGGTTGGAGAATTGATGGGGGTCCACAGCCTGTAGATTCCTCCGAGTGTGTGTGCGGGGTGGGGGAGCAGGGTGTTTAGGAAGTCCAGATAGGTTGAAAGAGAGAAGGTGGTGGTCAGAGATGGGGAAAGGGCGACAGTTGAACTCAGAAATGGAGCAGAGGTTGGAAAAGACAAGGTCAATAGCGTGACCATCGCGGTGGGTAGGGAGGAGGGAGGATTGTGTGACCAGAATTTTCACTTCTCCTGTCATTCTCCTGAGTTTCACCTTTAGGCTAGGGTCAGACGAACGCATTTTTCGCGTTGACCGTGAAAAAAGTTTTTTCACGGAATACGCGATAGTGGTCATACGATGCGCATTTTCGTCCGTGATTTTGTACGGATCATCAATAAAACACTTTTTGCGTCTGGCCGTTATGTAGGCTGGACATTAGCAGCGTCTGACGTCTCCTAATCACGCACACACGCTGCTAGCGGACGCAGCGCACTCTGTACGTCAGTACTAGCGGTTTCACGTTCTTGAAGAAATGCATTTGTTTGACGCTTGCGTTGCCCGGCCGAACTTTCATGTGGCCGTACTTCGTATATTGAAGCATAATAGACAGAACCATACGGCGCATCAATGGTGAATTAGCTAATAAGTGAACACGCATAAGTTTATGTCGACAATGCAGAAAAGTGCAACAGTGCTTAATATCATTTCATAATATCATCATTATTTCAAAGTGGATGTGCGTGGAATTATCCCCAAGGAAAAAGTCCAATATATAAAATAAACCATAAAACGTGCTCGAGTGCGTAATTGTCCAATACTCAAGAAAAAAGGGGGGATGTGTTGATCTTCTCTGAAGTACTGGTATCAAGTCCGTTTGTTCATCGGTGTTTCTCAGAAAAACAAGGAACATAGAAAACAATAATAGTGCAGATAATCGTAGCAGGATTGATCGAGATATTGTAACAAGAGTATAGACCACTCACATTTATAAGAGCCTACAAGGGTCCCGGCTCAAGGAAAAAAGGCCTCTGGCCATATACAGGGTGGCACTCCCCTTCTTTCATCCGTGATAGGCACTAAACGAATCAGAAAGAATCGGGAGACGACACTCCCATAGCATAATATTATATGTAGAAGATGATAAAGGCAAAAAGAAGAGCCGCACTCACCAGTTCAGGAGCCTCACGATAATGGACTCAATGGATATAGATATATATATCTCATACAGCATAGGCGCCTATTTATAAACCAGATTACTATAGTGTTATGAAGTAGTTAAATTATAACTAATAAGTAGTGAGATGCTGCCCAAAGGGGTAAGCGCAATATACAGAAAAAACAACCAAATCTGCATTAACCAAAAATGAAATTATAGATAGAACCTTTGTAGCACATCAAAAATAGATTTAAAGGTAGACTTCAACAAAGAGGTATATCAAACAAAGTGCTTCAGTCTTAAAGTGCTTCAATCTTAAGGTGACAAATATTCAATCAATGTACACATATAAAAGTGCAATGTGCCATAGAACACAGTAAAGTGCAACAATATATAAAATTCCAGCAGTGCGATGGGTATAAGAGAGTCTATAAAGTGCAACAGTGTCCGAATGTGCAAAATGTGCAAATTCAATGATATCCAATACAACAGTATGAATACCAGTGGGAAAAATTCCTTAAAATTTACTTCTCTTTATGTTCAAGCGATGCACAAATATAGTCCTCCTTTCTTGGTCTGTGTATCTCTTGCCATCTCTCAATAATGGAGAGGATAGCCAGAAAGGAGAAAAAAGTGAGAGAAAGAGAAAAAAAAGAAAAGGAAAAAAAGGATTCGAGGGGAGAGAAAAAATGAAGAAATAATCGTGCAGAAAATCCCAATTAAATATGGCAAATAAATCACTTGTAGGAATATGGAAACTCACATTTATAAGAGCCCAAAAAATCCCTGGCCCTAGGTTTAGGAGCTTCCAGCCATATAGAGGGTGGCGTATCCCTTCTTAAATCTTCAACTCTGGTTGCGATGGCTACAATAAGATAATAGACAGCGCTCCCATAGTATATTACCGTATTATGATAAAAAGAGGTGATAATGTATTGAACTCACCAGATATGGAGCCTCTTCCACACAGGCTCACTCAATACAGCGTCAGGTACACTATGGTGGATACCCAGAACCTCTTCCCAACCGTCTGAGGGACAGATATCAGGAGCTTCCAAGCGGTGGCAAGTATATATCCAAGGAGAGTAGTCAATAGAATATAAACCATATAAAATTTATTGTGTATTAAAAAATTAATTGCATATTAAAAAATGGACAGATGCGTTACCGAGACGCGTTTCGGCATTAACAGCCTTCCTCAGTCAGTATATTTAGGTGCACTATTGTCCAAAAAATCTCCAAACAGGAGCAAAAGTGAACACGCATAAGTTTATGTCGACAATGCAGAAAAGTGCAACAGTGCTTAATATCATTTCATAATATCATCATTATTTCAAAGTGGATGTGCGTGGAATTATCCCCAAGGAAAAAGTCCAATATATAAAATAAACCATAAAACGTGCTCGAGTGCGTAATTGTCCAATACTCAAGAAAAAAGGGGGGATGTGTTGATCTTCTCTGATGTACTGGTATCAAGTCCGTTTGTTCATCGGTGTTTCTCAGAAAAACAAGGAACATAGAAAACAATAATAGTGCAGATAATCGTAGCAGGATTGATCGAGATATTGTAACAAGAGTATAGACCACTCACTTTTATAAGAGCCTACAAGGGTCACGGCTCAAGGAAAAAAGGCCTCTGGCCATATACAGGGTGGCACTCCCCTTCTTTCATCCGTGATAGGCACTAAACGAATCAGAAAGAATCGGGAGACGACACTCCCATAGCATAATATTGTATGTAGAAGATGATAAAGGCAAATAGAAGAGCCGCACTCACCAGTTCAGGAGCCTCACGATAATGGGCTCAATTGATATAGCGTTGGGCACTCTTAAGGTGGAGACCCAGACCCCTTTGTCTCTACAGCATGCAGTCCGTATGTAGAGTGGAGTAAAACTAGGAGAAGGTGGCCAATAAAAGGTTATAAAACCAAATTAATTTATTAAAAATAGTAAATAATGATAAAAAGCGGACAAATGATCTACCGAGATGCGTTTTGGCTTTAAAAAGCCTTCCTCAGTCGGTATAAATACTCAATAGTGTCCATATATATTTGCAAGTAGCAGAAATAAAAGTGTTTCTGAACTGGTGAGTGCGGCTCTTCTTTTTTTATCATCTTCTACATACAATATGATGCTAAGGGAGTGTCGTCTCCCGATTCTTTCTGATTCGTTTAGTGCCTATCACGAATGAAAGAAGGGGAGTGCCACCCTGTATATGGCTAGAGGACTTTTTTTCCTTGAGCCGGGACCTTGTAGGCGCTTATAAATGTGAGTGGTCTATACTCTTGTTACAATAACTCGATCAATCCTGCTACGATTATCTGCACTATTATTGTTTTCTATGTTCCTTGTTTTTCTGAGAAACACCAATGAACAAATGGACTTGATACCAGTACTTCAGAGAAGATCAACACATTCCCCCTTTTTTCTTGAGTATTGGACAATTACGCACTCGAGCACGTTTTATGGTTTATTTTATATATTGGACTTTTTCCTTGGGGATAATTCCACGCACATCCACTTTGAAATAATGATGATATTATGAAATGATATTAAGCACTGTTGCACTTTTCTGCATTGTCGACATAAACTTATGCGTGTTCACTTATTAGTTAATTCACCATTGATGCGCCGTATGGTTCTGTCTATTATGCTTCTATCTATTTATGACACATATTTTGGTTGTTTTATATGTGTTTTTTAAACCATGTTATAGGCAGCATCTGACTATTTACTAGCACTTTACCCAACGTTTATTTAATTAGTAGGCACCCACACTGAACTGTGTATATATTTATATATACACTTTTTGTACTTCGTATATTGCCTGTCAATGGACGTCATTTGCTGCTACTACGGCCGTGATAAAGTGTGGCTGCACGCGCGTTCGCACTGCGTTCGTCTGACCCCAGCCTTAGTGAATAGACCTGTATGTTTTGGGTGGCAAATGGGATGTGAGGTCAACCAGTCAAGGACACATAACAATGGGTAATGAAGGGTAAGATCCCAGCAAGGCGTCATTATGAATAGGATTGATCACTTACAGGTATAGTCACAAAGGTGAAACTCAGGAGAATTGACTGGAGAAGTGAAAATTCTAGGTCAAAAGAGCCAAACCAGAAAAATTCTCCCATTAATCTCACTTTCCAAATCTGCTACTTGGTCTAGATTGTTCTCTTCTCCTGCCAATTCTCCTGAGTTTCACTTTTTAATGAAAAGACCTGTAAAACATGAAGCCATCAGGTTTCATAAATGAACATTGTGCTCTATATAGCACTGCTGTATGAATGATAATATGGAGATTATCGTAACATGTATAATGCTATATTGACTTATAAATTGCCTAACTACGGGTAGTTACAATGATACATGATTTCAGACTACCATGTTCATAATTAGAATTGCAGGTCAAAAACTGTTTGAATGATATATGAGATGACAAGATTATCAAAGTGTGGGGGTGGAGTAATGCAATCCCCCCCCCAAAAAAACAAATGCTAACAACTATTAAGCTGGTTCCTTTGACATTATTCCTAAGGAGCTGCAGCTGTTGTAGATGCGTAGTATATTGTATATTCTGTAGAGATAATGATTCTATTCTGGGGACATTTCTAAGAACATTCAGTTCTAAAATCACAGAAAATGATTAGCAAAGCATCCATACTCCAATTTCCTTTATACAAGTCAATGAGGGGGTAAACCATGTATAATGCTATTCATGCAGAAGGTGACAGTAGCAGCTGGGGACGTTTTAAGATTGTGAGCCACTGGAATTTGACTCTATCAGGGTTATTCAAAGAGCTCCGAATTGCTTGAGAAAGGTAAGCGAACGCTGAAAATCAGTGTTTGGTTACCTTTCTTGGCCATTCGGCTATCCAGAGAGCAGGCAATTTGCCAAATCCTGACGAATTGCCTGAACATACGGTGCCTGTTCGGTGCCTGTTCGAGGGCAGTGAAATCCCCATGAAAAAGCACTGCTTTGGCTATTCAGAGAACACAAACCAGCAGTAAAAGGTTCCCTAATGCGCTGCCATTCGGTGGTTTAATTCGGCAAGTTTATTCAGGAGAATCCCATAGGCTTCAATGTTAAAAATATTCTCGTTTTAATTCAATATCTAATAAACCGTTCATTGTAAAATTCTGCAGTAAAGAGTCTCTTTACTTTTAGATTTTTTAGGATATTTTAAGCATTTTTCTGAAATTTAATTATTTTTTTTAAAAGTCCAATTTTTTTGATTTTTTTTAAGTTTACTTATTTTTTCTGTAACAGCCCTCTTTATTATCATTCCCTGGACCTCATATGTAAATTTCAGACATTTTCGCTCAGTAGTTTCTTTGCAAACAGCGTTTCACTTTTCAATCATTCATACAAACTGTTTTCCTAATTTATTCACTGCCTCTTCTGCTGTGTCGAAGGCTGCGATCGGCTCCTGTTCGGGTTTTCCCGTGGTTTTCGGCAGGTTAATCCAGATGTTTTTGTGTGTTTTCGGCGTGCATTCGCTGGGTTTTGCGGTTCGTTTTCGTCAGGTTTGCGGCAGCTTTTCCCTGCAATTCGGGGACCCTGTGGTGTTTGCTGAATACACCGCAGGGTCACCGAAATGGGATCGGCAAAACAAACCGAATTGAAGAGAACGAAAAGTCACCGAACGTGCGCTGACTTTTCAAATCTCTTTGAATAACCCTGTATGTTTATATCTGTAAAAAAACATATTTTGCTCTAGACCAGCACATCATGAGTTACAGAGCAAGGTTTTATAAACCGGAATATCATGATTTGAATGTCTGGATTATCTAAATTAGCATATTATAAATTGCTACATACAGCAGTATATACAGATTTAAACTTCAATTTATGATTGAATACAATACAATCACTTTTAATCTTCCTGATAAATCCATGATGAGGAATAAGTCTGTCCGATCTTTCTCATCCAACACACACTTTATCCTTGAGTCTCATTACGGTTGAGTTTTTTTTTTTGAGTAAGGAATTTACAAGGAAGGATACATTGAGATTTCTCTCGTTTTCAAGTATGTCCTGGGTGGCGAGTATGTACCGTTAGGTGTCTTGTTAATTTGCAAGGATTTCGCACTTCGATCTTATTTTTATATTGAAAAGGAAAATTCTAATTCTAGCAGGAAAACACTTTACTATCTGGAATTCTCTTTTAGAAGCAGATGCAATGTGCCCTTTCGTGGACTCTCAACCCATCCCAAAGCAAAGTAAGGGCCTTATTCCGTGCTAAAATGGGGACGCTAACGTAGCGTTCAGTGAGAGATTCCAGGGCAGGCACTGTCTCAGCACCAAATTACCCAAGAATGCAGTGCTAACCGCAGTGTTACTCGCGGTAGTGCTTCCGCGAGGCTGTGAATATCACCTCCTGGAGTCCATAGGACTCCAAGGAGGGTTGCGCTTCCAGGCCGCGAGCCCTCTGCGATCTCTCTCTGGTGAGATCGTGCACCACCGCGGTGTGATCGCGGAGGGACACTGAGTACTATTTGCTGCCAGTCTCACTCTGCTCCTGGGGACAAGAAGTGGCAGATCGGGCCACCATTCTCGCCGTGGGATGAGTAATGAGTATGGCATTTATTGGGGGGTTTTAGGGGGACACTATATGATATTGCAAAAGTGGAATCTGTTAGCATCAGCTTTTAGGTGTCACTAAAATTTCAGCTTGCACATCCCTGCGGTAATTAGCGCTAGCACTTTATAATATTTTACTTATTTACCGCTAATTAACCCCTTAGTGACCGGGCGGTTTTACACGAATCCGTCAGTTCGTGACCGCTGCTGTTTTTACGTTTCTGCGCTCTTAGTGTTTACGTCAAATTTTCCTCTTACTCGTTTATGTAACCCACACATATTTTACACTGTTTTTCTCGTCACTAAATGGACTTTATAAAGATACCATTTTTTTCATCATTTCATATAATTTACTATAAAAAATATTGTGAAATATGACACACAAATTGAAAAAACACCACTTTTTCGAACTTTGACCCCCAAAATTTCTTATGTATCAACAACCGTCAAAAAAAATTAATTCCTTAGTAGTTTTTAAATTTAGTACTGAGTTTAGCAATACCCAATGTTTACATATTCCTCGCTTTTTTCCTTATTTTATGCAACAATAAGTGCAAGTAGCACTTTGCCATTTCCAAAGAGTTTATTTTCAAAACTAGTGATAGTGACATTGTAACACTGATATCTGTCACTAATTCCTGAATAACCCTCCACATATACATATTTTTTTAAAGTACACAAATCAAGGTATTAAACTTGGGGTATTTTGACTCTTTCCATGCAAACCATTTTACCACAAATCTATGCCAAAGTTTGAGAAAAAAAAAAAAATTTGGTGATTTTTTTTTTGAACGCAATTTAAGAATACATGTACTGTGAACTTTAAGGTTTACTGCCAAAAAGCACCCAAAATATGTTCAGCAACATCTTCTGAGTAAATTGATACCACCCAGTATAGGTATGTCGGGTCATTTGGGGGCTAAAAGGCCTTATTTGGGGGGTGCGCATTTCAGTTTTCCAACTTGGAATTTTCACATTTCGTCATCATGCACCCATGTCCTATTTGGGACATTTTTGAAGCCGGCCAAAGTAATTTACCCCCATCAAACCATATATTTTTAGAAAGGGCACACCCTAGGGTGCTTCAAAGAGTTGTATTTTAACACTTTCCATGCACTAGCTCTATGTCAAACTTTCAGGTAGTCACTTTTTGTGTTATTTTTTCACACACATTGTACTTTAGGCATGAATTGTCAAATCCAGTTATGGGTTACTGCCAAAAAACACCCCAAAATATGTTCAGCAACATCTTCTGAGTAAATTGATACCACCCATGTATAGGTATGTCGGGTCATTTGGGGGCTAATAGGCCTTATTTGGGGGGTGCGCATTTCAGTTTTCCAACTTGGAATTTTCACATTTCGTCATCATGCACCCATGTCCTATTTGGGACATTTTTGAAGCCGGCCAAAGTAATTTACCCCCATCAAACCATATATTTTTAGAAAGGGCACACCCTAGGGTGCTTCAAAGAGTTGTATTTTAACACTTTCCATGCACTAGCTCTATGTCAAACTTTCAGGTAGTCACTTTTTGTGTTATTTTTTCACACACATTGTACTTTAGGCATGAATTGTCAAATCCAGTTATGGGTTACTGCAAAAAACACCCCAAAATATGTTCAGCAACATCTTCTGAGTAAATTGATACCACCCAAGTATAGGTATGTCGGGTCATTTGGGGGCTAATAGGCCTTATTTGGGGGGTGCGCATTTCAGTTTTCCAACTTGGAATTTTCACATTTCGTCATCATGCACCCATGTCCTATTTGGGACATTTTTGAAGCCGGCCAAAGTAATTTACCCCCATCAAACCATATATTTTTAGAAAGGGCACACCCTAGGGTGCTTCAAAGAGTTGTATTTTAACACTTTCCATGCACTAGCTCTATGTCAAACTTTCAGGTAGTCACTTTTTGTGTTATTTTTTCACACACATTGTACTTTAGGCATGAATTGTCAAATCCAGTTATGGGTTACTGCAAAAAACACCCCAAAATATGTTCAGCAACATCTTCTGAGTAAATTGATACCACCATGTATAGGTATGTCGGGTCATTTGGGGGCTAATAGGCCTTATTTTTGGGGGTGCGCATTTCAGTTTTCCAACTTGGAATTTTCACATTTCGTCATCATGCACCCATGTCCTATTTGGGACATTTTTGAAGCCGGCCAAAGTAATTTACCCCTATCAAACCATATATTTTTAGAAAGGGCACACCCTGGGGTGCTTCAAAGAGTTGTATTTTAACACTTTCCATGCACTAGCTCTATGTCAAACTTTCAGGTAGTCACTTTTTGGGTTATTTTTTCACACACATTGTACTTTAGGCATGAATTGTCAAATCCAGTTATGGGTTACTGCCAAAAAACACCCCAAAATATGTTCAGCAACATCTTCTGAGTAAATTGATACCACCCATATATAGATTTGTTCTGTTGTTTTTGGGGTGCTACGCCAATCTTTGACATGTGCTTGTCAATTTTCTAATTTGACATACAGTATCTTCTTTGCTTATCTTCTTTTTAGGGGCCTTTTTACATACCCCAGTTTTATGAACGTGCATATATTTGGCAAGCTAACACCCCAAAGTATTGTAAATGGAGTGTTTTTATGCTATGGATGCATCCGTTTGCTCCAAACAAATTGGATACAGTTTGGTGGTCATTTTTCATTTTCACACCCACATCAGTTTTGGACTGTGATTTAGGAGACACTGTTGTTTGTTACTGCATGAAAACTCTCCAGGTTGTTTTCTGCAAGATCTCCTGAGTACACCCATGCCCCCCATGCATAGGTTTGCCAGGATTTTGGGAAGGTTCAAATACAATTTTTATGACTTTGTCATTAGAGTTGAAATTGAGATTATTTCTTCAGCTAGGCCTATCTTTGGTTTTGGGTCTACCGCATACCCCAGTTTGAATTATTGCCAGAAAATTGTTTATATTTGTTATGTTGACACCCCAAGGTATTGCATATGGCGTGCTTTGATGCCATGGATGCAACGGTTTTAGCCCAAAACATTTGAGAAGGTGTGTGGCGGTAATTTTTCAATTTTCAGATTTTTACGCCCACAGTAGTTTTGGACTGTGATTTAGGAGACACTGTTGTTTGTTACTGCATGAAAACTCTCCAGGTTGTTTTCTGCAAGATCTCCTGAGTACACCCATGCCCCCCATGCATAGGTTTGCCAGGATTTTGGGAAGGTTCAAATACAATTTTTATGACTTTGTCATTAGAGTTGAAATTGAGATTATTTCTTCAGCTAGGCCTATCTTTGGTTTTGGGTCTACCGCATACCCCAGTTTGAATTATTGCCAGAAAATTGTTTATATTTGTTATGTTGACACCCCAAGGTATTGCATATGGAGTGCTTTGATGCCATGGATGCAACGGTTTTAGCCCAAAACATTTGAGAAGGTGTGTGGCGGTAATTTTTCAATTTTCAGATTTTTACGCCCACAGTAGTTTTGGACTGTGATTTAGGAGACACTGTTGTTTGTTACTGCATGAAAACTCTCCAGGTTGTTTTCTGAAAGATCTCCTGAGTACACCTATGCCCCCCATGCATAGGTTTGCCAGGATTTTGGGAAGGTTCAAATACAATTTTTATGACTTTGTCATTAGAGTTGAAATTGAGATTATTTCTTCAGCTAGACCTATCTTTGGTTTTGGGTCTACCGCATACCCCAGTTTGAATTATTGCCAGAAAAGTTTATATTTGTTATGTTGACACCCCAAGGTATTGCATATGGAGTGCTTTGATGCCATGGATGCAACGGTTTTAGCCCAAAACATTTGAGAAGGTGTGTGGCGGTAATTTTTCAATTTTCAGATTTTTACGCCCACAGTAGTTTTGGACTGTGATTTAGGAGACACTGTTGTTTGTTACTGCATGAAAACTCTCCAGGTTGTTTTCTGCAAGATCTCCTGAGTACACCCATGCCCCCCATGCATAGGTGTGCAAAGATTTTGGCAAAATACAGCACCAATTGTAGAACATAAAAATGTACGAATAAAATGTAAAAGTCTGGTGCCTGTCAAACTGGGGGCTCTCTAGGGGGGCACAGGCTGTTGTCACTGAAGTGCATGAAACGCAAAATGTTTTCATACCTTCTACGTGACATTGATTTGGGGTAAATGGGGGTAGAGCAGATGGGGCTACTGCTCCAGTAGGAGCGACTTGAGGGCTTCTTTATGATGCCCTCAGCATAGTAAGTGCCCAGAATTTCAGAAATTCTGGCACATCTAGCGGGGTCCATTGCTGCCTTGCCAAGTAGGAGTCTGGCTTCGCAGCACAATGCTGATGGGCATACAGATTTGATTGGGCCACGATGTGGCCCAACAAATCATCCCCCATAAACACCTGCAAAAACTGTGTGGCGGTAAATCCTGCAACATCAATATTGATGCCAGGATTTGCCGTGAAAGGAGGGATATCTGGCCTCTGGCGATGAGGCACTACCCACTCCTCAGCTGGAGCTGTGCGTCTCCTGCTGGCAGGTGGTGACCCAGGATCTGCATCAGAAACATCACTAGATACATCAGCCAGCGTAGATAATGTATCTAGCGACGTCTCTGAGCAGTTAGCGGGGTCGAAATCAGGGTCTGAGTCTGACGCAGATGCCTCAGATTCTGACGCCAGGATGGCATATGCCTCCTCGGCGCTGTACACCCTCTCAGACATTATATATAATAGATTATAAAATTTTATAATTATTAGATATATATAAACGGATTGTTGGTTCTTAGAAGAACCGTTGGGTTTCACAAGAAAATACAAATAAACACCTAAATCTCTCTAAATCCCTCTAAACCTGCCTCAATTCTTCTAAATCTCCCTAAAATCTCTCTAAATCTGCCTCAATTTTTCTAATCTCACTAAATCTCACTAAAATCTCTAACCTGTCAAATCTGATCTCTCTCTCTCGCTCACCAAAACACAAGTGAGGAGAGGGAGGGAGAATCACAGAGGTCAGAGACAATATTTACAAAATATTGACCTGACCTGACAAATTAGAAATTTATTTTTGATTTTTTCTAACTTCTGATTGGATGTTGCTAGCCTGCCTCTCTGATGAGGCAGGCTAGGAACATCCCACTCAGCCCCAAGATGACCCTGCCCTTAGAACCCTAACCCTACCCCTAACCCTAACCCTATCCCTAACCCTACCCCTAACCCTACCCCTACCCCTAACCCTACCCCTAACCCTACCCCTAACCCTACCCCTAACCCTACCCCTAACCCTACCCCTACCCCTAACCCTACCCCTACCCCTAACCCTACCCCTACCCCTACCCCTAACCCTACCCCTACCCCTAACCCTACCCCTAACCCTACCCCTAACCCTAACCCTACCCCTAACCCTACCCCTAACCCTAACCCTAACCCTAACCCTACCCCTAACCGTCATTTTTATTTATTTTTATTTTTATTTTACTTTTTTTTTCACTTTTTTTTCACTTTTTTTTACACTTTTTTTTACTCTGCTGGGTGCCTTGATCCCTCGAGGCACCCAGCAGAGCACCTGATCACTGATGTGATCGTTTTTGTACTGAGTGCCACGATACCTCGTGGCACTCAGTACTTCCTGCCGCTACCGGAAGTGATCGCTCGGGGGAGCGATCACGGACGGACCGGCGGCAGGTAAGCATATTGCAAGGATGCCTCGATGTCGAGGCATCCTTGTAATATACTCAGAGCAGCTGGAAGCGATCCGATCGCTTCCAGCGCTCTCTAGAAGTGCCGGGCACCTCTCCGGTGAAACCGGATGTTGATCGCTCCCGGGGAGCGATCACATGGTGCCCCGGCACTTCTAAACACCATTGCACGGCTGCCTGGACTCCCAGGCAGCCTGCAATGGCGTTTGAGCTGCTGGAAGCGATCCGATCGCTTCCAGCGCTCAAAAAACGGCAGGACGTACCATGTACGTCAGCGGGTCTAAGAGAGACCCGCTGCAATGACGTACATGGTACGTCCTCGGTCCTTAAGGGGTTAAAGAATGCGCCCCCATGTTAAGTATAAGATGCGCAACGTACAGTAAGTTCACGAAAGCTAGCGGAATCACTGATGCACTAAGTGTTTTTTGGTAGGTTTAAGGGGTTATTCAAAGAGCAGTGAAATTTCGGTGCTCTTTCGTTCAACGCACTTTGGTGTGATTCGGCGATTCGACTTCGCCAACCCTGAATAGTGAATTCAGTTTTCACTGCAGGGTCTCAGAATGGGAGCCGCCGAATTCTCTGGATTAGCAATTTTTACATTTATGATCGCTATTTGCAACTTAATTGGTGGGGCGCTGGGCCCATCATGCATAAGGCCAAGCCTCCACGGTACAATGACTATAAGGCCACGTTCACACCTCAGCATTTTACAGCGCTTTCCTGAGCGCTGTAAAATGCTCAAACCCGGAAATCCCATGAATTCCTATGGGGCTGGTTCACACCTGGACGTTTTACAGTGCGCAGGAATGCGCTGTAAGACGTCCAACACCCAAAGAAGTACGGGAGCTTCTATGGGGCATGTAGCAGCGTGTTCGCGGCCATAGACATAGCCGCGAACGCGCTGCAATGCGAGTTTGTGCGTTTTTTCGTATGCACGAACGCGCGTAAAAAAGCACGCGATCGCGCACGTTTGAAAAACGCTGAGGTGTGAACCCAGCCTAAACCTCTCAGCAAATGTTGCATTTTTTTTATTCATTTTAAATAGTACTAGAATTAAAACTGGCTGCTGTCATGGCTCAAACGTTTGATGAATTGGATTAGCTATCTCGCACAAGTCATTGTTACGATTCCTTTGTGTTTTCGTGTCTTTGATGCTCGGGGTTGATGATGTACCCAGTCAAATACTGAGGAGTTCCACTTCTTTGAAAGATCACAAATTTATTTAATTTTACATAATTTACATATAACCTTTTCCTCGGTTACTTTACACAAATTACTGATTGAGCAAGGTTACCACTAATAATAACACCGATACTAGTAATAAGAACTCAGGTGCTATCAAATTAACTGGCAGTAAATCACTGTACGTTCGGCAGTGTAAAAATAAATTTGTGAAACTTCATGCAGACTAGTGACCTCCAGCTATGAATAACAATTAGATACAAGTTAGAATATACTTTGTATCTGATGTTGTATCTGTATATGCAGTTATATACTGCACCTTCTGTTCTATGATATTTTGTTGCCTGCAGCTATGAATATAGAAAACTATATATAGTGATTATTTCCCAGAGTGAACATATCTAGGAGGTTCTGTGCTCGTCAAGATCAAAACAGGATCACAGCATTGCATTTTCTTCTGGTACTTGCCATGTTTGGGCCTACACGCTTCTGCTTCCAGGGACAGAATCTTTCTTTTGGTGTTGTTCCATTGATTAGTAAAAGTAAGAAGTAGTCGTGTATCATAGCAGTGTTCAGAGTGACTTGAGACCAGAGTAGAAAATGTATAATTCTCCTGAGATACTGAATCCTGATGATTAAATATTAGAACACGTTAGACCAAACTCTGGACATGCCATGTGTGCTTCAGGAACGCTTTGACCATGTACATCTGAGTTGGGTCAGCAGAAAAACTACCAATAAGCTTGGTGTGCCACTTTGCTTGCTCATCCTGGCCTCTACCTTAAAATACAACCTCATGCAAAAGCAGGCTAACCTAGTTTTGCAACCAAGAGAATCCAAACCCCAGAAGGCTGTCCAGCACTATTGATAGCCTTCAGGATGAAAACAAGACCTATGTTTCAAGCATGTAGAAGAGGACAGGGACAGCTAGTGAGGAGAGAAGGAAGGGACAGGTTGGAAAACTCAGCACAATTTCTCTGCTGCTGTGTCCTAATTAACTCTGTCCACAATAGTTCAGATGTTACTACAATTAGAAATGATGATTTATATACTTAATTGTTATCTCTCATTGGTGACGATGTCCAGATTATCGGCAAGTACATGTTGCCCCAATAGAAGTGACATGTATGGCAAAAATTGCAATCATACAGAAAAAGTGGTTTTGCATACTGTTCCCTACCTGGGCAGCTGCGTAAACCAGGAGAATCCAGCCCACTTCTTGTATGAAACATACAGGGTTATTCAGAGAGAATCAAAACATCACTGCACGTTCGGTGAATTTTCGTTCTCTTCAATTCGGTTCGATTTGGCAATCCTATTTTGGCGACCCTGCGGTGTATTCAGCAAGCACCACTGGGCCATCGTAGTGCAGGGAAAAGCCGCCGCAAACCCGTCAACCACTCACTGCAACACCCGGCGAACGCACATCGTAACCCGCAAAAACATCTGGATTAACCCTGCCAAACACGCCAGAGAAACCCGAGCAGCCGCCGATCACAGCGCAGAGCAGCCGCCGGAAAAACCCGACACCGCAGACGAATGGAGTGAAAAAAAAAACAGTACGCTTGAATGTTTGAAAAGTAAAACGCTGTTTGCAAAGAAACTACAGAACAAAAATGTCTGAAATTTACAAATAAGATACAATGAATGATAATAAAAAGGGCTGTTACAGAAAAAAGAAAAAATTATTTTAAAAAAAAAGGAAAATTAATTTTGCTAAAAAATCCCAAAAAATGCCTAAAAGATCCTAAAAATCTATTAATAGACTTTTTACTGCAGAATATTATAATCAACGGTTTATTAGATATTGTGTTAAAAAAACGGGACTATTTTTAACATTGAAGCCTATGGGATTCGCCTGAATAAATCCGCATGAAACCACCGAACAGCAGGGCAATTCGGCAACTTTTCACTGCTGGTTTTTGTTCTCTGAATAGATGAAGCATTGCTTCTCTATGGGGATTTCACTGCCCTTGAACAGGCAACAAACAGGTACCGTATGTGCAGGCAATTCGCCAACATTTGACGAACTGCCTGCTCTCTGGATAGCCGAATGGCCAGGAAAGGTAAGCGTACGCTGAATTTCAGCGTTCGGTTACCTTTCGGCCACAATTCGGATATCTTTGAATAACCCTGATAGTAAGCAAAAGGGTTGTCATTTCTGCGTATTCCTGTGGGTCCATGCTAAACAAAACAGAGTTTTTAGTTTACATAAATGGCCATTGAAGTGTTAAGCCCACCTGCCACGTCACGGCAACCTCTTTCAAGGTGGGTCCTAACCTAATGAAACCAAAAATTGCTTTACAAGCAACCACTTGTCCTCCTGCTACTACTCAGCTAAGGGACGAAATGGTGGGTTTATATTTATATCATCACAAAAACATTTCCACTTTCAGATTGAAAAAAGAAAACATGGAAAGGGACAGCAGCAAAAAATGACCTGACTATGAATACAACAAAATATAGAAATTTACACAACTTCATGTATAAAACCAAGTGGTCTGGATACTCCTGGTTTACGCAGTCGCCCAGGTAGGGAACAGTGCGCTAAACCACTTTGTGTATATTTGTAAATGTTGTTGTATTCCCAGCCAGGTTATTTTTTGCTGCTGTCCCTTTCCTTGTTTCTTTTTTAATCCCAAAGTGGAAATGTTTTGTTGAAGGTATAAATATAAACCCAACACAATTTTGTCTCTTAGCTGAGAAGCAGCAGGAGGACATGTGGTTGCTTGTAAAGCAATATTTGGTTTCATTAGGTCAGGACCCACCTTGAAAGAAGCTACCGTGACGTGGCAGTAAAACATCAATGGCCATTCAACTAAAAATTGCAATAGTACTGAACATCTGGAAAAGAATTCTAGTTGCACACAGAGAGAGAATAAGAAAAGAGACATTATTAATATCACTCTATAGGTTATTCAATAAGTGCATGTGTTTGTCGGAGTTGGAAAAAATGGCAAATACAGCCATTGACTAGGGATGTGCGTTTCGGGTTTCGGAATTTCGGAATTTTCACGAAATTTCCCGATTCGGGTCTTTCGATGCGGCCGAAATTCCGAAATTTTTTAGATCCGAAAAAGTCGAATCCGAACTGTTTTCCGAGCCGAATCGAAAAATTTTCGGAATTTTCGAATGGACTTGAAATGTGTCAAATCGAAATCTATTGCTTTGAAACGAGAACAGACTTTCCGAAAAAACGAAAAATTTGCCAAATCGAAAAATTTTCGGAATTTTCGAATGGACTTGAAATGTGTCAAATCGAAATCTATTGCTTTGAAACGAGAACAGACTTTCCGAAAAAAACAAAAAATTTGCCAAATCGAAAATTTTTCGGAATTTTCGAATGGACTTGAAATGTGTCAAATCGAAATTTATTTTCCCTCTATTCATGATTTCAGTTCCAATCGGGATTTCGGTTCCATTTCGGTAAGTCTGGACATCGTATATTTAACTAGTATCGGTTATATCGCTGATTCTGTAAATTTTTTTATTGTTTCCAATGATCCGATAAGAATTTTCGTATTTGGGTCAGATCCGATTCGTCCGCGGGTCGCGCATGCGCGCGCGCGGATGTCATAACTTTATTGAGCCAGTTTTATTGACAACTTTTTGAACAAAATATTGTTTTTATTATTCATCATAATGGCCGCTGCAAGAGATGAGTGCCGTACAAGCACCTCATCATCTCTCCATGATGAACCACCACCACCCAGGAAGAAACGGGCCAGCAATATGGCGTTTGAAGAGATGTTGGAGCTGGTACGGATCTTTGATCATAAAGATTATGATTGCAGTAAGGGCCCTTACCGCAGGAAGTCTAACGCCAGGAAGGATCGTATCTTAGACAAGCTACGCACCACCATTTTGGAGTTGTTCGGGAAGGACCGGACGAAGGACCAGCTCAGGAAACGCTGGTCTGATTTGAAAGTACGCAAGCAGGAGCAGCTGAGACGCATCCGCCGCGTCATAGCGAAACGTAAGTGTCATGTTATATTGTAAAGCGCTGCGCAAACTGTTGGCGCTATATAAATCCTGTATAATAATAATAATGTGCTTGCATGTGCTAATGTGCACAGAAATACGTTGATTTATCTAGTCCTTTTTTCATGCAATGTGATTGTGTATAGCTTTGCGTTTTCACGACTCGTCATACATGCATTTTTGCCATAGCTCTTCTTTTTTGTGATTTTACGTATTCGTGAAAATTGTGACATTTGATGTATGTAGATGAAGTTACAATGCTGGATTTCTTTTGGCACTGTGTGTTCTGTAGTGTGCTGGGGGGGGGGTTGTTGTGATTGAGTGATGCATACGAGAAGACCCGCAGCTTGCCCAATATTGGCTCCCACCTGCGCATCAACAAAAATCTCTGCATCTCTGCTAAGTGATAGGATGGGACATGTAGTTCTTCTGAAAGTGCATCCAAACAGAGCTGCGTTCAATACAGCCTCAGCAGCTGCTGAATTGTTGCAGCGCAGCAATTCAGTTTGCTGCAGCAGTGTCATTGAATGCTTTAGATGCAAATTTCAAAACAAAATGGTGGATTTCTGTTGTTTCTGCAATATCCAGTTTTATTATTAGCAGAAACTGAAAGTGAAACTGAGGCTGAGGCATCTATAAAATAACTAAAAGCAGTCGCACAATGCGCTTTGTATGCACACAACACAAATAATAGTTTTTATTGAATAAACGTAATGTTTACTTCTGAAAAAAATATATAAATGAACGGTAATATATGTCTGTGCAGGGGAAATAAATAAATATTTTGTGACTTTAGAACAATGGATGGGAGTAGTGGGGGGTTAAGCTGGTAGTGGGGTAGTGGAGGGGTGTCTCAATACTTTCGGCAATATATTGTATAGATATACCATTTTTTCCAGTCTGCATTATTTACGTGTTATATTTTTTGGATTTGGTAGAAGACAGGAAGAAGAAGGCCGCAGAATCTGCCCCGGCGGGGACCAGTGCCCCTGTGGAGGAGGAGGAGGAGCCACGGGCGTCCACCAGCGCTGGTATATACTGTTTTATTTAGCAACGACTTTTGGTCAAAAACAGAAACATTTTTTGTTTACTGTATTTTAATTTAATTTTTTTATGTATAGCACAAGAGGAGCAGGAGGAGGAAGAGGAGGATGGCGATGATGTAGAGAGGGAGCCGGTGCACCAGGAGGCCGCCAGTCCAGGTTTTTTTTTTTTACTGTTGTATTTTGCATCGACTTTTGTTCAAAAATAAATCAGTTTTGTCGTTTACTGTATTTTTTATTTCTTTAATTTCTTACATATAGCACTGGATATGCAGACGGTGGTGGTGGGGGAGGAGGAGTCGGAGGAGTCAGAGCCTCAGGAGGCCGCCAGCTCTGGTAAATACTACTGTAGCGCTCACTCCCGAAGGAGCCGCTGAAAATGAACCACGGGTCAGTCTCCCCGCACTAGGGAATAAATATACTCCAAGACAGTTGTGAGTTTTTATCATTTATATAGTTTACTAAAATATTTGAGCAGATGTTGAAATACGGTATTCACGAGTATTATTACAGTATTTTCGTATCACGGTAAAACGCGTAGCGGAAAAGAAACGAAACACGAGGCTTCGTATTTCGGAAAATAAAATATTCGCAACCGAACATAAAAGCAATGCAATTTCCCGATAGTTCAGAAAAGGGGACACGTAGCAAAAAACCCAAACATACAATCCCTTCGTATTACGGTAAACGCGCAGCGGAAAAAGAGGAAAAATATATTCGGAACATATATTTATCTTTTAACCCCTTGTTCCGATTCGTAGAAGGAAATGAGTCCTGCACAGGTTAAGTCCCAGAATGTGAAAAGTGTATCTGTGTGTGTGTGTGGTACCCGGGTACTGTTCAACTGGCCAGTGAGTTTAATAAAGAAAGGTCTTCGACTAGTCAGTTGGGGCCCTGTGGACTTGAAAGAGAAAACAGCAGAGCGTCCTTTAATCATAAAACAGCCTTGGAGGCCTCTCACCCATCCGATGATTTCTTTAGGCTCCGCTGACCCAGGATGTCTCTCCTCCAGATTTTGACTGGGGATACTAGCGGACGGATCCGTTGTCTAGCTTTACGCCGCTTGTCCAGCTCACCGCCTGCTCTCCGCTCGATTCCGCCGGTCTGCAGCAGTGTCTGGGCGCTGGGCGAGTCTCCTTCTCCTCAGGCTAGGTGACCCCAAAACCGGAACAACAGGTCTCCCTCGGGCTTTGGGCCTAGATTCTCCCGCGATCTCCTCGGTGCGTCTGCTTTCTCCGCTTCCCTGGCGCGCTCTGGAACTTTCTCCACAAGGCAGAGGATGCAAGTCTCCAGTCCCCACCCACTTCCTGTCTTCTTGCCAAGCATGCCGGGCATTGTAGTCCCAATATCCAGTATCTCTGATCGCGATAGTCTCCATCTTGTGGCCAAAAATAGGTACTGCCACAGCAAGATTTTACCACAGCGCTACACTCTCCCCCTCCTAAAACTCTTGGGTCTCTCCAAGGAGGTACAACAGTTACATTACATTTCCACAATATTTAAATACAATTTACACAACATGTACAGGTTCAGCAGCATACAGGCAGTGGGTTAGGAACACTTCCTCAAGTTGACTCATATTTTGGGCTACCTCAGCTAGCATAGCAGACACTTCGGGCAACCTCCGCACCGTGGTGATGGCCTCTTCAGTGCTATGTCCTGGTGAGTCATAGGTGAGTCGTTGGGGCGGTCGAACAGAGCGTTTTGGTGCTGGTCCTGGCTCAATCAGTTCCTCTTCAGGTGGAAGTACTATAGGCGTTGGCTCAGTCCTTCTCTCTATCACTGGAGCAGACGTTTCTTCAGAGTATGATCCCTCCAGCGAAGGCATAGAACTATAATCACCTGAGTAAGCTTCCGGAACTACTGAGATCCCCACATCCTCAGGGACTTCCAACTGAAATTCAAGAGGCTCAGGGATATCAACAGTCTCAGGGACTTCCAACAAGAATTCAGGAGCTTCAGGCCTCAAATTACTCTCCCATCGTTCAGGAACTGAGGTAATCTCTTCAGGCTCCGGTGAACGTATCCAGTCCAGACAGAAACTTTCTTCCTCACTGTCCCTTTCGCTCTCTTCGACAACCTGAGTCTGTTGAGACCGGGTAACAGCAGGCAAACATGGAACAGGCGGATTTGGCAGAGGCGGTTCATCCCCAACTGGCATTCTCACAGCCTCCCTCAAAGGTAACAAATGATTCCGGTGCCAGTTCTTGAGAGGCCCAGCCTTTCCATCCGGGCGAATCTGATACACTGGTAAACCTGGTAGCTGTTTGCAGACAATGTAAACCTGGGAACTCCACCTATCCGCCAACTTGTGTCTTGCAGCAACACCCAAGTTCTTCAGTAGGACCCTATCACCAGGTTGTAGATCTTGTATCCGGACCTTCAAGTCATAGTTCCTTTTGTTTCTTTGCTCCCTGTTTCCCGAGGTCAACCGGGCCTGTTCAAATGCAGAAGCCAAATTTTTCCGAAGTCTATCCACGTAGTTTCTATGGGAAGCTACTGACGTCTGGTCTAGAGATAACCCAAATGCCAAATCAACCGGCAGTCGAGCCTCTCTTCCGAACATAAGACGGTACGGTGAATATCCAGTTGCATCGCTCTCCGTACTGTTATATGCATGCACCAGAGTAGCTATGTGACGACTCCAACTCTGCTTCTCCACATTCGACAAGGTCCCCAGCATGTTTAGCAGTGTGCGATTAAACCTTTCAGGCTGAGCATCACCTTGAGGGTGATATGGTGTGGTTCGGGTCTTTTGGATTCCCAACAGCTCCAACAACTGCCCCACCAGTCTGCTTTCAAAGTCTCTACCCTGATCAGAATGTATCCTCCTTGGCAGTCCGTAGTGAACAAAGAACTTTTCCATCAACACCTTGGCTACAGTCGGAGCGCGTTGATCTTTCGTGGAAAAAACTTGGGCGTAACGAGTGAAATGATCAGTCACTATTAGAATGTTCCCTTGCCCACTAGCATCCGGCTCTAAGCACAAGAAGTCAATGCACACCAAATCCATGGGTCCCTGGCTCTGCAGATGGCTCATTGGAGCAGTTCGGGTCGGTAGAGTCTTTCTCTGAATACACCTCAGACAGGAATGACAATAGCTTTCTACTTCAGCCCTCATACAAGGCCAATAGAACCTATCTCGCACCAGCTTAAAAGTTCTCTCTGCACCCAAATGTCCATGCTCATCATGTAGTGATCGCAGCACACTCTCCCTATGTTTAGTGGGGAGGAATAACTGTTGAATCTCTTCAGAGTTGGTTGAGGGGCCCCTTCGGTAGACCACCCCATCCAACATCTTTAACCGCTCCCACTCTTTATAGACCAATCTGGCTCCACTCGGGGAGTTGGTTAACAAAATCTCTCGCTGGTTTGCAGACAGGGCCTTTATGGTCAAGGCAATTAAAGGGTCTCTGGCCTGATCCGCTTTCAGGTCCTGTCTCGAAAAGGTAGGTAAACTTTCATCCCTTAACTGCGTAGGGTTACAGTAGAACTCAGGAACAGCCGCAGCCATAACTCCTATGGCCTCTGCTTCAATCCCTCCTTTGACCCGGCGCTCTGTTCCTTGGCACAAAGCTTGCACCCCGTCTGGAGTCAACTGAGTCCATTCTGTAGTGTAGGGTCTTCTCGATAACGCATCAGCATCTCGATTATTCACCCCAGGGCGATACTTCAGGCTGAACCGAAACCCTGACAGAGCGGCCAACCACCGATGTCCCGTTGCGTCCAGTTTTGCGGTAGTAAGGATGTAGGTAAGAGGATTGTTATCCGTCTTGATCACGAACTCAGCTCCATACAGATAGTCTTTCAACTTGTCCACCACTGCCCACTTCAAGGCTAGGAACTCCAGCTTGTGAGTAGGATAGTTCTTCTCTGAAGGCGTAAGGCTCCGGCTCACGTACGCCACAGGCCTCAGCAATCCACCATACTCCTGATATAGGACTCCTCCCAGACCTTCTCGGCTGGCATCCACATGTAGTTCATACGGCTTGTGAGGGTCCGCATAGGCCAAAACAGGAGCTCGGGTTAGGCTCTCTTTCAGCTTTACGAAAGCTCCTTCACATTGACTGGTCCATTCACCTTGTATAGACTCTCGAGCTTTCCTTGGCCCCGGAGCTGACGGGTTTCTGTCAGAGACCTTGCAGCCTTCTTCTGTGGTTTCCCTCTGCAGGAGTTTGTTCAGTGGTTGGGCTATTTTCGCGAATCATCCCACAAATCTTCGATAGTATGAACAGAATCCCAAGAAAGATCTAAGCTCAGTGACGTTTCGGGGTCTAGGCCAAGAAGCTACGGCCTCCAACTTCCGAGGGTCTGTTGAAACACCTTCCGCTGAGACCACATGTCCCAGATACGTAACAGATGGTAGGCAGAATTGGCATTTCTCCAGAGACAGTTTCAGCCCCTCTTCATGGAGCCTCTTCAAGACCTTCTCCAAACATTGCTCATGTTCTTCCAGAGTCTTCCCAAACACAATTATGTCATCCAGGTACACTAATACTTCGATTAGATTCATATCCCCGACTGTCTTCTCCATCAACCGTTGGAACGTGGCTGGAGCCCCCGTAAGGCCTTGAGGCATCCTGTTGAATTCAAAGAACCCCAGTGGACAGATGAACGCAGTTTTCTCCTTGTCTTCAGGATGCATTGGTATCTGGTGATACCCACTTCGCAGGTCTAGTACACTAAACCACTTTGCTCCAGACAAACACTGTAGGGCATCTTCAATCCGAGGAGTGGCATACTGATCGGGGATGGTTCTCCGGTTCAATGTGCGATAGTCTATGCATAAGCGGACAGAACCATTTTTCTTCCGGACCAACACTATAGGAGATGCATACGGGCTCCTGGACTCTTGAATCACCTTGGTTCTCTGTAACTCGTTCAGCTGCTCTCGCAGATCATCTAAGTCTCCAAGCGGAACTCGCCTTGATCTTTCGCGAAACGGCTTGTCTTCTTGTAATCGAATGCGGTGTTCAGTACTCTTAGCTAGGCCCACATCGAACTCATCTTTTGAAAACAATTCCTTCCACTTTAGAACTTGAGACTGAAGACGTTTCTTCCATTCAGGTGAAATAGGAGCGTCCTTGGGGTAGAATCTTTCATCTGGAATCTCTTTACCCTCTCCCCCTCCTGAATCGGTAGAGAGGGGTGTAGCAGACTCTACTTGCCCAATAGGCATTCGTGCTTTAAGGACTACTGGAAAATCCGTCACGTTGCACACACTGACCGAGACTCTTCCTCGTGTTCTCTTCAGAGCTTTGGTGGAGATTATTTCAGGAATTACTTCGACTCGGTTTCACTCCCATGATCAAAATCGGTTCCCAGCACCACATAGGGGCCTGGTTGCGATCCATTCAACTTGACTGAAGCCCGGAAACTCGCTACTTCTCCTGCTTGCAGAACCTTCTCTGTTCCACCCAGTCTCCACAGTCTTCCCACCTCGGCAGGTGCCTTTCGTTCTTCGACCATCCTCTGATAGACCGGACGTAACATTGGGTGCACTCCTTGAGTTGAACCTTCTTCCAACACGATAGGCGTCAGGAGACGCCGCACTAGGTCAGTATTCGTCCCCACTATCAGGGAGCTTCTGTTCGCACCCGAGGGTCGAGGACACACAATAGCTAATGCATCACAACCCCCAGACTGCCCGATGACTTCAGATCCGATCTCCAACTTCACTTGCAGGTACCCGTCATAAGGGAGTTTCTCAGTGCCGATACCCCATATTTCCAAATCCTTCAATTCTTGCAGAGGAATGTGCTTTAAGTGTTTCTCGTAGAAGTCTCTGTAGATCAATGTCACTTGAGCCCCTGAATCCAACAGGGCTTTGGTGTAGACTCCTTCCACTTGGATTGGCACAATAGGAGAAGGACCTATCAGTTGATCAGGAAACTTGGTGGCGGTATCCAGACACTTAGACCCAGTTTGTTGTACCCTGGCCTTTTTCTTGGCCCGTGCAGGTTTTGGGTGTGCATTGCTTCCCCATGACGTAGACCCGGATGCTAAGGGAGTGACTCTTTCAGTCCTGGAAGGCTCTACAGTCGGCTCGGCTTTGGGCCTTTTCGCCCTCTTAGCCTTTGCTTGATTTCTGGAGTGGGGTTCAACCCTCGGGCACTCAGGTTGCTCCTTCACTGGTGCCCTCTGGCGTTTCCCGCGGTGAGGTGTAGTATAACAGCCTCCAGGGTCAACAGTTCTCCTTGCTTCATCATTCTAGCCGTCTTCTAGGCTTTCGGCCTTTGCACTGTGCGCGGAAATGGCCCATTTCTCCACACCCAAAACATCTCTTCTTAGAGAGCGGAGACGTAGTTGCTTGTTGAGATTTGGTTAAAGAGGTTGGACCAGACGCCACAGCAGCTCCCGTCGTCTGCATACCTGTGAGGAATTTCTGCATTTCTGCCTGCATCTCTGTCACCTTCATCAATACCCGACACAGTTCCGCGTGCGCTTGTTGCAATTCAACTTGAGCTTCCTGAACTTCCTTGACGGTTTTGGACAATTCACCCCGTTCAGGGAGGTTCGATTCTTTAGCAGCCCTCTCTGTAGATTTAAAAACAACTAGGTGTTCTTGTTCGTCCTCATCAGATCCATAGGTATCTAGAGAGTCGCTTTCAGGCTGCAGACCGTCGTTATGTCTCACAGGTTGTGCATAAGCCCTTTCCCCCCGCCTGAAAGATTTCTCTTCTAGTAAAGCCTCTTCCTCTCGTACAACTCGGATCAGTTCCAGGTACTTTAACTCTTGGTTACCTGCTCTGCTTCTCAGCTGCATCATCACTGGATCTAGAGGTTGAGAGCCCCTCAGGATCTGTTTTATTCGGATCTTATCTACTTCGGCCGGTTCGGCCCCTTTCTTCAGGAGTATCTGGTGTAGAATCTTATCCAGGCGCCTCATGTACTCGGTCATCCTTTCACCTCTTCTCTGATAGGTGTGTTCGTACTGATATACCAATTCGGCCGCCTTTTCAGTTCGCCCAAAAACTTCTTCAAGAACGTTTAAATAATCCAAAGCAGTACAATCTTTTCTACTCAGTTTTAGGTTTCTCACCGCTTCTGACGCAGGTCCCTTTAAGCTCTCGGTGATCCTTTGCTTTTTCTGGGCCTCAGGGACATCCCACTCATCCAGAGCCTGCATCGCCTGTTCCACCCATTCTTCAAAGGTTTCTTCTCCCGCCGGAGTTGGTACGTTTCCTGTAAAATTCTTAACCGTCGATAACCGAAGTTAGTGTGAGGAGGGCTTGTTTTCTGACATTTAGCCAGCAGATCTCCAATAGCCACGATAAATTCAGGCCCTATCATGGCCAACGGACTAGGCGCGGAAACACTTGCGGATTCGCCACGTGGCGTACTTGGCTTAATTAGTTGGACTTCCACCTCTTCGGCCAGTTTCACGCTCGTGCCCTGAAAACATGGCGGAACACCCTTTCTCCATTCGAGAAGAACATACATGTGAGAAGTATCTGGGTTTTTTTCAATGTCCAGTATTAACCCCCGATGATCTGGTGCTAGCGTGGCCACGGCCTGGCGAATCTGATCTTCAGCCCAAGTGTCTGCTGGAATATCCATAACTATACAACATTCTGACTGGCTACTGTGCTCCCCACACCACTCGGCAACAGTGTCTGGATCCATATTTAACCCTTTAGATGCGGTTTTTCCAGAGACTGGATCCCGGACGAGCCCCCACGTGTAGCGCTCACTCCCGAAGGAGCCGCTGAAAATGAACCACGGGTCAGTCTCCCCGCACTAGGGAATAAATATACTCCAAGACAGTTGTGAGTTTTTATCATTTATATAGTTTACTAAAATATTTGAGCAGATGTTGAAATACGGTATTCACAAGTATTATTACAGTATTTTCGTATCACGGTAAAACGCGTAGCGGAAAAGAAACGAAACACGAGGCTTCGTATTTCGGAAAATAAAATATTCGCAACCGAACATAAAAGCAATGCAATTTCCCGATAGTTCAGAAAAGGGGACACGTAGCAAAAAACCCAAACATACAATCCCTTCGTATTACGGTAAACGCGCAGCGGAAAAAGAGTAAAAATATATTCGGAACGTATATTTATCTTTTAACCCCTTGTTCCGATTCGTAGAAGGAAATGAGTCCTGCACAGGTTAAGTCCCAGAATGTGAAAAGTGTATCTGTGTGTGTGTGTGGTACCCGGGTACTGTTCAACTGGCCAGTGAGTTTAATAAAGAAAGGTCTTCGACTAGTCAGTTGGGGCCCTGTGGACTTGAAAGAGAAAACAGCAGAGCGTCCTTTAATCATAAAACAGCCTTGGAGGCCTCTCACCCATCCGATGATTTCTTTAGGCTCCGCTGACCCAGGACGTCTCTCCTCCGGATTTTGACGGGGGATACTAGCGGCCGGATCCGTTGTCTAGCTTTACGCCGCTTGTCCAGCTCACCGCCTGCTCTCCGCTCGATTCCGCCGGTCTGCAGCAGTGTCTGGGCGCTGGGCGAGTCTCCTTCTCCTCAGGCTAGGTGACCCCAAAACCGGAACAACAGGTCTCCCTCGGGCTTTGGGCCTAGATTCTCCCGCGATCTCCTCGGTGCGTCTGCTTTCTCCGCTTCCCTGGCGCGCTCTGGAACTTTCTCCACGAGGCAGAGGATGCAAGTCTCCAGTCCCCACCCACTTCCTGTCTTCTTGCCAAGCATGCCGGGCATTGTAGTCCCAATATCCAGTATCTCTGATCGCGATAGTCTCCATCTTGTGGCCAAAAATAGGTACTGCCACAGCAAGATTTTACCACAGCGCTACACTACTGTTATATTTTTTCACGACTTTCAGTCAAAAATAGAAACCTGCTTTACTTACTGTATTTTCCTTCTTTCATTTATTGGATATATAGAAGAAGCCAGACCTAGCAATCAGGAGGCGATTGGCGAGCTACGCCTGGCAGTCAGAACACTCAATGCCATCCAGGAACCGCTGCAGGAACTGCAGGAGCACCTGAACAACACCGCGGACATCCTGGAGCGGCAGTAAGACAGACAATACTCAATACGGATGTGCCTCAGCTGCTCCTGCTCGCCTGCTTTGAGGTCGGACCAGCGTTTTCTGATCTGGTCCTTCGTCCCGTCTTTCCCAAACACCTCCAGGATGGTGGTGCGCGTAGCTTGTCAATGATACGATCCTTTCTAAAATTATTCTTCCTGCCGTAAGGGCCCTTACTGCAGTCATAATCTTTGTAATCAAAGATGCGGACCAGCTCCAACATCTCCTCAAATGCCAGTAATTCTCCAGTGAGTGAACCAATACTCTGAACAAGATGTTCGCATGGCTTGGAAGATGGCCGCCATTGTATGTTTGTTTGTGTTGTTTGTGCCCCTGTTGGGCAGTTTGCCATCCTTGGCATGTTCCCTTACCTTCCCTTCCCCATGTTGTAAATAAATTTTCTATTTTTTCTATATTTTCCTGTTTGTGTGCGTTGCTTTACGTTAATAAGTTAATTATGTATTGCTTGGTTTCCACACTGTTAATTTTCTATTTTTTCTATATTTTCCTGTTTGTGTGCGTTGCTTTACGTTAATAAGTTAATTATGTATTGCTTGGTTTCCACACTGTTAACTCCGCATGGCTGCTGGTATGCGGAGGACGCGCTGAGCGCATCCTCCCTTTGGGGTCAGCGTTCGGCCGGGTTCCGGCCGATCGCTGGCCCCCCCGGTGCGGGCTGACATCCTCGATGTCAGCCCAGCATCCGGAACCGCCGCCGGTGAAATTAGGTGTCATCGCGACAGCGCGATGACACCTAATTCAGGCGCCCCCCCCGCATGTGCGGAGGAGGCGCCTGAAAGGGAGGTCCTTCGGACTTCTCTCCCTCCCGATCGGTGGCGTTGCGGGGGTTAACCCAGGCACCATTTGGAAGGGCACAGCCTGCCCTTCCAAATGGTGCCTGGCATTAACCCCTGGGGAGCTGGATCGCGAATCGGCGCTGAAAAGCGCCGGTTCGTGATCCTTTCCCGGAGCTGGCCGACATCTTGGATGTCGGCCAAGCCTCTGGGAACTCCCCCTGAGGACTGACGTCATCATGCATAGCACGATGACGCCAGTCCTAGAGTTAACCCCTAACTGCCACCAACGGTGGAGATAGGGAGTTCCAATGAACTCCCTATCTCCCGATCCGTGGCAGCTAGGGGTTAAAGTTTGGTATGGTTGGATCGGCCAGAGCATGGCCGTTCCAATGATACCAAACACTACAGTGAAAAAAGTTTTTAAAAAAAAATAAAAATTAAAAATAAAAATAAAAATATATTTAAAAAAAAATTATAAAAATTAAATAAACATTTATTTTTTATTTTTTTTGGTTCGTTAATGCAGCAATATTGTTCCCATTTCAATTATAATGTGAACAATGATGCTGCACTAACGAGGTGGTGGGGCAATATCCACGAGGAGCTGGGGCATGTCCACGAGGAGCTGGGGCATGTCCACGAGGAGCTGGGGCACGTCCACGAGGAGCTGGGGCATGTCCACGAGGAGCTGGGGCATGTCCACGAGGTGCTGGGGCATGTCCACGAGGAGCTGGGGCATATCCACGAGGTGCTGGGGCAATATCCATGAGGAGCTGGGGCATTATCCACGAGGTGCTGGGGCAATATCCATGAGGAGCTGGGGCATGTCCACGAGGAGCTGGGGCATGTCCACGAGGAGCTGGGGCATATCCATGAGGTGCTGGGGCAATATCCATGAGGAGCTGGGGCATATCCATGAGGATGTCGGATGTCGGCCAAGCTTCCGGGAACTCCCCCTGAGGACTGGCGTCATCGTGCATAGCACGATGACGCCAGTCCTGGAGTTAACCCCTAGTTGCCACCAATGGTGGAGATAGGGGGTTCCAATGAACCCCCTATCTCCCGATCCGTGGCAGCTAGGGGTTAAAGTTTGGTATTGTTGGATCGGCCAGAGCATGGCCGTTCCACCGATACCAAACACGAATGTGAAAAACGTTTGTAAAAAAATTTAAAATAAAAAAATATTTAAAATATATAAAAAAAATAAACAATTTTTTTTCTTTTTTTTGGTTTGTTAATGCAGCAATATTGTTCCCATTTCAATTATAATGTGAACAATGATGCTGCACTAACGATTTTTGTATGCAGTGCGTTTGTTAAAAATTTTGTAATTTTCCCCAAAAAAAAATGTAACGAGACCCCATCTCTAATAACAAGCGCACCCCATACAAAATACAACCGCAATTGCTCGCATGTTAAAATGTGAAAAAAAAACACTTTACACGTTGTAAATTATTGAAAAAACATATTTTATTGCATTTTTTGTTATAATATACAGACAGGTCATGACGTATACATATAATAATGACATATTATTAATCTGCCGAGTCTGACGGAAAGAACGATATATAATATGTCTGGGTCATATACTAAAATAAGCTTCAAAATATCGTTTAAACATGATGAGTAAAACCGGTAAAAATGAGCTCAGCACAGAGGCGGGAAAAGCCTCAGCAGCGAAAGGGTTAATTAAAAAAACACGATAGAATCGCCAGAATTATCGTATCGACAGAATGAATTATCGGATCCGAAAAACAAACCAAAAATTTATTATAAAAAATATATAAAGTAGTATTAAAAAAGTAAACCATAGTAGTTTCATCAAAACGAATAGAGTTAGACAGCTTTGAAACGAGAACAGACGTTCCGAAAAAACGATATGCCGAAAACCATGTACAATTCCGAAAAACAAAAAGTTCCGAAAAACGAAAAATGGGCGATATGCCGAAAACCATGTACAATTCCGAAAAACGAAAAGTTCCGAAAAACGAAAAATGGGCGATATGCCGAAAACCATGTACAATTCCGAGAAAAACGAAAATTTCCGAAATAACGAAAAGTCAATACAGAAACCTAGTAAAGTGACCCGAAAATACGAAAAATGGTCGATATTCCGAAAAATAAATGTACCCGAAAACCGAATCGAGCCGAACCGAATCAAAACAGAAAGCAGTCGAAACGAGCCGAATCGAAAAGTTTAAAAATTCGAAAAATCGAATCGAATCGAAAAAAAAAATCGGTGCACATCCCTACCACTGACGCAATTTTGATAAACTTCAGCATTTCCCAAAAAGTTAATTCATACAGCGGCAGGAGAAGCTTCATTTTTATCTTAATACTAGTATTAATAATATTGTTAAGATTTCATATAATGACAGGCAGTACAATAACCTGAAAATGATTTATTTATTTAAATCAATAATAGAAGTAATCTATAAAGCATATGGATTTTGTGGAAACAATAGTAGCATCAGTGATTTAATAAACAGGAAAACAGTAAACTGATTTAATAGTTTACATTTTTATTTATTTTAAAATCCATACAAAATGTATAAGAAACAGATCTATATCAATATACATGACTAGTGGGGCTAGAGTCTTTAGTCTGTGAATCAAGAAGGATTCTCTTTGAATGAAATGCTGGGCTTTGCAATGGACATTCGTCTTAAATTCTAAATTTGGTCGTAGAAAACTTTGAAAAGCTGTGTACTGGAACAATGGCCCACATTCACCATTCTCAAAAAATTCAAAAATTCGGGAGCGGAGAGTGCTCATATGCAAATAACTGCTGGAAAAATTCATTATAAACTGCAGCCACCCAGTGGAGCTGTGATCTCCTCACCATTGTTAATACTGGAAAGGACACTTTCCAGCAGTTGCAAGTTGACCTATGCCAACTCCAAAGTGCTGAGCCCCAACTGTCAGGCCAGCCCCTTAGAAAGGTAAATGCAGACTTTAGAAAATTTTGGCACCAGTTCGACTCCCAGCTTGACACAACTGAGGAAAGCCCATGGAGATCCTATGTTACAGCATCACGGGAACTAGGAGGACAGTTCTCTTCATCTACAATGCAGAGCAAGAAAACCAGAACAAGACAAATTGATATGGAAAACTGATAGCCATATCCCAAACACTGTAAGGATCATCGCCGCCGGCGTAATAAAAAGCCTAAACCCAGTGCTGGCTCATAGTAGTGAGACTTTCAATAGCAGTACCACTACTCACCTCTGCCTGTGCATCGCTCAGGTGTTGCCTAGATCACCTACTACTCCTGCATAAAACCAGGCCACACCTGAAATCCAAGGCTTCCACATTGTCTTGGAAATATCCAAGCTACTAGGAGCTACCTGCTATTCCTCCAAGAATCCTATGACCCATACTCTGCTGGATCCTACCCTCTCAAGGCTACCCCTGTTATAGTTCTCCTGGACTTATTATTTACAAACCTCCTGGATCTCCTATTTACTGCAGACCTCTGGACTTGTCATCTTCCTGGATCTCCCAAGTTTTCCTTACCTGGATTATAAGGACTTGCCCACATCTCTAGTACTGATATATTCATATATACTGTATAACTTTAAGTATACTCTGCTTCTGTTTTCCCATTTGTTATTATCTGCAGTTTCCCCCTATATTTAGTCTGTTCTGCTTTTACTCTCTTTATCCCTCTCTATGTATATTTTAATGTTCCTTATCCATATACAGTGTATATATGTTATTCTGCTTTAGTTCTCTCTAGACCTGTAACCTTTATATACATATATATATATAATCTCTCCCTTCCTCCTTATCCATATATAGTATTCTGCTCTAGTTCTCTCTAGCCCTGTAACCTGTGTATACATATATACAATTTCTCTTTCCTCCTTATCCATATATATTTCTCTGCTTTAGTTCTGTCTCTAGACCTGTAACCTGTGTATACATACAGTTGTGTTCAAAATTATTCAACCCCCACTGAAATTGAGTGTTTTGGCCAGTTTGACATTGATTTTGATCATTCAGTCATCTTGCTTACAATTAAATCAAAGAGGCACGTGTAGGTCAGACAAATATAACATAACATTTATTAGGAAATAACCACAAATGTCTTTTCTGTGCTCACATCATTATCAGTTTTATTCAACCCCCAAGTGACATTCAATCTTAGTACTTAGTACAACATCCTTTTACAGTTATAACAGCTTTTAAACGTGAAGCATAGCTTGACACAAGTGTCTTGCAGCGATCTACGGGTATCTTCGCCCATTCGTCATGGGCAAAAGCCTCCAGTTCAGTCACATTCTTAGGCTTGCGCACTGCAACTGCTTTCTTTAAGTCCCACCAGAGGTTCTCAATCGGATTTAAGTCAGGTGACTGCGATGGCCACTCCAAAATGTTCCAGCCTTTAATCTGCAACCATGCTCTAGTGGACTTGGAGGTATGCTTGGGATCATTGTCCTGTTGAAAGGTCCAACGTCTCCCAAGCCTCAGGTTTGTGACGGACTGCATCACATTGTCATCCAATATCTCCTGGTACTGAAGAGAATTCATGGTACCTTGCACACGCTGAAGCTTCCCTGTACCTGCAGAAGCAAAACAGCCCCAAAGCATGATTGACCCCCCGCCATGCTTCACAGTAGGCAAGGTGTTCTTTTCTTCATAGGCCTTGTTCTTCCTTCTCCAAACATAGCGTTGATCCATGGGCCCAAACAGTTCTAATTTTGTTTCATCAGTCCACAGAACACTATCCCAAAACTTCTGTGGTTTGTCCACATGACTTTTGGCATACTGCAGTCGACTTCTTATTCTTTGGAGACAGCAAGGGGGTGCGCCTGGGAGTTCTGGCATGGAGGCCTTCATTACGCAGTGTGCGCCGTATTGTCTGAGCTGAAACTTCAGTACCCACATCTGACAAATCTTTTCTCAGTTCCTCAGCAGTCACACGGGGACTTTTCTCCACTCTACGCTTCAGGTAGCGCACAGCAGTCGAAGTCAGCATCTTCTTTCTGCCACGACCAGGTAGCGTTTCAACAGTGCCCTTTGCCTTGAATTTGCCAATGATGCTTCCTATGGTCTCTCTTGGTATGTTTAACATCTTTGCAATCTTCTTATAGCCATTGCCCTTCCTGTGAAGAGTAATCACCTCTTCTCTTGTTTTCCTGGACCATTTTCTTGACTTCACCATGTTTGTAACCACACCAGTAAATGTCTAGAAGGAGCTGAGTATCACAGTCATTTTAAAGCTGCCTAATTGGTGCTTATTATGCTTTATTGCTGCTCCGTGACATCCACAGGTGTTTTCAATACCTGATTGAAAACACTTGAATGAACCTCTGTTCTTCAGAGTGGTAGTCTTTAAGGGGTTGAATAATTGTGTCAATGAAGAATTCACAAAAGAAACATTTACTACTGTATTACAAAACCAATTGATGTCATTTTAGTTGCATATGGTTCTTTAAAAAGTCCTTGTAGGATTTCATTCTGAATACAATTACAAATGTACACTAAATTCCCTAAAACCCTTTACAGCATTGGGGGTTGAATAATTTTGAACACAACTGTATATACAATCTCTCCTTCCCTATTCCTTAGCTTTTCTCCTCTATTCAGCATACTCCCACTTCTCTCGTTTACCCCTCCTAGATTCTGTTGTTGCCTCGGCCTATTTCTTTTTGTGCCTTTTTCAATAAATCCTTATATATAAATATATCTGGTTTGCTAGTATTCGTTGCACATTGGCTCGCACCTACCGCCCCGGAATCAGCACCTGACAAACACACACATAAAAAGTACTCCAAATATCACTAATCGACACCCAAGTTGACAAAAGTACAAAATGAAGGGCCCCATTCCATTCATCACGCTAACATGGAGACGGAAAGCAGATATATCTGTGCCTGCAGATTTTTCCTTACCATCTCTATGGTGACATCTGATTCCAGGGAAGGTGATATCTCCGCTAACCTCCCTGATACCCAAAGTAGCGCTTCTTTGCCACCGTGAGTATCACCATCATAGGACTCCATGGAGGCTTGCGCTTCCAGTCTGCGAGCTCTGCGCGATCATGCTCTCGCAAGATTACGGAGTGAGATTAGGAACTATTTGTTCCCAGTCTCACACTGCTCCCAGGGAAGAAGCGGCAGATTGGGCCACCCTTTTCGCCACGGGGTGACAAGTGAGTATGGGATTTAATAGGGGGGTTTTAGGCTAGGGTCAGACTAACGCATTTTTCACGTTGTCCGTGAAAATGTGCGTTCGAAGAATGGACGTATTTTTTCACGGAATACGCAATAGCGGTCATACTATGCGCAGTTTCATCCGTGATTTTGTACGGATCATCAATAAAACACTTCTTGCATCTGGACGTTATGTTAGCCGGACATTAGCAGCGTCTGATGTCTCCAATTCACGCACACACGCCGCTAGCGGACGCAGCGCACTCTGTACGTCAGTACTAGTGGTTTAACGTTCTCGAAAAAATGCGTTCATTTTCCACTTGCGTTGCGCAGCCGGACTTTTGTGCGACCGTACATCGTATATTGGCCGTCATTGCCCGGCATCTGCTGCTAGCACGGCCGTGATTAAGTGCGCCAGAACGCGCGTTCGCACTGCCTCAGTCTGACCCTAGCCTTAGAGCATGTTAAATGATTTTGCATTTGCAGAATCATTTTGCACCAGCTTTTAGGAGTTGTTAAAAGGGTTGCTTTCATGTCTCGATGCTAAATTGTGCCAGCACCTTGTAATACCTCACTTGTTGAGACCCTAAAAATGGACTGCACTCCCCATGTTAGGTATAGTAGACGCTTAAGTGCATTAAGCTCACACAAACTGAGAGGCAGACAAGTTTTTTTACCCCACATTAGTGTCAAGATCGGAATATTGATGCCAGATGTTACACTAACTTATCCTAGCATTAACAATTACATATAAAGATGCTACAACTATGGAATTTAGCCCGAAATGTCTGTAAGAACATTTAAGTGAATTTATTGTAAAAGGAATGTACGTAAGTAATAATGGTTCCCCAGATGTGAAACCGTAAATGAAGTCATCAGAACACTGGTGGTGAGTGGTGGTGTTACCGGAATCCACTCAGTTCTGTCGGGTGAAAGGTCGGCCCAGTGCGGACAATGACTATTCGGACACGAGTCTCTTCAGGAAAGGTGTACTTTATTTGACGTCAACTCTCAGCCAGGATTGAATTGCAAAGACTGAGTGACGTGAATACACAAACATAACATTTTATACATGAATAGATAAACAGGTACATCCCAGCGACCCACCCATGGGCGACACTTGCCCACCCCACGTGGGTTTGTACCTTCCCCTTGCTGAATACAAAGACATTCCACAAACTGGCAGTAAATTGGCAGCTTTCACACAGTATTATGACAATTGGATAATTTAACACCTAGCCAGATCCTGTCTCCGTCCGCCTCCCAGGGACTTGTTACTGATAAGCGTGCAGCTGGTCTAATATAGGTCTTTGTTCTTGTTCCTAGCTCTCTGACCTTGATGTATCTAAATAAGTATTCTGACACCCCTGCTTGTTTCTGCGCGGATCTTGTTAGTTTAATTGCTCTGCTTGTTAGTTTAAAGAATTCCAGAAAATCTATGCAAACTCGTCTAATTCAGCTAATATTCGCTATGTACATTTACGTGAACCAAAGTCTTGCTCGAGATGGCCACTATGAACCATCATGGCGGCTTATTACTGGCCTGATTCCATTACATTGGGATATACTGTATAGTGCAGCAACAATTTCTTTTGTTTCATTGCTGTTATGCCCACTAGTGATTTGCTCACATCGTTGGTATATATGAAATACATTGTGAATTTGGAGTTTCTCCCCGCAACATGGATGACTCTGATAGTTCCCATTAAAAAACACAGTGAATGTAGGCCATTGGGTTTATTGGAATTTTTCCTAATACTGTTAAAGTGCTCCTGTCATACATACTGCGCACCAACATTTCAAGTTTCTGATAGATAAACATTGGCAGCTGTAATTGGACTACAGATTAGAGTACTGGTGACATTTCAATGTGGTGAGGCACCAGGTTAAAAAAATTAGTATCTATATGGCCCTACTACCTCCAAAATATGTGGATGAATCCATATATAGGGAATAAACAGTACAGACACATTCCTATTAATTAGTCAAATAAATTGGGTAATTTGAGGCTAAATTCAATTTTCAATTGTAATTCAAAATTTAGCCGAAGATTTATACATAACATGCTACTAAACGTGCAAAACAGTGATTTTATTAATATTTACTAAAAAAAAAAAACTAAATATTTTCAGTAAGCAACTCTAAGCATAAAAAATTCAGTGTATGAAAAAAAACTGGCTGATCATGTTTTATTTTTACTCTGCTTAGCAACAATAGAAGAGATATGAAGTAAAACTGCCGTACTTATGATTAAAGGGACAATACACATTTTATCAATCAGACACATGTTAAATCACACAAAAACAACAGAAAAAGACAGAATTATGTAGTTTCATTTTTTTATTGCAAAAATAATGGTAGGGCACTGCCCCAATTGTCCCTATAGACAAGCCTCCACTGATTCTGCCTAATACCAAGATGGCAGCCAGTGGTGTATTTAGGTTTTGTGCTGCCCTAGGCCTGACTAAACTCGTGCACCCCCAATTTAAATTTGAGGCACCCCTTCCTGTCAAGGGCACACCTCTTCCTGGTTAATCCCCACCCTTCCTCTTTAAGCTCCACCTTTTCCTCTTAGAGCTCCGCCTTTTCCTCTCTTTATATTAAAAGTGGATAACAAGTGCCTGCTTGTATATTTTGTATACCATTTCAAATGTATCTATTGAGATAAAGAAAATTATGAAATGTTTAAATTCAAGCATTTTTACAAAGAACAGCCACGCATGTCAAGTATACCGGATCACAGCCGCTCTAATTGGTTGAACAATAAAATCGGCATATGAGCGTATCACAGAGCTGCACAGCAATAAAACCCACAGAAATGGGCACTGTGTATGAGCATATCAGAGCTGCACAGCAATAAAACCCACAGAAATGTGCACTGTGTATGAGCATACCACAGAACTGCACAGCAATAAAACTCACACTAATGTGCAGTGTGTATGAGCGTATCCCAGAGCTCCAGGGAAATAAAACTTACAGTAATATGCAGTGTGTATCAGAGAATCCACAGCAATAAAACTCCCAGCAATGCAATGTTTGGTGTGTGTCAGCGTATCAGAATCCACAGCAATAAAACTCCCAGCAATGCAATGTGCGGTGTGTATGAGTGCATCAGAATCCACTGCAATAAAACTCCCAGCAATGCAATATGCAGTGTGTATGAGTGCATCAGAATTCACAGCAATAAAACTCACAGTAATGCAATGTGTGGTGTGTGTCAGCGTATCAGAATCCACAGCAATAAAACTCCCAGCAATGCAATGTGCGGTGTGTATGAGTGCATCAGAATCCACTGCAATAAAACTCCCAGCAAACCGAGTGTATATGAGCAGACAGCAATTATTTATTCTATATTTACCGGCCTCTGTGCAGAGTCAGCAGGGACTGTGTACGGACTCAGCAGGAGGTCCCTCCAGGCCACGTTAGGATCGCGGCTGTGCCTGTGCCACTGCCAGAGGGTGCACTGTAGCTTTGATTCCCTTCCCGGTGGGTGTTCAGTCCAGAATAAAGTCTGTGTTAACGAAAGGGCGGGCAGCTGTATGCGTGCGTTTCACGTGGTTCAGCCAGTCATGTGGTACTGAGACTCAGTACCACCTGACTGGCCGGACCGCGTGACCTGCACGCACGCAGCCTCACCAGGAGCCAGGCAGCTCAATGACAAATTTCTATCACTGCAGTGCTGGTTATGGAAAGGTCCACTTTAAACAGCAGTAAGCAGACAGGGCTTCATATTCTTACCTGCCGTTTACTGTCATCTTCTCTCTCTACACACAAATCACATCCCCCTCCCCTCTCCTAGAGCTGTTGAGGGGCAGGGGAGGCGCTATGGAGGGAGGAGAGGGGGATTTTTATTCTGTTCGATTTTATTCTGTATGCAAACGCCCTGCTCCGCTGCTCGTTGTTTGAGAACACAGCTCAAAGCTGATACACAGTGACAGTGGCACCTCCTAGTACCCCCTAATGACACCCCAATAATCACTGGTACCTGGGGCGGCCCGCCCTCCGCCACTCCCCTAAGTACACCACTGCTCTGTGATATGCTCACACACAAGTTTGGCGAACTGCCAGCAAGTACGGTGCTGTTTGAAAGCAGTGCAAATCCCCATAGAGAAGTCATGGTTAACCTATTCAGAGAACACCAAACAGCAGAGAAATGGCAGTGAAATGCCCTGATGTTCGGTTGTTTCAATCAGCAGGTTTATTCAGGCGAACCCCATAGGTTTCAATGTTAAAAATATTCCCGTTTTTATGCAATATCTAATAAACCATTTATTATTTTAATCTGCAGTAAAAAGTCTTTATTTATTGATTTTTGTTTTTAGTACCTTTTAGTCATTTTTCAGATTTTTTTGGGCAAAATTTTCCCTCCTTTTTTTAATAGCAGTTTTTCTTTTTTCTGTAACAGTACTTTTTATTATCAATCATAGGATCTTATATGTAAATTCCAGACATTTTCAATCAGTAGATCTTTTGAACACAGCAGGCCACGGGTTTGCGGTGGCAGCATTCAGCGGCCAACTCCATGCACTTTGGGGACCCTGCGGTGAATGGTGAATTCACTGCAGGGTGGGGAAATTTTATTCTCCGAAGTGCAGGGAACTACAGAACACCAAAAAGTTGGTGTCATTTCGGTGCTCTGTGAGTAACCCATTAAGGCTGGGGTCAGACCAGCGCACTTTTAACGTGCGTTCTGGCGCACTTAATCACGGCCGCACTAGCAGCAAATGAAGGGGAATGACGGCCAATATACGAAGTACGGTCGCACGAAAGTCCGGCCGCGCAACGCAAGTGGAAAACGAACGCATTTTTCTGAGAACGCTGAACCGCTAGTACTGACGTACTGAGTGCGCAGCTGCGGCATAGCGGCGTGTTTGCGTGATTAGGAGATGTCAGACACTGCTAATGTCCAGCCTACATAACGTCCAGACGCAAAAAGAGTTTTATTGACGATCCGAAAGAAATCACGCACTAAAAATGCGCGTCGTCTGCCCGTTTTCGCGCATTCCGTGAAAAAATACGTCAATTCGTTCGGACGCACTTTTTTACGTTCGCGTGTAAAAATGATTTCGTTTGACCCTAGCCTTAGTGGTGAGGTTTTTTGCTGCCCCCTGGAAAGTGAAAGCCTAGGCCTTGCCTACCCAGGACATACTTGAAAATTAGTGAAATCTCAATGTATCCTTCCTGGTAAAATACTGTGCAAAATTTAAAAAAAATATTTAGGGGTGGGGCCACCCGGTGCGGGCCGCCGCCCCCTGGAAAGTGCCGCCCTAGGCCTAGGCCTGGTCGACCTAGGCCAAAATACAACACTGATGGCAACGCCTTGTAACATTTATGGCGGTACTCTTTAAAGTTTTCCAATATTTTAGGCTTTTCAGGTTCCTGTAATGAGATACTTGGGGAAAGGAAGAAAGAGGGAACAGGGTTTCTCAGCTTCTGTAACTTGTTCTGCTCATTTATATTTTAGCGCCTCCTCAAGTGCACTTTCATTTTGCCGCTAAAGGGCTTCTCAGTGGATTCAACTATAACATACCGGGTTATTCAAAGAGAATCGAAAAGCCACCGCACGTTCGGTGACTTTTCGTTCTCTTCAATACGGTTCGATTTGGCGATCCCATTTCGGCAACCCTGCGTGTATTCAGCAAGCACCACAGGGTCCCCGAATTGCAGGAAAAGGTCACCGCAAACTCGCCGAAAACTCACCGCAAAATGAGGGCGAACACACACCGAAACCTGCAAAAACATCTTGATTAACCCACTGAAAACGCCAGAAAAACCCGAGCAGGAGCCCATCACACGCAGTGCAGCCACCGGAAAAAGCCGACACCGCAGACAAATGCAGTGAATAAATTAGAAAAACAGTACACTTGAATGTTTGAAAAGTGAAACGCTGTTTGCAAACAAACTACTGAGCGAAAATGTCTGAAATTTACATATGAGGTCCAGGGAATGATAATAAAGAGGGCTGTTACAGAAAAAATAAGTAAAGTTAAAAAGTTTTTTAAAAAAATTGGAATTTTTTTTAAAACAAAATCCCGAGAAATGCTTAAAATATCCTAAAAAATCTATAAATAAAGAGAATACTGCAGAATATTATAATCAATGGTTTATTAGATGTTGAATTAAAACGGGACTATTTTTAACATTGAAGCCTATGGGATTCTCCTGAATAAACCTGCTGAATTAAACCACCGAATGGCAGGGCATTTAGGGAACCTTTCACTGCTGTTTTTTGTTCTCTGAATAGCCGAAGCATTGCTTCTCTATGGGGATTTCACTGCCCTCGAACAGGCACCGTATGTGCAGGCAATTCGCCAGGATTTGGCGAATTGCCTGCTCTCTGAATAACCGAATGGCCAAGAAAGGTAACCGAATGGCCAAGAAAGGTAACCTTTCGGCAGCCATTCAGATCTCTTTGAATAACCCTGATAGTTTTCAATGTAAAGCGGAGAGGGTGAGATGAGTTCTTCTGGTAGAAAATATTACTGTCAGTTATTAAAATAATGCATGATTTTTATTTTTTAATCATTTTAATTTCCAATTCCAGTTTTATTTGCAAGAAAAGTATACAGTAGAATCAACAAAATATATAACAATAGGTTTCAATTGCATCAGGATGGAGCATTTCTAAGTTGCAGTCAGTATTAGATGGTATACAAACATATTCCTAAATGAATGTGTTAGTCCCAAGAAGGTTTCTCTACAATGTCACTACATTATGCATAGCCCTAAAGCTACTAATGCACCAGAAAATCATTACGGCAAAAGAACAGCAGATAAACAGAACATCTCTAGCTGAAGCCAAAGCCTGACAATATTAAGTGAAAGAGAAGGCGTCTCAGCTGAATTCTTTCTATTTTCAGGGAATTTTAATTGTCAAATTGAGGCCACTTATTCTCTTCATCTAGAGTTTATAGTCATGTAGCATTGAAAGATTAGCTGATATCAACCAATAGCCCTTGCAGAGAACACTATGGGGGTTTAACAGCTCTAAAAAGTCATCAGAATATCTTCACGGAAGGGGTTATTCAGAGAGAGCTGATTTGGCCCCGAAATGGCACCGAACAGGGAATTTCCCTGTACGGTGCCATTTCCAGGGCATTCGGCTATTCAGAGAGCAAATGTCAACGATATTTCGGTGCTCTCCCATTCTCTGCACTTCAGGGAATCAAATTTCCCCACCCTGCAGTGAATTCAGCATTCACCGCAGGGTCCCCGGAGTGCAGGGAATGAACATGAAAATCCGCCACAAAACCACCACAAAACCGACGAAATTCCGCTGAAAACCCGCCGCAAAACGCATCCGGTACAATGCGAAGTATCGGATCACTCGAGCCACCGCAAGAAAACATGCCAAGCACGTCCGGAAAAAATCAACAATCCGCTGAACACAGCGCAGTTCAGCCGCAGGAAAAAGCCGACAAGCTGACGAACAGGGTAAAAAAAAAAAAAACGATTAATTGCCAAAAAAAATCACAAAAAATCCTAAAAAAATCAATAAAGAAAGAGACCTTTTACTGCAGATTAAAATAATAAACAGTTTATTAGATATTGGATAAAAACAGGAATATTAACATTGAAGACTATCGGGTTCGCCTGAATAAACCTGCCGAATGAAAACACCGAACATCAGGGCAATATGCCAACTTTTCACTGCTGTTTGGTGTCTCTAAATAGATTAACTATTGCTTCAAAATGGGGGATCTCACTGCCTTCGAACAGGCACCGTACTTTCTGGCATTTCCCCAATATTTGGCGAACTGCCTGCTCTCTGAATAGCCGAATGCCCCGGAAATGGCACCGTACAGGGAAATTCCCTGTTCGGTGCCATTTCGGGGCCAAATCAGCTCTCTCTGAATAACCCCTTACGTGAAGATATTCTGATAAATTTTTGCAACAGCTCTAAAAAGTTAAGACTACCAGGGTTATTCAAAGAGAGCCAAATTGGCTCCAAAATTGCCCCGAACAGTGAATTTCCACGTACGGTGCAATTTCTTGGCCATTCAGCTAGTCAAAAAGCTAGCCGTTTGCCAAATATTGGCGAATTGCCAGAGAAATACAGGTGATCTTCAATGGCAGGGAAATCCCCATAGAGAAGTAATGGTTAATCAATTCAGATAGCAGCGAACAACACCAAAATTTTAATGAAATGCCCTGATTTTCGGTGGTTTCATTCAACAGATTTAATAAGGCAAATCCTATAGGTTTCAATGTAAAAAATATTTTCCATTTTTATTAAATATTAATTCAACTGTTTGTTCTTTTCACTTGCTGCAAAAAGTCTATTTATTTATTAGGCTTTTTTAGGCATTTTGTGGATTTTTTCAGCAAGTGTTTTTTTTAAATGGTGTTATTATTCATAGGACCTTATATGTTAATTATTGGTATTTTCATGCAATAGCTTTTTTACAAACCACTATTAAAAGTTGGTGTTTGTGTTTTGTTTTTTTTACCTGTTCGGCTTGTCGGCTTTCTCCAGCGGGTCGTCGGCTTTTTTCTGCAGATTTCTGGATGCATTCGGAGGTTTTGCAGTGGTTTTTCGGAAGCATTCGGTGGCTTGTTACCTGCACTTCAGGGACCCTGCGGTGAATGTTTAATTCCCCACTGGGGGCTACATTACATACTTGGTGCTAACGTTAGCGCTCACCTGAGTGAGCGTTAACGTTAGCCCTGGTAGCCACCACTTATTATAATACAAACGCTAACGGGTTAAGAAACTGTGACGGAACCGTTCTCTTCAGCCTGTCCTGAATCTCCAGACACCCCTTCGTTGCGGTCAGCCCGGCTACTGGGAGCGCTGTCCTCAGCGCCTCGAGCAGCTTGACCCGCTGCTTCTGTTTCTCTGCCCTGGAGCCGTTAGGAATTTCCAGAAGGCCGCTCTGTGCCTTCTGAGGTTGAGTGTGTAGTGTAGCGTACCTGAATGAGACACCAGACGCGGCTGTATGTTCCAACAGGATTCTCTCTCTCTGAGCTTTAATGAACAAAAACGCCACAATTTATGCTGAGATCCAACAGCCATAATTTGCATAAATGAAGCACATCGTCCTACTAAAATGCTAATTACATTATGTCAGGTAGATATTTACAATAAATATTCTTTAGCCTTTAGCTCACACAACATTTACATAATCTATTGTTCTAACACATCAGATGAATGTGAATCAAACATGCAGCCAGATAAGGGGGAAAGCCCTGTTGCATAAATTACACAGCAGTAAAGCTTGTTTACTGGCTATACAAAAACACATTTACCTACAGGAATATAAGTATTTAAAACTAAAGCTACGCCATTTTACACTAAACTATTTTAAACTAAAACCAAACACTGTAAAATATATTTAAAATCACACGATATAAATGAACATAAAGTCTCTGGGGTTTGAAGCGTGGAGCGCCACATCAGCTCCATGACATATGTCCATACAATTCAATACGCACAACCGAAGGATAAAGAGTAAAAATGGTCTTTAAACTTGTCCAATTTGGGTTCCGCGGTTCGCTGAGTCGAGCCCGATGTCAGCTCCGTGACAGAAACCCGCTAGCGTTTGGTATCTTGCGCTTTTCAGCGCGAGATTACTGTACTTTGCACTCCCTATACTTAACATGGGGAGCGCAAAGTGTTAATCAGCGTTAGGATTACAAAGTCCTAACGCTGATTAACATGTCCAAGACTGAGCTCCTACTTATTCCTCCCTCTAATGCCTCCCCACCTCCTGACTTCTCTATCACGGTGGAGGGTATCACCATCTCCCCATCAAACCAAGTTCGCTGTCTTGGAGTTACACTTGACTCTGCTCTTTCCTTCATCCCCCACATCAAGTCTCTTTCCTCCTCCTGCCGCTACCAATTGCGTAATATTTCCAGAATTCGGCCATTTCTTACTGCTGTCACCACAAAACAACTCATACACGCCCTGGTAATCTCCCGACTTGACTATTGCAATAATCTCTTATCTGGCCTCCCTCTGTCCCGCCTCTCCCCCCTACAATCCATCCTGAACGCCTCCGCCAGGCTAATTCACCTCACCCGCCGCTCTGTCTCTGTCGCTCCCCTCTGCGAGTCCCTTCCCTGGCTCCCCATGTACTGCAGAATTAAGTTCAAAATCCTTATTCTTACCTACAAAACCCTCACTAACTCAGCTCCCCACTACCTGTCCTCACTAATCACCAAATACACCCCAGCCCGCTCCCTAAGGTCAAACAGCGACCTGCGCCTAGCTTCTCCCCACATCACCTCTTCCCATGATAGACTGCAGGACTTCACACGCGCAGCCCCCATTCTCTGGAACGCTATCCCTCGTACGGTCAGACTTTCCCCTAATTTCTCTTCCTTCAAACGCTCCCTTAAAACATTCCTATTTAGGGAAGCCTACCACCCAACTCACTGACGCAACCATCAATCACTCTCACCTTGCAGTCCTCTCCTCCTGTTTCCAACCCCAACCCCTCTAAATTGTGATTTCCTACGGGAATAGGGCCTCTTCCCCTCTTGTACTGTTTGTCAAATGTTGTTCAATGTATTGTAAACCGTCTATACTGTGCCTATTGTACAGCGCTGCGGAATATGCTGGCGCTTTATAAATAAAGAATAATAATAATAATAATAATAACGTCCAGCTGCGGTTAGCAAAAAATTAACCACAGCCTGGACTTGGTGCTAATGGATTCCGCTGGTGCAGAATCCATTAGCACCAGCCAGAAACCCCCCTAAAAATCCAGATACTCACCTCCTATCCTGCTGCGAGGACCGCGGCTCCGTCCGCCTCCTCCGCCCGGCGGGAGCAGGGAGAGACTGGGGGAAAAAGTCCCCCAGTCTCTCTCTGCGGATCACTATGCTATGGACTATGGATTCCATTGAGTGGATGCACGCGGCGGCGCTTAGCGCTGCCGCTCGCATCCCGGAGTGTAGAGCCCGCTAACAATGCAGGCAGCTTTTTAAGCGCCTGCATTGTAATCCCCTGCTAAAACAGGGACGCTAGGGAGAAAACTGCGGGCGCAGTTTTTTCTCCCTAGCACCCCCGTTTTAGCGGGAGGATTGTAATGTAGTCCTGGGTCGGGAAATTTGACTCCTCGAAGTGTGGGGAACGAAAGAGGTGCTCTTTGAAAAACCCTGTTTAAAGGTATTTTCTTAATTAAAACCATAAGCTAAATTAAATATGCTTTGAAAAAGTCCAACTACATTTTTGTGGGTTTCCCTTTGTTTTCTTTTTCTTATCTCAGGTATTTCAAGTATAGAAGCGGATTTCCAGCTGGCAACTTGTAAAAAGGTTATGGTCTTAATTTGACAACTTCAAGCCAGTCCTCCTGTTCCATTTCAGTTATCTCATACAGTTTGAAGCAATATTGGCAGCAGGAAGTAAATTGGCAGACTCTGTGTGGTCAAAATATATTTAATCACAATTTTATGCTTAGTAATGGGCATAGTAGGTGGCAATGGGCAGTTCTGGAATGTTGCTGCCAAAACCGTAGGCAGCAAGAATAATTTTCTGGACTGAGCATTCTGAAAAGAGAAGGAGGTATGCTGTAATAGTGTATAGGTTACGTTTTCATCAATTTCATACCTGTGTAGGTTGCTATAAAGGGAACTAATGAACCTAAGAAAAATAAAAATAGTAAATAATAATTAAACTATGTAGAAGTTTTTTTTCCAAAGAATGCCACGGTTAGCTGAAGTTGCAACCATCAGCAAAAATCGCTGTTGTAGCAATGGCAACAAAGAGTGGTGTTTCACAAAAGGGATTCCAAATAGGCTTGTGCACCGATTTTTTTTTCAGTTCGATTCGGTTCGATTTGTTCAGATGTTTAAAATTTACGATTCGGCTCGTTTCGACCGATTTCTGTTTCGATTCGGTTCGGTTCGGCTCGTTTTTCGTGTACATTTTTTTTCGGAATATCGACCATTTTTCGGATTTTCGGGTCACTTTGCTCGTTTTTTGTATCGACTTTTTGGAAATTTCGGAAATTTTCTTTTTTTCAGAACGTCTGTTCTCCTCGTTTCAAAGTGTCTACGATAATTCTGGCTATTCCATCGTGTTTTTTTTTTTATTAAATAAAGATCCTTTTTTTCTTATGAATATACATTTCACAACTTTATTTAATCATATTAAAATGGTATGAAAGCCAAGGAACAAAAAAAATGAACAAAACGATTTAAAAAACGCTAAACTGACCCGAATGCCACAAGAAACAAGTGATACGCATTTACAAATACAAAATTTACAGAATCAGCGATATAACCGATAATAGTTAAATATACGATTTCCAGAATTACCGAAATGGAACCGAAATCACAAATGGAACCGAAATCATGAATAGAGCAAAAATAAATTTCGATTTGACACATTTCAAGTCCATTCGAAAAATCCGAAAAATTTTCGTTTCGGCTCGGAAAACTTTTCGGATCTGTCGGTTTTCGGGTCCGACCCGATTCGGAAATTCGGCCGAATCCGAAGACACGAATCGGGAAATTTCATGAAAATTCCGAAATTCCGAAACCCGAAACGCACATCCCTAATTCCAAACAGCAGCAGGGGAAGCTTCAATGTGAAGCTTCTCCTGCTGGTGTTTGGATCTTCTTTTCGTGAAACACCAGCATTTTTCGCCGGTGTTTGCAATTTCAGCATCCACCAGAACTTTCTGATAACCCCCATAATGATAATATGAATATATGGTATTTACATATTACATTCTGTCACATAAAAGAAGAGACTTAACATCTTTCGTGATATTCTAAAAACATGCAATATGTGGAGAAGTGACAAGAAAAATTGCAATCGATAAGCTAAAAAAGGCAAAAGGGAAAATTATTTTGACCTCTAGTTTTTCCAAAGTTCTGTTTACTAATAAATTCACATGATTTCCTCTAAATATGTATGAACAGCTTAGCTGTGCTTACCCGTATATATAAACCCTGCTATAATCAGTCCCCTCAATTTAATTTACATTAATATTAATAATTTTTTCTCTTTCTCTTACGTTAATATCACATTTTTATTAGACAGATGCAAACACTGCAAGATTCCAGTCAAGGTTGACCTTTCTTAATGTCCTGAGTTGGTTTCATCACCCTGTGTCATTCTGCTTGTATTGAATTGATTCCACTTATTGAAAAAGTGCAGTTGGTTTTCATGTTCCATGGTCTGATAATCTGTATTAATTAGATAACTAGTCATTAATCCTTCATACACATGGTTTGTTAGCGCTCGCATGTTCTATAATGTAGCATATAACAATGCTCTCTCTATTGAAACAACAGAGAAATACTTAATGCTGAATGGAACGCTAATAAATCACAAAATATATTGTAATTTGATATTTCGTATAAATGATTGGATAGATATATAATCTCTGGTTTGTTATTGACAAGGATAAACAGTATACAGTATTAAATACAATCTTTAATGGAGGTCTAGGCTAGATATGGGTTTTACGGGGACTTTTTCAAACAATGTAGTCAGTATTTATATACAATTATATTGACGTGCACCCTTTGTTCACTGTTATTTAATCAATGTGCTTTATTGTAGTCAGGGATATATGACAGGCCTAAACTCAGTGGGAGCCAACAAGTATTTTCTGGCGTATAAGACTACGTTTTATACTTAAAAACATCCCCCAAAAATCGGGGGTCATCTTATACGCGGGGTATACAATGTGAACCTTTAGTTCATTTGGGCCAAGCTGGCTCGGGATGTCCCTGGTCTGTTGGCCCGTTGGATGTGCGGCAGTACTGTGTGTACGGTGGCTTTGGCTGCATACAGTGTGCCGCGCTGGGCCGGTCATGGCGAGTGATGTATTCTTTTTGTGAATACAAAGCCTGGTCGGATTGGCAGAGGTTATGACATCTTTAACCCGCCAATCCGAGCAGGCTTTCTATCAGTGGAGTGCATTGCTTGCCGTGATTGGCTCAGCGCGGTGTACTGTATGTGGCCGAGGCTGCCGTGCATGCAGTGTTGCCGCACGTCCAGCGGGCTGACAGATTGGGGAGAGGGTTTGTATGGGTAATTCATAACCATTTTAATTAAAATTATTTAAATCGAATCTGATGATTTTAAATGGTGGGCAGTCTTATACGGCGAGTAAAGCCCAACTGGAAAATTAGGGGGTCGTCTTATACACCCGATCGCCTTATACGCCGGAAAATACGTATTAGGCAATTTAATTTTAAATTACAAGGTAAATCCAGGATTTAACCCTCTGCGGTCCAATAAACCTTCACTAACTGTACCAGCAGGTCTTGTCTAATTCTCAAAAAAAAACACACACTTTAAAATTTTATATAACAGTTACAATTACTATTCTAAAACCCTATATTATGCTAGTCTTTATATTATCTCATTGTATGAAACATTTTAACCCCTTCACTGCTGAGCCATTTCACCTCTGTGTGCGGAGATCATTTTTACTGTTTTGTGTTCATCATGTTTAAACGCAATTTGAAGTCATGTTTTATTGCATGAGCCAGACAAATGATATATTCTTTTTTACAGCAGACTTGGCAAATTCATAATAAATCATTATTATAAGTATACATCATGTCCAGCCAAAATGCTTTAACAAAAAATGTAAAAAAAAATGTTAATTTCCATTAAAATTTCAATTGTTTACAGCATGTAAAAAAAAATTTCACATTTTATTATCCAAGCGGTTATATATTCTATGAGGTATGCTTGTTAAAAAAATTAGAAATGAGAACACGTTTTTGTATTTTTTTGAGAAAATACGTGATTTTTGTTAAAACTGCAAAAAAATCGTTTTTAGTTAGTGCAGCACTATTGTTAACATTATAAATAAAAAAGGAATAATCGTGCTGCATTAATAAATTTAAAAAAAAGAAAATTAGAAAATATTATTTATTTTTATTTAATTATTTATTATTTATTTTGTTTACACTTAACCAGTTCATGTATTGAATCATTGGAAAGGCCATGCTCTGGCTTTTCCGCTGATACAAAACATGACCCCCTAGCTGCCACTGATCGGGAGATAGGGGGTCCAAATGACCCCCTATCTCCACCATAGGGTTTCCATAGGGAGCTAGAGGTTAATTCCCTAACTGGCGTCATTGCGCCAATGAGCGATGAAGTCAGGCAGCGAGGTGAGACCCCAGAGGCTTGGCTGACATCAGTGAGCTGGGAGGGGTATAAGGAAGTCAGACCTCAGTGGGACCCCGAAGAGAGAGGTCCGGTCCGTAGGTGGGTCCAGTACGGTCATGTCGTAATATATCCGCTATTGGACCGCAACTGGCAAAAGGTTGTGTCGGATATATTCCGACATACGACCGGAAAGGGTTAAACTAAAAAGTCACATATATTTTAGATCTAAGACATATATAAATATTATGGCCAATAATATACAATAAAAAAAATGGCATTGCTATACACTGGTAAATTAGTTTCTGGATAAATAGAGATTATTCTCTATTTGGGCAATTCATGACTGTATGAAAAGGATACCCCAACGAATGCACTAAAAATTAGTCACATGAGAACAATTTGTCTTTGTTCTATTCTTTAAGGATTCTGTCATTCCCCTGTAAGTACAATTTACGGGTTTTTTGCTTTAAATTTTAACTGTTACAGGGACATGCGGGGCTCCTCTGGGGTTTGGACAGGATCGGAGCAGGTCTCCTCCGGTGGCATGGCAGGCAGGTTCCACCGGGCAACAACTGCACATATGTCTATACTGCTTGCAGTGTGACAGCAGCCAGCATTAAATACTTTGCAAATAGATAAATAAACAAATAACCCCTTCACTACTGAGATCAAGATATCTCTGGCTGCAAAGGCACCATCCAGTGCCCGATATAGCAAAATCTCGATCTGCAGCCCAAAAGAAAATGAAATTTGTTTGCTGCAAATGAATTTCGTTTGATTTTGTAATGCAGAAGATGTCCCCAAAGTTCTAGCCCAGTGGGCATAATGCCCAAAGAGCTAAAACTGTGTAAAATCAGCTACAGTAACTGAATGTCCTGACATCAGACATTCAGCAAGTCGATACAGTTGCAGCTCGTGGTTCACTGCAACGGCTGTAACTCAATTTGGCAGTAGGTGGCACCATCTAATGGCCAAATATGCTATTTACAGTAAGAAACTCATTGGGAATGTACCCAAATATTTTTTATTGTATAATTAAAAATGATTTTTAAAAAAAAAAACACTGGTTCCTGACAATGTTTTTTTGGAAAATCATTTGCTATTGAAAGGGTGAATGCTGGCCACTGAACTTCTTCTCTGATACATTCCCACGCTTTTAGTCAGTGGTGGTGCAGGCCTGGATCCCTTCAGAAGCCTGTACCCTTGAGCACTGCTCAAGTGCCCATACGGTCAGTCTGCACCTGTACTCTTATAATGGAAATCTTAAGCAAATTAGAACAAATTCTTAGATTTAATTTCCGCATACAATGATTTAATATTGACACTTAAAATTTTAAAATTAAACTTATATTGCTGCTATTTTTTGCCATCAGCAACCCACTTGCTTTAAGAATTCATTAGACACCAGCCCTATGAATTATTGTCAGAAGTGTTTTATCTGATCTTCAGATATTAAATGGAGGTCAAATTAATTAGATTTTTATGTTCCTGTCAAAGTTACACATAAACTGGCATAGATCACTTCTAAAAAAAATTAAATGGTAGATTTTTATATAATTTAAAGGAAGACTGTAAATGTATTTTGCTAAATCTAGTGTTTCATCCATTCTTATGCATACAGTACATTCACAGCTTGAAATAACACTTGAAATCAAACTGGACATGTTCTTCACTTGGCTAGGGTCTCACGAACGCATTTTTCACATCGACTGTCAAAAAGTGCGTCCGAACACATTGACGTATGTTTTTACAGTGGTCGCGAAAGCGGTCAAACGATGCGCATTTTCGTGCGTGGTTTTTTACGGATTGTCAATAAAACACTTTTTGCGTCTGGACGTTATGTAGGCTGGACATTAGCAGCGTCTGACGTCTCCTAATCACGCACACACGCCGCTATGCGGACGCAGCGCAGTCTGTACGTCAGTACTAGCAGTTGTACGTTCTCAAAAAAATGTGTTCGTTTACCGCTTGCGTTGCGCAGCCAAACTTCGTGTGGCCGTACTTCGTATATTGGCCGTCATTGCCCGTCATTTGCTGCTACTACGGCCGTGATTAAGTACGCCTAAACGCACGTTAAAAATGTGTTAGTCTGACCTCAGCCTTAGAGTGAGCAAAAGCAAGGTTTATGAGAACACTGAGAATGGGCTGCATCAATAGCGGCTCTACAGTGAGTCATATGTAAATCAGTCTGCTATCACCCAAAAAAGGTTGACAGAACTGTAACACCAAGGTTAAAACCGATTTCCCATTTAAATTACCAAAAACAGCAGAATAACCTCACAATGAGCAATAGTTTTTACTCCTTATTATATTTGTTTGAGCAGGAGAAGCCGAATGCAAAAGCACAAGATCAAATTAAAGGTAAATGTAGAAAACAAGTAATTTGGCTATATCAATGCTGCCATGCTTATTAGTGGAAAATTTGCAGTGCAGAACACAATAAATGTTATTTCTATCACTTCTTTAAATAGAAAATGTGCTATGAATTAATTATTTCTGAGATACCATTAAAAGAAAAAGATGGTTCCTGTGAAACTGCCTAAAAGCATTCACCGTTTTAATTATATTTTAAAGGTTGGTATAGTTTTAATACAGGGAAAATGAACATGGGTATTCAAATTAGCAGCTATAAAAGTGCTACAAATAATAGAGACCAGCTCCAAACTGTTACCGTGACTAAAAATCAAGGAGTCGCATGACAACATATGCATAGCAAAGGGTTAATGAGCAAAATTCACTAAAATCTGATCTCCACGGGTGTACAAAAAATTACCATTGGACTCTTACCAAAATCACTAGATATCTAGGTCTTTTGTCTGTAGGAGACTTGAAAGGGAGATATAAAACATTTTGTGATAAAATCTGTTTTTTACAGATTCTATTTACTGTAAAGAGACCCATAAAGAGGCATATTATTTATGTGATTTTATCACACGGATTATACATGCCAACATGACATCTCTGCTGTTATGCAAGTGTTTCAGACCGCATCTGAAATAAGGCAAGATAACGGTTGCTCTACAGACACTAAATCATCCATATTCCTCAACACTTCTATAAAAGATAAACAAATATAAGGGAAATTATAATTTAAAAAAGTACATTATTTAATTTAGGCACCACTGAAGAACAATCTATTTTATGAATTTACGGCCTAGCATTTTGTTACTGTACATTCCTTATTTCCAATAAATGATGTGCCATATTTCAGATTAATTTCTTTTTATTTAAGAAGATACTATGCTTTCATTGGATGCGGTTTTAAAAACATTCTGAACCATGGGATAACATCCAAGGAATCTAGTTATGGACTATGTAAGTCTGCACAGTGTTAAGGGTCAATGACCTTGATTTAATTCCTTTTGTCATGCCCCATGATTTAGGATTTATTGTATATTTTTCTGTTTTGTGTTGAATCTGCCTTTGCTGCTTACATGCTATTTATTTCATAGCTATTTTGTCCCTGCTGGGTTTCCTTAGCTTGCTGCATCCAACTAGTTCCACCCCTTTTTCAGTGTCTTGTTCTAAGGGACTTCCTGGATACATAGCAGCCATTCTGTGCTCACTTCTGGACAAAACTAATGTATTTTTTCCTGCATTGCTGTACACTATTACAAGATTGTCAGTCTGATCAATAAAGTCTTCAACTGGATTCATCTTTCTACGTGTCAGTTTTGCTGAGTTGAAGCTATCTGCTGAACTTCATCGTGTGAGTACTGGTCAAACAAAGACTTGGCTAGTCTAAAGCACCCACGACTCACAGCTTTGCTTAGGGAAGCCTTTACATAAACATTTTTAAATTATTATTATTATCTTGATTTATCTACAAAAATTCCTTTAGAATTTAATGGTGACTTCTGGAAATAAATCATTTGTAATTTTTCAAACTGATTGTAATGATTTGAAAATGCTTATTAAAAATAGAGGTCCCTTTATTCCTCTTAAGTAACTGGGCAGGTGCTGCTGACAGGCTCTGCCCAATTATAAAAAAAAAATTAATTTACGTGATTTTACTCATCTTTTCTCCCTCGCTGTGCACATCTCCTCCTCTACAGCTCAAGGGATTCCAAACTGCAACTTCCTGAAGCTTTACTATGCAAATTACGGTCTTACAGAACTTGAAACCGCAAATTGTGAACCGCTACACATATTATAGACGGAGGTTCTGTAGCACCAGAACAGAACGATGGATCGGAGTTTTGTGTGCATGCGCAGATCAGATCTATTGGCTGCATCTTTGAGAACGCTCGCTATCACAGGCGGTCTCAGAGAGGGTGACAGGCAGAGCATGCAGACGTCATGAGTGACCAATTTGGTGACTGGTAGCCAGCAAATTCAAAATACCGGCTCCTGGTGACACTTGGTGAGGTGGGGTGCCCCAATTGTGGTGGGGTGAGAGAAAAGGAGGGAGACTCTATACATCCTGGCCACTTTAAAAAGTTGAAGTGGTAAGGATGAGTAGAGTGTTCATTTAACCCCTTCCTGACCGCTGACGTACCATGTAAGTCATGGCCATGGGTCTCCCTTAGACCTGCGGACGTACATGGTACGTCAGCAGTCTCCTAACCTCACTCTCGCCGATACTTACCTCCCTCGCCGGCTCCCATGGCGTGTCTGGCAGGCTGGCGCCTGCAGTAAAATTCAGGAAGGGGGGGCTCCTTTGGAGCCCTCTATCTCCCCAACCTTGTAAGTTAGAAACTTACAAATTACACCGCTGGAAAGGGAAGGGAAGCATTAACTGTTTTGCTGCCAGATCGCAATTCGGTGCCGATTGGCGCTTAAAATCTGTAGGTGGCTAGATGTCAGCTAAGCCTCCGTTTCACCCCCCACCAACTTACATCCTCACCATATGTGTGAGGATGTCAGTGGGCCAGTTAACCCCTAGCTGCCAAGTGGAGATAGGGGGATCATTTGGATCCCCTTATCTCCCGATCCATGGCAGCTAGGGGATCATATTTGACATCATTGGAAAGGCCTGATCATGGTCTTTCCAATGATACCAAACATTATAAATAATAAATAAAATAAATAATAGAAATAATAATAGAAACATTTGTTTAAAAAAAATAGATTTTTTTTAAAAAATAAAATTGATTTTTAAAAAAAAAAATTGTTTACAGGGGGTTTAGTTAAATAGGACCTAGGCTGTCATCTAAAAATAATGAGCATAAAACGGTCATAATGAGCTCAGCGCACATAGGTGAACAGGCTCAGCAGTGAAGGGGTTAAAAAGCAAAAACATGTAAAAATTGGGTATTTCTAGTCTCGGGACAAAATTTTGAAACTATTTATTTTTGGTGGTTGTAGATTTTGGGGATTAAATTACGGAAAAGTGTGTTTTTACCATTTTTTCATCATATTGTCTTATAGTAAATTATAGGATATGATGGAAATAATGGTATTTTTAGAAAGTCCATTTAATGGGGGGAAAAATGGTGTATAATATGTGTGGGTTGCATAAACGAGTAAGAGGAAAATTTGACCTAAACACTAATAGCGCAGAAACGTAAAAACAGCAGCGGGCACTAAAGGATGGTTTTGCGTAAAACCGCTCTGTCACTAAGGGGGTTAAATTGAAGCACTGGTCAGCACTTGTATGGCAACTTTAAAAACCTTTTGTTGTGTTTATAATACAATGGTGTATAATATGAACCAGATACTATCAAACCTGTCAAATCTGATGAAATAGAAGCTAATGCCACCAACTCTAATGTGGAACTATTCCAAAGCACCACAATTACATTATAGCAACTAGATTTCTGCTTTCATATTTGGATGGATGGTGATTCACCGACATCTTCAGAGATTCATCAATTCAGCCAAAGCTACACCCCCACCCCCGCATCTTAATAACACTGAGGAGGGTCCAATAATAGCTGAGAAAAAATTATACTTGTCATCCAATGTCTTCTTTTTCTATTCTAATTTAAGTGTCCTGCCTGAAAATAGTATGGCCAGAATAAGGAGATACTTTGAAGGTGACATCTGTAGATAAAATCTTGTAAGAAATCTAAAACTAAGCTTAGGGTGGTTTTATTTAAGGTTTTTTGTGCTGCTGTTTTTGGGAGCTTCCAATAAAATATTAATCTCGATTGGGACCTTTGTTGAGTTGAAACTCATCTTTCTCCACTTGACCGAAATAGATTTTTGCATTATTACACAAACACATGGCATTCTATCACTAGCATTTTTTTCTGATCTGATACGCTGGCACATTTATCTACTTATTTATAATATATATGGATAAAAAAATAATAATAGCTACGCTGTTGATTTAAATATTTAAACAGTGTGATAACATCTCAGATGTGCTCCTTTTGTCTGCCAATGTTTTCTCTCTACAGGCTGTCAGTTTGCTTGGTATTATTTTGGCAATAGCATTGGGATGCATTCTGCTGCGAAACGCTCACTGTATGACTCATTCTGCTTAGCAATTGCTGCAGGCTGTTCACATTGAAATCTTTCAGGGCTCTTTCCTCTGACCAGTGTCTGTAAAAGACTTTTGCTAATGGTAGGTTAAAAAAGATATCATTTTTGCATTATTGTAAACAACCGGACAAAGGACAATCCATCCGTCATATTTCTTTGCAACTGTTATTTGCTCATTTATTTTGCTTTTGCCGTTTGGAATGTGTTTAGCTGCTGCATGTATCCGACTCAAATAGTAACATACTATGCATACATAGAGACAAAGAACAAAGCACACACAAAGAAATGAAACGGCACTGGACCTCATTATATAGAAAGACTGACAGATTGGAAGACAGAAAGAACAAGGACATAGCATTGGCATAAAACACCAGGCACACCCCAGTTCTTGTTGAATATATCCTTTCTGTCTCTTCCAATTCTGTGGAAATTCTCCAGATGCATCTTATCTGGTACAAAATGTAAAGCATGAATCTGACTGTATCTCTGTGTATACTTGATTACTGATATGGCACAATGTGCATTTTCTACTGAATTCTCTAAGCATAGGTTTGCATGTTCCATTATGCACATCCTAATTAAAAGGACTGTACATGTCACTAATAAAGAGACACACTGATACATACAGAGATATAGATGAATAGATAGACATGAACAGAATTGTTATTGCACAATTTGATCAGAAGGACACTATTAATTTGCAGAATGATGTCATAATCGTTTCAAAAAGGTTCTCGAATCTTTATGATGAGAGGATCACAACCAAAGGCAGGGCATCTATCACAGAAATGGGAATTTCCATTACCCAAAATAATAAAAATCAAGTTTGTGCTGAATAATTATTAATTTAGAAACGGGTTATTCAGAGAGCACAGAAATATTGGTGCTCTTTGGACTACCTCAATTCGCCAACCCTGTGGTGAATTCAGCATTCACCGCAGGGTACCTGAATCGATCCACTGAACGCCGGCAATAAAAAACATTGAATGCATCCGATAAACCACTGAAAAATAACCGCATCGATCCGATAAACCGCCGAACTCAGCCTCAAACCCATCAAACACAACCGACAACCACCCGAACAGGACACCGGAAAAAGCTAACCACCCGTGAAAAATGATGACAGCCGTACAGGTGTAAAAAAAAAAGCGCAACTTTTAAGAGGCGTTTTAGAAGAAAGTAATGCATGAAATTACATGGAAATAATATAAGAAATTCTATGAATAATAATAAATAAAAAGAAACAGTTGAATATTTAATAAAAACAGGGAATTGATTTTACATTGACACCTATGAAATTCGCCTGTTTAAACCTGTCGGATTGAACCAGCAAAAATCTGGGCATTTCGCCAACTTTTCCCTGCTGTTCGGCGTTCTCTAAGCATTACTTCTCTGGGGAATTTCACTGCTGCCAAATTGCACCATATTTCACTGGCAATTTGCCAATATTTGGTGAATCTACAGCTTTTTGAATAGCCACGAAATTGCACCATATGGAGAAATTCACTGTTCGGGGCAATTCGGTGTCAATTTTGGCTCTTTCGATAACTCCATAAATTTTGCACTAATTTCACAAATATAGGACAAATATGTAAAATATCGTATTTGTAAAAGAACAAGAACATCTAGTTAAAAAGCATACCATTCTGTAGCCACATCCAGCTGTGCTTGACATGGGTGGAATTGAAAAAATATTGTAAATATAGCAGTTTTTTGTCACTATTAATATGATAACATTTCGAATAAAGCTGTTATTGTAGTTATTTTTAATAAAAGAAAGTAAATGTGTATTTTATGCTACAAACTGTAGTTGTTGTAAGTTATGGTGAAAGGTTATAAAAATGGCTTCGCATTCTTTGTAGAAAAGACGTCTTAGGGCAGGTGTGATAACATAATGCAAATATGTACAGAATCAGAAACAGAGATCTAGTGATCTTTTCATTAACTGGGCATTTACAAAGAACCATAGAGCATACATCAAGGCTTGAAGTAAAGAGATATTGGTTTGCCAGTTCAGCAGCTACGATATTCAATCCCCATGTGAGATGTGCGCTCATGCGGTGTTACTAAAAAATAATAGAGTAAAAAAGCATTACAGTGACATAAGAAATGCTTCTTTATACTGTTTAAGGCTGGGGTCAGACCAGCGCACTTTTAACGTGCGTTCTGGCGCACATAATTACGGCCGCACTAGCAGCAAATGACGGGCAATGACGGCCAATATACGAAGTACGGTCGCACGAAAGTCCGGCCGCGCAACGCAAGGGGAAAACGAACGCATTTTTTTGAGAACGCCGAACCGCTAGTACGGACGTACAGAATGCGCAGCTGCGGCATAGCGGCGTGTTTGCGTGATTAGGAGATGTCAGACACTGCTAATGTCCAGCCTACATAACATCCAGACACAAAAAGAGTTTTATTGACATCCGAAAAAATCCCGCACGAAAAAATGCGCATCGTATGACCGTTTTCGCGCACTCCGTGAAAAAATACGTCAATTCGTTCGGACGCACTTTTTTACATTCGCGTGTAAAAATGCTTTCGTTTGACCCTAGCCTTAAATGTGATGTTGGTGATCAAATTGAGTACACAGCAATCTGTTTGCTTTATTACAATTTGTTTGATTATTCCTGTGCAGAATTCTTCCCAGGAAGTAATTGATTGCTTTTCCCTTAGGAGAGTTTATCTAGAGGGGGTAGAAGGGCACTGATCTCAGACAAAATACTGATTTTGACAAGGGAAGGAACCAGCTCTGTGTCCTTTGCCGAAGTGTTAGAAGTATTAAACCTAGAAATGTCATTATTCAGAATGTTTAAGCAATATTTTGATCCCTTTTTAACCCCTTCACTGCTGAGCCATTTCACGTCTGTGTGTGGAGTTCATTTTTACCACTTTTGCTCATCATGTTTAAATGCGATTTGAAGTCACGTTTTATTATAGGACCCATACATATTATACAGTTGTGTTCAAAATTATTCAACCCCCAATGCTATAAAGGGTTTTAGGGAATTTAGTGTACATTTGTAATTGTATTCAGAATGAAATCCTACAAGGACTTTTTAAAGAACCATATGCAACTAAAATGACATCAATTGGTTTTGTAATACAGTAGTAAATGTTTCTTTTGTGAATTCTTCATTGACACAATTATTCAACCCCTTAAAGACTACCACTCTGAAGAACAGAGGTTCATTCAAGTGTTTTCAATCAGGTATTGAAAACACCTGTGGATGTCACGGAGCAACAATAAAGCATAATAAGCACCAATTAGGCAGCTTTAAAATGACTGTGATACTCAGCTCCTTCTAGACATTTACTGGTGTGGTTACAAACATGGCGAAGTCAAGAGAATGGTCCAGGAAGACAAGAGAAGAGGTGATTACTCTTCACAGGAAGGGCAATGGCTATAAGAAGATTGCAAAAATGTTAAACATACCAAGAGAGACCATAGGAAGCATCATTCGCAAATTCAAGGCAAAGGGCACTGTTGAAACGCTACCTGGTCGTGGCAGAAAGAAGATGCTGACTTCGACTGCTGTGCGCTACCTGAAGCGTAGAGTGGAGAAAAGTCCCCGTGTGACTGCTGAGGAACTGAGAAAAGATTTGTCAGATGTGGGTACTGAAGTTTCAGCTCAGACAATACGGCGCACACTGCGTAATGAAGGCCTCCATGCCAGAACTCCCAGGCGCACCCCCTTGCTGTCTCCAAAGAATAAGAAGAGTCGACTGCAGTATGCCAAAAGTCATGTGGACAAACCACAGAAGTTTTGGATAGTGTTCTGTGGACTGATGAAACAAAATTAGAACTGTTTGGGCCCATGGATCAACGCTATGTTTGGAGGAGAAAGAACAAGGCCTATGAAGAAAAGAACACCTTGCCTACTGTGAAGCATGGCGGGGGGTCAATCATGCTTTGGGGCTGTTTTGCTTCTGCAGGTACAGGGAAGCTTCAGCATGTGCAAGGTACCATGAATTCTCTTCAGTACCAGGAGATATTGGATGACAATGTGATGCAGTCCGTCACAAACCTGAGGCTTGGGAGACGTTGGACCTTTCAAAAGGACAATGATCCCAAGCATACCTCCAAGTCCACTAGAGCATGGTTGCAGATTAAAGGCTGGAACATTTTGGAGTGGCCATCGCAGTCACCTGACTTAAATCCGATTGAGAACCTCTGGTGGGACTTACAGAAAGCAGTTGCAGTGCGCAAGCCTAAGAATGTGACTGAACTGGAGGTTTTTCCCCATGACGAATGGGCGAAGATACCCGTAGATCGCTGCAAGACACTGTGTCAAGCTATGCTTCACGTTTAAAAGCTGTTATAACTGTAAAAGGATGTTGTACTAAGTACTAAGATTGAATGTCACTTGGGGGTTGAATAAAACTGATAATGATGTGAGCACAGAAAAGACATTTGTGGTTATTTCATTATAAATGTTATGTTATATTTGTCTGACCTACACGTGCCTCTTTGATTTAATTGTAAGCAAGATGACTGAATGATCAAAATCAATGTCAAACTGGCCAAAACACTCAATTTCAGTGGGGGTTGAATAATTTTGAACACAACTGTATATTCTTTTTTCAGGCAGACTTGGCAGATTCATAATATATCATTATTATATGTATACGTAATGCCCTGCCTGAATATTATAACAAAAAGTGCAATAAAATTCGAATTTTCAATCATCTACAGCGTGTAAAGTGGTTTTTTTTCACATTTTATCATCCGAGCATTTGTGGTTATATAGTCTATGGGGTATATTTATTAAAAAAATTAGAACTGTGAACTAGCTAAGTTTTTTTTTTCTAGGAAACTCTATGATTTTTAGCCAAAATTCTAAATATAAAATGGGTTAGTGCAGCAGCATTGTTCACATTATTATTGAAATGGGAACAATATTGCTGCATTAATAAAAATAACACACAAAAAAAGACGTTTTTATTTTTTTGTTTGTTTTTATTATTAATTTCAAAAAATGGTCAGTTTTGGTATCATTGGAAAGGCCATGCTCTGGCCTTTCCAATGATACCAAACATTACCCATCTAGCTGCCACCGATCAGGAGATATGGGGGTTCAAATGAACCCCCTATCTCCACCATGGAATTTCCTTGGGAAATCCCCAGGCAGCTAGGGGTTTCCCGGCTAAGTGATGTCATCGCGCCATGCGCGATGATGTCAGATGGTGAGGGGGATGCAGAGGTGGAGCTGCCATCCAAGATGGCGGCCCCCACTGGATCTAGGCCAGAATCCTGCGCCGATTGGCGTCAGATCGCGTACTGGCGTCTCAGGGGTTAAAGTCAGGCATCACTTTAAAGGGGAGATGCTCCCCTTTTAAGCGGTGCCTGGTTTTTCCCTCTACCTCCTCCCAATCGGGAGGGAGATTGATCCAAAAGTATCCCCCTCTCCTTTCAGGCGATCTCCCGGCTTTGTCATCACGTCAGGCGGGGTCACGAAAGCAACATCTGACTTCCAGGAAGTCAGAACACTGCGGGACCCTCGGAGGAGAGAGGTGAGTATAGCGCTGGGCTCCCGGTAAGCGGATGACGTGTGGGGAACGTCCTCCGCATACAGCGGAAGCCTCCTAGGACGTTCCCCACACGTCAAATCTGCAGTGAAGGGGTTAAATTGTGTTTCCATGCTAGTCACTCGTGCAAGTCCTTTGCTAATGAAGGATACAGAATGGCCTAGCATACAGTGCAACTGCAGAGTAGAACAAAAATATGTGTAATTTTTAATATAATGTACCCAATACAGGGCTATATTCCCTAGGAGTTGATAAGCTGACTATAGGTCCCTTACACATACTGTTATGTCTCCTGTAGTTAGTTTATCGATGGAAAATGCCATTACATCACTGTCGCGAGCTGAGCTTGCGGCTCAGATGTAGCCGTTTCCATGCGTTGAGGTTACTGTACATTAACATCTCCTATATTTATTATGGGAGATGTTAATTGTAACCTCTGCGTGGAAGCTCAGGCTATTCCAAAGTAGACTGTGCGTTCACCCGGGAGACGGTATTTCAGTGAGAGACACTGATTCCTATAAGCTGGTGTTAAATGATTTTGTAAATGTAAAATCTTAGAACCCCCCTCATTAAATCCCATACCCACCTCTCCTCCCGCGGTGAAAAGGGCAGCGCGATATGCTACTTCTTGCTTGGAGCAGAGTAAGGCTGGGAACAAGTAGTTTCTAGCCTCCATTCACAATCAATCAGTGTGTTCAATCACGTGAGTGTGAGCTCACACAGAGCTTGCAGCCGGGATATGCAAAGCTCCATGTAGTCCTATGTACTCCATGAGCCAATACTCACGGTGGCGCGAAGCACTGCTGCTGGTATATGGCAGCTTTGCACTGTGTTCCGAAATGAGGCGCTAAGAGAGCACCTACCCCGAAATATGACGTTTAAGTGGAGAAGGTAAAGAAAATCTGCAGGTGCAAATTTTCCTGCCTTACGTCTCCACTTTACCCCTCGTCTAGTGGAGCTCCTTTTCTTCAACTCAGAGCCTTCCGCAACCAGTAGTCTCTGAAGATTTATTACACACCTTGTGGTAGAAACCTCAAATTGTGCACTGCTATGGACTTGCTGACTTTGTGTATGCAGGTTGGTTGTGCAGTGCCTGTGCAGAATGATGGGTTGGAGCTGTGCGTGCATGCACACATCCGATCTATTAGTTGCCTCTCTGAGAACACTCGCTATCGTGGGTGAGGTCAGCAAGTTCTTCGCATGCTGATGCCACTATTGACCGTCAGACAGGAACTTCTAAATGCCAGCTGTTAGTGATGCTTGGTGGGGTGGAGGAAACTCCTCCACTTAACCCTGCCTTTCTTCCAGATCAGGGCAGCGGGTGGAGGACTGTACTTATCCTGGCCACTTTAACAAGCTAAGGATGAGTAGAATGTTTTTTTAATAGTCATGGCTAAACACCAGGAACCTAAAATTGCTTTGCAATTGTATCTTAGCATGGTATACAGTGAGTGAAAATTTTATTTGACCCTTGCTGTTTTTGTATGTTTTTCCCACTGACAAAGAAATCCCTTTAAGAAATCCCTCTTAATCTCAGCTTCTTACCTGTATAAAAGACACCTGGGAGCCAGAAATCTTGCTGAATTGTTAGTTTTTTAATTTCCTGTATGAATATATATCTATAAATCTTTTCATTTCTGATATTCAAATAAATATAGGGACTGACTGTCTTCAAAATAGGGATGTGCAATTAGTTTCGTATTAGTTTTTTCTACGAAATTTACCATTTTCATGCTTCCGAGGGTATTCTGAATCCGAAATTTCGACCACACGAAATTTCGGATTGATTAGAAATTTTCGGATCAATTTGAAATTTTCGGGTCAAATTTCGAATTGATAAAAAAATATATATATTTTTAAAAAAAAAAATGCTTAACCCTTTCGCTGCTGAGCCATTTCACGCCTCTGTACTGAGCTAATTTTTACCGGTTTCGCTCATCATGTTTAACTGCGTTTTGAAGCCTTATTTTAATATATGACTGTCACGTCCTGGGTCTCTGGCGCCCCCTCTGGCTTCCATGGAAGTTGCTTTTAGTTCTGGACATTTGGTTCACGTTCAAGCCTGGACCTCACCTGGACTCAATTGTTTAAGTGGACTCTGTATAAAAGCAGGCATCGCCCAAAGAAGGGCGCTGCCTCATTTTGGTATTCACTCTGATCCTAGCCTCCGGTTTATCCTTGTTCTCAGTCTGATCCACGTTCTCAGTTTGTTCCACGTTCTCAGTTTGTTCTGTATTCCTAGTCTTGATTCAAGCCTCACTGTGATTCTAGCTTCATTCTGATCCTGATCCTGCTTCAGTGTACTCAGCTCATGCATTCATGTTCAGGTCTGTCTTGCTTAGGTGATGTTTGCATTTAATATATCCTTTCTTAGTTCTTCTGTCTATATTCAGGTCCTTGGTTATTCATTCTGTTTTGTTCATATGGTTCCTGTTTTGTATTTATGTTTGCATTTCATGTTTAATCTCCTAGGTTTAAACAGGTTTATGTTTTCACTCATGTTACTCTAGTGTTTAGTTCTCTTCAGGGTTATCCAAAGAGATCCGAATTGCTTGAGAAAGGTAACCGAACGCTGAAAATCAGCGTTCGGTTACCTTTCCTGGCCATTCGGCTATCCAGAGAGCAGGCAATTCGCCAAATACTGGCGAATTGCCTGCACATACGGTGCCTGTTCGGTGCCTGTTCGAGGGCAGTGAAATCCCCATGAAAAAGCACTGCTTCGACTATTCAGAGAACACAAACCAGCAGTGAAAGGTTCCCGAAATGCCCTGCCATTCGGGGGTTTAATTCGGCAAATTTATTCAGGAGAATCCCATAGACTTCAATGTTAAAAATATTCCCGTTTTAATTCAATATCTAATAAACCGTTCATTCTAAAATTCTGCAGCAAAAAGTCTCTTTATTTATAGATTTTTTAGGATACTTTAAGCATTTTTCTGATTTTTTTTTTTTTTTTTATTAAAAGTCCGATTTTTTTTGATTTTTTTTTTTCAGTTTACTTATTTTTTTTGTAACAGCCCTCTTTATTATCATTCCCTGGACCTCCTGTTAAAATTTCAGACATTTTCGCTCAGTAGTTTCTTTGCAAACAGCGTTTCTTTTTCCCAGATTCATACAAATGGTTTTTCTAATTTATTCACTGCCTCCTCTATGTCACAGCTGCTTCGGCTCTGTGTGATTTCGGCTCATGTTCGGCTCCTGTTCGGCTCCTGTTCCTCTTTTTCAAAGGTTAATCCAGATGTTTTTGCTTGTTTTCAGCGTGCATTCGGTTAGTTTTCGGTGGATTTACGGCAGCTTTTCCCTGCAATTCGGGGACCCTGTGGTGCTTGCTGAATACACCGCAGGGTCACCGAAATGCAATCAGCAAAAGGAACCGAATTGAAGAGAACGAAAAGTCACCGAACGTGCGGTGACTTTTCGAATCTCTTTGGATAACCCTGCATGTCTTTCTGCCTATAGTTTCCCAGGTCCTTGGTTGTTCATCTGTTTATTTATTTAGTTCAGGTTTATGGTTTTATTCTAGTGCTCAGGTTTTTTGTTTCATTGTGGTGTTCTGGTCCCTTGCTGTAATAGTACTGTTGTAAATAAATCCCTTGTTTTTGTTTATACATTCATGGGTCATGTCTGTTAACTGCTCAAGAAGCTCACACCCCTTCTGTGCCATGTCAGGTCAGGCCCACCGTCACAATGACCCAGACATATTATATATCGTTCTTTCCGGCAGATTCATAATATGTCATTATTATATGTATACGTTATGTTCTGTCTGTATATTATAACAAAAAATGCAATAAAATTAGAATTTTCAATAATTTACAATGTGTAAAGTGTTTTTTTCACATTTTAACATACGAGCATTTGCAGTTATATTTTCTATGGTGTGCGCTTGTTAAAAAAATTAGAAATGGGGACTATTTTTTTCGACGCCGAATCGTGATCCAGCACCCAAGGGGTTAAAGGCAGGCATGGTTTGGAAGGGCAGTGAAGGAAAAGGAATCCTCAGACCACCATCTGCTAACCTATAAGAAGGACCCTATAAGTAGTTAAATAACACCCCAGGAATTATAATATTAATAGATAAATTAAGGTTTAAAATATAAGAAATAGTTTTAAGATAAATTGATAATCAGCAGTATTATAGGACTAAGGTTCACTTCTCAAGATGTTTGCAAATGTCTTTAGAATGACAAGGATACTGATGTTTGCAAATGGCTTTAGAATGGCAAGGATGCTGATGTTTGCAAATTTCTCTGAAGTGATAAAAAAGTGCTGATGTCTTAAGAAATGCTGATATCTCAAGAAATCACATGCCGAGGCCACGGGACTGTCTAGAATTGTGTCACCAGACCTGTATTGAAACTGGCCAATGAACTATGTTATGTTTTGAAATGTTAACTAATGAAATAAAGAGCCAACGCCTTGACATAGGTATAAATAAGTGTCAAAGAACCGTTGGAAGGCAGAGAGAAATTGCCAGACAATTACATGCCTCGTGTGTTTTTTTAACGGATTTCTCTCTCCCTGCGCAGAAGGAGAGTTAACTCAAGGTGTGCCTAAGACAGGGTCTTAGGGGTTAAGGACGGACAATTGGAGACGATTATTCTCTTCAATCTGGAGGCACTGCCGACATGAACGGTCACCCCTCGTCCTGGTGAGTATATTGTCTTGTCTGGACGAGGGCAATGACAGCGTTTATCTCGAACTAAAGTTAGTTGTCCATGTCCTATAGTGTAAAAGGAAACGTTGCCAGGGGCCGTTTATTAAAAGAAAACGTTGCCAGGGGCCGTTTATTTAAAGATGGAGTGGGTCAGGGACCACACTCAATAGAAGGGACATTATATGTCCAATTGATCACACCTTGCGTTAACCCTCATAAAATGTATAGAGTATAAGAATATTAGAGTATAAGAATATTAGAGTATAAGAATATTAGAGTATAAGAATATTAGAGTATAAGAATATTAGAGTATAAGAATATTAGAGTGTTAAGATTTACAGTTGAACGATCTGTAAGACAGACGTCCCTCAGTTGTGATAATAGAGTAAATTATATAAGTTGTAGAGGTATAAGTTAAAGTGCCGAGTGGTCTGTAAGGTAAGACGGACGCTCGTCATTCCTGTATTACCGGTTTAATTACATGTATATATATGTATATATTGTTAAAGTATATATTATTAGAGTGATAAGTTAATTGGGCAGGAAAATCTGTAAGATAGGGCAGACTTTTTGCCCCATTGTATACTGATGGTACTGTGTATATATATATGTATATATAAGAGCTGACTGGTTGGACATTGTTTGCTGTGAGGTGCATGTTGTATTAAGCAGAGGTGTTTGTTGGCCATTTGTGTGTTAGTTGCTGACTGATGGGGTGGATGATGTTGGTCATGTATGCAGTTACTAACCGGAGATATATATATTGTGAAGCTAGTTTTTATATACTACTGGATTGTGGTTTATAAATTTTTGTTTATGATGTGAAGGAATTATATAACTACAAAATAAAAAGTAAAAGATTAGAAGTTTGATTCTCGAGATTAGGGGAGGATTCACTAAATAAGTTTTTATTATTTATCCTTAAATTAGCTCATTTTTTGTTGATCCATGTGGCATAGAGAGAGATATATATATATATAGTAAGAATTTAAATTGTTTTTCTTTTCGAGCACTATGAAGAGCCTCTCTTTTTTCTTTCTTTCTCTATTTTACCTGCCTGATTATTCAATTGTACAACTAACCATGGGTATTTAAAGTAGCAAGGTTAAAGAATATCCCTTACCGAAAATAGAGTTTTGTAAAGATTATGTAGCACGAGTAGGGGGCACAGATTGCTATTTAATTAACCCATGGATAGATAATCTAGCGGGATGGACAGAAGCAGTGGGAGTTGTGATCCTTTCCTCAGACAGGGAGACCACAGCCCATTCTATATTATAGTGAAAGGATTATGTCTCGACGACACCGAGGCATGGCCCTATTATCAGGGAGACCCTCAGTGGGACATGCAGTATATGAAATTGGGGAGGGGGGACAATGATTAATGGTGAAACAATGTAGAAGAGGGACCCCATTGTCCTCTGACAGCGCCAGACTGCATAAAATAGAACAGAGTATACCACGGAATAAACAAGAAATACCCCGTGTCAGCTGGGAACCACGACCTCCTCCGTCTTATAGACAATCCATATATCCGTCCCTTTACTGATACAGAGGTCTTGGGTGCGGTAGGGGCAATGGAGGATTTGAAACCGTCGGCCCCATCCACATCCAAAGACGGGAAAAAAGAAAAAAGAGGAAGTAAAAGAGAAAGAAAAAAATAAAGTAAAAAAAAAAAAAAAGCAGAAGAATATATACTGCCTTTCGTTATTATGGCCACTCGTATATAACAAAGGATCGCCATTAATAAGCCTTAAGATATGAGAATAACACCAACAAAACCCATTTTCCATTTATGACCGTGGGGAATAAGTTACTTAGGAAATAGAAGATATTAATAGATTTTTTAAACATTGTCAAAAAGAGAAAGAGGACGGACTACGTCCTATGATTGACCAGTTTCTACAGGATGGTATCCTGGAACCTGTAGTCTTCCCCTTCAGTACCCCAATTAACCCCGTGAACAAAGCTGACGGGACTGTCAGGTTCGTTCAAGACTTGCGCGCAGTTAATTCCCTAGTGATTCTAATTGCGCCAATTGTCCCAGATGTCACGTCACTTCTGTCATCAATATCAGCGACACATACACATTTTTTTGTAATTGACCTGAAGAATGCATTTTTTTTTTTTTTTTTTAGCATCCCTGTACATCCGGAAACGGCATTGCTGTTCGCATTCACATTTGAAGGCACCCAATTTACATGGAAAAGGTTATCTCAGGGGTACGTTGACGCCCCGGTGGTCTACAGTATTGTACTGCAGGCCACTCTGAAATTCTGGCACCCCAGCCATGGTTCTGTCCTGCTGCAATACGTGGATGATCTCCTCGTATGCAGTCCATCAGAGGAGGCCTGCCGGGAGGATGGTAAATCACTTCTCAGTTGGTTACAGGAATGTGGGCACAAGGTTTCCCTTAAAAAAAATGCAGTGGTGTCAAACGCAAGTTGAATATTTAGGGTTTGTTCTCAGACAGGGGGGAACGGAGCATCAGTCAGAGAGAGTCCAGTCTGTCACGGGCCTGGTCAACCCGAAAAACTAAGAAGGACATGTTGTCATTCTTAGGCATGATAAACTATTGCAGACAGTGGATCCCTGACTGCTCCTACTACGATAACATTCTGAGACAAGCCACCCTGTTGGGTCAATCCAATGTGATAACGTGGTCTAATGAAATGTTAAATGCCTTTAAGGTTCTCAGGAATGCAATGATGATAAGCCCCGCGCTTGGCCTCCCTGATTATGTACTTTCATTTCATCTGTTTGCAAGGGACAATTGTAAAACCATGCCGCGCACCGGTACTGACGCAAGAACATGGGGCCGGTTGTGCCCCATAGCATTTTTTTCAAAGATTCTGCCAGTAACGGTACAAGGGATGCCGGCCTGTTTGCGTGCCCTGGCAGCATGTGCAATGGCCGTTAGTATGGCAAGCCAATACACATTAGGGTGCGAACCTCACCTACCCACAACCCATGATGTTTTATTTTTACTTAAGGGCATACATACACAGCACATATCACAGCGCTTTAGTGGATATGAAGTTCACACTGCTAAGCAACCCTGCACTGCACATAGAATACAGTTCAAGTGTCTCTGGTCCAGCACCAATCCTAAACGCTTTACTGGGTCTTAAGAATCCCTCAGATACCATCCACTCGAACATGACTGTGCTTCTCTCTATTGAGTCTGAAACTGCACCCCCGCCTGATCTTATGTCAACACCTGTTCGGACGCAGATGTCGTCTTTGTTGACGGCTCCTGTACCGCGCCCAATGACAACACTTCTCATGCAGGCTCTATGCGGGAAGACCTGTCACGATATACACTGACTCACATATGTTTTATGATGTGGTCCATGACCATGGGACGATATGGAAAAGAGGGGATTTGTGGCCGCAGATGGCAAGAAGATTTCCCATTCGACCCTGGTCACGGACCTCCTGGCAGGCATTCTTATGCCCTCTCAGATAGTGGTGTTACATTGTAGAGCACACACCAGAGCCTCAGATCCTATTGCAAAAGGGAATCATCTGGGCTGACCAAGCAGCTAAACGAGCAGCAGCACAACAGGACATAGCTAAACTAGTAATGCCGGGTTTTGCGACCTCCCACAATGGATAGGGACCAATTATTTTGTACCTTACAAAAATATGCAACCACAGAAGAGCTAAAGAATTGGAAATTGGTACTCCCCATCATTCTGGCTGAAATCAGAATGGCGGTTAATAGGAACACAGGCTACTCCCCCTTCGAGATATTTATGGGCAGACCCTTCCATTACCATGGTCTACAGGTAGGCTTAACAGTGGAGACAGGGGATTTAGAGCAGATAAGGGATGAATATGTTAGGCAGCTGATCTCAACCCTCGAGACAACCAGAGACCAAGTTATATTTAAGTTCCCCTTTCTTTCAGACAAATCTACCCACCTATTTAATCCAGGAGACAAGGTGCTGGTAAAGCGGCTACAGAAAGGAAAAAGACCAGAGGATTTCGCCTATGGACCAGAGACCACGGTGGTAGCCGTAACCCGCACAGCTATACTGACAGAGGACAGCCCAGTCTGGATTCACGCCTCTCGAGTCAAGCGGATTCAACAAGGGACCCTCTCGAGTCAAGCGGATTCAACAAGGACTCACAAGGGGTACTAACGGGGGCAGCTAATAGCCTGGCCTCCATCAGGAAGAGGACCGGACCAAGAGACACTCATGAGGGCAGATAGCCCTGGTTTCCAACAAGGAGAAGATGACAACCAAGGATCCTTTTCGAAGAGTATGGAGACGCATGTGGGGGGGGAAGAAAAAGACTGAAATAATAATGTTTACCCCCCCCCCCTTCGGAACATATGTCACAACCCCTATTGTCCACACCCTCTACCAGAAAGAACCCCAACCCAAACCATCACTGTCTGGCCACTGTTGTTTTTTTATTGTCCACCATTACTGCAGTATGATACTGTACAAGGCAACTGTATATATATGTGTAACCGATGAGTACTGGGGTCATAATTGTGATATTGGGGCGCAGTGGGGTGGGACACGGGCCATATGGGATTGGTACCTCTGATGGGTAGGTTAACAGATGGGAATATACGCAACTGCCACAACACAAAATCCCTCGATACAAGTTCAAACTCCAAGATATGGCCATTTATAAGAAGGAAGAGAACCCATTCTACCCAGGAAATATGGAGAGGTAGTGAGACCTCATCCTCTCCTACCTAAACACCAAATCAATAGCCAATCCCACTATGAAGACAGCATATAGTAATGGAAACAGGATTTTCAGATGTAAATGTTTGGCTAGAATGGGTAAAATTTAGTGCCCTAAACAATAACCGTACAAATTTTATGTGTGTGGTGCTGCTAGGCCGCATCTAGGCACTGTACCTTTTAATATTCCGCAAGATGTAGAAGAATGTTTTCTTAGTTTATATACTAACACCACTGATAGCCAGAGTTTATGTGAATATTGGAAGAATAGCTACCCCATACTAACACGCCTCCACAACCAGGAGAAGGGATACATGTTTACCCAGGGACTATACCTGCTATAGGTCAGCAGAAAAAGCTAGGAACCTCACCTTCTTCCCCGAGGGTTATTGTGCCAATTATAGCAATATCAACAGTATTAAGTTACAGAATCAAGTTTTTCTGATTGGGGATCTCTACTGGATATGTGGAGACCTCAAGATTAGGGCGCGTCTGCCCCTTCAATGGTCAGGTGAATGTGCCCTAGCTAAGGCCATAATGGGATTTCATATTGTTTCGGATCCTGAGGAAATTCCAAATATTAGCTCACGTCGAAGGAAAAGGGAAGTCCCAAGCCCACAAGGAGTCTTGATCTGCATGTCTATATTGATGTTATAGGGGTACCAAGAGGGGTCCCTGATGAATTTTAAAGCAAGGGATCAGGTAAAGGCAGGGTTTGAGTCATTCCTAGCACCTCTTGTTACTATTAATAAGAATGTAGGTTAGGAAGATAAATAGGCACTGGGAGACTGCCATGTGTTACCAGTTCCGTGGCAGGTACAGCCCCCCTGGTTCTATATTGATCCACATGGGTATTGAGGGTCTCGCTCCCCAACCCATACTAACTTACAGTAGATAGATGAAACAAAGAAAGAATCAAATAGTATGATCATACTATGATTCTAAGAGGGGATTGAAGGAAAAGGAATCCTCAGACCACCATCTGCTAACCTATAAGAAGGACCCTATAAGTAGTTAAATAAACACCCCAGGAATTATAATATTAATAGATAAATTAAGGTTTAAAATATAAGAAATAGTTTTAAGATAAATTGATAATCAGCAGTATTATAGGACTAAGGTTCACTTCTCAAGATGTTTGCAAATGTCTTTAGAATGACAAGGATACTGATGTTTGCAAATGGCTTTAGAATGGCAAGGATGCTGATGTTGCAAATTTCTCTGAAGTGATAAAAAAGTGCTGATGTCTTAAAAAAAGTACTGATGTTTAAGAAATGCTGATATCTCAAGAAATCACATGCCGGGCCACGGGACTGTCTAGAAATGTGTCACCAGACCTGTATTGAAACTGGCCAATGAACTATGTTATGTTTTGAAATGTTAACTAATGAAATAAAGAGCCAACGCCTTGACATAGGTATAAATAAGTGTCAAAGAACCGTTGGAAGGCAGAGAGAAATTGCCAGACAAAATTACATGCCTCGTGTGTTTTTTTAACGGATTTCTCTCTCCCTGCGCAGAAGGAGAGTTAACTCAAGGTGTGCCTAAGACAGGGTCTTAGGGGTTAAGGACGGACAATTGGAGACCATTATTCTCTTCAGGCAGGCTGTGCCCTTCCAAACCGTGCCTGCCTTCAGCCGCTGGCCCCCGGTGATCGGGAGGGAGAGAGGTCCGAAGGACCTCCCCCCCTCCCTTTCAGGCACCTCCTCCACACTCGCGGGGGGCGCCTGAAATAGATGTCATCGCACCGCTGCGATGACATCGATCTTCCCCCTGGTATCCCTAGATGTCAGCCCGCACCGGGGGGGCCAGCAATCAGCCGGAATCCCAGCTGATTGCTGCCTCCTGTGCTAGGACGCGCTCAGCGCGTCTGTAGCACAGGAGGAACACTTGGCAGGATGCGCTCAGCGCGTCCTTAGCAGCCAAGTGGTTAAAAGATCCTAAAAAATCTAAAAATAAAGATACTTTTTACTGCAGAATATTATAAGCAACGGTTTATTAGACATTGAATTAAAACTGGAATATTTTTAACATTGAAGCCTATGGGATACAACATTTCCCACACTATCGAATTTGATATCAACTATCAAATTTGAAATCAAATTTCGAATTGATATCAACTATCACATTGATTTTAATTTACAATGCAAGTAATAGTCAGCAAAGGACTTTGTGAAACAAATTAATTTAATTTCACTGTTTAATTTGACTCAAGTACAAAATCCGTGACACAACTTAATATTTAATTGGGATGTGTGTTTTTCGATTTGGGCCGATTCGTTTTTTTCACGAATCGGGCCGCTTCGGATTCGTACGATGTTCCGAAACGATTCGGCACCGAAATACACAGCATTCGAATTTTTTTCTGATCTGAAACAAAATAATTTCGTTATTTCGTATGAACGTGAAATTTGTAAAATCGCAAGTCGTTTTCATTCCGTTCATGATTTCAGTTCCATTTCGGACAACGTATCTTTCGGTTTCATTGCTGATTCCGTAATTTCGTATTGTTTAGATCAAATTCGATAGTTACTTGATATCAATTTGATAGTTCATTTCAAGTTTGATAGTTGCAGCATATGAATCCTCACACTGCAGGGCAGCACCTCTACAGCATAATAATTCAGCATATGATTCCGCACATGGCCGGGCAGCACCTCTACAGTATAATTAATGCAGCATATGATTCCGCACACTGCCAGGCAGCACCTCTACAGTATAATAATGCAGCATATGATTCCACACACTGCCGGGCAGCACTTCTATAGTATTAATGCAGCATATGAATCCTCACATGGCCGGGCAGCACCTCTACAGTAGTGATGGGCGGAACAGCCCTGTGTTCGGCTCACATTTGAACTCGAACGTTTGAAAAAGTTTGAATTCGAACGAGAACACGATTCGAACTCAATGCAAGTCTAGGGGGCTCAAAAGTTCGAATTTTAAAGTGCCCTCCAAGAGGGCATATATGCAAGATATTGGCCATAAAATGTGTATGGGGTCTGGGTACTGCCCTGGGGGACAGGAAACAATGAAAATAAAGTTTAAAAAAAGTTTTTTTAAAAAATAAAGAAATGTGCACTGATTTGGATATCGACTATCGAATTTGAAATGAACTGTCAAATGGATATCCATTTGATAGTTCATTTCAAATGTTAAAAAAGGTGTGGGAAATGTGTTACCCCATAGGCTTCAACGTTAAATAAGGTGTGGGAAATGTTGCATCCCATAGCCTCCAATGTTAAAAAAAGGTGTGGGAAATGTTTTACCCCATAGGCTTCAATGTTAAAAAAGGTATGGGAAATGTTTTACCCCATAGGCTTCAATGTTAAAAATGATGTGGAAAATGTTTTACCCCATAGGCTTCAATGTTAAAAGTGTGAGAATTGTTTTACCCCATAGGCTTCAATGTTAAAGGTGTGGGAAATGTTTTACCCCATAGGCTTCAATGTTAAAAATATTCCCGTTTTAATTAAATATCTAATAAACCGTTGCTTATAATATTCTGCAGTAAAGAATCTCTTTATTTTTAGATTTTTTAGGATCTTTTGAGCAATTTTTTTTAAAAAAAAGGATTTTTTTTTATCAATTCGAATCGATCCGAAAATTCAAATCGATCCGAAAATTTGAATCGAAACTAAAACAGTCCGAAACGACCCGAAATGAAAAAAAAACACTGGGAAAGAAAAATGAAACAAAATTTTTAGCGATGCACATCTCTACTTCAAAATATGTAGCTTGCCCATTGTGCCTTCCTGTTTGAATACAAGATGTGGGCAGATTTTCTGTTTAGCTTCATTTCCTCTCGAGGCTGACCAGGGGTGTTGATTAAAATAGATATCCTGTGTTAACTCTTTCCAGGCAAAATAGAAATGCCTGCGAAATCTATGTGACGTCTGATATAGAAAAGCATCTGTGAACCATATATGGTAATCTATGTTAAACTGTGCTGGCCAAAATCTGATGTGGAAATGTATCTGTACTGATTAGCTGTTATACCACATTCCTTTGTGGGGTGGATATAAAATTTTGTCTACAACAAACGATTCTATTGGATGTTGAAATCTAATAAATTGGTCTGTCTAACAATGGAATATTCAGACATGATGCAGCCATATCTTGTGTGTGATTGATTTTGGTGTCTCCGCCATGGCGTGCGCATGTCCTTTCTTTTTCTTATTTGAGAAGAAACTTGAAAAAGGTTTATGGCATTCCATATATGGTAATTATAATAGGAATATTGATTTTGTTTGTTTATGGTTATTATTTTACATGAATGATAGGGGATCAAATACTTATTTCAGTCATTAAAATGCAAATCAATTTATAACTTTTTTTAAATGCGTTTTTCTGGATGTTTTTGTTGCTATTCTCTCTCTCACTGTTAGAATAATAGAATAAACATACCATTAAAATTATAGACTGATCATTTCTTTGTCAGTGGGAAAACATACAAAATCAGCAGGGGATCAAATCAGCTTTTTCCTCGGTGTATGTTAACTTGCCATCTTTTGACATTGGAGGTGGCACAATATGTTGGATATAAGCAACAGTGCCATGGGTGAGAGTGCTGCTTTGCTGCTTTAACTAGGTCATGAGTTGTAAGCTCTAGGAATATGAATTGGGCTGTTCAAAATGCAACTGATGGGATCAGGAATTAAATAAAATTATTTGTTTTATGTTATGCCATGCAGGATGTTGGGAGGGGGGTTGTACTCTTGCAAGGTATTATATCTGCACCTGAAGGTAGTTCTGCATTTGCAGAACTATAACACACCCCTAATTCTTTTACAAATTACATGTAGCTCCAAATGTTTTTATGTGCTAATCTTTCTTATTAAACCACTGCTTATAGTTAAAGCACAAAATTTCGTTTTATCATTTTGCTGTGAATTATTCCACATGATGGAATGTCCTATTTCTAGAAAAAAATGTATTAATCATTAACCATAGTACATGTAACAGTTCCTTAAAGATTACAATCAAACCAAAAGAAGCAGAACAAATGGAGAGGCATAGTTCCCCTTTTAATAAATAGAGTGGCAGAGCCTGTTCAGTAGAGCAGAATAGAATTATGCATATTTAAAATGAATAAGGGGATTTAACCCTCTCCAGAGAATATATTATGCTTTTTAAAATACAAAATATACAAAATATAGCCAACTCCCTCATCTTTCAGTTACATTTCATGCATATACTGTATGTTCATTTTTAAATATAATTTTAGAGACAAAATAAAAAGACACATACATTGAAACACATGCAGTATATAGAAAGCATGGAGAAAACATTTATAAATAGGTGGTACTGGAGTTATTGAGACCCTAAGCAAATCTCAAATATGATGCCCCTCTTTCAAAAATCATAGGGCCCTATTCCAGTCTTAGCAGATGAAGCCGTTAGGCACAATTTGCATTTAACGTAAATGGCTGGAGTTCCTAGTCCAACCTTGCCGCAAGCTTTGCTTGTGGCTCAGTCACTTTAGCTCCTTGTTGTAATTTAACGGCCCCTATACTTTGTATAGGAGGCGTTAATTTGCTCCTAGGTGAAGAAGGACAAGGTTTTACAAGGTACTTCATTCTCAGGCTGGGGTCAGACTAACGCATTTTTAACGTGCGTTTAGGCGCACTTACTCACGGCCGCAGTAGCAGCAAATGACGGCCAATGACGGCCAATATACAAAGTCCGGCTGCACGAAAGTCCGGCCGCGCAACGCAAGTGGAAAATGAATGCATTTTTTCGAGAACGCAGAACCGCTAGTACTGACGTACAGAGTGCACTGCGGCGGCATAGCGGCGTGTTTGCGTGATTAGGAGATGTCAGACGCTGCTAATGTCCAGCCTACATAACGTCCAGATGCAAAAAGTGTTTTATTGACGATCCGTAAAAAATCGCGCGCAAAAATGCGCGTCATCTGACCATTTTCGCGCATTCCGTGAAAAAATACGTCAATACGTTCAGACGCACTTTTTGACGGTCGCTGCGAATAATGCGTTCGTTTGACCCTGGCCTTATCTGGAGCCGGTATTTTTGGAAGAAATACCAACTGCCAGAGCCTTTTGTTTAGATTCTGCTTTTGCAAAATCACCAAGCACATTAACGTACATGGCTCAAAAAATCCCATACTTCCCTGCGCAATCCTGGTAGTGTGAAATCATACAAAGTTTAAAGCATGGTCGTGGTGGACTCTATAGAGTCCATTGGACTCCAGGAAGACCAGCAGTGGTATCCAGCGGCGTTGTCAGTATCTGCCTGAGATTCCATATTATTCCAACTCGAGCTGTTAATAAAGCAGCTATGTTTGGATAGGTACAGTCACAGGGAACCTGCAAGAGAAATTGGCTCACATCGATTTGTTTTTCTTCTTATTGGCAACAATGGAATAGGGCCCACAGATGTTAAACCAATGCATTTTCAAAAAGGTTCTTATAATTCTGTTGGTAACTGGGAGTATGTGAATGCGGAGCTGTATGGAGTGTATCAGGGTTATTCAGCTGAACTGGCCACGAAATTGCACCAGTGAAATTCCCCATACGGTGCATTTTGTGTCACACAGCTGGTTTGGTTGCGCGGTGAAAGAAAGTATGGGAAAGGAGTTGTGTTCAATTTGCTATGTGTCTGCTTATGTGGTTAAGACTGTGGTGAGAGAGTTTGGTGTGGATTTGTTTGTTGGCTAGAGCAGATATTGAGGAGGCATGGCAACTCCATTCATTCTTCTGTATTGTTTTTGTTGGCATATGCATTGTGGAGTCCGTTTTACTATTATAAATGTCTACCGAGGAATCGCTCTTTCTCATTCCACTGATTTGTTCTGGCCTCGTTAGAGTGGGCATGTACATAGTTTGAGGCTGTCCGCTGTGCATTGTGTTGCTCATTTTTTATTTGGCTTGGCTGGCTAGTTAAGCCATTTGTGGAATTCCAGCAGAGTAGCACTGTCTTCAGATTCATTGGCATTTCATGTGTTTGGGGGTGAATGGAGCATTCAGAGATGACTAGAGAAGGGGGCAGATTCTTATGTTGCTTTAGCTCTTCGCCTTGTTGGTGGAATTCCACCTGTGGGATTCTGAATTGATTGATCAGAGAGGATTTCTCCATAGGTAACATCAGAGGTGTTACGGTGAATTTGGTCTGGCACTTGGTGTTCGCAATATTGGGACTATAACTGTTGCCTCATTATACCACAGGTCCAAGAGAATGAAAATATGATTGCATTTTGCTCTTTCTCGTTTCCAGCTGGATCGTTTCTGGAGCTTGTTGATGGGTGTGGGCTAGAAATTCAATCTTTTCCTTTTTGGGAACTCCCTTTCACTTCCAAGGAATGGTTAGTCTGCAAAAGCGGAATCAGTTGGCACCCTGCTTTTAGGTGTCGCTAAAATTTTGTTTAGTCCATTGCTGCGGTAATTGGTGCTAGCACTTTGTAATACATTACTTATACTAAAGCTAATTAATGATTGCGCCCCCCATGTTAAGTATAGGATGCGCAAAGTACAGTAAGCTCGCGCAAGCTAGAGCAAACACTGATGCGTTAACGGATTTTTCACAGGTTTAGTGTTAGGAATGTAATAAGGGGGGCATGCGTTCAAGTCACTTATGCTAGCGTTAACAGGTACTCCTCTGAACGTTGTTAGCGTTCACTATAAGGGTTATTCAGAGAGCACAGACATGTCACCAACATTTCGGTGCTCTCTGATTCGCCACACTTCGGTGAGTCCAATTTGCTGATCCTGCGGTAAATTCAGCATTCACCGCAGGGTCCCCGAAATGCAGCGAATCGGCCGGCGAATGCTGCCACCAACCTGCTGCAAACCCGCCGGCCGCCGCTACCAACCCGCCAAAAAGATGCCAAAAACCAGCGATTGAAAGTGCCAAATTTGAGACGCTGTTTGCAAAAAAACTACTTAGACAAAAATATCTGGAATTAACATATAAGGTCCTATGAATAATAATAAAAAGGTCTGTTACGTTAAAAAATAACACTATTTTAAAAAAACTGAATTTTTCTTTAAAAAATCCTAAAAAAAAACCAAGGAGACGTTTTGCTGCAGATTAAAATAATAAACGTTTTAATAGATATTGGTTAAAAACGGGAATATTTTTAACATTGAAACCTACGGGATTTGCCTGATTAAACCTGCCAAATGAACGCACCGAACATCAAGGCATTTCACTGCAATTTGTTGTTCTCTGACTAGATTAACCATTGCTTCTCTATGGGGACTTTCACTGCCGTCGAACAGGCACCATATTTGCAGGCAGTTCGCTAAATTTTGGCGAACTGCCTGCTTTCCGAATAGCCACGAAAGTGCACCATTCAGGGAAATTCACCGTTCAGTACAATTTCAGGACCAGATTGACAGTGTCTAAATAACCCCTTATGTAAATTAGCCCTACATGTCTTAAAATCTAAAAAAGATCACACACACAAACTGATTGTGCCATAAACACCGGTCTCTGTAACTTGATCATTTACAGCTTGGCACAAGAATTTGTGATATACTTATGCAGAGAGTTGAATGAATAAATAATCCTTTGTACATTTTTTTTATCTTCCCCTCTGTTGCAAGTGTTTAACAAAGCAAAAATAATTTTATTTTGCACAGTTCACTTATTTCAGTTTAAATACAGCCTACTTGCTTCAAATATTCAGTGGTTTGGCACGAGGGTGGATTTGTGAGATACGTTTGTAACAATTCAAAGACTAATGGGAATTCTCTGTACTTTGATTTACATTAAGACTCAAATTAATTTTACTTAATGCATGCGCGCTATAAAAAAGATGTACTAATCAAAAGATTCTTTTCCATATGATACATTAAAGTATTAAAATGCTTTTTTTTTTGCTTTGAAGCATGTCTAGGCATATATAGGGGTTATTCAGAGAGCACTGAAACGTCGCCGACATTTCGGTGCTCTATCGTTCCCTGCACTTCAGGGAATCAAATTTCCCCGAAGTGCAGGGAACGGGCCGCCAAATGCCACCTCAAACCCGTCGCCCTCCGCTGCCAACCCGCTGAACATCCGCCGCAAACACAGCGGAGAGCTGCCAAACGCAGCTGACGAGCCGCCGAGCACAGCGCCAACCAGCTGCAGGAGACAGCCAACAAGCCCCAGGACGAGTAATAAAACCAAAAAAATAATATGATTGAAAGTGTCAAAATTGAAACGCTGTTTGCAAAGAAACTGCTGAATGAAGATGTCTGGAGTTTACCTATAAGGTCCTATGAATGATAATAAAAAGATCCGTTACAGAAAAAAGATAAAAGCCGATATTAAAAAAAAAAGGAAATAAATTTTGCCTAAAAACTCCCCAAAAAAGCCTAAAAGATCCTAAATAAAAAAATCAATAAATAAAGAGACTTTTTTACTGCATATTAAAATAATAAACGGTTTATTAGATATTGACTAAAAACTGGAATATTTTTAACATTGAAGACTATGGGGTTCGTCTGATTCAGGCTGGGGTCAGACGAATGCAGTGTTAACGTCCGTGTAGCCGCACAGCAACGTCCGCATAGCTTTGTGTGTGAGTGATGGAACGTGGTCAGACGGACTGCATTTATACGTCCAGCATTTTTGACGGACAAAATGTTTTTTCATTTTAATTTATTTTCCCTCCTACATCCGTTAAAAATAACGTCTGTCAAAAAAACAGACTGGCCACTACTGCGTCTTCCGTCAAAAAGGGCATCCGTACTGCACGGGCGCACAGTCCGTAGAAAACGCGCTCGTCTGACCCTAGCCTAAGCCTGCCGAATGAAAACACTGAACAGCAGGGTATTTTGGCAACTTTTCACTGCTGTTCGGTGTTCTCTGAATAGATTAACCATTGCTTCTCTATGGGGACTTATACGGGTGCCGGACAAAATCCCTACAAGCAGGTTCCCTAATGCCAACATCCTGACGGCCAACTTCCAGACAGAACAAGTGCCGGATATACTAAGTTCCCTACACAGACAACTCCCTGACGGCCAACTTCCAGACAGAACAAGTGCCGGATATACTAAGTTCCCTACACAGACAACTCCCTGACGGCCAACTTCCAGACAGAACAAGTGCCGGATATACTAAGTTCCCTACACAGACAACTCCCTGACGGCCAACTTCCAGACATCCAAAATCCCAGCAGGGTACTTTTAGTCTCTAGTCTCACTCTGCTCCCGGCGGCCAGAAGCAGTGGAACGGGACGTCGTTCATGCTGCGGGATAAGAGCTAAGTATCTGAATTTTTGGGGGGTTTCAGCTGGTAATAACTGATTCTGCAGCCCCAGCTTATACATAGCTGTGGTTATTTTGTTTAGATACCGCAGCGGTGCGTAATTAGCGTTAGGACTTTGCGCTTCCTATGTTAAGTATAGTCAGTGCAAAGTACAGTAATCTCGCAGTATGAAACACTATCACTGATGCGCTAACGTGCTTTTTAACCTGTTAACGTTTGGATGCAATATGGGTGGCATACTTATTAAACCTAGGACTAACGCTAAGGAGGTAATAGGGCCCCTAATGTCTGCTCTTTTGTGGTATACCCAACATTGTAATGGAGTGCTCTAAATTTTCTACAGTTTGAATATTGGCATTAATGCCTGGCTCATTGCTTGTCACAACAGGGACATGGGATTTATGCCCACAGCCAATATACGACATACAGTACTATCAAATTGTGGTGCTCGATGTGCCCCAGGAGTAACCAACTTGTCAGTAGATCCAAATAAATAAGAGGGACCAGGCACTACTCAAGCTGCTTACAGGCCCTTTTTAAGAAGCATAACCTTATGCTTGACTATGCAGCTGTCTGCAGACTTTCTCAACAAGGATCTGTGTCTAAATGGAAGCATATTATATCACAAACAATACATGCTCTACTGTAAGATTTATAAAATAAATGCTTTAACAAACCAGAAGTGGACATTGTAACCGGCACACTATAGGGGTTATTCAGAGAGCGCCGAACTGGCCGCGAAATTGCACCGAACAGTGAATTTCCCCGTACGGTGCAATTTCGTGGACAATTCAAACCTTGGCAATTCACCAAATATTGGCAAATTGCCAGCGAAATACAGTTGATCTTAGGCGGCCGTGAAATCCCCCATAGAGAAGCAATGGTTCATCTATTCAGAGAACATCGAACCGCAGTGAAATGTCGGAGAAATGCCTTAATGTTCGGTGGTTTCATTTGACAGGTTTAATCAGGCGAATCCCATAGGTTTCAATGTAAAAAATATTCCTGGTTTTATTCAATAACTATTAAACCACTTATTCTTTTAATTTGCAGCAAAAAAATCTTTATTTAGGATTTTGCAGGCATTTTTTGGGCAAAATATTTTTTTTTTTTAACCCTTTCGCTGCTGAGGCTTTTTCTGCCTCTGTGCTGAGCTCGTTTTTACCTGTTTTGCTCATCATGTTTAAATGCGTTTTGAAGGCTTATTTTAGTATATGACCCAGACATATTATATATCGTTCTTTCCGTCAGACTCGGCAGATTCATAATATGTCATTATTATATGTATACATCATGACCTGTCTGTATATTATAACAAAAAATGCAATAAAATATGTATTTTCAATAATTTACAACGTGTAAAGTGTTTTTTTTTCACATTTTAACATGCGAGCAATTGCGGTTATATTTTGTATGGGGTGCGCTTGTTAAAAAAATTAGAGATGGGGTCTCGTTACATTTTTTTTGGGGAACATTACGCGATTTTTAACAAACGCACCGCATACAAAAATCGTTAGTGCAGTATCATTGTTCACATTAGAATTGAAATGGGAACAATATTGCTGCATTAACGAACCAAAAAAAAGAAAAAAAAACTTGTTTATTTTTTTTATAATTTTTTTTAAATATATATTTTTTTTATTTTTCTTTATTTTTTTTTAAAACTTTTTTTATACTCATGTTTGGTATTGTTGGAACGGCCATGCTCTGGCCGATCCAACAATACCAAACATTAACCCCTAACTGCCACGGATCAGGAGATAGGGGGTTCATTGGAACCCCCTATCTCCACCATCGGTGGCAGTTAGGGGTTAACTCCAAGACTGGCGTTATCGTGCTATGCACGATGACGCCAGTCCTCAGGGGGCATTCCCGGAAGCTTGACCGACATCCAAGATGTCGGCCAGCTCCGGGAAAGGATCACGAACTGGCGCTTTTCGGCGCCGATTCGTGATCCGGCACCCATGGGGTTAATGCCAGGCACCATTTGGAAGGGCAGGCTGTGCCCTTCCAAATGGTGCCTGGGTTAACCCCTGCAACGCCGCCGATCGGGAGGGAGAGAGGTCCGAAGGACCTCTCCCCCTCCCTTTCAGGCGCCTCCTCCGCACATGCGGGGGGGGCGCCTGAATTAGGTGTCATTGCGCCGCCGCGATGACACCTAATTACTCCGGCGGTGGTTCTGGGTGCTGGGCTGACATCGAGGATGTCAGCCCGCACCGGGGGGGCCAGCGATCGGCCGGAACCCGGCCGAACGCTGACCCCAAAGGCAGGACGCGCTCAGCGCGTCCACCGCATGGAACGTGACATGCGGTTGGACGCGCTGAGCGCGTCCACCGCAGCGAAAGGGTTAAATAGTAGTTTTTTTTCTGTAAGAGACCTTTTTATTATTGTTCAAAAGACCTTATTTGTTAATTCCAGCCATTTTCGTCCAGTTGTTATTTTGCAAACAGTGTTTAAAATTTAAAGGTTGCAGTCATTTTGTTTTGATTTTTTTTTACCCTGTTCGTCGGCTTGTCGGCTTTTTCTGGCAGCTGTTCGTCGCTGTGTTCAATGGATCATCGGCTTTTCTCAGACACGTTCGGAGGGTTTTCGGCGGCTTATCAGATCCAATAATTTCAGTGGTTTTGCTGTGGTTTTTCCTTTCAATTCGGCAGATTTTCCCTGCACTTCGCTGAACCTGCAATTAATGCCCAATTCACTGCAGGGTCGGGGAATTTTGATTACCTGAAGTGTGGGGAACAAAAGAGCACCAAATTCTGGTGGAATTTTGGTGCTCTTTGAATAACCCTGTATGAGAATAAAAGGATACCTTTAGGGGGGGCGTGGCTGGCTGTTCACTGGAGAGGACGTGCCTTTATGGAGCTCTGCATGTCCTCTCTTCCTAGGGACTTATAGATGACTCTGCCTGAAATATTTTTGACACTGCTGGTTCCTGGGAGGCTGGCCATCGGTGCTGGACTGTCCGGAGCCCGTTGAGTCCCCCGCTCCGGACGAGAGACATCCCTGGCAGCGGCTACTTGGTTGCTGAAGCGTGGCACCAGCGGCCATCTTGAGGCCTATCACCGGGCACCAGACAACTCGGGACTCTGACCTCGCCTACCTCTGGGCCGGGTGTCTATCGCAGTCTGAGGGGATGGAGGGCCCTCATCTCCTGGCTGCTTTGGGCAGTGGTCCCATGGGGCGGCAGACGGACCTGCGGACAGGCGGCGAGATGGACCCCTTCCCCCCGTCGGGGGCGGGGGGCGCTTTCCTTTGCGGCCTAGTCGCCTGTTTGCTGCTTCTGGCGGGAGAAGATGCAGAAGGCCCAATTACCAAAGGATTTTGGCGCAAGATGATGGCCTCGTTTCGGGGCTGCCAGGAGGAGGGGAGGACGGAAGAGGTAGGGGCTGTTGCGACTGTGTGCTCCATCGAGACCTGCTTCCCTGCTGCTGACCCGGGGGAGAGAGACACCGATGGCGGAGATGCTGACGTGGTGCTGCCCCGACCACCTCTGCAGACCCTCGCTTCGAGTGCTCCTGGGGAGGATGACACACGCAGCCTAGGGAGATGGCTATGATGAACGCACTGCCGCAGGACACTCAACCACGGGAGATCCGCCAGCGCTGGGTGAGCAGAGACGGCTGACCGACCGTGGATTGTCTGCCTGGATGGCACCCAAGGGAGCCGCAGTGGCCCGCACTCGACCAGATGGGCGTCCCCCTGAAGAGTGTGCGAAGATTGGGTTACCAGGTCTGTGTTTTTTACCCCCGGCACCGCTTGTGAGAGGAGATTTACTGACCCCGGTGACAGCTGAGAGAGTCGCTGGCTCCCTCTCTGTTGCCCGTGTGGGTTGGAGCGGCTTACCTGCGTTCCTGAGGCGACCGAGCGACTTGAGATGACCTGCGGGGAGCTGCCTGAGATGGCCCCGATGCCATTCCTGGATGCTGGATGAGGAGTCTCTTCCCCTGCTCCTTTCGGCGGATCTTCCCCCATCGCTGAACCGTCCTTTGAGGACTTTTCTTTTTATTCCCTTGCTGTGCTCTATGCTGAGGACTTTTGTTAACTATTTTTTGTCTTCTATTATGGACATTTTTCGATATCCCCTCTTCAATTTATTTCGATGTCCTATCATTTAGAGACTCCTGTCTCCCCCCTTTTTTTTTTTTTTTTTTTAATTTGGCTATTCCGGGACATCTCGGGGATGCAACCGTGGCCTGGTGCCCGACTTGCTCCTGAGCGCCCGGGCCAGGTGCCGTTATTCCCCCTTGGCCTCCCTGCGGCCTTATGGACCGTCTGGGTAGTCGCCAAGGCAGGCACATTTTTGGCCTTTGCCATCTTTTTATTCCCCCCCCTCTTTCTCTTACAGCTTGATGTCCTCGGCTGGCCTTTTTTTTTTTAAATGTTTCTCTGTTATCTACCTGATGACCTTCTCTGGCTGTTACTGGCCATTAGTTCCCTATAACCTGTTTTTTTGATGAGACCCCCCTAATAGGGGATGATTTTGTTGAGTGCATTCCTTGTAGATGACGTTGAAATCTTAATGTGTTTTTCGCAGATGACTTTAAACTTTAGTGTGTTTTTTGCAGGAGACCTTACATTTAAGTGTGTTTTCCGAGAATGATCTTAAATTACTTTTTTGTTTTTCTTCTATAGTTTAATAGATGACTTATTTTGGCCCTGCGAGGTCTTTTTCATTTTATGTTGACTTTCTATGTCGATGCAAACTTTCAAAAATAAAGAATTTAAAAAAAAAAAAAAAGGATACCTTTAAATACTAAAGTCCAAGATGGGTGCACACATTACGCATATCCTGAAGACACTTCATTCTCCACTATGCCCTTGCTTACGCATAGGGACTTGGCACACCTGAGCCCAGTGTGTATTAAACCCTTTGAATGTTGAGTGCATAACAGAAATGACTGTTATATGTTCTTTTTTTGCTACAGATTACACTGTAATCTGTAATATCCTACGTTGTGAGCCATGATACTAAAACCACTGACTGAATGGTTTAAGCATAATTGACCATGGAATTTATAAATATCAGCCTACTCCAGATGGCATATTAAAAGAACTAATGATCCAGTAATACCAGTATTTTCCCAAGAAGTCACAGCCAAAGCACACTAAGGTTTCTTATGAAACACTTCTGCTTTTAGAATTAAACAGATGGTAATATCCATTATTTTCATAATAACAGTAATAATATTTATTCTCTAAGGAACACTCCGCATGTGATTTTTTTTCATTTTATGACTATGTTATTGGAAGAAGTCGATTCTCTACTGGGGGAGCAAAAGGAGAGTGAATCACTGGACCCGCTCTGGATATTTGTAAAGCCTTTGAAATATATTTCTTGATGTATGAAGATAATGGGCTTCCCACAACCCTTGTTCAAGTCATTCCACAGTGGTTTGAGAAGTCTCAGCACTTTTTCAGAATTACGAACATTACCTCCCCCTCCAAAAATGGTCAGAGATTCCGTTTATATTTATTTCATAACGGTCATGGGGAACATAACCAATTAGTGTCATATAATAAATCAGTTTTTCATAAGATAGAAAGAAAATCAGTTGCCCCCCCACCCTAAGGGCTAGATTTACTGCTTAGGGGCTTTAGACACAGCATTTACAGCTGCTCCCCCACCTCCATCCAAAAGGGATTTATTCGTAAATCATAAGGTGCATATGAGGTCAGTGAGTAGTATCATGAAGACTTCTACCACCATCAATGACTCCTTCACCTCACACTCCCTACATCTCCTGGCTTTGACTGAAATCTGTCTCTCTCTCTCTCTCTCTGATACTGCAACATCTGCATCCCTAACACAGGGCGGTCTCCAACTGACATACACCTGTAGACTGAATGACAAAACAGGTGGCAGGGTTGGATTCTTACTCTCTCCCACTACTCTCTTCAGCCCGTTCCTTCGTGACATCTCTTACTTTCCCCACATTTGAAGTCTACACTATCCACCTATTCAAACCACTAGCCGTTCGTATTGCTGTTATTTATGGACTCCCTGGCCAACCTCTTCTCTTCCATTACCATTTATCATTCCATCTCTCATTCTGCTCATTCGCCTCGCGATTTCTCCCCATAGCGTCCTCGTTCGGCCTCACTCAGTGGTCCAACACACCCACGCACACAACTGGCAGTACTCAGGATCTTCATATTCTCCAACTTTTTCTTTTTCAAAGACCTATGCGAGGTGGAAAGGTCTGTTCTGTTGGTGATGGAATAAACCTTACTTCTAATTTATTTATTTATTTATAAAGGATTTTACCAGGAAGGATACATTGAGATTTCTCTCGTTTTCAAGTATGTCCTGGGTTCAAGAACATTGAAGTGTTACAGTTACAGAAATACAAATACAATGTAAGATAAAAAAAAAAAACAACACAAATATACAGATTAACAGAAAATAAATATGTAGGAAATAGTCATTATGTTACATGTTTACAGGTGCATTCTGTATTGAGGTATGTTAGAAAGGAGCTCTTGAGTGACTTTAGACTGGGGGAAGATTTGATGGTGTCTGGGAGGTTATTCCATAATTGTGGTGCTCTGTAGGAAAATGAGGATCGAGCCACTGTCTTTTTGTATTGTGGTATTGCAAGTAAGGTGCATGTCCTGGATCGGAGGTTATAGGATGAGGGAGCTGCTGGGGGAAGCAGTCTATTCAGGTAGGGTGGCAGCTTCCCAGAGATGCTCTTAAACACCAGGCTGGAAAGGTGAAGGATGCGTCTGGATTCCAGCGATGGCCAGTTTAGCTCTTTTAACATGTCACAATGGTGGGTCATGTACTTACATTGTAGCGCAAAGCGGCAGAATGAGTTATACAATGTAGTAAGTTTATGAAGGTGTGTTTGCGGGGCGGCTGCATACACTACATCTCCGTAATCAATAGCCGCATAAGCATTTGCTGTACAATCTGCTTTCTTACCGCGGGACTCAGGCAGGATTTGTTTCTGTACAGGGCACCTAGTTTGGGGTATAGTTTAGATGAGAGTTTTTCGATGTGGGGGCCAAAGGATAGATTAGGGTCCAACCACATACCTAGATATTGAGAGAAGTGACTGTGGTCAGCATGCCATTTGATTTTGTCCCAACACATAGATGGGGATTTTGCAATTTGTGTAGTTTAGGTGCTGTTCCAAAGAGCATCGTTACAGTTTTGTCAGTATTTAAAAAAAGTTTGTTGTTTTTGATCCACTTTTCTACCTCAGTGAATTGTTCTTGCAGCACGGCCTCCAGCTGCGGGGAAGATGGTTTGCTGGTATAGATTACAGTGTCGTCTGCGTACATATGTACAGTTGAGGCTTTGCAGACGTTGGGCAGATCATTTATGAATATTGTGAATAGCAGGGGGCCTAGTATTGAGCCTTGGGGTACATCGCACATGACTGGGAGCAGGAGGGAGGAGCTGCCAGAAATTGACACATATTGTGATCGGTCGGATACATATGATTGAAACCAGGTTAACGTGCGATCACCAATGCCAGAGTTTTTAAGTTTTTCTAACAAGATGCCATGGTCTACCGTGTCAAAGGCCTTGGCAAAATCAAGGAAGATGGCTCCAGTTAGGTTTCCTTGTTCCATCCCAGCTTGGATATCATTGCAGACTTTTAAATGGGCGGTTGTAGTTGAGTGATTTGGACGAAAGCCGGATTGATCCGGGGTTAAGTAGTTCCAATATTGATAATAATCATCTGGATCGCAGATAACAAACTTTTTCTAAATACTGACAAAACTGTTACAATGCTCTTTGGAACCGCACCTAAACTACACAAATTGCAAACACCCCATCTATGTGTTGGGACAAGATCAAATGACACGCTGATTTCAGTCACTTCTCTCAAATATCTAGGTATGTGGTTAGACCCAAATCTATCTTTTGGCCCCCACATCGAAAAACTCTCATCTAAACTCTACCCCAAGCTAGGTGCCCTGTACAGAAACAAATCCTGCCTGAGCCCTGCGGTAAGAAAGCAGATTGTACAACAAATGCTTATGCCAGCCATTGAATACGGAGATGTAGTGTATCCAGCCGCCCCGCAAACACACCTCTACCTGAATAGGCTGATTGCCCCAGCAGTTCCCTCATCCTATAATGTCTGATCCAGGACCAGCACCTTACTTGCAATACCGCAATACAAAAAGAAAGTGGCTTGATTCTCATTTTCCTACAGAGCACCGCAAATATGGAATAACCTCCCAGACACCATCAAATCTTCCCCCAGTCTAAAGTCCCTTAAGGCTAGGGTCAGACGAAAGGATTTTTTCCCGCGAACGTGAAAAAGTGCGTCCGAACGCATTGACGTATTTTTTCACGGAATGCGCAAAAACGGTCAGACGACGCGCATTGTCGGTCGTGATTTTGTACGGATCGTCAATAAAACTCTTTTTGTGTCTGGACGTTATGTAGGCTGGACATTAGCAGCGTCTGACATCTCCTAATCACGCAACACGCCGCTATGCCGCAGCCGCACATTTTTTAGCATTCTCAAAAAAATGCGTTCAAATTCCACTTGCGTTGCACGGCCGGACGTTTGTGCGGCCGTACTTCGTATATTGGCCGTCATTGCCCGTCATCTGCTGCTAGTGCGGCCGTAATTATGTGCGCCAGAACGCACGTTAAAAGTGCGCTGGTCTGACCCCAGCCTAAGAGTTCCCTATTAACATACCTCAATACGGAATGCACCTGTAAACATGTAACATAGTGACTATATTTCCTACATATTTATTTTCTGTGTTAATCTGTATATTTGGTTTTGTGTTAATATCTTGCATTTTACTATTTTGTATTTCTGTAACATTTCATTGTTCTTGAACCCAGGACATACTTGAAAACGAGAGAAATCTCAATGTATCCTTCCTGGTAAAATCCTTTATAAATAAATAAATAATATACCACGTTCTGCTGGATTTCTTCAATATTTGTGCTGTCTTGAGGCCTTGGCGTGAGGACCTCCTCCTGCTGTGGACCTAATCATGTATGTGAGTACATCTTCTGTACGCTAGCCAGATCCTAGACTTGAACCCAATATAAAATCTCTGGCGAGACCTGAAAATTGCTGTCCATCCACTATCGCCTCGAACCTGATAGAAATTGAGATGCGATGAATGGCAGAAACTACCCAAAGCTAGATACGCAATGCTTGTCACAGTATAACCAAAAAGACTTGAGGCTGTAATCGCTGCTAAAGTCCTTCAACTATTCAACTAACAGGGTTATTCAACGAGAGCTGAACTGGTCCCATAATTTCACCAAACAGTGAATTTCAATTTCGTGGCCATTAGACTATTCAAAAGGAGACAGTTCGCCAAATTTTGGCGAATTGCTAGTGAAATATGGTGATCTTCGGAAGCATTGGAATACCCATAGAGAAGCAATGGTTAATCTATTCAGAGAACACCGAACAGCACTGACAGAAATGTCAGTAAAATGCACTGATGTTCGGTGCTTTCAAACGGCAGGTTTAATTAGGTAAATCCCATAGGTCTCAATGTTAAAAATATTCCTGTTTTTATCAATTAAACCATTTATTCTTTTAATTTGCAGCAAACAGTCACTTTATTTAGGATCTTTTAGGCATTTTTTGTGAAATGTTTTCCTTTCTTTTTTACATAGAGTTTTTTTTTTTACCTGTAGCAGACCTTTGACCTTTTTATTATTATTCACAGGACCTTACTGTATGTAATAATTCCAGACATCTTCGTGCAGTAGTTATTTTGCAAAGTCGCAGTGTTGATTTTTGTTGTTTTTTACCCCGTTTGTAAGCTTGTCGGCTTTTTCCGGCAGCTGGTCGGCACTGTGTTCGGCAGATCGTCAGCTTTTTTCAGACACGTTCGGCGGGTTTGCGTCGGATCATTGGTTGCATTCGGTGGGTTTGCGGGGGCTTATCGGATCGGAGCCGATGTTTTATGTCAGTTTTTACTTCCGATTCGGCAGTTGTTCGGTGGCTTTTCCCTGCATTTCGGGGACCCTGCGATGAATGCTGAATTCAACGCAGGGTCAGGGAATTTGATTCCCCGAAGTGCGAGGAACGAAAGAACACCAAAATTCCAGCGGAATTTTAATAATCCCTTAAGTACAGAGTTGTCTGTATACTTAAGTCAATTACGTTTTTTTATTTTTAATAATTTTGTAATGTTGTCAAAAGCTATTTTTCATTTGTCTTTAAAGGGTATTGAATGTACAGATTGATGTGCAAAAAAAGTAATCAATTTTATCAGAGGGCTGCAATGTAAACAAATATGAACGAATTAAGGGTCTAGACACTTTCTCAATGCACTGCATTTATATCTTGAAATACCTTTTTTATTTTTAATTTGCTTAAAACATGGGATGTAAAGATTCAATCAAAGTCTCAAGAGCAAAAAGAGCCCACTTTCTTTGATTTAAAAAAATCAATACCTTTCAAGAAGGCATCTCTGCAACATTACCTTAAGTCAGATAATAGTCGCCTCTCCAGAACTAGAAGGGAACAAGCACTGAAAAGTGACATTAACAACCCTTTTTCTACCAGAAAATGGAAGTACATGCAATTACATGCAGCACAGCACTTCATAAAGTGATGGCCTGTTTGGAATTTAATAGTATGGAGCGGCTATTGCTCAACATGAAATTAAATATCATTTGCAGTGCACTAGGTTATACAGGGGTTGACCCAAAAAGAGATGCATTATTTCAAAATCAAAATGCTACCCTGCCTATCCATCCGCACGCCGCACACCTGTTAAAGTAACTTAATTCATTTTCTTTGCTGTCCAAACAGATTTGCTTCTGTCTATTGCGTTCTATCCTATCTAATACACAAATTATTTTTGGAGGATTAAATAGAGGAGGTGGGTACAAATAATCATTGGGAGGTTAGATAAATCTCCCAAGCTCCCAATACCAAAGGGAAAGAAGCAAACATACGGGGCTATTCAGAAAGAAGTGAAAACCTTGAGAATGACTGGAGAATTGAAAATTCTAGGTCAAAATAGTCAAACCAGAAAAATTCTCCCATTTATCTCACTTTCCAAATTGGCTATTTGGTCTAAATTGTTCATTCTCCTGCCAATTCTCAAGGTTTTCACCTCTCTCTGAATAGCCCTGAAAATGTCAAAATTAGGCCTTCACTGACAAACAAAAATGCCTCCTATTCAAGGTTTCAGCACCTTAGTCCCAAAAAGTGTCCTGAAGCGAAATTTATGGTGGAATAGGGGTATCTATCTCTGGGTCACGTGCCTGTCGTGACCGGGTGTTCTGAGGCTGAGGTAGATTATGGCGAAGGCCTGCACGATGAACGGCCGCTCTCGCCATCACAGGCTTCTCCCAATCTTCGACCTCAAGTGGTGGCATGTCTAAAGCTTCCAGGAAACCGGGTAGATCCAAGTAGTAATTGATAGCATGGAGGACTGGACCCCTGCGAACCACCAAAGCAAAAGGGTGACCCCATCGGTATGGGATCCCCGCTTCTCTGAGGGATGACGTCACTGGGCGTAGGGCTCTCCTAGCAGCGAGAGTGAAAGCCGAGAGATCCTGATATAATTCCACTTCCATATCCAGGAAGCGCCATGGGGAGGCATTTCTGGCCGTATTCAGCACATCTTCTTTTAATAAAAAATCTGTTATGTGGCAAATGATATCCCGAGGAGGGGAGGAGGGTGTCGGGGGCCGCGGCCTAAACACGTGGTGGGCCCTGTCAATATGAAGGCGCGTGAATCTAACTGTCTCCAGGATGGAATTAAATAGACCCAGCAAATACGAAGGGATATCAGTCACTTCCTCACTCACCCCTCTGATCCTGATATTCTGTCGGCACGATCGATTCTCCAGATAATCCAATATGCGGCAAAAATCCGAAAGCTGCCCCGCTTCTCCCGAGGAAGAGACTTTTTCCAAGCGGCGTTCTACCCGGGTGACCCGAGAGCCGACCTCAGTAAGTTCAGTGCAAACAACGGCCAGTTCCGCCTTAAAGGTGTCCTGGACAGATGAAATCAAGCGGTCAATATCCGCCCGGGTAGGGAGCGATGAAATCAGCGCCTCCACTCTTTGTAGGCCAGGCGTCTCGCCCGGGCCATTTCCTGCCTGAGTGGATGCGGCCGCCATTTTGGGGATCGGCGGGAGCGGGGAGGCAGGCGCCGAGGGTGATAAAAAGGTGTCTAGGGTGCCTTTCTGAGTACCTCCGGGTACCTTAAGTGGTGTAGCAGTCGTTCCCCTTGATTTGGTGTGGACCATGTCCAAAAATAACGCAGTTCTGGGTGCTTATGTCAGCGGATTAGCAGGAGCTCCAAAGTTAGGCTGCCATCTCGTGCATGCTCCAAACCACCGGTTTCAGCACCTTAGGGTCCCTTTGCCAGGAATATATGTTGAGTGCAGTTCAGCATAGTTATACATGAAGGATTATTCAATAAGCGCCAAACTTGCTATTAAATTGCACCGAATAGTGAATTTCACCGTACAGTGAAATTTCATGGCAATTCAGCTATTCTGCAAGCTGTCAATTCACCAAATATTGGTGAATTGCCAACAAAACACTGTGCAGTTCGCCACAGATCGCCACAATTCGGCGGCGGTGAAATTGTCCTGCAGAGAAGTAATCGTTAATCTATTCAGAGAACACCAAACTGTACCGAAATGTTGGCAAAATGCCCAGATTTCCGTTGGTTCAGTTCGACAGGTTTAAACAGGAGAATCCCATAGGATTCAATGTAAAAAAAAATACTGTTATTATTTTTTCAATCAACCGTTTATTAGTTTCAGTTTCATCAAGAATCCTTTTTATTTATTTATTAGAAAAATTAGCTGGTGCTAACTGATACCACTTCTGCAGAATCATTTATCACCCCCCAAACCCCCCCAAAAATCAGATACTCACCTCTCAACCCGCGGCGAGAACGGTGTGCCAATCTGCCACTTCTGGCCGCCAGGAGCAGTGTGAGACTGGGAACAAAAAATCCCAAGTCTCCCTCTGTGAATCAATTTGTGGACCTGCAAGATCTCACGAGAGGCGAGATCCTGCAGGTCATGCGGCGGGCAGCACAAGCCTCCATGGAGTCCTATGGACTGCAGGAGGTGGTACTCACAGTGGTGCTTAGCGCTGCATTACGAGGCAGGCTTCTGAAGTAACACCTGACCCGTAATATGGAGCTAAAACAGCGATACTAAAGGGGAAACCTGCAGGCGCACATTATCCACCTTAATGTCCCCGTTTTAGCACAGGGCAAGGAAAAGTGTCCACAAGCTCTTATGGTGAAAGAACAGACAGGGGGAAAAAAGAGGAAACCAAAATAAAATCCTGGTATAGAACATGGAGGAGACATTCCATAATAATAAAATAGTAGTTACAGCTCTCATTACTGACCAGTCCCTGAGTTACGCCAAACTGCCACAGGGTTATTCAGAGAGCCAAACTGTTTTCCACATCACATACCCAGCACATCATGTGTTTCACATCACATACCCAGCACAGCAGAGTGTTTCATATCACATACCCAGCACAGCAGAGTGTTTCACATCACATACCCAGCACAGCATGTGTTTCACATCACATACCCAGCACAGCAGAGTGTTTAACATCACATACCCAGTGCAGCAAAGTGTTTCACATCACATACCCAGCGCAGCAGAGTGTTTCACATCACATACCCAGCACAGCAGTGTGTTTCACATCACATACTCAGCACAGCAGAGTGTTTAACATCACATACCCAGTGCAGCAGAGTGTTTCACATCACATACCCAGCACAGCAGTGTGTTTCACATCACATACCCAGCACAGCAGTGTTTCACATCACATACCCAGCACAGCAGTGTTTCACATCACATACCCAGCACAGCATGTGTTTCACATCACATACCCAGCACAGCAGAGTGTTTAACATCACATACCCAGCACAGCAGTGTGTTTAACATCACATACCCAGCACAGCAGAGTGTTTAACATCACATACCCAGCGCAGCAGAGTGTTTAACATCACATACCCAGCGCAGAAAAGTGTTTCACATCACATACCCAGCGCAGCAGAGTGTTTCACATCACATACCCAGCACAGCAGTGTTTCACATCACATACCCAGCACAGCAGAGTGTTTAACATCACATACCAGCACAGCATGTGTTTCACATCACATACCCAGCAGCAGAGTGTTTAACATCACATACCCAGCACAGCAGAGTGTTTCACATCACATACCCAGCACAGCAGAGTGTTTCACATCACATACCCAGCACAGCAGAGTGTTTCACATCACATACCCAGCACAGCAGAGTGTTTCACATCACATACCCAGCACAGCAGAGTGTTTCACATCACATACCCAGCACAGCAGTGTGTTTCACATCACATACCCAGCACAGCATGTGTTTCACATCACATACCCAGCACAGCAGAGTGTTTCACATCACATACCCAGCACAGCATGTGTTTCACATCACATACCCAGCACAGCAGAGTGTTTCACATCACATACCCAGCACAGCAGAGTGTTTCACATCACATACCAGCACAGCATGTGTTCACATCACATACCAGCACAGCAGTGTTTCACATCACATACCAGCACAGCATGTGTTTCACATCACATACCCAGCACAGCAGAGTGTTTAACATCACATACCCAGCACAGCAGAGTGTTTCACATCACATACCCAGCTGGGAGGGACCCGGTGAGAGAAGGGGAACTGCATACTGAAGAAGGGAGGAGCCAACCGCATTGTGAGGCCTCACTTCCTCTCTGCGGTCACATGTCCTTACGAAGGGGAGACAGCACGCAGGGCCATGATTTTTACAGGCTGGGAGCAGCTGCCTTGGGCCCCCACACCAATGACTGGGCCCCCTACCAATGACTGGGCCCCCTACCAATGACTGGGCCCAGGGCAGCTGCCCCTTTTGCCCCGCGCTAAAGACGGTCCTGCCAACGTCTGCAAAGCCTCAACTGTACATATGTATGCAGACGACACCGTAATCTATACCAGCAAACCAAATCTCCGGCAGCTGGAAGCTGTGCTGCAAGAACAATTCACAGAGGTAGAAAAGTGGATCAAACACAACAAACTTTTTTTAAATAATGACAAAACTGTAACGATGCTCTTTGGAACAAAACCTAAACTACACAAATTGCAAAACCCCACTTATGAGTTGGGACAAAATCAAATGGCACGCTGACCACAGTCACTTCTCTCAAATATCTAGGTATGTGGTTGGACCCTAATCTATCCTTTGGCTCCCACATCGAAAAACTCTCATCTAAACTTTACCCCAAACTAGGTGCCCTGTACAGAAACAAATCCTGCCTGAGCCCCACGGTAAGAAAGCAGATTGTACAACAAATGCTTATGCCGGCTATTGAATACGGAGATGTAGTGTATGCAGCCGCCCCGCAAACACATCTTCAGAAACTTACTACATAGTATAACTCATTCTGCCTCTTTGAATTACAATGTAACTACATGACCCACCATTGTGACATGTTAAAAGAACTAAACTGGCCATCGCTGGAGTCTAAACGTACCCTTCACCTTTCCAGCCTGGTGTTTAAGAGCTTTTCTGGGAAGCTGCCACCCTATCTGAATAGACTGCTTCCCCCAGCAGCTCCCTCATCCTATAACCTCTGATCCAGGACCAGCACCTTACTTGCAATACCACAGTACAAAAAGACAGTGGCTCGGTCATCATTTTCCTACAGAGCACCACAATTATGGAATAACCTCCCAGACACCATCAAATCTTCCCCCAGTCTTAAGTCACTCAAGAGCTCCATACTAACATACCTCAATACAGAATGTACCTGTAAACATGTAACCTAGTGACTATATTTCCTACATATTTATTTTCTGTTAATCTGTATATTTGTGTTGTTTTTTAATATCTTGCATTGTATTACTTTGTATTTCTGTAACTGTAACACTTCAATGTTCTTGAACCCAGGACATACTTGAAAACGAGAGAAATCTCAATGTATCCTTCCTGGTAAAATCCTTTATAACTAAATAGATAAATAAAAGCCGACAAGTTGATGAACGGGGTAAAAAAAAAATACTTTTGAATCTCAAAAAATTTCAAACAACGAAAATATCTGGAATTAACATATAAGGTCCTATGAATAATAATAAAAAGTTCTGTTACAGAAAAAAAACCTGCTATTTAACCCTTACACTGCTGAGCTATTTTTACCATTTTTGCTCATCATGTTTAAATGCGATATACAGGTCTATTCAGAGAATGGTGAAAACCAGGAGAACTGTCAGGAGAAGAGAACAATCTAGACCAAATAGCCGATTTGGAAAATGAGGTAAATGGGCAAATTTTTCTGGTTTGGCCATTTTGACCTGGAATTTTCACTTCTCCAGTCATTCTCCTGAGTTTCACCTTTCTTTGAATAGACCTGTTAAAGTCACGATTTATTATATGACCCAGACAAATTATATATCTTTTTTTCGGCCGACCCAGCAGATTCATAATTTATTGTTATTATTTGTATGCCCTGCCTGAATGTTATAATAAAAATGTAAAAAAAAATGTGAATTTCCAATCGTTTAGGCTAGGGTCAGACGAACGCATTTTTCGCGTTGTCTGTGAAAAAGTACGTTCGAACGAATGGACGTATTTTGTCACGGAATACGCGATAGCGGTCATACGATGCGCATTTTCGTCCGTGATTTTGTACGGATCATCAATAAAACCCTTTTGCGTCTGGACGTTATGTTGGCCGGACGTGTGCAGCGTCTGACGTCTCCCAATCACGCAAACACGCCGCTATGCGGCCGCAGCGCACTCTGTACGTCAGTAGTAGCGGTTTGACGTTCTCGAAAAAATGCGTTCGTTTGCCACTTGCGTTGCACGGACGAACTTTCGTGCGGCCGTTCGTCGTATGTTCCCCGGCATTGGACGTCATTTGCTGCTAGCACGGTCTGACCCTAGCCTAACAGTGTGTAAAAAAAATTTTTTTAACATTTTATCATTTTATCATCCGAACCTTTGCGGTTATATACAGTATTCTATGGGGTACGCTTGTTAAAAAATATTTTAGCTAAAAAGATCGTTAGTGCAGCATCATTGTTCACATTATAATTGAAATGTGAAAAATAGTGCTGCATTAATAAAAAACAAAAAAAACACATTTTTATTTATTTTTTATTATTTTTATATTATTTTTTTAGATTTAACATGGTCATGAAACCCCTTGGCAGATAGGGGTTAATTCTCACACTTACATCATCGCGAGGCACACTGTGACCTTTCCAGTGCTGCCTCTCTTTTACTGATATCTCCTCCCAAAAAGAGGGGTCCAAAGGACCCGCCCCTCTTTTCAGGTGCTCTTTCGGCTTTTGGCGGACGGGGTGCCTGAAACTGACATCATCACGCCTGTTGCGATGACGTCGGTGTGCCAGGAGGGGGCTATAAAGCAGGGTCTGACTTCAAGGAAGTCAGATCACTGCAGGACCCCAGAGTGAGAGGTGAGTATTTCACCAGAATACCCCTCTAAGCGGAAGACGTGTGGGGAACCAGGGGCAGATCCAGGGGGGCAATGGGGCAATTGCCCCTCTCCCGAGAAAATATTTTCTGACCCACCGGCCGCCTAGTGCTTTTTTTGGATGAGTTATAAAAAAGATGGATAGGATAAATCAATTAATTACACATTACACACAAACAGCAAACAAATAAAAGGGAGATAACAGCAGATCCTAGTTACTAAAAATATACGCTAGACGATCAGCCATAGGGAGGTTCTATTAGGAGCTGGCAATATTCCCTCAATTCTCGATTGACCTCCAAGGAAATAGCCCCGAGCCATGATTGATTCAGAATATATATAGGGCTGCCTTTTTTCTAAGTCCAGCCTCCTAGCTGGCAGAGCCTTTGCCTACAATCCCCAAAATTCCCTCTCCTGAGCATGCTCCGTACGCTTCGTTGTTAATCTTTAATTGCCCAAAGGTGTCTATCTTCCCCCCAGACCCCCCTTAGGGATCAAGGGATGGGCTTCCTTTCTTTGAAGATAGGGCCTAAATCTTGGTGCCGGGCTGGCTCCCAAGGTGCGACTAACAGGCTACACGACATGTCAGTTCACAAAAGACATTCCATTTTAGAGCCACGTGTTATATCCTCCCCCAAGGGAGAAAGCTAACCATTTTAATTACATTTTAGCACTTACTCCCGACAGCTGTGGACACAGAGACATGCTCCCCAAATGGTCAGACACAAATATGAATATGACTCTATATGGAGGAGATATGTATAGACAGGCACATAGACACATATACCTGGCACATAGACACAGACCCTTATATAGATAGAAATACAGATCTAATCTGCCCCATCTCCCATCTCTAATCTGCTACAGGGACAATATATAAATGTATGCTGGGTGCAATATATTACGTGAGAGCTGGGAGGGGGGTACCCTGGGTCCCTGGTATGGAAAGGGTTTGCGGGGCTCATAAGCCACATGAGGACAGACCCTATGCAATGTTCTGGGGAGAGTGAGTGTAACGAACACAGCTTGCAATTAGGCGCATCTCTGCCTGTCACTGCAAACCCAACACCAGCTCTTAGCCAAAACTGGTAGAGTGCCCGCCCCGAAACCTGTGTCTGGATCCGCCCCTGTGGGGAACGTCCTCCGCGTATAGCGGGAGATTCCCATGACGCTCCCCACTCGTCTTCCACAGTGAAGGGAATAAAAAAAAATCTAATTTTTGTCTTATTGTCTAACATATTTTAGACAATAAGCAACATACAATCAGACAAATGTGTAAAAAAGGTCAAAGTGTTCAACGTTTTACACTGTCATTACGCCACTAGGGCATATGTTGTTTGTATTCCTAGTTACATTGGGTCAAATGGAACAAGGAAAAAAAAGGCAAGTTTTTTGGTAGCAACAACCTTGAAACAGCAGGAGATGCCCTTTTATTGGTCCCAATGAAGGTGTTACTCACAATAAGTGATAGATAAAGAAAGGTTAAAAAAGGTTGTCTTTTAGGAATTAATCTTTGAGCTATGATTAGCCGTAGAAACCTATAATCTACGAAACACGTGCACAAAGACAGAGGAGAGAGGGGATTTATTGAAGTATATAAAATTGTGCACTGTATAGATAATGTCAAGTTGAGTTACTGTTATCAAACTAGCACAGATGGTTGGACAAAGGAGCATGAAAACTAATTACAGAAACACCCCGATTCACAGCAGATGTTGGGAAGAATTTTTTTATTTATTTATTGAATTATAAATCTGTAGAGGTTTACTTGGCCAGATAAGGATGCTCTGCTTCAAAACATTTGAATCATTCAAGACCACAGGGTTCACTTTGGCCAGAAAGTAAAATAAATACCTTACAGTCATTTCCCTTTATTTATAAACATCTCTCTCTGTATATAATACGACAGTATTGCATACGTATTATGATTTTATATAAATCAGTGAATGTTAAGCTTTTATGTATCTTTTTTACAAATTACTTTGGTTCTAAACCAAGAACTGTAAAAAAATAAAAAAGCATGTTCCAGCTAGTTACACTGAAGAAACTCTACAGTAATAGGAAATTGCACAATTTATCTTCTTCTTATTCAGCTCCTGTTGAGCTCCGTTGCCTTATTCACCCATTACATCTAAATGGAGCGTCGTTAAAATAAAGAGCATCATTTTAATTGTTCAGCAATTGGCTGTCACCTGTGGTGAGAAAGTCGATACAGTCACCTATTTGATGTTTGCAGATATACGTTCCTGTGGAAATGCCGTGGCTGTAAAATATAAGACTCCATTACTGAGAACTACATGTCATTATTTTGTATATCTAATGTTTGTGTGACTGGGCTTTTTTTATTGATAGGTGCACGCTTAAGGCTAGGGTCAGACGAACGCATTTTTCACGTGCGTTTAGCCGCACGAAATCACGGCCGTGCTAGCAGCAAATGACGTCCAATGCCGGGGAACATACGACGAACGGCCGCACGAAAGTTCGTCCGTGCAACGCAAGTGGCCAACGAACGCATTTTTTCGAGAACGTCAAACCGCTACTACTGACGTACAGAGTGCGCTGCGGCCGCATAGCGGCGTGTGTGTGTGATTAGGAGACGTCAGATGCTGCTAATGTCCGGCCAACATCACGTCCAGACACAAAAAGTGTTTTATTGATGATCCGTACAAAATCACGGACGAAAAGGCGCTATCGCTATCGCGTATTCCGGGAAAAAATACGTACGTTCGTTCGAACGCACTTTTTCACGGACAACGTGAAAAATGCGTTAGTCTGACCCTAGCCTAACACCTTCACTACAACTGGATTTTCCATAAAACCAATGCCAGGAAACGGGGGTATATTTTTTTTAAATCCCTTAATTAATGTTACAGTAAAAAATAATTGAAAATATTTGCAATAATTTTTTTTATTATAATAGCCCTAAATGACAGCCATATATCACCATCTTAGAATGGAAAGTGTTGGAAAATGGTAAGCGCCCACACAATGCCACCCGAATGCCCAGCAAACCAGACAAATAGGGGTTTCTCCCAAACCAAACAAATTATTATTATATTTCAAAAATATATCACCATCTGCTGGCCAAAAAATGCTACTGCAGCTTGGGTTCTGTGCTGATTGAACTGAAGCTCTGTGTTTTAGGCACAGGGTACTAGCTGTTCATAATGTTATAGCACCTCGAGTGTCATGCCAGAAGTTCTGAAACTGTTCTGGAGCCCATTTGCAAATTACTCTGGTTTCCAATAAACAAAATTCCTCTTCATTGCTCAAGAACAAAACAAATAAAGTATACTCAACACCGGGGTGCCAGCAGGTGCTTTTGAAGATCGAGTATACTCGATCTTGGTAGTGAAAAGAATCAGCTGTAGGAAATGCCTTCTTTCTATAGTTCCACCTTTTTCTGTGCGGCAGCATTTTACCTCGGCTAATACTCCTCCTAAAGAACCAATTTGACCAATTATGTTCTTTCTTCAAAGCTTGTGGCTGGAGACCTGTTTTTGCAAATACAATACTACAGATGATATCTGCGATTCTATGCATTATTTATGTTCCTGCTTTAATGCACAATTCATAAGGCTTATAACAAGGAATTGTCGTGTTTATACGTCTGCTGTTTTATGAGGAATATGGCTATATTAAGTCAGTGAGATTTTGCGTCTGGATATTGCTTGGTTACAGAGAGATGATTGCAGACCAAACTAAGTATGGTCTCTTTTGTAGAATTTGCATTGGAGGCATAATGGGAATCATGAAAAATAGAAGTTGGTCGGCACTGGATGCAATTCATTTTCTTTTTCAATTAGAAGTGATATGTAATATAATGTTATACATCGATTTATGTATTAAAAATAAGCATATTCAAGTATATATATATTTATATAAATGACTATCAAATTGAATGTGTTCCACTTAAACATACAGGGTAATTCAAAGAGATCCGAATTGCTTGAGAAAGGTAACCGAACACTGAAAATCAGCGTTCGGTTACCTTTCTTGGCCATTCGGCTATCCAGAGAGCAGGCAATTCACCAAATCCTGGCGAATTGCCTGCACATACGGTGCCTGTTCGGTGCCTGTTCAAGGGCAGTGAATCCCCATAAAAAAGCCCTGCTTCGGCTATTCAGAGAGCACAAACCAGCAGTGAAAGGTTCCCAAAATGCCCTGCCATTCGGTGGTTTAATTCGGCAGGTTTATTCAGGCGAATCCCATAGGCTTCAATGTTAAAAATATTCCCGTTTTAATTCAATATCTAATAAACCATTTATTATAAAATTCTGCAGTAAAGAGTCTTTTTATTTATAGATTTTTTAGGATATTTTAAGGATTTTTCTAGATTTTAATTTTTTTTTAAAATTCAGATTTTTTTTAAGTTTACTTATTTTTTCTGTAACAGCCTTTTTATTATCATTCCTTGGACCTCATATGTAAATTTCAGACATTTTCGCTCAGTAGTTTCTTTGCAAACAGCGTTTCACTTTTCAAACATTCAAGCAAACTGTTTTGCTAATTTATTCACTGCTTTTGTCTGCAGTGTAGGCTTTTTCCAGAGGCTGCGCTGCCTGTGATTGGCTCCTGCTCGGGTTTTTCCGGCGTCTTCAGTGGGTAATCCAGATGTTTTTGCGGGTTTCAGCGTGCATGCGCCTGGGCTTTGTGGTGAGTTTTCGGCGGGTTTGCGGCGACCTTTCCCTGTAATTCGGGGACCCTGGGGTGCTTGCTGAATACACCGCAGGGTCGCCGAAAATGGGATTGCGGAATCGGCCCGAATTGAAGAGAACGAAAAGTCACCGAACGTGCGGTGACTTTTCGTTTCTCTTTGAATTACACTGATAGTGTTAAAGATTTAAAAAACAGCTAATTTAGAAAGAAATTATTGTTTTTGGTTACAAAACATGACCATACATTGTTTAAGCCTGGCACAACGTCAATGTACTCCATCGTGGCAGGTCCTAGCCTTCCTAACTTAATGCCTGCTCTTATGAGATTAACCCACTTTGGGCCCGATTACAAAGCTCACGCTAAAATGGGACGCCTGCAGGTATCCCCGTAGCATCCCCATTTTAGCGTAAGATTCTGGGGCAGTCGCTACTTCAGCACCTTGTTTCGGAATGATGCGGTAGGCTTGGTGATACTTGAGGTAGCGTTTCCGCTGCGAGTATCACAACCTGTGTCCATAGGACTCCATGGATGGTGGCACTGCTGGGCTTCAGAGTGATCACAGTGGGAGACTGGGGTCTATTTGTCCCCAGTCTCACTCGGTTCCTGGCAGCAAGAAGTGGCAGATCGGCCACCGTTCTCGCCGCAGGATGAGAGGTGAGTATCGGACTTGATGGGGGGGGGTGAGATTTGTCATGCTAAAGGATTCTGCAAAAGCAGAATCCTTTAGCACCAGCTTTTAGGAGATGGTAAAAAAAAAATTAACCCATTGGTGCAGTAATTAGCGTTAGGACTTTGTAATACCTTATTTATCCTAATGCTAATATTGACTGCGCTCCCTATGTTAAGTATAGGATTTGCAAACTACAGTAAGCTTGTGCAAGTGGGGCAAATCGCCGATGCGCTAACAGATTTTTACCATGTTCAGCGTTAGGAAGTTAATATGGGGGCATGCTTTAACTTCCCTGGCGGTCGAATTTTTTCAAAATTTTGTCTCTAAAAGCGTCTCAATTTTTTTTTAAAGGAAACGTGTTTTTGTACATAGTTAGCCTGTAATAATTAGGAATCATGCACTGAAATCCGTGCAATCAAGAGTCCTTACTGGTAAAATCCTTTATAAATAAATAAAAAATAAATAGTAAATACACTGAGTCCGATAAAGTTTGAAACACAACATAATAATTTATTATCCCAAAAATAATTATCCAAAATAATGCAAATAAATGATATTCAATAAAATACAACAAAAAACACTGAAATCTGTCTGCAAGCAAGGGTGAGACGATGTATGGTCTATTCCTTATCCTGAACCAGGGAGGTTAAAGTCACTTATTCTGACATTAACACCAGTGGCGTAGCGTGGGTTGTCAGCGCCCGGGGAAGGTAAGAATTGTGCACCCCCCAACCTGTGGACACAGTAGCACACCCTGATTCCCTTCTACCAGTAGAGTATTGACCCCCTTACCCCACAAGCACATGTATTTTATATTAACAAAATGCTGATATAATATAAAAATGAAACACATGCCCCTACACGCTACGCCACTGCTACCAGTCACCCTGTCCCAGTATACCCTAGCATAATTCCACTCTCACACTATACCCAGTCACTCTCTCCCAGTACCCCAGTCACTCTCTCTCTTCAAATACCCCCAGTCACTCTCTCCCAGTACCCCAGTCACTCTTTCTCTCTCCAAGTACCCCCACTTTCTCCCAGTACCCAAGTCATTCTCTCCACCAAACCTCCCGTCACTCTCTCCATCCGAGTACCCCCAGTCACTCTCTCCCAGTGTCCTCAGTCATTCTCTCCCTGAACTTCTAGTCACTCTCTCCCTGTACCCCTAGTAGCTCCTCACTGTGTGTTGGTCACACTGCTCTGGTGTCACACAGTGTTGCCTACCTGCATGGAGTTGCTGGTGGTCTGAGGGGGGAGCTGTACAGGGGGCTTAGTTAGGTTCGGATTTTAAATGTGCTGCAGGGCAGTCGCCACCCTCCCTCCTTCCTGTTCAGCGGCTGCAGGGCTGCCAGCAGCGGGAGACTGGCACAGGGCTTCAAAGGGGGCTGACAAGCATGGTACAGGGTGTTCTGTCGGATAATGCTGCGCTGCTTCATGTGACTCATGCCAGCGTTAAGGAGGAGTCAGGACAGGATCAGAATTTTCTGTCCTGGTCCTCTGGTCTGGATGCTGAGTGCTAAGTCACCGCTGGCTTTGCAAAACTGGTGGCTACCCGTGCAAGGGCCTCTCATGGACACCAGTGTCCATGAGCAGTCACCTTGCTAATCCCTGCTGGAAAATATTAGTGGTTCAAACTTCTTTTGAAATTTTGTGCCCCTAAGAAAATTGCGCCCGGGGTGACCACCCCCGAGGCCCCCCATGCTACGCCACTGATTAACACTTACATATCTGAATGCTTCAGTTAGCGTTCGGTATGTAATCTACCCCATACTTGGGACATAAAGTACTGTATATCAAGTAAAGTAAAGTACTTGTGGCATTCTGCAATTTATGTTTTAGAAAGATCCTACAATGTGTCACCTATGTACCGTGTATTAGACTTGTGCAATCATTCTCAGGTGATTCACGGTTCATTCAAATTTCCAGTGATTTGCCCAAATAACGAAGCAACAAGCTCCACATGATCCAAAGTAACTACTGAATGAGCTCTGCATGAACAAAATCATTTATACAGGTCATGGATACGTTAATTCAATCATACGACTTCCAGTGGCGGCTGAGTAGTACTTCCTAGCCTGACGCCATTTTGCAAAAGTTGAAGAAAAGGTTCTTGGGGCCCTCTGCCAACAATGCAGATAACATGGAGCCTCTAAAATGAACTAGTATAGGAATCATTAACTTACAGCAAGGAGCCAGTGAACCTGAGAGACATGGAGCCACTAACACAACAGCAACTCAAGCAATTAATAATAAAGCTGTATCTGTAAACATTAAAGGCTTGAGCCATTATTCTAATGGCTGCATTGGAATAGGGTCTTTACATTTTTGGGATTTGACCCTGTTAATGGCTCTAGTTCAGTATTATCCAACATAAAGTCCTAGCAATAGCTTTAGCCAGCCAATGATTTCCTTTAGAACCAACCAACAGGTGTATAACAAAATAGTATTGGGCAATCCATTTAATAACAAAAGATTGGAAGTCCATATAATCAGCTGGAACTAAATTCGACCTGGAACTAAATTCATGCTGCTCGGCTTCAAATTATACTGAGCATTATTCTTTAGCATTGGAATGACCCGTGACTTTGTCAGCCAATGGTTTTGACATACAGCACCTTTAAATTATAATGCTGTTTGCAGATGGATATTGTGCTATAAAGCGTTCAGTTAACTAATAAATTAGTGAATTTTGGGATAATCTGGATGTTCCAGCTCAATTATTTTAGTCTATATTGGGCAACAAGCGCATTTGTTCATTTTTTAAATGAAAACTTATATATTCTTTATTCTTTCTGTAAAGGCTACACCAGCTGAGAAAGTAGATTTCCTATTTAGTCTTATCAGTGAAATACTGGACAATCCTATCAATATATGACAGGAACACACATCGGTGACATGTGAAGTTTCCCCCGGGAAAGGGGTTTAAAAAAATGGAGAAAAAAAAAGGAAAGAAAAATGAAAAGTAAATGTAAAGCACATTTATAATTTAGAGACACTTTTACAAAAAAAAAAAAGAGAGGAAAAGGATTCTGTGATGGTCCATGGATGTTGCTAAGCAACATCAATTGCATGAAAATATCCTCAATGCAGCAACAGAAATATGAAAATTACAGGGACTGTAGAAAGCAAGAAGAGCTTGAATAACGCATAAAGCCATAACATGCATACAAATGATAGGACATCAACGTTTAGCCTTGGCACTGCAGATGTTTTGAACTACATTTCCCTTGATGCATCATAAGATAAGGAACGGATTGTACAGTTAAATAAAAATAAAGTTAATAACCTGTCAAACATTAAAATGCACGACAGGGAGAAATAATTACTTTTTTATGATTAAAATTGATTATTGTAAAATTGATTGTTCTGGTCTTGGTTATTACATGCTATTCTTCACAGTAGAACCTCTGATGGGGCAATCATTTGTAGGATTTAGGCCGGGTGCACACTAGCGTTTTCTTCTGTGCACTAGCGTGCGTTATGACGCTCTTTATGACGTACTTTGTAGCATATAATTACACGGATAGAGAAGAACACACGTAGTACGCACGCAACGCATAACGCGCGCTGAAGACGTCCGTCATGGAAACGCCAAGGCTTTTGCGCTAGGATTGACGCGACGTTGGCCGCGTGCTAAACGTCAAATGTCAAAAGCCCAGCTTTTTTTTTTTCATTCAACTCAAATTCAGCTTTTACGACGTGCGTCAAAATTAACACATTGTCTGGCGTCTATCAATCTCTTCTGTCATAAAGTGTGTCCTTTTTAACGCACGCTAGTGCGCAGAAGAAAACGCTAGTGTGCCCCCGGCCTTAGCCGTTCTGTGCAGTCAAAGTTTAAAGAGTACTAGTAATATCACAAAGTAGATGTGGACCACAGAAATCTAAGGTTGCATTTTTTCCAAAACCACTTTTGACCACTAATACAGGTTTAGTTTTTATGCAAAGATCATATTTTTTTCCTTTTCCATTTCTTTGGGACCCGGCTCCTGAGTGTTCACACACAAACGCTGTGTTATGAGGAGGCTCCTGTCTCCACATAGACGCTATGTTATGAGGAACCTGCTTTCACCACAAAGACGCTATGTTATGAGGAGGCTGCTTTCACCACAAAGACGCAATGTCCAGGGAAACGCGTAGAGTGAGATATATATTGTTCCATTTTTTAATTTACAACCTATGTAACCCTGTGACTTTCAGGATTTTTGGCCAGCTGGCTAGAGAGTGCTCCCAGTCTGTCAGGAGACCAGGCTTAGACAAGCTCATGCCCACACCTGACTCCGGCCGCCCCATTCTTACCCTGTTCCTGTATGATTTTGCCAAAGGTTTGTCTGTCAGCTTATGCAGTATTCAGGTTCCTGGAAAGCCTTACCTGAATGCCAAGCTCATTCCAAGAGGCCTCAACTGCATCCCATCCCACCTTATGAGGCCTCCTTAAAAGGAAGCTATACCCTGTCCTCCCTGCTTCAACACTGAAGTCTGGCGGTGCATCCTACCAGTCCTGACAACCTGAAGCTCCCTGTTCTCCAGCCTCTAAAGACTCCTGTTTCCCTACCCTACCGAGAATCCCTACCTGAACCACCGGTACCTTCTACCTTTATTTCCTGGTGCCTTACCTTGATTTTGGATTATCTGTGTATCAGTCCCTTTGCTATGGACTAGAATATTCTAATTGCCAGCCGAGGTTTTTGTTTGTTTCAATGGCCATTGCAACGTAAGCCCACTCGCCACTTCAAGGCACCTCTTGAGAGTGGGTACCTAACAATTGTAACCAAAAGGCCGCTCTACTGAATAAAAATAAAACCTCATTTTTGTTGTACATGGAACACATAGAAACGAGCGCAGATGACACTCTTTTTCCTTGTTATGTTTTATACATTGACTGGGCTGTTACTCCTGGCAGTTGCTGCCCCTCCGAAAATAAGTGAGTATGGGCGCGACGCCATTTTTTCTGTATTTATGTATATCATGCTTGTAACACCAGTCCGTCGTTCTGCAGCTGTTCCTCTTTCCATGTTTTTGTTTTTGATCCCAAATGGGAAGTGTTTGGTGCGTGTATAAATAAAAGCCACCATCTTTGCCTCTCCTTGGCTGAAAAGCAGCTGGAGGGGCTTGGAGCTGCTCAGTAGAGCGGCCTTTTGGTTACAATTGTTAGGTACCCACTCTCAAGAGGTGCCTTGAAGTGGCGAGTGGGCTTACGTTGCAATGGCCATTGAAACAAACAAAAACCTCATTTTTGTTGTACATGGAACACATAGAAACGAGCGCAGATGACACTCTTTTTCCTTGTTTTGATTACGTTATTGCCTGCTCCCTGCCCAAAACCCCTACCACGGACTTCCCCCAAGTTTTTCTTCATTGTACTGTTTCTTCCTTCTGTGTCAGCCCTATTCCTGTCCTGTTAGTTTTTCCTGTGTTTACTTAGTCCTGTCTTGCTCCACCTGTATCTATTAGGTCTCTGTTTAGTAAGTCTTCTTGCTCCTCCATGTCTTTAGCACCTAGTAGTATTTAGTCAGGGGTCAAGTCCTGAGAAAAAAGTGAAGGAACTCACCCAAGAATTCCACAACCCCCATTGCCCGAAGAGAAAAAAAAAGCATGTAAATATATATATATATATATATATACCATCCCCGAGAATCATGTATAACCAGGCACAGACCCCCAGAATTGAATATACCCAAGCACAGACCGCCCAGAATTGAACATAGCCAGGCACAGACCCCTAGAATTGAACATACCCAGGCACAGACCCCAGAATTGAATATAGCCAGACAGACCCCCATAATTAATTATATCCAGGCACATACCCCCAGAATTAATTATAACCAGGCACATACCCCCAGAATAAATTATAGCAAGACACATGCCCCCAGAATTAATTAGAGACAGGCAGGGACCCCCAGAATTAATTATAGCCAGACAGGGACCCCCAGAATTAATTATAACCAGGCACATATCCCCAGAATTAATTATAGCCAGACAGGGACCCCCAGAATTCATTATAACCAGCCACATGCCCCCAGAATTAATTATAGCCAGGCAGGGACCCCCAGAATTAATTATAACCAGCCACATGCCCCCAGAATCAATTATAGCTAGGCAGGGACCCCCAGAATTAATTATAACCAGCCACATGCCCCAGAATTAATTATAGCCAGACAGGGACCCCCAGAATTAATTAAAACCAGCCGCATGCCCCAGAATTAATTATAACCAGGTAGGGACCCCCAGAATTAATTATAACTAGCCACATGCCCCCAGAATGAATTATAGCCAGACAGGGACCCCCATAATTAATTATAACCAGCTACATGCTCCCAGAATTAATTACAGCCAGGCAGGGACCCCCAGAATTAATTATAACCAGCCACATACCCCCAGAATTAATTATAGTCAGACAGGGACCTCCAGAATTAATTATAACCAGCCACATGCCCCCACAATTAATTATAACCAGCCGCATGCCCCCAGAATTAATTGTAACCAAGCAGGGGCCCCCAGAATTAATTATAACCAGCCACATGCCCCCCAGAATTAATTATAGCCAGGCAGGGACTCCCAGAATTATACTTACGTAGCCTGCAGGCCTCAGGACCGCATGTTCCTCTGAGCAGCTCAGACGTGCTCCTGCACGCTGCCGCCTCCTCAGTCTTCTGAAGGCTGTGAAGCGCTGACGCGAGATCTCACGAGATCTCAGCTGTAGGCCGCGTCACAGCCTTCAGACTGGACTGAGGAGGTGGCCACGCGAGGAGTCACGCAGTGCTCGGGGGAACGCGGCCAGTTCAGTGGCTGCAGTGAAATGCATTCCGCTACCAGCCCCGGCTGCCCACAGCGGGAACCTGAGTTCCCACAACATTCACACTGCGGGAGAAGTGCGGGAACACTGTTCCCGTGCATTCCCGCAGGACTTGACCCCTTTATATAGTTCTCCCAATCTCTACTCTCACTATTCTCAATTCTCCTCTATATTGCCTCAGTCAGCCTTTTTACTGTGTCTTCTTTTTCCTATGTTTATCGCAGTGTTCTTTGCCCTAGTCTTATTTCCTGTCCCGTCCAGCCTCCTCCATTGGTTCAGTTCATTTCTCTTGTTTATCGCTGCTTTACCCTTTGAATAAACTTCTTGATATGCCCTGCACTATGTCTGGCCTCATATCATCACATCCTGGACTCACGCCAGCACACAATGTATACGCTGCATGACACAGTCTGGCTGAACCTTTTGCTGTTTAGCTCCTTCACTGCTGAGCCATTTAACCCCTGTGTGCTGAGCTCATTTTCATTATATCATATCCTGTCCCATCATATTGGCATATCCCATCAGAATCCTTTTTTTATTATGTTTACATAAAACCTCGTCAGGCTTGGTATCACTGGAAAGGTCATGTTCTTGTTCCCCTCTTCCTGGTATGGTACAGGAGACACAGGAGTCCAAAAGTGGGGTCCAAGATGTCAGTCCTCACAGGAAGAACACTGCGGTCGGCATCAGATCAGCGCTGTGTGCTCTGCAACTAAGCTGGAAAGTGGAGGACAAGCTCGTCTCTGCACAGACTTCCCTCTCTTTTTTTGTGGTTTTTACCACTTTTCCCTCCTTTTCTTCCCCTTTTGTTTTTTTGTATATTACATGCTGCCTGTAGTAGCAGGAGCGCTTTTTGGCAGCAGATGGAGTAATCTGCCCGTAAGGTGGAGAATACAAAATAGAAATGTGCTGTAGGGGCTCTACAGCACATTTAGACTGTATGGCTACTATAAAGTGGTTTCCACAAAACTCCTGGTCCCATGACAGTGGTTAAATCGAAAATCAACCGGTAATGAAGGGGTTGATTGAACTTTCAAAGAAATTTGCGGAGCATTCTGGTATGGTTTTCTGTTTTCTTGGCACGAGCCCTGAGAAAAATTCTTCAAGAAACCCCATTGCCCATTCATATCATTCCAGATATGTAGACAAGGAGAAAATGCAATAGAACATAAATACATTTGCACAACATATAATATGACAAAAATGACACAGTAGGATTAGGGGATCCTGTTCCTAAGGGAACTTACATCTACAATGGATGTTTTGCTGCGGCTCAAAACATGTTTTGTACACTGCTAAATGATGATTTCCATAATGCACATATAACAGCGAATCATCATTTAATAGGGCAGGGCTCAAAATTTCAAGTCCCAAGCTACTAGCCAGGCCTTAAGAGTTACTCGCCACTAGTTGCTCCACCTAACCCCTTATCCTGCCCTGCCTCTGCATTTCTACTCGCCCTCATGTAATTTCCACTCGCCAAATGCGAGCAGGCGAGTGGAAATTTTGAGGCCTGTAATAGGGAATTACTACAAATCCTCAGGTTTCCCCACCATTAGGCTAGCACAATGTAAAGGTGCAGTTTAATTCAATATCAAATGAAGCAAAACTGAATCAAGACAGGTGCACTTTAAAGCCATATTCTAGTTTTTTTTAAATCCATGGCTCCAGAAATTATAATGAAGGTTGCGCTTAAACAACCTACAGTTAAAACACCATTACAGAAAATCTTTTAAGAGCTCTGATAAAAATGTTCTGACTTATTGACAAATGACTGCTATAGTACACTTTCTCTACATCTCACAACTTGAACCTTTTTACTAAAGGATGCATACTCTACACAAAAAAAACTTTAACCATACTAAACAAATTTATTCTTAAACTTTGTTTTGGTTATTTTGTTACCTTTATAATACACTCCAACTGGGCAGTTTTAAGATCAGAATGGCTGGACATGGCTGGACATACCTAGGAAGCGCCGAAACCTACCATGGTGGGAGCGTGGTGCCACACATTCCTCCGCGAGCTCCGCTTTAAGAGGGACGCCAATGTCCCTAATTCAACAGGAAGAAAGAAAAATCAGGGCTTCAAGCTGGAGATAGTGCATGAGAAAATGTATTCAAGCGGAAAGCAACCCCACTAGACGTCTAGTGGGGTTGCTTTCCCCTTGAATAAATTTTATCCTGCACTACCTCCAGCTTGAAGCCCTGCTTTTTATTTCTTCCTTTATGGCTGGACATACCATCTGGATGGAGTAGCGGTAACATCACTGCTCTATGGGGTCGTGGATACCCAGGTTTAAATCCCAGTCAGAGCACCTCTCCAGTAAGTGTCCTTGGGCAAGACATCTAACAGGTAATACTTGCTTAACACACAATATCAGCTGTAGAGCCCAGTGGTAACGTGTCTGCCTTTCGCCATGGAGAAGCAAGTCAAATCCCGTTCACCACATCGATCTAATACAACCATGGAGAAGCAAGTCTCAACTTTACAGGAAGCGGGTCGCTGATCTACAATCATGAAAAGCCGACTGGCTCCCACTCAGAAGACGTCACCCAGTGAGTGTCCTTGGGCAAGACACCTAAAGATATGAATTCACCTACCTCGCAAAATACTTGTACGTCTCATAGCTTGTAAGTTCCTTGGGAATAGGGTCCCCCTTAATCAGGCCATATCATCCATGTGTGGTATTCTAATGTATAAACACCTTATACACTGATCTTGTAAAGCGCTGCGGAATTTGTGGCGCTATATAAAATAAAGGATAACAATAATAATAAATATAAAAGATTCTAGTTCCTCTTTCAGTCTTCAAGACATCAGAAACTTAGAAAATCACCAGTCGGACCAATGCACAAGCCCCATGGACAATCCAGCTGTGAATATACACCCTTTCTGGTTCCTTGGTTGCCCCAGTCTGTTCTTTTTACATGATTCATGTTCCCCCTGGAACTTGGATCACTTTTAACCCCTTAGGGACCTTGGACGTACCATGTACGTCATGGCAGCGGGTCTCTTTTAGACCCGCTGACGTACATGGTACGTCCTGCGGTGTTTTGAGCGCTGGAAGCGATCGGATCGCTTCCAGCAGCTCCAACGCCATTGCACGCTGCCTGGGAGTCCAGGCATCCGTGCAATGGTGTTTAGAAGTGCCGGGGCACCTTGTGATCGCTCCCCGGGAGCGATCAACATCCGGTTTTACCGGAGAGGTGCCCGGCACTTCTAGAGAGCGCTGGAAGCGATCGGTATCGCTTCCAGCTGCTCTGTGTATATTGCAGGGATGCCTCGACATCGAGGCATCCCTGCAATATGCTTACCTGCCGCCGGTCCGCTCAGTGATCGCTCCCCCCGAGCGATCACTTCCGGTAGCGGCAGGAAGTACTGAGTGCCACGAGGTCGTGGCACTCAGTACAAAAAAGATCACATGAGTGATCAGGTGCTCTGCTGGGTGCCTCGAGGGATCAAGGCACCCAGCAGAGTAAAAAAAAGTGTAAAAAAAGAAAAAAAAGTTAAATAAAAATAAATAAAAAGGTATAAAATAAAATAAACTGACAGCCAAGATGGCGCTGCCCTTCTAAGGGCAGGGTCATCTTGGGGCTGAGTGGGATGTTCCTAGCCTGCCTCATCAGAGAGGCAGGCTAGCAACATCCAATCAGAAGTTAGAAAAAGTCAAAATAAAATTTCTAATTTGTCAGGTCAGGTCAATATTTTGTAAATATTGTCTCTGACCTCTGTGATTCTCCCTCCCTCTCCTCACTTGTGTTTTGGTGAGCGAGAGAGAGAGATCAGATTTGACAGGTTAGAGATTTTAGGTAGATTGAGTGAGATTAGAAAAATTGAGGCAGATTTAGAGAGAATTTAGGGAGATTTAGAAGAATTGAGGCAGGTTTAGAGTGATTTAGAGAGATTTAGGTGTTTATTTGTATTTTCTTGTGAAACCCAACAGTTCTTCTAAGAACCAATAATCCGTTTATATATATAATAATTATAAAACTTTATAATCTATTATATATAATGTCTGAGAGGGTGTACAGCGCCGAGGAGGCATATGCCATCCTGGCGTCAGAATCTGAGGCATCTGCGTCAGACTCAGACCCTGATTTCGACCCCGCCAACTGCTCAGAGACGTCGCTAGATACATCATCTACGCTGGCTGATGTATCTAGTGATGTTTCTGATGCAGATCCTGGGTCACCACCTGCCAGCAGGAGACGCACAGCTCCAGCTGAGGAGTGGGTAGTGCCTCATCGCCAGAGGCCAGATATCCCTCCTTTCACGGCAAATCCTGGCATCAATATTGATGTTGCAGGATTTACCGCCACACAGTTTTTGCAGGTGTTTATGGGGGATGATTTGTTGGGCCACATCATGGCCCAATCAAATCTGTATGCCCATCAGCATTGTGCTGCGACGCCAGACTCCTACTTGGCAAGGCAGCAATGGACCCCGCTAGATGTGCCAGAATTTCTGAAATTCTGGGCACTTACTATACTGATGGGCATCATAAAGAAGCCTCAATTCGCTCCTACTGGAGCAGTAGCCCCATCTGCTCTACCCCCATTTACCCCCAATCAATGTCACGTAGAAGGTATGAAAACATTTTGCGTTTCATGCACTTCAGTGACAACAGCCTGTGCCCTCCTAGAGAGCATCCCCAGTTTGACAGGCTGTATAAAATCCGCCCCCTGATTACCCACTTCGCCGCCAGGTTTGCAGAGGCTTATACACCTGGAAGGAATATCTGCGTGGATGAATCCCTAATGAAATACAAGGGAAGGCTGGGATTCAAGCAGTATATTCCTTCCAAACGCTCCAGGTATGGAGTGAAGGTGTATAAGCTCTGTGACAGCGAGAGTGGGTATACTCAGGCCTTCCGGGTCTACGAGGGAAAGGATAGTAGCCTTGACCCTCCAGGTTGCCCAGAACACATGGGAACCAGTGGCAAGATTGTGTGGGACCTACTTTTTCCCCTGATGAACAAAGGGTACCACTTGTATCTTGATAATTTTTATACGAGTGTCCCTTTGTTCAAGCTGCTGTATTGTTTTGATACAGCAGCATGCGGTACTGTTCGCAAGAACCGCGTAGGTTTCCCAGCACAGCTTGTCCGCACCCGGCTAAAAATGGGGGAGACCTCAGCTCTGCGCCAAGAGGAGCTGTTGGCGGTCAAGTACAGAGACAAGAAGGATGTATACCTTCTATCCACCATCCACACTGAGAGGTCTGTGGAGGTCTCTGTACGTGGCAGAGCTGAGCGCATCAGGAAGCCAGTGTGCATCAAAGACTATAACCGGCATATGGGTGGGGTTGATCTGGCAGATCAGCTGCTCCAGCCCTACCAGATTATGCGGAAGTCAAGGGCCTGGTACAAAAGGTTGCAATTTACCTGATGCAAATTGCAACCCACAATGCCTTTTTGCTCTGCAAAAAGGCAAACCCCGGAGTGACGCTGTCCTTTTTACAGTTTCAGCTCCAGGTCATTTCGGGGTTTTTGTACCAGGATGCACATGCTCCCCGGGCGGTGATGGGGGACAGAGTTGGGGCTGCACATTTTATTTATAAAATCCCCCCTACTGAGGGCAAACAGAAACTCCAAAAAAGATGCAGGGTGTGTTTCAAGAGGGGGCAGAGGAGAGACACAATCTTTTACTGCCCAGAATGCCCTGGACAACCCGGTCTGTGTCTTGGGGACTGTTTCAAGCTATATCACACTGTGCGTGATCTGTGATTTATTTTTTTCCTTTCTATTTTTTCTCACACTCCAGTTAGTTAGTTCAGTTTAGTTTTTTTTTTCTTTTACTGCACCAGACTTTTACATTTTATTCGTACATTTTTATGTTCTACAATTGGTGCTGTATTTTTCCAAAATCTTTGCACACCTATGCATGGGGGGCATGGGTGTACTCAGGAGACCTTGCAGAAAACAACCTGGAGAGTTTTCATGCAGTAACAAACAACAGTGTCTCCTAAATCACAGTCCAAATCTAATGTGGGCGTAAAAATCTGAAAATTGAAAAATTACCGCCACACACCTTCTCAAATGTTTTGGGCTAAAACCGTTGCCTCCATGGCATCAAAGCACTCCATATGCAATACCTTGGGGTGTCAACATAACAAATATAAACAATTTTCTGGCAATAATTCAAACTGGGGTATGCGGTAGACCAAAACCAAAGCTAGGCCTAGCTGAAGAAATAATCTCAATTTCAACTCCAATGACAAAGTCATAAAAATTGTATTTGAACCTTCCCAAAATCCTGGCAAACCTATGCATGGGGGGCATGGGTGTACTCAGGAGACCTTGCAGAAAACAACCTGGAGAGTTTTCATGCAGTAACAAACAACAGTGTCTCCTAAATCACAGTCCAAATCTAATGTGGGCGTAAAAATCGGAAAATTGAAAAATTACCGCCACACACCTTCTCAAATGTTTTGGGCTAAAACCGTTGCATCCATGGCATCAAAGCACTGCAATACCTTGGGGTGTCAACATAACAAATATAAACAATTTTCTGGCAATAATTCAAACTGGGGTATGCGGTAGACCCAAAACCAAAGCTAGGCCTAGCTGAAGAAATAATCTCAATTTCAACTCCAATGACAAAGTCATAAAAATTGTATTTGAACCTTCCAAAATCCTGGCAAACCTATGCATGGGGGCATGGGTGTACTCAGGAGACCTTGCAGAAAACAACCTGGAGAGTTTTCATGCAGTAACAAACAACAGTGTCTCCTAAATCACAGTCCAAATCTAATGTGGGCATAAAAATCTGAAAATTGAAAAATTACCGCCACACACCTCTCAAATGTTTTGGGCTAAAACCGTTGCATCCATGGCATCAAAGCACTCCATATGCAATACCTTGGGGTGTCAACATAACAAATATAAACAATTTTCTGGCAATAATTCAAACTGGGGTATGCGGTAGACCCAAAACCAAAGCTAGGCCTAGCTGAAGAAATAATCTCAATTTCAACTCCAATGACAAAGTCATAAAAATTGTATTTGAACCTTCCAAAATCCTGGCAAACCTATGCATGGGGGGCATGGGTGTACTCAGGAGACCTTGCAGAAAACAACCTGGAGAGTTTTCATGAAGTAACAAACAACAGTGTCTCTTAAATCACAGTCCAAATCTAATGTGGGCGTAAAAATCTGAAAATTGAAAAATTACCGCCACACACCTTCTCAAATGTTTTGGGCTAAAACCGTTGCATCCATGGCATCAAAGCACTCCATATGCAATACCTTGGGGTGTCAACATAACAAATATAAACAATTTTCTGGCAATAATTCAAACTGGGGTATGCGGTAGACCCAAAACCAAAGCTAGGCCTAGTTGAAGAAATAATCTCAATTTCAACTCCAATGACAAAGTCATAAAAATTGTATTTGAACCTTCCCAAAATCCTGGCAAACCTATGCATGGGGGGCATGGGTGTACTCAGGAGACCTTGCAGAAAACAACCTGGAGAGTTTTCATGCAGTAACAAACAACAGTGTCTCCTAAATCACAGTCCAAAACTGATGTGGGTGTGAAAATGAAAAATGACCACCAAACAGTATCCAATTTGTTTGGAGCAAACGGTTGCATCCATGGCATAAAAACACTCCATTTACAATACTTTGGGGTGTTAGCTTACCAAATATATGCACGTTAATAAAATTGGGGTATGTAAAAAGGCCCCTAAAAAGAAGATAAGCAAAGAAGATACTGTATGTCAAATTAGAAAATTGACAAGCACATGTCAAAAGATTGGCGTAGCACCCCAAAAACAACAGAACAAATCTATATATGGGTGGTATCAATTTACTCAGAAGATGTTGCTGAACATATTTTGGGGTGTTTTTTGGCAGTAACCCATAACTGGATTTGACAATTCACGCCTAAAGTACAATGTGTGTGAAAAAATAACACAAAAAGTGACTACCTGAAAGTTTGACATAGAGCTAGTGAATGGAAAGTGTTAAAATACAACTCTTTGAAGCACCCTAGGGTGTGCCCTTTCTAAAAATATATGGTTTGATGGGGGTAAATTACTTTGGCGGCTTCAAAAATGTCCCAAATAGGACATGGGTGCATGATGACGAAATGTGAAAATTCCAAGTTGGAAAACTGAAATGCGCACCCCCCAAATAAGGCCTATTAGCCCCAAATGACCGACATACCTATACATGGGTGGTATCAATTTACTCAGAAGATGTTGCTGAACATATTTTGGGGTGCTTTTTGGCAGTAAACCTTAAAGTTCACAGTACATGTATTCTTAAATTGCGTTCAAAAAAAAAAAATCACCAAAACTTTTTTTTTTCTCAAACTTTGGCATAGATTTGTGGTAAAATGGTTTGCATGGAAAGAGTCAAAATACCCCAAGTTTAATACCTTGATTTGTGTACTTTAAAAAAATATGTATATGTGGAGGGTTATTCAGCAATTAGTGACAGATATCAGTGTTACAATGTCACTAGCACTAGTTTTGAAAATAAACTCTTTGGAAATGGCAAAGTGCTGAGTTTAGCAATACCCAATGTTTACATATTCCTCGCTTTTTTCCTTATTTTATGCAACAATAAGTGCAAGTAGCACTTTGCCATTTCCATTTAATGACGAGAAAAACAGTGTAAAATATGTGTAGGTTGCATAAACGAGTAAGAGGAAAATTTGTCCTAAACACTAACAGCGCAGAAACGTAAAAACAGCAGCGGTCACTAAAGGACGGATTTGTGTAAAACCGCCCGGTCACTAAGGGGTTAAGCAGATAGGTCACCTACCTTACACAAGCGATTTTCATCATCTGCTCCTTCAGAAAGCTTGTACACATTCACGGTCTACTCATCCATTGAACTGTATGCAAGAAGGCCAGCTTCCAAAAAGATCTACTATCCCTTAACATTTCATATGTATACCAATTACTGCTCTCGGGAGCTCCTAAGACTCCACCATGATATCTTTTCTGGTATGAGAATGTTCTGGGAACCATGCTGAGCAAGGATATCCCAAAATATGTGTCTTAAATCACTAGAGCTCCATACTCTCCGGATTCCAAAAAAACAACTTCAAACTTATCCCATCAGTACAAAGTAATACTTTTACTCTGCAGAACAGAATGGGCTCAAGAACAGGTGGATGGGTGCTGATACTGCAGGAAGGGGTCAACTCCTTTAACCAGATATGGTGGGACAGCCCTAAAATCAGAAGGTTTTGGAAGGCTGTGCATGAGGCTATAGGTGATATAGTAGGTTTTAGGCTACATTTCTCCCAGGTGAATTTTCTTGTATGCCACATATCAATGTCAAACGTTAACTACCACTAAGCCTTATTAGGCACCTGCCAAATGTGGCGTGATTGCTGAATACATTGCTGATGAAAAATAATCCTCTTACCACTAGACAATGTCTCTCCTGCACTGAGGACATTAATTCTGTGGAACTATAAACTCCCTGTATGATAGCAGGTGTTAATAAACTAGCAAATTGAAATTAAACAAACACAATAATAAACAGGGACAATGTTACAGAGAATTGTTTTCAACACAGTGAATAAGCTAAATACAATGAAAACTGAAGCAGAAAACATCAACCAAAAAAAAAAGAATTAAGAAACCTAGTGCAGATCAACAGCAATTAGGTTATGTATGATCAACATACTATTGCACTCACAAGGAGAGATATGAAATGCTCCTCATTGCCTTCTTGGAACTGCATTTCCCTGATAATCTTGGACTCTGGGTGGTGGAGAAACCACCAAAAGAAGATCACTGAGTTCAAGTTTCAGCAAAAGCAAAAATTGCAAAGGGTATCGAAACTAATTTGGGAGATTGGTCACAACTGTTAATGGTTTAGTGCAGCCAGTGGGGTTGGAGGGATTTTAAGGATGAAAGGCAGGAGGGTTTTTCCATTAAGGTGTTTTTACACAAATTTTAACTATGATTTTACAAGCCCATAAATGTGGTCCCTAAGGAAGTCCCTCTATTAAATTAGTCCCCCAAATTAAATATTAAATATATCAAATCAATTATTGATATTCATTTGGCTTGCTTTTTACTGTTTTAGTTATTTTTGGATTATATCATTAAACCATTTTGAAAAAAGGGACCTAGAGGCCAGTGATCTTCCTATAGGATAGATCTGAAATATTCAGTGTGTTGGTGGTGAGTCGTGACCATGGTTCGGTTACGTCTAAAATAAAATTAAATGCTCTAGAGCACAGGTCTGCAACTTTGGTTTTCCAGATGATTTGGACAGCTCCTCCCACCCCTTCCCAGTCACTTGCGGTGTACCCCAAGGCTCAATACTCAAGGCTCAGCGCTGCGGAATATGCTGGCGCTTTATAAATAAAGAATAATAATAGAATAATAAATACTCGGCCCCCTGCTATTTACAATATTCATAAATGATCTGCCTAACATCTGCAAAGCCTCAACTGTACACATGTACGCAGACGACACCGTAATCTATACCAGCAAACCAAATCTCCCACAGCTGGAGGCCGTGCTGCAAGAACAATTCACAGAGGTAGAAAAGTGGATCAAACACAACAAACTTTCTTTAAATAATGACAAAACGGTAACGATGCTCTTTGGAACAAAACCTAAACTACATAAATTGCAAAATCCCCATCTATGTGTGGGGACAAAATCAAATGGCACGCTGACTACAGTCACTGCTCTCAAATATCTAGGTATGTGGTTAGACCCAAATCTATCCTTTGGCCCCCACATCGAAAAACTCTCATCTAAAATGTACCCCAAACTAGGTGCCCTGTACAGAAACAAATCCTGCCTGAGCCCCGCGGTAAGAAAGCAAATTGTACAACAAATGCTTATGCCGGCTATTGAATACTGAGATGTAGTGTATGCAGCGGCCCCGCAAACACACCTTCAGAAACTTACCACATTGTATAACTCATGCTGCTGCTTTGCGCTACAATGTAACTACAGGTCCCACCATTGTGACATGTTAAAAGAGCTACATTGGCTGTCTTTGAAATCTAGACGCCCCCTTCACCTTTCCAACCTGGTGTTTAAGATTTTTTCTGGGAAGCAGCCACCCTACCTGAATAGACTGCTTCCCCCAGCAGTTCCCTCATCCTATAACCTCCGATCCTGGACCAGCACCTTACTTGCAATGCCACAATACAAAAAGAAAATGTCTCAATCCTCATTTTACTACAGAGCACCGCAGTTATGGAATAACTTCCCAGACGCCATCAAATCTTCCCCCAGTCTAAAGTCACTCAAGAGCTCCCTATTAACATACCTCAATACAGAATGCACCTGTAAACATGTAACATAATGTAACACAATTTCCTACATATTTATTTTCTGTTAATCTGTATATTTGTGTTGTTTTTGAATATCTTGCATTTTATTACTTTTTATTTCTGTAACAACTGTTACAATTTAATGTTCTTGAACCCAGGACGTACTTGAAAACGAGAGAAATCTCAATGTATCCTTCCTGGTAAAATCCTTTATATATAAATAAATTTGACATGACTCTCTGCCAACCTAATGACAAGCTGAGCACTTTGGAAAATGTAACTCAAAAACATCTGGAGGGCCAAGGTTGCTGACCCCTGCTCTCGGGACACCTTGGTCATGACTCACAATGTTCAGATATACCATCCTATAACATCCCCTTTTTCCTTTCTTTCCCTTCCCCCATGTGTGATCCTATTAACCATCATCTCTCTCAAATGGACCCATGCTTATCTTATTGTATTGGAAGCAACAAATGGTTCTTACATCTTAGGGTTTGTTCTATTTTTTAATTTTCTTTCTTTGCACAACTGGAGTTTATAGAATTTTTTTATACTTCGATTAACATTATATTAATAATAAGAACAAGAGATTGTAAAAAATTAGTGTAGGCTGTGTTTGTATTCTCCAAATATCCATGTGTTGTGCTCCTTAATAATTAGATATGACTTCAATAAATTCCACCTACTACTTTTACCTTGCTGAGGAGCTTAGTGTTTCCTGTGATTACAATACCTATATCAAACCACTATTCCTTTACCGGTCTTCGTCTACCTTTGACCACTATGGACACCTCTTCAGATGATCATAGTATTCTCTTCTTCAGAAGACCGCTCAGAATACCAACCAATTTAACCAACCAACTCAACTACCTGAGAGGCTCTCTATCGTGTCTTCATCTGTCTGTACCTAATACTGTGAATGTAGCCATTATTTTTTCTTTTATCCCTCTTTTGTATTTTTCTGTTTGTATTTCTTTATTGATCATGTTAATTGTAGATATTTAAAAAAATAAATTGAATTATAAAAATATGTATTTCCCAGAGCAGTTGCAGAAACTAAGCTCATAGCGTCTTCCAGTACGATTACGATCCAGTATGATTCATTGAGTGCGTTGTAAAATGGGCAGTATACTAATTACGTATGTTGCGCACTCAGGTTCATTTATTTTGTATAATTCTTAAATGAAACTGTTTTCTATTATTCGTGCAATCCTTTTAGTGCATAATCTGCATGAATAATTACACGCAGCCTCAATTAATTAGGTTGATTGTCAGATTGTCTAGTCAGATTGATTTTCCATTTGCCTTTTTCTCCAAATTGTCAATTCAACGTCTATTTCTTTGATGGTTTTCTGTGTTATTTATGTTCAGTCATTATGTAACCAACCAGGAGATTGATTTAATTCGGCCCAAATTGCCGAAAAAGGGAGCTTTCTTGGCCGCATTTCTGATATTTTGCAATAAATAAGAGCTTACCGTAATTTCGATTCCCGATTAAAAAATTCATTTTGATATTGGCACTTGTGGCTATAGTTTTTAATGTAAATTTCAACTTATATCATTCAATCTGAAAATATACCTGTAGGTAAGCTAATTTCTCCTGAAAGGAGATAGTGAATGTATTTTAAGGCTGGGTAACATGTTAAATCAGACTGAAACCTTTTTTTAAACATCAATATGATGCTTAGAAATACGTATCTGGTAGCACGATGATAATCGCTTCTTGGTGTTCAGGTGGTTCTCATGATATACGTTATCCACATGGATTATATAAAAGGAGGCAAAACACAAATACAAATAATAGTGCAGATTGTATAGAAAATTAGTGATGTGACTTTATCTAGACTATTCCACTCACAGATGTAGAGCCCGATTACTGGCTCTGAGTGGTAAAGTGCATCTAGGTCCTTTTTCTTCCCCTTCAGAAGGAGACCCACACCCTTCACGATTGATAATCTCTCTCAGGCATCGGATATGGAAGAAAGCATGTAAACGAAAGAGAAACTTTCTTGTGCAGATCCACCAGCCAAAATATACAGTTGTACTGACAAAGTGTAAACTCACGTTTTGTAGAGCTTATGACCAAGCTCTAGGTGTTAACGCCAGTGGGTTTGTTTAGAAGGTCAAATCCACAAAAGACCATAGGAGACCAGACACAAATTCCGGAACAGCGGGACTGAATAAAAAACTTTTAATTAAAATATAAAATAAAATCATATAAACTGCCAGAACGCGTTTCGCCGTTAGTTACGGCTTCATCAGCTCAATATGATGCTGCCTGAAAATAAGCTTTTTTTCAGACATTTACCAGTCTGCTTTTTTGATTTGTCTGTCAAATTTGATTTGATTGTCTCTGACCGGATTTTTTCAGTTGAGTCACCCAATATTTTAAAAATAATATCATCCAAAACTCACTGAGATTTTTTTCAAAATATCTGCTGGTGAAATTAAATTGAACTCCAGTTAAAAAATCTGAAGGTTTCTTTTTATGAATAAACATGTTACATTACAATTAACATCAAGTTGATTATACCAGTAGAATATTGTTGTCCTCTCTTCCTGACTTCAAAGGGTCTAGACTGGGACATATGCTGTCTTAGATGGCCCATCATCTCCTTCCTCATGAGAGTTCGCAGTAACTGCTGAGAGCTTTGTACAAGTCACCAGAGGCGAGTTCAGTTCCTCAGCCGCTGCAAGTGCTAAGTTAGCAACTGAAAAAAAAAAAAAGCTAGAGAGTGACTCCCCAAAAGCTCTAAATGGGTCAAGGAACATATGAAGAATAATAACTTAATTAACGATCGTGATCAATTAAAATTGACAAATAAAACGAGAACACAGATGATATACTTCGAAAAAGATTGCTATAATCCTAGAAGTTAGAACACTACAAATTAACAAGCCCATTGGCCGATGTTACAAATAATGAAGCCAAATTTAGAGCAAAAGTAGTTCCTCTACATGGGAGTACATAGAAACAGTCAAATAGCTGGATAATGTGCCACATAAATTTGAGTTGCCTCACTTATGGGAAATACCGGCCTATCCTCGAATAAGGAGGGAACCAGAGACTTCAATAGTCCCTATAGCATAGCTCTGCTTTTAAACAGAAAAAATCTTAGTCTGTCCCTCATATGTCCCATAGAGTGATAAGCAAGTGTGATATAACAATGGAATAATTCAAAATGATACTATACGACAATCTCTGTGCAAATCACAGGTACCAACAGTACATGGAACATACAATTAATATGCCGGGAGGAGCTTCATAATTGAAGCATAGTTGGAGCAATAAGCAAGTATGATATAATATTAGAACAGTTCCAAATGCTATTAGACGACAATCTCTGTGCAAATCATAGGTACCAACAGTAGATGGAACAAACAATTAATTAGTATTCCAGAAAGAGCTTCGAAGGTAAATAATTGGCTCAACCAACAAGGTAGCAATAAGGTGACTGTTAAAAAGGGCAATTGCCCATGTGAAAGTACAACGCCCAACGCCTCACGGAGCTAGCACTTGTTAAACTGCTAAGTTAGCAACTTGGCACTGAACGCTGTGCTGCAGTTCAGCGCTCAGCACTAACTTAGCACTTGCAGCTAAGTAGAGAGGTGCTGCAGAGTAGCTGAGTGTGACGTGGGAAATATGGCCGCCTCCACGGAGCAAATAATCCAATAAGGAAATGTTCAGTTTGAAATTTTGGTGGACCAAAACACCAAATATTTATTGGAACATGGGAAACAGTAACACTAAAGTGGTAATAAAATGAACAAAAGTGGATATTGCAGAAACCGCTCCTTTCATTAAGCAATCCTCCGACCCCATTTTGCTTCAATAATCACAGCCAAAGCGTTCAGTGAGACTGCAGCAGCAAACTGAACTGCTATAATGTAGCAATTCAGCAGCTGCTGAGGAACTGAACAGGCCACTGGTTATAATAGAATCTTCCAAATGGAGCTCTGGGAATCTGGCACGGACATGGCACTTTATACTTCATTCAGCAGAGGTTAATGGAATGCATAATTTAGCCCCTTGTATAAAATCACTTCATTACATTGGTAGGATGGATTTGTGGTGTATGATGAGGGCATCCACAGAAAGCCCTTAGAAAGCTGTATTGGGGATGTGTACAAAAGTCTGAGATCTGTCCAACCATTCCTTAGGAGATATAGAGCTGAACGACTGTGCTCACTGGTTGGCCACAAGTCAAAGCTTTTGCAAAACAAAAAAGTGATAGCATCCCCAAAAACCGATTTGATCTATTATTGTAGCATTTTACCATGTGGCTAAAGTGAATTTCGCGTTTGGCATGAATTCTTCCTTAGCATCAGAGAACAAAAATGTGTCACGTGCTTTTTTCTCATCCTCATTGCCCAACACCCACATTTCAGATTTCAAGGTTATAACGAGACTTGACTAGCTGCCACCTCCATGGCAATCTGTAGTGATGCTAGTAGCCAGAGGGAATAGAATAGGTGATAGGCCCTCACTACAGTCATCCATCACTTTTGATGGATACATTTCCATGTCCATACAGAGCAAAATCATAATTCAACCAAGATCATAAGTGTTCCTTAGGGATTAGGGCCCTCTCTCGATTTCATTTCAGTGTAACTATGTATTAGCTTAACTTACTGAAACCCCTGCCCCGCACTGAGGAAATAACGATTAATAATTGTTAATAAAGGACATAGAATTCCAGAATGGAGACATTACACATTTAAACTAGCAGATACATTGGTAAATGTATCATAGGTGTAGCTCACCGTCTTTTCCCTACAGCGATGTCAAATACCAATGACTTGTAGATATGGAGGATATTTAGATCAGCCAACCTTTACGTTTTTTGGGGGAAAAAAACAAGTATACATAATGTTAAAGTATGGCATATAAAAAAAGTCTTTTGGTTTTAACGGACGAATCCCGTTAGGTAAGAAGAAAAACATCTATACTATAAAAGAATAAGCTAAAAACTGTCCGTCGCCAAAACCCTACTGCGCATGCGCGACGGACATTTGAAAGCGGCCGTTAGAACACACAGGTAGCTGCGCGTGCCGGCCGCGTGAAAAAAAAAAAAAAAACGGCACGAGCCGCGCGCAGCTACCCGTGTGTTTACACGGCCAGATGCCCCGATCCTCCAGCGGTGACCGTCCTCCGGCTGCCGGCGGGCCTCCAGGCTCAGGCGAGCCCCCGGCTCGGTTTGGGCCTACAGGCCCAGCCGGGGACTCGCCTAAGCCTAGAGGCCCGCCGAGCAGGCCGCCGGCAGCCGGTCACCGCTGGAGGATCGGGGCCGAAGTTCCCAAAACATACATAACCCCATAAGTCGGCCCTGAGCTCCAGCGGAGACCTCCTCCGGCTGCCGCTGGCTGCTCGGCGGGCCTCTAGGCTTAGGCGAGCCCCCGGCTCGGTTTGGGCCTACAGGCCCAGCCGAGCCGGGGACTCGCCTAAGCCTAGAGGCCCGCCGAGCAGCCAGCGGCAGCCGGAGAAGGTCACCGCTGGAGGATCGGGGCCGAAGTTCCCAAACAAATACACCCCAAAATCGGCCCTGAGCTCCAGCGGAGACCTCCTCCGGCTGCCGCTGGCTGCTCGGCGGCCCTCTAGGCTTAGGCGAGCCCCCGGCTCGGTTTGGGCCTACAGGCCCAGCCGAGCCGGGGACTCGCCTAAGCCTAGAGGCCCGCCGAGCAGCCAGCAGCAGCCGGAGAAGGTCACCGCTGGAGGATCGGGGCCAAAGTTCCCAAACAAATACACCCCAAAATCGGCCCTGAGCTCCAGCGGAGACCTCCTCCGGCTGCCGCTGGCTGCTTGGCGGCCCTCTAGGCTTAGGCGAGCCCCCGGCTCGGTTTGGGCCTACAGGCCCAGCCGAGCCGGGGACTCGCCTAAGCCTAAAGGCCCGCCGAGCAGCCAGCAGCAGCCGGAGAAGGTCACCGCTGGAGGATCGGGGCCGAAGTTCCCAAACAGCCGAGCCGGGGACTCGCCTAAGCCTAGAGGCCGCCGAGCAGCCAGCAGCAGCCGGAGAAGGTCACCGCTGGAGGATCGGGGCCGAAGTTCCCAAACAAACACACCCAAAATCGGCCCTGAACTCCAGCGGAGACCTCCTCCGGCTGCCGCTGGCTGCTCGGCGGCCCTCTAGGCTTAGGCGAGCCCCCGGCTCGGTTTGGGCCTACAGGCCCAGCTGAGCCGGGGACTCGCCTAAGCCTAGAGGCCCGCCGAGCAGCCAGCGGCAGCCGGAGAAGGTCACCGCTGGAGGATCGGGGCCGAAGTTCCCAAAAATACACCCCACAATCGGCCCTGAGCTCCAGCGGAGACCTCCTCCAGCTGCCGCTGGCTGCTCGGCGGGCCTCTAGGCTTAGGCGAGCCCCCGGCTTGGCTTTGGCCTACAGGCCCAGCCGAGGACTCGCCTAAGCGTAGAGGCCGGCCGAGCAGCCTGCTCGGCCGGAGGAGGTCACCGCTGGAGCTCAGGGCCGATGTTGCCTAACACATACTCACCGACATCGGCCTTAGCTCCTCCAGCGATGGCGGTCCCGTTTGCAGCATCCTCTCTCCGTTGCTCGCCGGAATGACGTCACGAAAGCCTTTGACCCCGGGGGTCAAAGGCTTTCGTGACGTCATCCTGGCGAGCAACGGAGAGAGAGAGGATGCTGCAAGCGGGACCGCCATCGCTGGAGGAGCTAAGGGCCGATGTCGGTGAGTATGTGTGGAACCGGTGGAGGACTCGAGGCCGATGTAGGTGAGTATGTGCTCTACACACACACACACACCCTGCTTGCTCGGCCGGTATCCAAGCTTAGGCGAGCCCCCGGCTTGGCTTGGGCCTAGAGGCCCTGCCGAGCCGGGGACTCGCCTGAGCATGGAGGCCAGTCGAGTTGCATGCTCGGGCGTCCTCCAGGCTCAGGCGAGTCCCCGGCTCGGCTGGGCCTCTAGGCCCACGCCAAGCCGGGGGCTCGCCTAAGCTTGGTCGGCATCCAGGCTCAGGCGAGCCCCCGGCTTGGCTTGGGCCTAGAGGCCCAGCCGAGCCAGGGACTCACCTGAGCCTGGAGGACGGCCGAGCATGCAACTCGACCGGCCTCCATGCTCAGGCGAGTCCCTGGCTCTGCTGGGCCTCTAGGCCCAAGCCGGGGGCTCGCCTAAGCTTGGATACCGGCCGAGTAAGCAGGGTGGGTGTGGGGAGCACATACTCACCTACATTAGCCCTGAGCTCCAGCGGTGACTGTCCTCCGGCTGTCGCAGGCTGCTCGGCCGGCCTCCAGGCTCAGGCGAGCCCCCGGCTTGGCTTGGGCCTACAGGCCCAGCCGAGCCGGGGGCTCGCCTAAGCCTGGAGGCCGGCCGAGCAGCCTACGACAGCCACCGCTGAGGCTCCGGGCCAATGTAGGGGGATGTTGCCTACACATACTCACCTACATCGGCCCTTAGCTCCTCCAGCGATGGCGGTCCCGCTTCCAGCGTCCTCTCTCGCTCCATTGTTCGCCGGAATGACGTCACGAAAGCCTTTGACCCCGGGGGTCAAAGGCTTTCGTGACGTCATCCCGGCGACCAACGGAGCGAGAGAGGACGCTGGAAGCGGGACGCGGGACCGCCATCGCTGGAGGGCCGATGTAGGTGAGTATATCCACGAGCGGGGGGGCCATATCCACGAGCGGGGGGGCCATATCCACGAGCGGGGGGGCCATATCCACGAGCGGGGGGGCGATATCCACGTGCTGGGGCGATATCCACGAGCTGGGGGCAGTATCCACGAGCTGGGGGCAGTATCCATCCACGTGCTGGGGCAGTATCCACGTGCTGGGGCAGTATCCACGAGCTGGGGCAGTATCAATCCACGTGCTGGGGCAATATCCATGTGCTGGGCAGTATCCACGTGCTGGGGCAGTATCCACGAGCTGGGGCAGTATCCACGTGCTGGGGCAGTATCCACGTGCTGGGGCAATATCCACGTGCTGGGGCAGTATCCACGTGCTGGGGCAGTATCCACGTGCTGGGGCAATATCCACGTGCTGGGGCAATATCCACGTGCTGGGTCAATATCCACGTGCTGGGTCAATATCCACGTGCTGGGGTAGTATCCACGTGCTGGGTCAATATCCACGTGCTGGGTCAATATCCACGTGCTGGGGCAGTATCCACGTGCTGGGGCAATATCCAGGAGCTGGGGCAGTATCCACGAGCTGGGGCAATATCCACGTGCTGGGGCAGTATCCATCCACGTGCTGGGGCAATATCCACGTGCTAGGGCAGTATCCACGAGCTGGGGCAGTATCCACGAGCTGGGGCAATATCCACATGCTGGGGCAATATCCACGTGCTAGGGCAGTATCCACGTGCTGCGGCAATATCCACGTGCTGGGGCAATATCCACGTGCTGGGGCAGTATCCACGTGCTGGGGCAGTATCCACGTTCTGGGGCAGTATCCACGTGCTGGGGCAGTATCCACGTGCTGGGGCAATATCCACGAGCTGGGGCAATATCCACGTGCTGGGGCAATATCCACGTGCTGGGGCAGTATCCACGTGCTGGGGCAATATCCACGAGCTGGGGCAGTATCCACGAGCTGGGGCAGTATACATGAGCAGGGGCAGTATATCCACAATAGACTGCCCTCTGGGCAGGCTTTACAACTAGTAACATATAATACTGTATATATTTGCGACAGCCTTTTTATCACTAGTGTTGAAGTGTGACCAGATTTATTTAGTTTTTTATTGTTATATGAAACTACAGCAGGTCAGTGTGGAGGACCATGACCACGAGCGTCTGGTGGATTGATTTTGGGATTTGAATCTTTTTCTAACTTGTCTTCCATCCATGGGAGTGTGATTGCGACAGGAGGATGGATATTTCCCCTTATCTTTTGAAATAATGGACAATTGGTGGCCCATAAACTAATGTGAAAGCTGCAGGCCTATTGCACTTGCTCACCAAATTAAAGCTTGCGGTTCTGCATCTGTCTCCTTCACAGGTAATGTGTGAGCCAAAAAAAAAAAACCACAGCAGATCTATTTTATCCCCCTTGCCTGGCTGCAATCCAGCGTTTAACATTAAGTAAAAACTGTCAGTGTTCAGAATATAATTTTGTTCGCATAAAACAACCGCCGATGAGAAGTACAGATGGGATGAAGGGTTTCCAGATAATTCACACGCTGCACTGTGCTGGCAAGCAGAAGACTCTTTGAGATTCTCTATCTCAGCACACTTTTCATGTTCATGCAAAACTGTGATTCAGACGACAGAAGGGAATTCTCAATACAAGTTTTAGTGCGAGAAAATCCACACTGGCCCTTCGTCTTTGTAATACTCATGTGGTTCTCATCAGCTTCCTCTGTGATATTAAGGTGTCTGTTGGAACCTCCAACCATTGGCCTGAAATGTTGCTAAATTGCTGCTCTCACAGGCCAAGTTCTTTTTTTTTTGCCCAAAATAAGAACATGACAGGCTCATAGAGGCTTTGACTCCAAGGCCATGCTGACACAGCTATAAACAATTTTTGTCAATGAGTTAGGAGAATGTTAGGTCATTGGAGCTCTTAAACTAGTAACCTGCAATCATTGGAAATCTTTCTTAAAAAATACATCGTTGGTTCTTTGGAAAAAAAAACACAACACATTTTGGCTCGTTAAACTGCATTTTGTTGATAAGGTGGCACCCTTGTTTTCTATATTATTTTTTTGATAAGGATAAGTTCCACCCAGGGGTCAGGTTCAACATAAAAAAAAGTGTGGGAACTCATCAGAATTTCTGCCTATTCTCTACAAGGCAAGTAATTATTTTCATCTCGCTATTATCTCGCTCTTAAATGTGCTATTGATAGTAAAACTATAGCCAGGCTGGTCGTTATGGAATCATTATAGTAATTATCAAAAATGTCATGTACTTCTTTTGTCTTAAAGGATAGAACCTGCACCTAAAAAAAAAAAAAGGCTTTTCAGGGTCTGCCAAATAGGAACTCCATTCCCTCCCTCTGCAGAATTAGTGGAGGAAGTCAATTTCCATGTATTCCTGCGTGACTTGACCCCTGGTTCCACCAAAGTAATTGTGGGAGCCTATGTTCGAAGAACAGTTTTTCCTGCTCCTTTTCTAACATACAGAGTTATCTATCCCTCTTTAGGAAACACTAATATAGGCAGGTAATATCATACATGTTACCATTTATCACTTGACTGATGATCATATACTCTTGCTTCTCATACAAAGACAATCTCCCTCGTGTTTAATTATTTATTTATTTATAAAGGTTTTTACCAGGAAGGTTGCATTGAGATTTCTCTCGTTTTCAAGTATGTCCTGGGTTCAAGAGCATTGACATTTTTACAGTTGTTACAGAAATACAACGTAATAAAAATATCCTGTCTGTCTGTCTATCTACCGATCTGTCTAACAAGGGTCAAGTTTTTGCCTAAGACTGGCCATGCACTGGGTCCGTATTTGTGCGTCTAACAAGTTGTCCGTGATCGTCCGTAGTCGTCAGACTAATCCCAGAGGAGAATCAACCCTCTTCCACTGCCTTCGACTTCCATTGGATGACTTCAGAAGACTACATCAGACTAGCGATCTTTCCCATTTGAATGGGATTTGCCGGAAGAAGACGAACAACCTGGTACAGCAAACATGAAAAAAATTTCCTGATTTTCAGTGGTTCAGTTCGACAGGTATACACAAGTAAAATAATATTTTCGTCTTCTTTTTTTTTCATTAAACCATTTATTCTTTTCATTTTCAGCAAAAGTCTATTTATTTAACATCTATTTGTATTTTTGGTACTTTTTTACAATTCTTGATTCCCAGTTTTTTAAAAAGGCTTTTTTTAATTCTGTAACAGACCTTTTTATTTTTTAAAGGACCTTTTTTATTATTTAGATACATTTTAAATACATGTCTTTCTTTGTTTAAATACCTATTAGAAGAATAGCAGAGTCACATTTTTTTTTCTGCAGTCCGGCAGTCTTTGGCAGCGTTCAACGGTCTGTCTGTTGGTCGATCTGGGTTGTCCATAGTCGCTTGCAGTGGACGATCCAGATTGTTTAAAAATGTTGTCCATAGTCGGCCGGCCAAGTCGGTCGTCTGACTACGGTCCCAGTGGACGGCCAGCCTAAGTCTGATGAGCCTGGAGCTATGGTTGCAGACTGGAGGGCGGCCAGCACTTTTTTAATACATCCTGTCATTCCTGTGCACTGGCGTAACCAGAGTTATGTGCGCCCGGGGCAGGAATTTATTTTCGCCCCCTCTTATATAAACATCCACTCTGGTTGTAAGGATAATTCAACAAAGATACTGTGCGATCCTGACACACTGCACATTACAGAGCTCCACAGCAATAAAACTCACAGTAATATGCGGTGTGTATGAGCGTATCACAGAGCTCCACAGCAATAAAGCTCACAGTAATGTGCAGTGTGTATGAGCGTATCACAGACTCAGACTCCACAACAATAAGACTCATGTCGAATATGAAGATGGATGGCGCGGCATGGGGGTACTATGGTGAGGGATGGTGTGGCATGGGGTAATATGGTGATGGATGGTGTGTTATGGGGGTAATAGGGGTGGATGGTGTGGCATGGGGTAATATGGTGATGGATGGTGTGGTAAGCGGGTAATATGGGGATGGATGGCGTGGTATGGGGGTAATATGGGGATGGATGGCGTGGTATGGCGGTAATATGGGGATGGATGGTGTGGTATGGGGTAATATGTGGATGGATGGTGTGGCATGGGGTAATATGGTGATGGATGGTGTGGTAAGGGGGTAATATGGGGATGGATGGCGTGGTATGGGGTAATATGGGGATGGATGGCGTGGTATGGCGGTAATATGGGGATGGGTGGTGTGGCATGGGGTAATATGGTGATGGGTGGTGTGGCATGGGGTAATATGGTGATGGATGGTGTGTTATGGGGGTATGAATGATACTATCCAGAGCTCAGTGGCAAGCAGATATCAATGCTTTACCTTGCAGCTAACTTGGACCCTTCTCCAAGGCCTGCATCCCAAACATTCTGTTAACTGGAGCAGGCACGTTGCTTTGACACGCCCCCTCATGTGATGCATGCAGCTTCACGTGAGGGGCGGCGCCAAAGCAATGTACCTGCTCCAGTTAACAGAATGTGTGGGATGAAGGCAGACCGCAGCGCCGTGGCAGTTTCAGGGTCAGTCCGCCCCTGGAATGCCAGTGGGCATAATAACCGGGGTGCACCAGCGGCCGGTTGCCCCACCTGCGCCCGGGGTTCCCGCACTGGCTGCCCCCCCCGGTCGTTACGCCACTGATCCTGTGTGACAGAATGGGCTGTAAGAGGGAGAACATTTTAAACAATCTCAGTATTTCAATTTTTTTTTCTAATGACACTACTTTTAAAGTTCCATGTATATTTAACAAGTGAGGATTGGTAACAGAGCCGTAAAGCAATAAAATGCCAGCAGGGAGTCTCTAAACTATAACAAATGTTGTCAGAAATCACTCACCATTAAACAGAAAAACAAAGCAGGAATACACGTTCAGTTGCCAGGGTGCAGTACTGCCACCACATTTATTGTCACAAAAAGCATATAGACAAACGTTTTGGGGGGAAACCTCTTTCTCGATGCAAAGTAAATACACTGAGCACTTTACATTGAGAAGGGGATTTTTTCCCAAAACAACATTTGTCTATTTGCTCTCTGTGACAAATAATATGGTGGCAGGAGGAGCGCACCCTGATAAATAAGCGCAGCATCCTGCTTTGTTCTTCTGTTCCTGCATCCTTAGATGATGGTCCTAAGCCTGTATTGTGAAGCCTGCTGCTAGTGTGAACATATTATTACGAGTCTGAGAGCACGGGAGCTCTCCATCCATATATAGTACCGATTTTGAATTTTAAGTTCTAGTTACATAATTGATCGATCATTTAAATTTGTCTTAATTTCAAGATGATAAATTTATTTCATACATAGGTTCGGGGTCGGGGCAGCAGAATTTGGAGTGCCTAGGACACGGGTGTCAAACTCACAACCCCCCAGATGTTGATGTCTACAATTATCAGAGTTATTTCAATGCAATAGACGGCCAGGGAATCGTGGGAGTTGTAGTTCAGAAATATCTGGGTAGTCTAAGTTTGACAGCCATGGCTTTGGGCATTGCCAACCCTAAATATGCTCCATCTCTATATACAGAATGCCAGTGAGACTAAAGAAAGCATCCATAAGGGACCATTTTCATTGGAGTTTTTTTCCTGAAAAAGCTCTGACATGTCCAGAGAAGAACAAATTGCCTAGGAATGTGCATTTATCAAAAGTGGATTTACCAGAACATAATTCTGCACAAAACACTGTGTAATGCAACTCTGGCCACTAGGTAATAGCAAAAGGTCATTAACCCATCAAGAGAATGATTAACATGCCCAATCTGATCCCTTGCCTGTACTATTTTGTTAATCCATGTCGACAGATTGCTTTAGGAAGCAAAACAATTGATCCCATATGTTGAGCTAGCAAATTGGACAGTGAAAATATTGACTAAATTATGTTTGTAGCTGAAGATATCGTCTTTGTGGATTAAAGTGACTGTGTGCACCAATAATTCATCCGTAGACCTCCCCCTTAGTGTGGTTATACCTTATAGCTCTATAGTAAAAGCACAGGAAATATAGCAGGGACTGTAAAAGCTCATTCATTTGTTCATTTTATTATGAATGGGTGGTTGAATATTTGTTAATTAATTAATATAGTCATTTATTCATTTGCAGTTGATGAACTGAAGGTAATTTTTATTTGATCTGTACAAATATTTTCTTATCTTTTTTTAGCCCCATTAGTTATCCATTCAGACAGCACCTATGTATGTTACTCTGTAACATAGTAATGTAGATTGAAAAATCTAATGTCCACGATGGTCAGCCTTCCAGGCATCGCCACTGCTGCTGTTGATCCAAAAGAAGGCAAACACCCCACTTAAAGCATTTGCAGATTGAGCAAAAAGGGAAAAAAAATCCTATTTGATTCCAGAATGGAAGGCAGATTTCCTTGGATCAGTTACATGTATTTATAAAGCGCTAACAAGCTGTACAATGTGGGAGACAGAATAACAAATATACATACAAGTTCAACAAACAGAACAGTAGACCAGAGGACCCTGCTCGAGAGCTTACAATCTAAGGCGACAGGGGTGACACACTAGGTGAGGGTAAACAGCAGAGTATGTGAAGTAGTGGGGTACATGGGGGCTGTGGGGAAGATAGAGCAAGAAATGTACAGTGAGAGATCATGGAGTGAGCCGATAGGCTTCTCTAAAGTAATGTGTTTTCAGAGACTTTGTGAAGGACTGGAGAGACGGGGAGAGTCTAATGTTCCGGGGGAGGGAGTTCCATATATAGGAGGCACCTTGGGAGAAGTCTGGAAGGCGGGAGTTGGGGTATGGGTAGAAGGAGATGATAACGTCAGATCACTGGCAGAACGAAGTGGTCGGGACGGGATGTACTGGCTAAAAAGGGAGGAGATGTAGGTAGGGGCGCGGTTATGGAGAGCTTTGAATGTGAGCACCAATATTTTGAATTGGATTCTAAAGGAAACAGGGAGCCGGTGTAGAGAATGACAAAGGTGAGAGGTGAGAGAAGTGAGGTGGATGAGCCTAGCACAGGCATTCATAACAGACTGCGGAGGGAGAATCTGGGATCTCTTAAGGCCAGTGAGAAGGGGATTACAGTAGTCAAGACAAGATATAATAAAAGCTTAGATTCCTTGAAGTCAGACACCACTTTTAAATGTCCTCCCGACGTGAATGACGTTAGACACAATGACGTCATTTTCAGGCAACCTCCTAGGGCAAAGCCAAGAGATTGCCTGAAAGGAAGGGGGGATCCATTTCCCTCCCGATCGGGAGGACATGGTGCGAGAAGGCAGGCACCGCTTAAAATAGGAGAGCCTCCCCTTTTAAGCGGTGCCTGACTTTAACCCCTGAGGCACCGGGCCATTCGGCGCTGGAACGCAGTCTAGCTCTGGTGGAGGCCGCCATCTTGAATGGCAGCTCCACCTCCAGGTCCCTCCTTGTCACCTGACATCATCGCGCATGGCGCGATGAAGTCAGTTAGCCGGGGAACCCCTAGCTGCCCAGGGATTTCCTAAGGAAATCCCATGGTGGAGATAGGGGGTTCCTTTGAACTCTGATATCTCCCGAACGGTGGCAGCTAGATGGGCCTTTCCAATGATACCAAACATGACCATGTTCAAAGTAAAAAAATAATAATTAATTTTTTTTTTAAAAATAAAAACTGTTTTTGTGTGTGTTATTTTTATTAATGCAGCAATATTGTTCCCATTTCAATTATATTGTGAACAATGATGTTGCACTAACAATTTTTTTCTATGGGGGTGTTTGTTAAAAATAATGTAATTTCCCCCCAAAAAAATGTAATGAGTCCCCATTTCTAATTTTTTTAACAAGCGCACTCCATAGAAAATATAACCGCAAAGGCTCAGATGATAAAATGTGGAAAAAACACACTTTACACACTGTAGATGATTGGAAATTCTAATTTGATTGCTTTTTTGTTACAATATTCAGGCAGGGCATGACTTATACATATAATAATGATATATTATGAATCTACCCGAGTCTGCCTGAAAGAACGATATATAATATGTCTGGGTTGTATAATAAAACGTAACTTCAAATCGCGTTTAAACATGATGAGCAAAAATGAGCTCAGCACACCGCGGTGAAATGGCTCAGCAATTAAAGGGTTATTATTATTATTATTGTCATCATTTATATAGCGCAGCAGTTTCCGCAGCGCTTTACAATAACAAAATGGAACGAAATACATATAAACGGACATAGGATGGAAACAAGAGGTGTAGAGGGCCCTGCTCATAGGAGCTTACAGTCTAGAAGGATTGGGGTTGAGGAAGACAAGAGGAATTGCACTAGATAGCAGGATCATTAGTGCCAGTGGTTTGGGAATGGTGGGGCCATACAAGCGGCTTTAATCAAGTGTGAGTAGGTGAGCAGAGGGATGAGTTGCATCAGTGATGCGATACGCTAATCTGAAGAGATGGGTTTTGAGGGATTTCTTGAAGGATTGAAGGTCAGGGGAGAATTTGATAGGGCGAGGCAAGTCATTCCACAAGACTGGTGCTGCCCTTGAGGAGTCTTGGAGGCGAGAGTTGGCTGTGCGCGTGTAGACCGATGACAGGTGGAGATCACCTGCAGATCGGAGCTGTCTAGTTGGGATGTGCTTGCTGAGTAACGAAGACATGTAGAGAGGGGTTGAGTTATTGAGTGATTTGAACGCGAGCATCAGTATTTTAAACTGTATCCTGAAACGTACAGGAAGCCAATGGAGGGACCGGCAGAGGGGGGAGGTACGCGAGGTGCGTCTGTTGAGAAAAATAAGCCTGGCCCCTGCATTCATTACAGAATGCAAAGGGGCGATACGGGAGTTGGGGAGGCCAATAAGGACCGAGTTGCAGTAGTCAAGTCGTGAAAAGACAAGAGCATGAACCAACACTTTTGGGGTATCTTGTGTCAGAAAGGGGCGGACACGGGCAATGTTTTTGAGTTGAAAATAACAGGATTTGGTCACTGTCTGGATGTGGGAAGAGAATGTTAGGTCAGAGTCAAAAGTGACTCCAAGGCAGCGAGCTTGGGGTGTTGGGCTAATGGGTGTTCCATTTACTTGTAGAGAGATAGGTGGTATTGGGTTCTTCTTGGAGGGAGGAATGACGAGAATTTCAGTGTTAAAGGGATATTCTATTAAAAATAGAGTTCCCCGCTTCTTGCCCTTAAATAAATGAGCAGATGCTGCTGACAGCCTGTGACAAATAATTTTGTACTTATTTATTTGGGATGATTTTACTCATTGTTATCCAAAGTTAAGTGGATAGCTCCTCCTCCTCCTCTTCGGCTCAGGAGCTACCGAACCTGGAACTCCCGGAAGCTATGCTACACAATTTGCCTTCCTATGCAAATTGCATAGCACAGGAACTGCAAATAGCGCACCACTATGGATGTGCACACTTTACATACACGAGTTGTGTAGCACCTGCACAGAACAATGGACCAGAGCTGCGCTTGTACAGATTTCACATCAGTCAGCATTTTCACCCGATTGGAGAAGCAGTGCGGGGGAAAGGGGGAGACGCTAAACATCCTGGCCTCTTTAAAAAAAACTAAGGGACCTATTACATTCATCACACTAAAACGGGGACGCTAAGGAGAAAAATCTGTGCCTGAAGGTTTCTCTTGTGCGTCCCCGTTTTAGCATGATATTACGATGCAAGCACTAGAAAATCTGCCTGCATCATAATGGGGCACTAAACCCCGGGATGCGCGTGGCAGCGCTAAGCGCCGCCGCAAGCATCCACTAGATGGATTCCATAGGACTCCATTGAGTTTCTGCTCTGCCAGATCTCGTCTCACGAGATCCGGCAGGTCGGCATAGTGATCCAGTCCACAGAGAGAGACTGGGGGACTTTTTCCCCAGTCTCTCTCTGCTCCCGGCGTACAGAGGGGACGGTTGGAGCCGCAGTCCTCGTCGTGGGATGGAAAGTGAGTATGTGATTTATTTTGGGGGATGTCTGGCTGGTACTGACGTATTCTGCAGCAGCGGAATCCGTTAGCACCAGGTCCAGTATGTGGTTACCTTTCGGATTAACCGCAGCCGGACAGTAATTAGCGTGAGTATATTGTAATACTAATGCTAATTAACTCTTTGCGCTCCCCATGTTAAGTATAGGGAGCGCAAAGTACAGTAACCTCGCGGTGAAAAGCGCAAGATCCCAATCGCTAACGGGTTTATAACCCGCTAGCATTTGGATTGTAATATGGTGCGCCTGTGCTAGGGCCACCACGGCTAACGTTAACACTCACACAAGTGAGCGCTAACATTACCGTGAACAATACAATAGGGCCCTAAAGTGGTCAGGATGAGTAAAGTGTTTCTTTGAAGGGACACTACCTATTTCCATAAACTGTAACTAGATTACATGTGCATTACAAATAAAACCACATTATAAAACATTTTTAAGTAATTGCATGTAAAAAGGAAAATAAATTTAACTTTTTTCATCTCCTGTTTCCATTTTGTGGGTTTTTCCCATGATGCAACATTTACCAAAATCTGTGCAAAAGCTTTACTATGTGGCTGTTGTTTATTTAATCTACAGTAATTAACACATAATGAGGTTTAGGAGGGAGTGTTTAGATAAGGCTATTTTTCCCCAGACTACCTGAGATAAGAAATGGCAGCTGAATGAGGTAAAACAAGAAGCTTAAAAGGCTCCTAAACTACTCCCTGGCGGTGTCCTTTGAATACATCCCACACAACAAAATGATTTGAGTTAGTGGTCGACCAAGAGACTCCATCCTATGGCCAAAGCCACACGGTGAGGAGAAAGTGATGTAAAGATACTGTGGGGGGGATTTACAAGTTCAACAGAAAAGATATCAAAATGGATGCATCCAGTGAAACATATAGAGTAAAATATTTTCCTAACTAAACATACAAGAGGAAAGCAAAGCACATGTAAAATATCGGCAACATAAAATAAATAAAATAAGAACATTTACATTTTTTTGTGGTAGTGGACAGATTTATTGGCAGCACGTACAGTATAATGGCAACGTTTCAGCACATCATAAGCCTTCCTCAAGACTGAGGCTCCATTAATGACTCTCCATGACAGAGGTAGCTCTGCTCACTCAGCTCACTAACATGCCACTCTGTGTGAAAGCAGTGGCACACTAAGAGAGAGAGAGAGGAAGCACAGCTCTCCTCCTCAGCAGAGCTAAGGGAAAGGTGAGGCCGGCCATAGGGGATTGGGGAAGGAAGGGAGGGGATAAGCCTCACCACTAGTGAAGGGAGGAAATGGACCTCACCACTAGGTAAGGGAGGAGAGAATAGATCTGACCTTTGGGGAAGGAAGTAAGGAAGGAGGAGATGGGCTGTCCACTGGGGAAGGCAGCGGCAAAAGGGGCTGACCAAAGAAGAAAGGAGGTGGAGTGGGATCTCTCAGTGTAAAATAAGGGGCCTCCCAATTTCGGAAGGACAGGGGGAATCGTATATTATATATGGATACTCACTCCAGGGCCAGAAACCTCTATTTTGGACATGCAGACCCCTGTTTTGGGGCCTGGAGTCCTGTGGTTCAGTAAGGACCACCCCCCCCCCCAAAAAAAAAGAAAGAAAATTCTGATAGCAGCCCTGGATATGGGATAAAATCACCTGTATTTCAAATTCAGTTTGTAGCCTTGTAATAAACATCATAAATATCACTACATTATAACATGACCTAAACATAGCCTTCTCACCTATAGTGTGCCATTAAAAAATATATGCACTGTGAGAAATGAAATGTTACATATGTCAGATGATAACTGTCACATTAAAATCTATTTATAGTGATAGATTTAGCACTAAAAGGTGTGGAATAACTCTAACATTTCATTGTGAAAAATAGAAAATTATGGAACAGGCGAGAAAAAAGGTTAGGATGGAGATGTAGATGAATTAATGAAACATTTCTCTATACTTCATTATTACCGTAGATACACGACCCGAATATAACGCGATGGATAGAGATTTATTATGGTAATGAGAGAATACTCAAGACTCGAATATAACGCGAGTAGCAAAATTATAAAAGTATACTGTACTGTGAAACCACTAAAGTCCTTCCAGGTTTTCTTAACACAGTCAGGCTCCCCCTCAGGCCAGGGTGTTCTGCTCTTGAATGATTGTAGTTGTTACTAAATATGAAGCCGCTGGCCACCCGTCTTCTTACATGCGATAAGATGGCTGGCGCATCGAGATGACACAGTGAATCATTCACCAATAGCCAGCACGCAGGGAGGTGTTGTTTTCTGACCTCCTACACCAGCAAGCAGGCTCATCCACCACATCATCCGCCAATAGTCAGGGAGACTTGGGATCCACGAGCAAGTCAAGTTTTTTTTTTTTTTACATGCCATGCAGCTGTCTCGAATATAACGCGACCCCTCCAATTTTAAAGGTAAATTTTTGTCACCAAAATCTAGCGGTATACTCGAGTATTTACAGGGTTATTCAGAGAGAATCAAAAAGTCACCGCGCGTTCGGTGACCTTTCCTTCCTCGCTCTTTGGGGCAATTCAGTGATTCTAGTTTGCCGAACAGGCGGTGTGTTCAGCAAGCACCGCAGGGCCCCCGTAGTGCAGGGAAAACCCGCCGCAAACCTGCAGAACACTCACCGAACACTCACTGAAAACCCGCAGAAACCGTTGCAAAAACCCCACCGAACACGCTGGAAAAACCCACCTAGCCACCGATCACAGCGCATAGCAGCCGTCGGAAAAACCCGACAAGCAGATGAACGTGGTGAAAAAAAAAGTAAGCTGCAAAGATTGAAATTTGAAACGCTGTTTGCAAAATAACTACACAACGAAAATGTCTGGAATTTACATATAAGATCCAATGATTGATAATAAAAAGGATCTGCTAAGGAAAATTGAAAAAATAATTTTTAAAAAAAATGGGGAAAAAATTTGCTTAAAAAAAAATCAAGAAAAATGCCTAAAAGATCCTAAAAAAATCTAGAAATAAAGAGACTCTTTACAACAGAATAAAATAATAAAGGGTTTAATAGATATTGGATTAAAAACTGGAATATTTTTTAGCATTGAAGCCTATGAGATTCGCCTGAATTAACCTTATGAATTAAACCACTGAACAGCAGGGCGATTCATTGACATTCCTCAGATGTTTGGTGTCTCTGAATAGACAAACCATTGCTGCTCTATGGGGGATTTCACTGCCCTCAAACAGGCACAGTATGTGCAGGCAATTCGCCAAAATTTGGCGAACTCCCTGCTGTCTGAATAGCCGAATGGCCCGAAATGTCCCCGTTCACTGAATTTCAGTGTCCGGTTACATTTCGGCTACTTTTCGGATCTCTCTGAATAACCCCCATAGGTTTTTCTGAAAGTGAATATTATCTTCTAGTAATGATAAAAAAAAGGTCAAGATGGAAAGGTTGCTAAATATTTTGTATTGTAGCTAACAAGTCCTCAAACTCATTTTCTGTGTCCTGCCTGGGCCTCGTCGTTTAGTTTGTGATGAAAGTGATAATAAATAATAGAAAAGACATCTAATTATTTGAACTTTCATAATTTAATATAAATTTGTGTTGGAGACAAGAAAGCAGAAAATATATGCTGTGCAATAAATCGCATTGTGATCTCTGAACTTGTAATGGCAAGCTTAGCTCTAACTTTGGTAATGTAAAATGAATGCACTCAATTAACCTTAATGGAGTTCTGTGAAAGCTAGAATTAATTAAATATTGTCATTTGTATCCTCATAACACTAATATTTTAGGAACAGGACAGCGATCTTGCCAGTGTTACATTATAATGTCTCACTATATTAACATTGTTAGTTATTGCCCGAACAGTCATAGTGTTAAATGTTACGTATGAAGGACATCTTTTCAATAACTCACCTTAACACCTTCACTACCAAGTGATTTTCCATAAAACTGACAGTGATTTTTTTTTTTTTTAGCGAATCATCTTTTCATTTATTATACAATAAAAAAAAAAGAGAAATCGATAAAAATATTCACAATGCATTTTTTACTGTAGTTGCTCTGCTTCCCTCTGCTGGCCAAAAGGCGGTACTTCAGTTGGGGCTATGTGCTGATTCAGCTGGGGGATCTGTGTTTCAGACACAAAGTCCCAGCTGTTCATACTGTTTTAGCACCTCAGCTGTCAAGTTGCTGCTTAAACCTTTTGTGGCATTCTCTGAAACCCATTTGCCAATAGGTTTTGTTTCCAATAACTTACATTATTTTGCATTTTCCTATATAATTATACATTTAAGCATTGATCTTAAGAATGAAATGCATTCATAAGGCTATATTTACATGGGGATATGGTCTTGGTCTGTCCCTCATTCAGGGTTATTCAAAGAGATCCAAATGGCTGCCAAAAGGTAACCGAACGCTGAAAATCAGCGTTCGGTTACCTTTTTTGGCCATTCAGCTATTCAGAGAGCAGGCAATTCGCCAAATGTTGGCGAATTGCCTGCACATACCCTTGGCACCATATTGTACAAATCTCCTGCTTTCATTTAATGTTACTGATATGATGTGTAAGTAAAGCATATAACACAATCACAGCATAAAAGGCATCTTTTGAAAATACCAGCATGACCAAAACCACCATATGCACAAGGTGTACCCAAGATACCTGAAAAGCTGCGGAGCCTGCAGGATGTAGGCAACAAATACTTGGTAGCATCAACATTAGCCATGGCTGGGTGAGCATAGGAGACTGAATATGTTTATTATAGACATGCCTGAGGGACTCCCTTTCCATTAAATTCTACAGGCTCCTTTGTCCTTCTTCTTTCTTAAAGAGGCATTTCAGTGGTTTTTGATCTCTACCTTAACAATTAATTTCAACATGTGAAAACAAGCATTTTCCTGATTTACACCCATTATTTATTTCCTACCATTAGCGAGTCATTCCCACTCAAAAGAAAGGTCCGCGGACTTCTCTCTCCAGACCTAAATGCACATGCTTTAATTGTTATTGAGCCTCAAAGAATCAAGACTGATACAGTTCAGAAATAATACAAGTCTCCTAGCAGAACACAGCGGAGACTGGGACCTAGATGACAAGCAAAGCATGGGGGTTGTTCAGATAGCAAGGAGGCTTTTCATGTCAACTCTGAAAAGGCTGAAAATGGTTTTCCCCATCCCATTGCTGAGCTGCAGTGCAAAACCTTCACACGCTCATATATCTCTGCTACAAAGCCACAATGTGGCATAGCATTGATTTTAGGGTTCTGTGTAATAACAGACCCAGAATGCATAAAAGTGAGACAGAGGTCATTTGCATATCCTACCCAGAATTCCTTGCTGCATATGGGGAATGTGGCACAGGAGCTCTGGGATGCAATTCATCGAATTGCTGTGATGTGCAGATGGTTTCTGCAATAATAAACACACTTATTATAGTGTGGAGGCCTTTTATCTCACTTTTTGTCCTCCACTACAACCCTTGTAGATACTGATTGCCATGTGGGACCCAAGCATCCACTGCAACTGGTCATCATGCTAGCTCCTAGCTGATAATGGGCCAACAAACCCGAAAGAGCGCTGTCCTAGGAGTGGTTTTGACCAGTTGCATAAACCTTATCTCTGCTACAAAGCCATGGTGTGGCATAGCATTGATTTTAGGGTTCTGTGTAATAACAGACTCAGGATACATAAAAGTGAGACAGAGGTCATTTGCATATCCTACCCAGAATTCCTTGCTGCATATGGGGAATGTGGCACAGGAGCTCTGGGATGCAATTCATCGAATTGCTGTGATGTGTAAGTGGCTTCTACAATAATAAACACACTTATAGTGTGGAGGCTTTTTATCTCACTTTTTGTCCTCCACTACAACCCTTGTAGATATATATATATATATATATATATAACAAGTATATTTACATACCCCCCTATCCCCCCTAAGAAACTATAAGGGTTTTTCAAAGAGCGCCGAACTTGCCACCGAATTGCACCAAACAGCAAATACTGGCGAACTGACGTCCATATACGGTGCAGTTCACCACAATTTGTCAAAATTTTCCCACAGAGAAGTAATAGTTACCATAGATACTCGAGTATACTGGGAGATTTTTGTGAAAAAATTAACATAACAATTGGAGGGATCGCGGTATGTTCAAGACATCTGCAAAAAAAGTTTATTTCTCATTTGTATTATTTCCTGAATCGAAATGCTATCTGACGATATTGGCTGCTGTTGTTCTGCGCTCCCCCCTTTATGCAATTTGGTGCCTCCCCTCCTGTACCCTATTTCTGTGTTTTACATAACAGAAAACAATAAAAACTTGAAATTTTAAAAAAAATCTGTAAAAAACAAAAAACTTCACTTGCACGGCTGTGGTCAGACGTGAGCACTAAGTGCGTATGTACTGACTGGCCTTCCGGCATTTCGACAGGGCAAGCCTACAAGCTGTAATGCACGTTCGACGGGTCTACAAAGTGTGATCCTCCATAGGAGAATCGAGTTTTGTGGCGCTGAGCGCACTGGATGGAACAGCCACTCTCAAGGGCATTCCTTCCACTCTGCAGTGTGCACGTGTAACCCCCTTACATTGATTTAATTAGGCCGGGGGTCACACGAGCACACTTGAGAGCGGAAGGAAGGTCTGTGAGACTGGACGTTCCATGTGGCCACCTCGCTGAGTGCAGTTAGTGCGCTCAGCGCTAAAAAGGTCAATCCACTTTTGCTCGTCATGTTATATTTGAGGCTCGAGTTTCTCACAGCTCAATAATAAATTTCTGTCCATAGCGTTATACTTGAGTATCTACAGTAATCTTTTCAGAGAATGCCAAACTGCGCCAAAATGTTATTCAAATGCCCTGATTTTCGGTGGTGCAGTCTGACAGGTTTTAAAAGGTGAATCCCATATGATCCAATGTAAAAAAATATTATCGTTATTATTTATTCAGCCGTTTATTATTTTCAGCAAAATGCCTTTTTATTTTTTTTTTTTTAAAAAATGGTATTTTTCCAGATTTCTTTTAGGCAAAATTTTTGATTCCCATTATTTTTAACCCTTTCGCTCAGCGCGTCCACCCGCAGGTAGCATTCCTTGCGGAGGACGCGCTCAGCGGGTTCCGGCCGATCACTGTGCCCCCCGGTGCGGGCTGACATCCTCGATGTCAGTCCAGCACCCGGAACCGCCGCCGGGCTAATTAGATGTCATCGCGGTGGCGCGATGACATCTAATTCAGGTGCCCCCCCGCATGTGCAGAGGAGGTGCCTGAAAGGGATGGGGTGGAGGTCCTTCGGACCTCTCTCCCTCCCGATCGGCGGCGTGCAGGGGGTTGACCCAGGCACCGTTTGGAAGGGCACAAACTCCTGGAGTTAACCCCTGCCACCAATGGTGGAGATAGGGGGTTCCAATGAACCCCCTATCTCCCGATCCGTGGCAGTTAGGGGTTAATGTTTGATATTGTTGGATCGGCCAGAGCATGGCCGTTCCAAAGATACCAAACATGAGTATGAAAAAAGTTTAAAAAAAATAAAAATAAAAAAATATTTTAAAAAAATTATAAAAAAAAAAACAAACAAGTTTTTTTTTCTTTTTTTTGGTTTGTTAATGCAGCAATATTGTTCCCATTTCAATTATAATGTGAACAATGATGCTGCACTAACGATTTTTGTATGCGGTGCGTTTGTCAAAAATCGCGTAATTTTCCCCAAAAAAAATGTAACGAGACCCCATTTCTAATTTTTTTAACAAGCGCACCCCATACAAAATATAACCGCAATTGCTCGCATGTTAAAATGTGGAAAAAAAACACTTTACACGTTGTAAATAATTGAAAATTCATATTTTATTGCATTTTTTGTTATAATATACAGACAGGACATGACGTATACATATAATAATGACATATTATGAATCTGCCGAGTCTGACGGAAAGAACGATATATAATATGTCTGGGTCATATACTAAACTAAGCCTTCAAAACACGTTTAAACATGATGAGCGAAACAGGTAAAAATGAGCTCAGCACAGAGGTGTGAAACGCCTCAGCAGCGAAAGGGTTAAATGGCGGGGGGGTGGGTTTCTAATTCTGTAACAGACATTTTTATTATATATTTATAGTACCTTTTTTATTCTTTCCACACATTTTCATGCATTTTTATTGTTTAAAACACCTTCAAAAAATAGCATAACAATTGAGCCTGACCAGGCAACCAGCATCCCTATCTGTTCAGAAGATCTGTGAGTCATTTGCAAATGCTCTGTATTGATTTTTAGTTTAGCTCTGGAATGGGGAGTGTCTCCTGCTATGTGCAAACCCAGGGAAACATGTCATGCGGCATGCAGCAGCACTGAGAGCAAACAGTAAGCTCAGGGAGATTTAATTACAAGAGTTTAATGAAAAGAACAATCTATTTTTCAGCAGTTCGGCTAACACAACCTGTAGAGAGATTTGGGAGCTCTTTCACATGAGCTAAAGTTGTTTTGGACACAATTTGTATGCTTTAATAGTTGTTGATTATTTACAGTTTGCAACTAATAAATGTCACATGAGTGCACCTCTTAAAATATGGCCCGCACATGGCTTTGGGCCTCCTACACCACTTATTTTCTGTCATAACAAATATTTTGGTGCTAAATGAACAATAATTATCTCTTTATTCAGATGTTTGGCTTAAACGTTGCTATGTACGTGTAGTAGAAATCCTTTAGGTTTTAGTTTCTTAATGAGCTCCAGTGGGAAATGTTGACCCTCCCTATAGACAATGCAATGTCTCATCTATAGAATTATTTTTTTTGAAACTAAAACAGGAAAGAAATTGCAGACACAATAAAAACAATTAGACAATCTGACCATCCCTTTAATGTGCTTATTCCGTATTCATTATTACATTGACAGTGGTTGCAAAACAAGCATTTTCTCTTATAAATGGCCTTTGTTCCAAAACATTCCAAAGCTCACATTTCTCTGCAGAAAAACCTGTTTGTGATAAAGAGCAAAAGTGGGGAAATGAAGCCATCTAGTGTCCATTGATGATTTTTTAAGCAAAAGTAAATTACTATTAAAGAAGCACTGCATGTATAACATGAAAACACCCCTTTATATACATAAATGTATCCATGTGTTGGCAGAGGAGCTTTATTAGATAGTCATTTCTAATCTGGAGCTACTGGAACACACTGAATAATTCTGACCAATGCTGTGCTCGCATTGCAACCTCTCTAATCTGTGCCATATAAAAGCTTTTTTCCTACAAATGAGCAGACGTTACATGCTTTTGTCGTCTTTGAGACTATTACAGGGAATATAGAGCATGTGTCCATCTCCGGTGTCACCCAGTGCTTGTTTTTCCTTGCCGTGGTGGTCTTTAACCCTTTAGGCTAGGGACAGATGAGCGCATTTTCTGCGGCCACCGTCAAAATGTACGTCGATGCGTGCGCACGCATTTTTTCACGGAATACGCTTAAGTGGTCAGACGATGCGCAATTCTGGACGTATTTCATGACGATGGGGTGAAAAGTTTGAACGTTATGTTGGCCGCACACTAGCAGCGTCTGACATCTCCTAATCACGCACACACGCTGCTATGCGGCCGCAGCGCACTCTGTACGTCAGTACCAGCGGTTTAACGTTCTCGAAAAAATGCGTTCATTTTCCACTTGCGTTGTGCAGCCGGACTTTTGTGCGACCGTACTTCGTATATTGGCTGTCATTGCCCGTCATCTGCTGCTAGTGCGGCCGTGATTATGTGCGCCAGAACGCGCGTTCGCACTGCCTCAGTCTGACCCTAGCCTTAGGCTAGGGTCAGACTGAGGCAGTGCGAACGCGCGTTCTGGCGCACTTAATCACGGCCGCACTAGCAGCAGATGCCGGGCAATGACGGCCATATACGAAGTACGGTCGCACAAAAGTCCGGCTGCGCAACGCAAGTGGAAAATGAACGCATTTTTTCGAGAACGTTAAACCACTAGTACTGACGTACAGAGTGCGCTGCGTCCGCTAGAGGCGTGTGTGCGTGAATTGGAGACGTCAGACGCTGCTAATGTCCGGCCAACATAACGTCCAGATGCAAGAAGTGTTTTATTGATGATCCGTACAAAATCACGGATGAAACTGCGCATCGTATGGCCGCTATTGCGTATTCCGTCAAAAAATACGTCCATTCTTCGAACGCACATTTTCACGGACAACGTGAAAAATGCGTTAGTCTGACCCTAGCCTTAGTGTTCAGCCTGGTTGATCAACATCCTCAGGATCCCAGGAAGCCGCGAGAAATCATCACACACAGTGCAGACACTTGCAGGGTAATTCAAAGAGATCCAAATTGCTTGAAAAAGGTAACCGAACGCTGATTTTCAGCGTTTGGTTACCTTTCTTGGCCATTCAGCTATCCAGAGAGCAGGCAATTCGCCAAATCCTGGCGAATTGCCTGCACATACGGTGCCTGTTCGACGGCAGTGAAATCCCCATGAAAAAGCACTGCTGCGGCTATTCAGATAACACAAACCAGCAGTGAAAGGTTCCCGAAATGCCCTGCCATTCGGTGGTTTCACGCAGCAGATTTATTCAGGCGAATCCCATAGGCTTCAATGTTAAAAATATTCCTGTTTTAATTAAATATCTAATAAACCGTTCATTCTAAAATTCTGCAGTAAAGAGTCTCTTTATTTATAGATTTTTTGGGATATTTTAAGCATTTTTCTGGATTTTTTTTAAGTTTTCTTATTTTTTCTGTAACAGCCCTTTTTATTATCATTCCCTGGATCTCATATGTAAATTTCAGACATTTTCGCTCAGTAGTTTCTTTGCAAACAGTGTTTCACTTTTCAAACATTCATGCAAACGGTTTTCCTAATTTATTCACTGCCTTCTTCTGCGGTGTCGGCTTTTTCCGGCGGCTTCGCTGCGTGTGATCGGCTCCTGCTTGGGTTTTTCCGTGGTTTTCGGCAGGTTAACCCAGATGTTTTTGCAGGTTTTCGGCGTGCATTCGCCAGGTTTTGCGGTTAGTTTTCGTCGGGTTTGCGACAGCTTTTCCCTGCAATTCGGGGACCCTGTGGTGTTTGCTGAATACACCGCAGGGTCAACGAAATGGGATCTGCAAAAGGAACCGAATTGAAGAGAACGAAAAGTCACCGAACGTGCGGTGACTTTTCGATTCTCTTTGAATTACCCTGTTGGTGGTTTCTCCAGCAGCTTCAAAAGCTTTGTTTAAGGTTTATTGCAGATCAGGATATAGTTTTGAGATGTCAGTACCTCGGGACAAGTCATTTGGGATGGTCTGACTTGAAAGAAGTCAGGCCACCCCAGGACTCGGTCCCAAGCGGTCAGGAGTCTCCTCCGTCCCTGCGGAGACCCATGACGTGTGGGGGACGTCCTCCATACGCAACATGCGGACTCAAGGATGTCCCCCACACGTCATCCACAGGGAAAGGGTTAAAAGACAGTTATATATTCCCGAGTACATTATTAAAAATATTTTGGCTCCAGTTTTAATTTAATGTGGTTTAATGAATCCTAAGTATTTCAAGGTCATTATTCTCATATAACATAGATTAATTAGAACTTCGTTTAATTACTCCTAATTAGATTATTCAAGTTTCCTGGACCATGGAACTCTAATTATTATTATTATTCTTCTTTATTTATAAAACGCCAGCATATTCCGCAGCGCTGTACAATAGGCACAGTATAGACAGGGTTACAATACATTGAACAACATTAGACAAACAGTACAGGAGGAGATGAGGGCCCTATTCCCGTAGGAACTCACAATCTGGGAGGGTTGGGGTTGAAAACAGGAGGAGAGGACTGTAAGGTGAGAGTGATTGATGGTTGCGTCAGTGAGTTGGGTGGTAGGCTTCCCTAAATAGGAATGTTTTAAGGGAGCGTTTGAAGGAAGAGAAGTTAGGGGAAAGTCTGACAGTACGAGGGAGAGCTTTCCAGAGAGTGGGGGCTGCGCGTGAGAAATCCTGCAGTCTATCATGGGAAGAGGTAATGCGGGGAGAAGCTAGGCGCAGGTCACTGTTTGACCTTAGGGAGCGGGCTGGGGTGTATTTGGTGATTAGTGAGGACTGGTAGTGGGGAGCTGAGTTAGTGAGGGTTTTGTAGGTAAGGATAAGGATTTTGAACTTAATTCTGCAGTGCATGGGGAGCCTGTGAATGGACTCGCAGAGGGGAGCGGCAGAGACAGAGCGGCGGGTGAGGTGAATTAGCCTGGCGGAGGCGTTCAGGATGGATTGTAGGGGAGAGAGGCGGGACAGAGGGAGGCCAGATAAGAGATTATTGCAATAGTCGAGTCGGGAGATTACCAGGGCGTGTATGAGTTGTTTTGTGGTGACAGCGGTAAGAAATGGCCGAATTCTGGAAATATTACGCAGTTGGTATCGGCAGGAGGAGGAAAGAGACTGGATGTGGGGGATGAAGGAAAGAGCAGAGTCAAGTGTAACTCCAAGACAGCGAACTTGGTTTGATGGGGAGATGGTGATACCCTCCACCGTGATAGAGAAGTCAGGAGGTGGGGAGGCATTGGAGGGAGGAATAAGTAGGAGTTCAGTCTTTGACATGTTGATCTTTAGGTGGTGGGAGGCCATCCAGGAGGAGATGCCAGATAAACAGTCACTGACTTTTGAAAGGACAGGGGGAGAGAGATCAGGGGTAGAGAGGTAGATCTGAGTGTCATCAGCGTAGAGGTGGTAATTAAAGCCAGAGCTGTTGATGATTTTGCCCAGGGAGGAGGTGTAGATGGAAAAGAGCAGAGGACCAAGGACAGAACCTTGAGGTACACCAACAGATAGAGGCAATGAAGAGGAGGAGTTACCAGCAAAGGACACACAGAAGGATCTGTTGGATAAATAGGAGTCAACCCAAGCAAGTACAGTGTCACCGAGACCCAGAGAGTTGAGGGTCTGTAGAAGGAGGGGGTGGTCAACAGTGTCAAAAGCAGCCGAGAGGTCAAGCAGGATGAGAATAGAATAGTGGCCGTGTTTTTTAGCAGTTAGGTCGTTGGTGACTTTGGTGAGGGCAGTTTCAGTTGAGTGTAGGGGACGGAAGCCAGATTGCAGGGGGTCAAGTAGGGAATTGGAGGACAGGAAGAGGGAGAGGCGGTTGAAGACTAGTTTTTCTAAGAGCTTAGAGGTAAAGGGAAGCAGGGATACAGGGTGGTAGTTGGATGGAGAGTTGGGATCGAGGGATGGTTTCTTTAGTAAAGGGGTAATTAGCGCGTGTTTGAAGGCGGATGGAAAGGAGCCAGTGGAGAGAGATAGGTTGAAGATGTGTGTGAGAGCAGGGGTGAGGGAGGAGGAGAGGGGAGGAATTAGATGTGAGGGAATGGGGTCGAGCGGGCACGTGGTGAGATGTGAGGAGGACAATAAGGAATTGACTTCCTCCTCAGTGGCTGGGAGGAAGCGGCAGAGGGTGGCAGAGGGGACCTGTGGGAGTGGAGGTGGCAGATAACTATCTTGTGTTGGGATGTTGCTTCTGATAGAGTTTTACTGAGGAAGTAGTCTGCCAGGTCTTGAGCGCTGATGGCAGCTGTGGGGGGAGGTGCAGGTGGGTAGAGGAGGGTGTTGAAGGTGGACCAGAGCCGTTTAGGGTTGGAGGACAGCGTAGATATACGAGATGAGAAGAAGGATTGTTTGGCCAAGTGGAGGGCAGAGGTGTATGACCGGAGAATAAACTTGAAGTGAACAAAATCAGCTTCAGAGCGGGATTTCCTCCAGGCACGCTCTGCAGTGCGGGAGCATCTTTGCAGGTAGCGAATCTGGAGGGTGTGCCAGGGCTGAAGCTGGCGGCGTGGGGCCTTACAGAGTCGAAGAGGAGCAAGAGTGTCTAGAGCAGAGATAAGCATAGTGTTGTAGTGATTAGTGGCAGCATCAGGGCAGGTGAAGGATGAGGGAGGTGGTGAAGAAGGTTGGAGAATTGATGGGGGTCCACAGCATGTAGATTTCTGTGAGTGTGTGTGCGGGGTGGGGGAGCAGGGTGTTTAGGAAGTCCAGATAGGTTGAAAGAGAGAAGGTGGTGGTCAGAGATGGGGAAAGGGCGACAGTTGAACTCAGAAATGGAGCAGAGGTTGGAAAAGACAAGGTCAATAGCGTGACCATCGCGGTGGGTAGGGAGGAGGGAGGATTGTGTGAGTCCAAGGGAGGACGTGAGTGAAAGAAGTTTGGAGGCAGCAGGGGCGGAAGGATCATCAATGGGAATGTTGAAGTCCCCGAGAACTAAGCATGGAAGATTAGAAGACAGGAAGTGAGAAAGCCAGGTAGCAAAGTGGTCAAAGAACTGGGAGGTTGGTCCCGGTGGGCGGTAGATGACTGCCATCCTGAGGGCCAGAGGAGAGAACAGGCGGATGCAGTGTGTCTCGAAGGAGGAGAAGGAGAGGGATGGGGGTGGAGGGAGATGCTGGTAGGTGCAGGTGGGAGAGAGCAGGATTCCGACCCCGCCACCATTTCTCTCACCGGTCTGGGGTATGGCTCAAGTGTAGACCGCCATGTGAGAGAGCAGCAACGGAGGCCGTGTCAGAGGGAGTTAGCCAGGTTTCAGTTAAAGCTAGGAGGTTGAAGGAGTTTGAAAGGAAGAGGTCATAAATTGCTGTGAGTTTGTTGCACACAGAGCGAGCGTTCCAGAGGGCGCAGGAGAAAGAGGACAGGCGCTGAGGGATTATGGGAATGAGGTTGCTGGGCTTGCAGGGAGGTGATTTATGTGCGATGGAGATAGGATGAGAGGGAAGTATTGGATGTGTTGTGGGGCCAGGGTTAGGGGATATGTCACCTGAATAGAGTAACAGCAGGAGGGTGAGAAAGAGGTGGGAATGGGATTTGTGGGAGTGGGAGTGATTGGCAGCACGAGAGATAGAGGGAGACCATGTTCTGAGGAAACAAAGGAGCTCATGCGAGGCCATCATGTGGGACGAGAGGAGGGAGGGAGAGATGCAGGTAGTGTAGGGGTCAGTGGTAGAGGGGCAGGAGTTCCATTTAAGGAGAAAGGTAGAAGTAAAGAGCAGAAGTGTGAAAGAAAGCATGATATAGACGTGTGTTTACCCAGAGTAAAAAGTGGGCCTTGCAGGTCCTTCCTCCAGTCCCACAACTCCAGGAAATCAACTCTAAGCATCCACTTAGGATGCCACTAACAATTAGAAGTGTGACCACATACCTAAAAAGAATATACAATACAAAATAATCACCTTTTTTTTTTAAATCAATAGTCTTCATATAGTTAATGTAGAATTTGCTTTCACTATCAGCAGCAACTAGAGCAAACATTTAGTCAACAGGGGTAGACTATCCTTATGAAAACAACACAACTGTTCCTTTCTTGACTAATCATTTCCTCCATCACCTTCCATCACTGGCTTCCTTCATGTCTGTCATTCACAGTCAGGCACATATCTCTTTCCATCAAATTTTATCGTCAACGTTCCTGAGCTTTCATAAAGACCATGACATCCATTCAACACTTACAACTTCTTGCCCTTTTTCTCACATAGGCAGCAAATCCCGGCATATCGTACATCCAATAATTTAAATGCTAACGTAAGGTTACGTTCCTGGTGAACGTGTAAGTGAAACTCTTTCCTTCACTTTACCTTAAATATCTCCATATAAGATACAGGGAATACGAGGACTTATAGAGTACTCTTAAATAACTATGATATAGCTGAAACTACACAGGTGAAAAGGGGTTAATCTATCTGATGTCCATTCTATTTGGTATGTAGGCATGTCATAAGACGTGATGCATCCTGATCACGCGCTCCCTCTAGGGTGGAATATATCATACCCTGTCCAGTGACATACCATCCACATGGTAGCAGATGCCATTTTAAGGCGTTGGTCCTATGTAGGGATAGTACTCCCCTATATTTCTTACCTCGGTACATAGCAGCACCTTTTACTGTGCTATGCAACTTGTGCAAAGTTATTCAAACATTTTTCAAGAAAGCTGGATATATATATATACACTTCCCAGCAGTGTGTGGATTCATATGCTGCATTAATTATACCGCAGAGAGGCGCTTCCCCGCAGTGTGCGGATTCATATGCTGCATTAATTATACCGCAGAGAGGCGCTTCCCAGCAGTGTGTGGATTCATATGCTGCATTAATTATACCGCAGAGAAGCGCTTCCCCTCAGTGCGCGGTTTCATATGCTGCATTAATTATACCGCAGAGAGGCGCTTCCCAGCAGTGTGTGGATTCATATGCTGCATTAATTATACTGCAAAGAGGCGCTTCCCCTCAGTGCGCGGATTCATATGCTGCATTAATTATACGGCAGAGAGACACTTCCCCTCAGTGTGCGGATTCATATGCTGTATTAATTATACCGCAGAGAGGCGCTTCCCAGCAGTGTGCAGATTCATATGCTGCATTAATTATACCGCAGAGAGGCGCTTCCCAGCAGTGTGTGAATTCATATGCTGCATTAATTATACCGCAGAGAAGTGCTTCCCAGCAGTGTGTGGATTCATATGCTGCATTAATTATACTGCAGAGAGGCGCTTCCCGGCAGTGTGCAGATTCATATGCTGCATTAATTATACCGCAGAGAGGCGCTTCCCCGCAGTGTGTGAATTCATATGCTGCATTAATTATATACCGCAGAGAAGTGCTTCCAGCAGTGTGTGGATTCATATGCTGCATTAATTATACTGCAGAGAGGCGCTTCCCGGCAGTGTGTGGATTCATATGCTGCATTAATTATACCGCAGAGAAGTGCTTCCCAGCAGTGTGTGGATTCATATGCTGCATTAATTATACCGCAGAGAAGTGCTTCCCAGCAGTGTGTGGATTCATATGCTGCATTAATATACCGCAGAGAAGTGCTTCCCAGCAGTGTGTGGATTCATATGCTGCATTAATTATACCGCAGAGAAGTGCTTCCCAGCAGTGTGTGGATTCATATGCTGCATTAATTAATACCGCAGAGAGGTGCTTCCCAGCAGTGTGTGGATTCATATGCTGCATTAATTATACCGCAGAGAAGTGCTTCCCAGCAGTGTGTGGATTCATATGCTGCATTAATTATACCGCAGAGAAGTGCTTCCCAGCAGTGTGCGGATTCATATGCTGCATTAATTATACTGCAAAGAGGCGCTTCCCAGCAGTGTGTGGATTCATATGCTGCATTAATTATACTGCAAAGAGGCGCTTCCCAGCAGTGTGTGGATTCATATGCTGCATTAATTATACTGCAAAGAGGCGCTTCCCAGCAGTGTGGGGATTCATATGCTGCATTAATTATACCGCAGAGAAGTGCTTCCCGGCAGTGTGTGGATTCATATGCTGCATTGAAACCTATGGGTTAAAAGGAAACCTAAAATTTCACCCAAAAAAATGCCTAAAAAGCCTAAAAGAATAAATAAGTAAAGAAACTTTCATTCTACTGGTACTAGTAATCTACTTCCCATTCTTAATTAACCAATAAAAAAAAGGAAATAACTTCTAAAAAACGAAAAACAAACTGATCCGAATCACCAAACCGAAACAAAACAAAAAACTGTCCAAAATGACCCGAAACGAAAACAAAGAACCAAAATAAAAAAGTCATGCACATCCCTTCTTGACATAACCTATGTGGTCCGCAAAGCAAGCACAATTAGGAAAACAAAAAGGAAAATAAGTTTAGGCTAGAAAAAAAAAGTAGAGATTAACAAATACCAACAACTACAACGCAACACTTGACGGACTACCCAGGCTGACACTGTAACTAATAATTCTCTTTTTGAGGAATCGCTTGTCTCGATTATCATGAGACACTAGCCTCACACAAAAATAAAGTCTATTGCTCAGGGAAGAAAAATAATCTCTTCGAGGAAAAAGAAATACTCGTTCCGAATATGCTAGCCCCACAAGGTTCAAGGTTTGGCAATTCTCCAAAAAAGGATAAGGAATCACAAAAGTGAAGTGAGTCGACTTACCCCCTTGGGAAAATCCTGCTTCTCAACACCAAAGAAATTGTTAGGGGTCACCTTGCCACTCGGGTAGCCATTAACAATTAAGGCTAGGGTCAGACGAGCGTGATTTCTACGGACTGTACGTCCGGGCACACGGACGTACGGAAGACACAGTAGTGGCCACACAGTCAGTTTATTCACTGACGGATGTAGGAGGGAAAATAAATTAAAAAGCAAAACCATTTTGTCCGTGAAAAATGCTGGACGTATAAATGCAGTCCGTCTGACCACGTTCCATCACTCAGACACAAAGCTATGCAGACGTTGCGGACGCAGCGCACTTTGTGCGGCCGTTCTAGGGGTTGTACGTTCTTGCCTGCCTTGCGTCCGTGGGCCGCGTCCGTTGTGCGTCCGCAGTTCAGTGCGGACGTACTTCATGTGTCAGGCTCCAATGGGCTTTCTGTCATGCTATCACGGACGTACTTTTAGGCTGGGGTCAGACAAGCGCATTTTTAACGTGCGTTCTGGCGCACATAATTACGGCCGCACTAGCAGCAGATGACGGGCAATGACGGCCAATATACGATGTACGGCCGCACAAAAGTCCGGCCGTGCAACGCAAGTGGAATTTGAACGCATTTTTTTGAGAACGCTGAACCGCTAGTACTGACGTACTGAGTGCGCAGCTGCGGCATAGCGGTGTGTGTGCGTGATTAGGAGATGTCAGACGCTGCTATGGCCAGCCTACATAACGTCCAGACGCAAAAAGAGTTTTATTGACGATCCGTACAAAATCACGCCCGAAAATGCGCGTCGTCTGACCGTTTTTGCGCATTCTGTGAAAAAATATGTCAATGCGTTCGGACGCACTTTTTCACGTTCGCAGGGAAAAATGCTTTTGTCTGACCCTAGTCTTAGGCGCAATCACAGACGTGAACACTACGCTCGTCTGACCCCAGCCTTAGTGTTCAGCCTGGTCAATCAACGTCCTCAGGTTTCCAGGAAGCCACTAGAAATCAACAATGCAATGCACACACTTAGTGGATTCTCTAGCAGCTTCAAAAGCTTTTTTATTGCGGATTGTTATATAGTTTTGTGCGCAACATCCATTTGAGGCTAAACAGGAGATTCAGATTATACAGTATCTGATAATGCGGCAGTGATGTGCCAAACAGACCACTCCAACCTTTAACAGATGTAAACATACTCCAGATAGGGGAAGTTGGAAAAGATTACAGTCACCACACAGTAATCATATAAACCATAGTAACAGAAACAAACAGACAATAACGTTAATAAAATAACAGTATTCATACGTAGCAAAGATGACAGAAACACCCTGCACCTAGAATTGTAGATACAGGGTGACTTCAGAATAGGAGAGGGCATGAAAACAATATAGAACATCAGGCCTGCACCTCCCAAATAAATCTCTAACAGGGTTATTCAGAGAGCGTGAAAAGCAGGAGAATGGCTGGAGAATGAAAAATTCTAGGTCAAAATAGTCGATTTGGAAAGTGAGATGAAGGGAGATTTTTTCTGGTTTGGCTATTTTGACCTAGAATTTTTCCTTCTCCAGTCATTCTCCTGCTTTTCACGCTCTCTGAATAACCCTGAATGTCCATGTACCCCAAGTTCAAAGTGACTCGTCACATATATATGCTGCCGGGGAGCTCTAGGGTGAGTTGATCCTTTAAGTGCGGACTCGGTCAAGTTAGATAGGACCTGTCAAAGATGGGGTACATTGGCGACTGTGACAGGCTTAAGCAAATTATGATTATAACTTTGTGAACTGAAACCCTATCATTTTACCTCAGTCAGGTTTTTTGAGCATTTTTAAAACTGTGTTTTTTTTCACAGAAAATGGTGGAAGAAGGTGGTCAATAATATGGAGTGCTCTTTCTTGGTGTTTTGTATATATATATTCAGATATAGTTTAAATAAAAAAGTCAGGGTTATTCAGAGAGAGGTGAAAACCAGGAGAATGACTGGAGAATGAAAATTCTAGCTGATAATAGCAGATTTGAAAAGTGAGATAAATGGGAGAATTTTTCTGGTTTGGCTATTTTGACGTAGAAATTTCACTTCTCCGGTCATTCCCCTGCTTTTCACCTCTCTCTGAATAACCCTGTGTATGTTATTTTAAAATAGTAACTGTTTTATTTGTTTATTTTATTTTTTGTCAGATAGGAAGCTTATAATTAAGATTTTGAGTTACGTCTGCTATTTGGGCTGTGAAGAGCATTAAGGGAAAGACAAGTCCACAACATCTGGAGTGCTAGAACATATCTACCCCTGGAGTAAAATCTGAGAGGATTGTTTATATGAATCAGGTCACAGTGGACACCTCCAGATGTTAGATAAACATTTTATTTTTCACTGAATTTGTTTCCTGTCGGCACAACGTATAGAGAAACCGATCTGCATATTAAATGCTTATGTGTCATGCTAAGCCTTTGAGTATATATTACAAACACATCTTCACATTTGGAATAATATACATGCTAACATACTGCAATATTTGTGTAACAATTCTCTAAAGCCGCCTATTAATAAAAAAATAAAAATAATTCACAGAGCCATTCTGGTTCACTTAATCATGTATTTAGCAATTCATAGCAAAGGGTTAGCAGCCTTGGCACGCCAGATGTTTAGGAACTACATCACTGATGATGCTCAGCCACTCATCAGATTAGCAGAGACTCGTGGGAAATGTAGTTCCAAACCATCTGAGAGCTAAGGTTGCTGAGCCCAGGCATAACAGGTCTAGTATTAATGCATAAACCAACATTTCCCATCGATAATATGGAGAACCATGTGCCTGATTAGTATCTGGAGACATGGAAATCGGATTTTGCTTCCGTAGACTTACAGGGTTATTCAGAGAAAGGTGAAACAGGAGAATGACTGGAGAAGTGAAAATTCTAGGTCAAAATAGCCAAACCAGAAAAATTCTTCCATTTATCTCACTTTCCAAATCAGCTATTTGGTCTAGATCGGGTGTCGGCAACCCGCGGCTCCGGAGCCGCATGCGGCTCTCTTTCACTTTTTCCGCGGCTCCCGCAGCTCCCTCCCTTTGCGTAGCGTGGGGGGAGCTGGGGGGGCCGTGGCCCCGGGCGCAGTTTTGTTAGGGGCGCATTCGCGCCCCTAAACCTGGCCCGGGGGTTGAGGGGACCCAGATGCCGGGCAGCGCGGGAGCGCCTGCCCGGTCTTGAACAGTCCGTCCTGTGAAGTGGTGCGGCTGTGTGCGTGCGCAGCCGGTCACGTGGTCCGGCTAATCAGGTGGTACTGAGTCTCTGTACCACCTGACTGGCCGGACCATGTGACCGGCTGCGCACGCACACAGCCGCATCCACTTCACAGGACGGACTGTTCAAGACCGGGCAGGCGCTCCCGCGCTGCCCGGCATCTGGGTCCCCTCAACCCCCGCCGGAGCTGCCTGGGGCAAGTATCCAGGTGAGAGCTGGGGGCAAATCCATGAGCTAGCTGGGGCAAATCTATGAGCGAGCTGGGGAAAATCCATGAGCTGGGGGGCAAATCCATGAGCTGGGGGGCAAATCCATGAGCTGGGGGGCAAATCCATGAGCTGGGGGGCAAATCCATGAGTTGGGGGGCAAATCCATGAGTTGGGGGGCAAATCCATGAGCTGGGGGCAAATCCATGAGCTAGGGCAAATCCATGAGCTGGGGCAAATCCATGAGCTGGGGCAAATCCATGAGTGAGCTGGGGGCAAATCCATGAGCTAACTGGGGCAAATCCATGAGCGAGCTGGGGCAAATCCATGTGTGAGCTGGGGCAAATCCATGAGCTAACTGGGGCAAATCCATGAGCGAGCTGGGGCAAATCCATGTGTGAGCTGGGGGCAAATCCATGAGCTAACTGGGGCAAATCCATGAGCGAGCTGGGGCAAATCCATGTGTGAGCTGGGGCAAATCCATGAGCTAACTGGGGCAAATCCATGAGCGAGCTGGGGCAAATCCATGTGTGAGCTGGGGGCAAATCCATGAGCTAACTGGGGCAAATCCATGAGCTAACTGGGGCAAATCCATGAGCTGGGGGCAAATCCATGAGCTGGGGGGCAAATCCATGAGCTGGGGGGCAAATCCATGAGCTGGGGCAAATCCATGAGCTGGGGCAAATCCATGAGTGAGCTGGGGGCAAATCCATGAGCTAACTGGGGCAAATCCATGAGCGAGCTGGGGCAAATCCATGTGTGAGCTGGGGGCAAATCCATGAGCGAGCTGGGGCAAATCCATGAGCTGGGGGCAAATCCATGAGTGAGCTGGGGCAAATCTATGAGCTGGGGCAAATCCATGTGTGAGCTGGGGCAAATCCATGAGCTGGGGCAAATCCATGAGCTGGGGCAAATCCATGTGTGAGCTGGGGGGCAAATCCATGAGCTGGGGCAAATCCATGTGTGAGCTGGGGCAAATCCATGAGCTGGGGCAAATCCATGTGTGAGCTGGGGTTTTACATTGTTAAGTGAAAAAGTCTTTTTTTTCTTCAGATTGACAGCTGACTGCACGATCCTGTATATAGCATTAAGGTAAGAAACAATATATGCAGTGTTAGATTTGTTTTAAATGTCGCAATGGTTTTGCGGCTCCCAGTTTTTTTTTCCATTCGGAAACGGGTCCAAGTGGCTCTTTATGTCAAAAAGGTTGCAGACCCCTGGTCTAGATTGTTCTCTTCTCCTGCCAATTCTCCTGGTTTTCACCTTTCTCTGAATAAACCTGTTAGACTACTGACCCCCCCTAAATAAAATCCACTTTAGTTGATACCACGCTAGACTTTAATTATAAGATATTGAAAAGAATTACAAATGGAATATTTTTAGAAGAATCCCCTAATATGCCCTATCACTAGACCCTATTCTTGCTGAGAGGTTATCATTAATGAGTGAGCTGTTAAGTATAACGGCACCACTGATAAATGAGTGCTTCCTCCCTACTCCCATCAAGCAGCAAACTTGTTTTGTGGCTCAGTAGTTGGGCCAGATCACTGTAACTTAACCCTTTCCGGCTGCAGTGCATGCTATGCCATCCTTCCGGCAGGTAGGTAGGTCTAAACGCATTGGCCCTACATAGCACACCCAGCTCACTCCCTATGCACACCTCTACCTGCCTCCCTTGCATGCACACCAAGCGCATCATTGGTTGCTGCGAGACTGCCTGAACTCAGGTGGTCCAACAGCAGTCAATGATGCGCTCGGCCGACCGGGATGGGAGGCAGGGGTGGACTGGGCCGGGGGGCAGGGGGACAGGTGCCACCCGGGCCGCCTCTGCCAGCCCCCTCCTGCACAATATTGCCAGCCGCCTCGTGCTTCCTACGAGCAGCCACCGGCTTGAAACTTTGCCGCTCATTTGAGTTCCACCAGCCAGCCGCGTGATCGCTAGCGGCTGGCTGGTGGAACCCACGTGAGCGGCAGAGCTTCAAGCCTGCGGCCGCTCGTAAGGAGCATGCGGCGACTGGCAATACTGTGCAGGAGGGGTCTGGCAGAGGAAAGGTGAGCTGGGGGCAATATATATCCCTGTGTGAGCTGGGGCAATATATATCTCTGTGTGAGCTGGGGCAATATATATCCATGTGTGAGCTGCTGGGGCAATATATATCCCTGTGTGAGCTGGGGACAATATATATCCATGTGTGAGCTGCTGGGGGACAATATATATCTGTGTGAGCTGGGGCACTATATCCGTGTGTGCTGGGGCCAATATATCCATGTGAGCTGGGGGCAATATATATCCATGTGTGAGCTGGGGGCAATATATATCCATGTGTGAGCTGCTGGGGGACAATATATATCTGTGTGAGCTGGGGCACTATATCCGTGTGTGCTGGGGCCAATATATCCATGTGAGCTGGGGGCAATATATATCCATGTGTGAGCTGCTGGGGCAATATATATCCCTGTGTGAGCTGGGGCAATATATATCCATGTGTGAGCTGCTGGGGGCAATATATTTCCATGTGTGAGCTGCTGGGGGCAATATATTTCTATGTGTGAGCTGCTGGGGGCAATATATATCCATGTGTGAGCTGCTGGGGGCAATATATATCCATGTGTGAGCTGCTGGGGGCAATATATATCCATGTGTGAGCTGCTGGGGCAAAATATATCCATGTGAGCTGGGGGCAATATAGCCATGTGTGAGGTGGGGGCAATATACCCATGTGTGAGGTGGGGCAATATACCCATGTGTGAGGTGGGGGCAATATATCAATAGCTGTAGAGCTCTGTGATACGCTCATACACACCGCACATTACTCTGCGTTTTATTGCTGTGGAGCTCTGTTACTCTCAAACACACTGCACATTACTGTAACAGAGCTCCACAGCAATAAAACGCACAGTAATGTGTGGTGTGTATGAGCGTATCACAGAGCTCTACAGCAGTACAACTCACTGTAATGTGCGCTGTGTATGAGAGTAAGTTATATTGCTGCGGAGCTCTGTGATAACGCTCATACACAAGGGCCTGAGTTGCTGCACTATGGCCTCTGGGTCATACTTGGCCCCTGGGCCAAAAGTTGCCAGTCAGCCCCTGATGGGAGATAGGCCGAAGGAGGGCTTTGGAGCCTCCGGGGCATGCGGTGCTGCCCTGCAGTGTTTAGACCCATCTTGCCACCGGGCCTGGAGGCAAGGGTTTAAGGCTTTCTACACTTTGTATACATTGTATAGCGCTCTAATGTGGAGGTGGCTGGAGAATAATAAGCAATTCCAATCATGTTCCTAATACTCACTTGCAGCAGCTAATGACAACATTTTTACTGCTTGCATGAAGCTGATGCTATGTGATTTCTCTTTAACAAAATCATCTAAAACCAGATTGGTTCCCTACATTATTATTATTTATTAAGCGCGAACACATTCCGCAGCGCTGTACAAGGTGTAATGGGTAACGACAGGACAATTCTACAATACATACAGGAGATCGGTCAGTATTCCTGCCAGCAGCTACATGAGGATATGAGGACCCTATTCCCGTGGGAATTTACAATCTACATCTACATCAGGCATCCTTGAACGCCTGACCTGTTTCCATATTGATGCCCCTCCATCCATAGGCGACTCTACAGGGGGGCAAGGGGGGGCAATTGCCCCCCCTAGGTTATTCCTTGCCCCCCCATGTGCCCCCCCACCAAAAATCAGCTTCCAGCTTACCACACTTCTTCGGACCAGTGTATCTCCGTCCCTGTGCATCGTATATGGACGATCTAGGTGTCATTGGAAAGTGCAGATTCTGGCCTTTCCAATGATACCCAATATGACCATATTCCGTTTGAAATAAAAGTCAAAAACATTAAATAATAACAGGCACTTAAACTTAAGCATTTTCACAGGGTTGAAATGTCTCAGCAGTGAAGTGGTTAATGTTCGGACTATACATTACATTGTGTATTACATTAGTTTTTGCCTTGGTTTAGTTGTATATTAAGGGTTAATGGGTAGGCTTCATCCCTCACAGTATACATTTTATTTTTTCCTTGATTAATGGCATTTTAGGGGTTAATGTGTTAGCTACATGCCTCACAGTGTATTCATTTCATGTTTTACCTTGATCAATTGTATGTTAGGGGTTAAGGGGTAGGCTAAATGCCACATTGTTTATTATTTTTATTGTATTTCCCTGGGTTTATGGCATTTTAGGGGTTATTATGGAAGTTAGACTCTAAAGGGTCTAATCATCTCTAGATCCTCTGCTTTTCGTCACATTTCGGGGAATTTATTTCGCCGAAAATAAAGTGAATTCCCTATTTAGCGAATGGTCACTGTAATTTGCTAAAAGTGGAGTCGCTGAAGCAGCTATCAGACATTCAGGGAAAACTGCCGGATTGCGGCAAATAAAGTATCAGGTTAGTACAATAAAAAGGCATCATTGCGTCACATTACTCTGGGGTTTTGGAATCTTATTTATATATACTTAATTAGGGCACTATTACCTGGTGTGAGTTAACCCTTGCGTCGGCATGGTTTTGCGTTAGTGCCAGGTTAATTGAGTCTAGCGTCTGACCAACAGATCGTTTGCCTCTCACTACAAACGGGAAAAATCACTTGGCGCGTTGCTATTAGTAGGGTTGCACCGATACCGATACTAGTATCGGTATCGGGGCCGATACTGGGTACTGCAGGAGTACTTGGTACTCGTGCAGTACCCCCGATATTTTTTCCGATACCGGAAGCCGGCATTGAGCCGGCTTCCGGCATCCGAGGGGCTGCAGCGGCTGTCTGAATGCTCTATCGGCATTCGGACAGCCGGCCCCGCACTCTCCGCAATACTTACCTTCCTGGGCGCCGCCGGGGAATGTCTCCACGCGCGCGCTCGTTGGAAGGACCCCAGCCGCGACCACGTGATCCCGGCTGGGGTCCTTCCAACGAGCGCGCGCGCGGAGACATTCCCGGCGGCGCCCAGGAAGGTAAGTATTAAACACACTGAGCAGCTGCAGGGCCTGTCTGAATGCTGATAGAGCATTCAGACAGGCCCTGCAGCTGCTCTCCGCGACGATACTTACCTTCCTGGGCGCCGCCGGGAAAGTTTCCCCGCGCGCGCTCGTTGGAAGGACCCCAGCCGGGATCACGTGGTCGCGGCTGGGGTCCTTCCAACGAGCGCGCGCGCGGAGACATTCTCGGCGGCGCCCAGGAAGGTAAGTATCGTCGGGGGGGGGGGGTCCATGAGCTGGGGGGCATATCCATGAGGGGGCATATCCATGAGCTGGAGGCAATATCCATGAGGGGGCATATCCATGAGGGGGCATATCCATGAGGGGGCATATCCATGACCTGGAGGCAATATCCATGAGGGGGCATATCCATGAGGGGGCATATCCATGACCTGGAGGCAATATCCATGACCTGGAGGCAATATCCATGAGGGGGCATATCCATGAGGGGGCATATCCATGAGGGGGCATATCCATGAGCTGGAGGCAATATCCATGAGGGGGCATATCCATGAGCTGGAGGCAATATCCATGAGGGGGCATATCCATGAGCTGGAGGCAATATCCATGAGGGGGCATATCCATGACCTGGAGGCAATATCCATGAGGGGGCATATCCATGAGGGGGCATATCCATGAGCTGGAGGCAATATCCATGAGGGGGCATATCCATGAGGGGGCATATCCATGAGGGGGCATATCCATGACCTGGAGGCAATATCCATGATGGGGCATATCCATGAGCTGGAGGCAATATCCATGAGGGGGCATATCCATGAGCTGGAGGCAATATCCATGTGGGGGCATATCCATGAGCTGGAGGCAATATCCATGTGGGGGCATATCCATGAGCTGGGGGGGCATACTCATGTGTGAGCTGTGGGGGCATAATAACCCATGTGTGTGCTGGGGCATTATCCATGTGCTGGGGCAAATCCATGAGTGAGCTGGGGCAAATCCATGAGTGAGCTGGGGCAAATCCATGAGCTGGGGCAGTATGAATATATATATATATCGGGGGGATATACATGTGAGCGGGGGGCATTTTTATATGGTCTGTTCTTATTGGAAAGCGGTCACATGACATTAAATAAAAGTATCGGTACTTGGTATCGGTGAGTACTTTTAAAAAGTATCGGTACTCGTACTCGGTCTTAAAAAAGTGGTATCGGTGCATCCCTAGCTATTAGCAATTTGTACTGCGAGCTTACTGTACTTTCCGCGTCCATTACTTAACATAGGGAGCGCTAGAGATCTCTAGCGCTTTTGCAGCTAGCAGATCAGTTGGTGCCAGCGCTAATTTTTTGAGGGGCGCTAATTGCAACATTTTACCTACTGCTCAACCCTGGTGCTAACTCCAAAAAAACAGATCTTCGCCCAAAATTAACAGGCAATTGAAAGGAATGCAGCACAGGTGTTCTCTTGGCTCCATACACTATAGCAATGGATCTGGTCCGCATTGTCGTTGCTGTTGCAGTAGGCTCTATTATAAAAGTATCCTTTATCCACATATATCCTAATTCTAATATATTGCCTAATTTTAAACATTTTATGCTGGGGTTATTCATAGTATGGAAGCGGTTGATTATTAGGGTGAATGTGTGGACCATGTTTAAAGGGACACGTGAATAAGTCTTGCCCTGAAACATGTATTACTTATATGCTGCAGCAGGGAAGTTAATGTAGCTCACCTGGCCTTCCTTTTGGATCTATTAAATGCAGTGTAATGATTCTACATGCTGTTGGGTGGCATTTATCATGCAATGCCCATCAGCCTTAATATATGTGTGCATCAAAACATGGATGATACGGCCACCTTGGATGATTTTAATAATGCAGGGGTGTGAGGTTATTCAGTGGATGTGTTCATATTCAAGCTTGTGAGGGCGGGGGATAGGTATGGCCCGGCACTGGAAAAAAAAAAGTTCTATCCTGTACACAACCGCATTAGCGCTGGGTCTCAGCCCGGGTCTTAGAGTTTTCCTAGTGAGCTCCAAACGACCTTGTTCATGGACTACTGCAGACAAGGTGATCTGTTCGTGGGTCGTCAGGCACTATGTTTTAGCGACTCGCGCTAAATGTTTCCTTTAGCGACGGTGTTTTAGCTCACACAGGCGATTGGGCCCTTAGTTTTATTCAGTGATAGGATTTAGTGGTGAAAATTATTAGTGCCCCCCCAGTTTTGACTCCGGTATCTTCTGTGCCCCCCCTAAATATTGTTCCTAGAGTCGCCACTGCCTCCATCTAAGAAATGATGTTCTGGCTTGTTTCATATTTCATGTCTTTGGTTTTATGTTTTAGGATTCATAACATAACAGGATTTTCGTTTTGAACTTGCTGACACAAATTTTTTTTAACTTGGTTAAAAATTGTACACACAATCTCATGGAGGACTCTTTCTGGTCAACCTGGAGTTCTATGTAATTGTCAGCAGCTCCCAATTATTACAAGTGGAGTCCATAACATATCCATATAGGGCTGTTTATAGGGTGTCGCTAAGGCTGGGTTCACACCTGAGCATATCTCATATGCGCGTTTTACGCACGTTTTATGAGCGTATTACCTGGCGTTTTTGACAACTAGAAACGCGCGTCGTACGTGCATTTTTTTGATTGACTATGGAGGCGTCCAATGAAAAAGACTTTAGTGCTTGTTGCCATTTGCGGAACGCGCGTTCATACATGCGTTTTTGATGACGAAAACGCCCATTTCAGCGCATTCAGCGCAAACGCTCTGTAATATGACCCAAAGACGTTCCTGTACTTCTTTGGGCGTAGGCTGTTTTACAGTGCGTTCCTACGCGCTGTAAAACGCCCAGGTGTAAACCATGCCCATAGGAAATAGTAGGATTTCAGTGTTTGAGCGTTTTACAGCGCGTAGGACCGCCTAAACGTTAAAGGGTGTCGCTGTTTATAGGGTGTCGCTAAAGGTTAAAGGCATGTCCTTATTCTTTCCAGCATCGACTATCGCCAGCTTAAAATATTCTTTCAAAACAGGATTTAAATTTTTGTTCCTATTGTGATTATTCTTTAACTTTCCCAATGGGTACAAAGATTCCTATTGTTATTTTTACAGGAAGCATATGAAAACCAGAAGGTAGCAAGGGGATTTGACCTGTGACTTCATACTTTATTATAATCCTTGGAAATCCATCTGTATTTAAATGAGAAAATGGTAAAAAAAAGAAAGAAAAACAAACAAACAAACAAACCTCTGCTGTGTTTTGGCTCCCTAAGGACTAGAGCTGGAAATCGTGGATAGCAGAAGATTCTGAGTTAGAGATTTTGAGGATGGAAATTGGAATGGATGCTGTTGCCATGGAAACACTAGCTGCACTTCCCTATTAGCTCATATCTGATTGTTTCATCTGGTTTATCTAATGGGAAGTGACGTTTCATATTTCAAATAAAGCACATTGATAGATAAATGCCTTAACGCAGCTTCTCCTGCACATTGTCAATTTCACATCCCTTTCAAAAGAATAGGAATTAATTTACCAGAAGTATTGAATGAGTTTGCACAAAGGATATATTTTGTTGTTTACATAGGATGTTCTTGAAGCTATTTTATATATTAAATATACAATTCTAGAATAGAATGTTTACAGATTTATAATAAAATACTATATTGTCTATTAATTCTAGAAGGATTAAGTAATTGGAAAAATTGATGAATTGAGCCAAGGTTTATGGAGACTCACAAACATTGTTATTATGTATTTATTTCACATGAAAGGGCTATGCATGCTACTTGTGTTTCACTAATGAGTAATTAACACTAGCTATAGAGTACCCAAAGAAAAGTGCCTCTTAATGGGGTTCTTAGTTTGTGGGGTGAGGTACATAGAGAATTGGCCCCATTAGATGTAAGGCAAGCATGTGACACAGTAATGCAAACCCATTAAGAGTAGGGTAGGACCAATGGAAGAGTGGCACGTGTGTAATTACACAAAGCACTGCAGAAGAGAGACTTTCAGGGGGTTAAATTTACTCATTTATAATTGCGTTGTTTGGACAAGAATGTACAGCCCATTTCATTAGGGTGTTCAAATGAAACATTTACTATTATAAATAAATGGTCAAAAATGGATTACAAAATACATGTTTTTCGTTTAAATACCCACCAAGTATGTATAAAATCAATTTCCATGCTATTTATCATGAACCAGAAAAAGAATATCCATAATGTCAATGTAACATCTCAAAGGGGACCCCTCTACCCAACTTAACCCCTTCACTACAAAGTGATTTTCCAAATAACCATTGTCAGGAACCAGTGTTTTTTTTTTTCTAAATCATTTTAATTAATTATACAGTAAGAAATATTTGGGCATATCCCATATAACATATTTGGCCAGTAGATGGTGCCATATGCTGCCAAATCGAGTTACAATCATTACAGCGGCAGCTCCTGGTTCCTTGCATCGGCTGCTAAATGCCCTATGTCAGGACATCCAGGTATCCGATTTTACACAGTTTTAGCTCTTTGGCCATTATGACCACAGAGCTAAAACTTTGGGGGCAACTTCTGCAGGCCAAAAGTAAATGAAATTTGTATGCAGCAAACTAATTTTGTTTGCTTTTGGGCAGCAGAGCTGCAGATCGAGATATCTCGATATCAGGCCACGGATGGTGCCTTTGAAGCCAGAGATATCTCGATTTTGGTAGTGAAGGGGTTAAGGAAGTGCCTCGGTACAATAGGCATACCTCCTGTGCACATCTATGATTATAAGTGCTATATTATTATCAGTTAAATATCCTTACAATAAATAATATGGCACCATCTGTTCTGGGTTGCACATGAGTTACACACTTTGTTCAATATGAACTTTAACCCCTTCACTATCATTACAGAGTATATTCAATTTTCATAAGCACCTGCTGGTGTCATCGAAATTCGTTTGCAGATGGGCTTCAGACCACACCTCTGAAATTTCAAGACATTGGACACTACAGTCGTCCCTCTGTTATTTACTGTGTGGCCAATGGAAAATCATTTTCCATAAATCCATAGGGTTCTGCCAGTGGTTTTACATTAAATCTCTTGGTAGTGAAGGGGGTAAAGTGACTCTGTCATGCCCAAAACATCACGGGCTCATATAAATTGGGAATATAATTGTGTTATGTGAGATTGTTGGCACACATATACAAAGGTTTAGGAGCACCTCTCCAGTAAGTGTCCTTGGGCAAGACATCTAACGGTACATACTTGCCACCCAGAGAAATCTCAATGTATCCTTCCTGGTAAAATCCTTTCTCAAAAAAAAAAAAAATTCCCTATCACTCAATTCCTTTTTGCATCCCGAAGGAGCAGTGTTATCAGAGAGAGAAGGAGCCATACTGTAGGATAGCCTTCCCACTTGCTCCCAGCAAGCAATTGACCACTGAAGTGTTGACTATCGTGTCAACACAGTCAACAAAGGTCTGCATGGTTGGGTAATTTCCTTCATTCAGTAACTCCCTTGAAGGAGGAAGATGGTGCTGTCCAGCACAAGGTAATTAGATGCTCGCAATATGGCATCAAGCGATGAGCTGTCACATTGATCTGTACAATCCATGTGATATCCCTCTCTTGATGAGACAACACAGGGAAAGTGAACCTGTTGAATACAAGGTCACTTTAAGGCTTGAAAGTATAATTGGAGCCCAAGTCTTTGTTCAATCTGCAATGTCATTGTTTAGAGCAGTGGTTCCCAACCGCGGTCCTCAAGTACCCCCAACAGGCCAGGTTTTCCAGATAGCTGAAGCACAGCACAGGTGATATGATTTGCTGCTCAGTGATTGCAAGATTCAGTCTGCTTTTCCCCAAGGTGATCCTTAAGACCTAGCCGGTTAGGAGTACCGGAGGATCAGGGCTGGGAACCACTGGTTTAACTGTAAAGGGTTCTGTTTGTATAATGCGTGTAGATCATTATACTGTAGTGTTCCATGAACAGGTGGTCCCCAAGTTAGACACTGGAGGGATGTTGCTCTGACCTGTATTGCCAATGATTAAGGCTAGGGTCAAACGAACGCATTATTTGCAGCAACCGTCAAAAAGTGCGTCCGAACGCATTGACATATTTTTTCACGGAATGCACGAAAATGGTCAGATGACGCGCATTTTCGTGCGTGTGTGATTTTTTAAGGATCGTCAATAAAACACTTCTTGCGTCTGGACGTTATGTAGGCTGGACATGAGCAGCGTCTGACATCTCCTAATCACGCACACACGCCGCTAACGGACGCAGCGCACTCTGTACGTCAGTACTAGCGGTTCTGCTTTCTCGAAAAAAATGTGTTCATTTTCCACTTGCGTTGCGCGGCCGGACTTTCGTGCGGCCGTACTTCGTATATTGGCCGTCATTGCCCGTCATTTGCTGCTAGTGCGGCCGTGATTATGTGCGCCAGAACGCACGTTAAAAATGCGTTAGTCTGACCCCAGCCTTAATTATGTACCGGAGCATTTTTTTCTTGTATATGTAATCCTTTAGTTATGAAATTTGCTGTAGAACATAGCAAAATCAAATGTAGGATATCAATAAAATTAGCAATAATGGTCATCAAGGTCCTCACCATACATTATGCATAAAAGAAATGAACACAAGAAAATGACCAAAGGAGCAGTATACTGAAAAAACATCTTCAAGCGAGATGGAGAGAGACGACAGAGAAAATTTTTTATAAATAAAAGGGAGGTGAAAAGGGGGCTGTGGGTGACCACCAGGAGGGTAACATTCCTGGCTCTATGCCATGGTCCCATGGGGCAGCATGAGGCCGTGGAATAGGTCACGAGGCCGGGGAGCCCCAGGGCCAAGCTTCACAGACCGATTACCTGAGTATTTTGTTCTGTATCATAGATAGCTAAAAAGTGGCATGTTTGTCACCATAAGGCATTTTTTGTTTCATTGCTACACTATGATAGAGGAAAAAAATTATTCTGTCAGTCATTTGGAGATAATCCAACATTTCTTTGCCTTGACAGTCAGGTTAGCCTTCACTGGCCGGATGCTGCATTGTTGTGGGTTTAGCTGCCTAGACGTAAATGAATTAACTGAAAAAATGTTTCCTTTATTAGATTAATAGGATTGAAGTGCTACATGAAAGCTGTAATCTGTTATTTTACAGACAGACTAAATGTATTCACTGGCAAGTTATTTGTATATGAAATCAGACACTATTTGATTTTATTTTTTTCTGTTTAAATCCAATACAGTAGAACAGTGGTTCCCAAAATTGGCGCGCAAGTACCCCAACAGGCCAGGTTTTCCAGATATGTGAAGCACAGCACAGGTGATATGATTTGCTGCTCAGTGATTGCAGGATTCAGTCTGTATTTCCCCAAGGTGATCCATAAGACTAGGGTCAGACGAGCGTGATTTCTACGGACTGTACGTCCGTGCACACAGACGTACGTCAGTACGGAAGACACAGTAGTGGCCACACAGTCCGTTTATCACTGACGTATATTTTGACGGATGTAGGAGGGAAAATAAAATAAAAAGCAAAACCATTTTGTCCGTGAAAAATGCTGGACGTATAAATGCAGTCCGTCTGACCACGTTCCATCACTCACACACAAAGCTATGCAGACGTTGCGGACGCAGCGCACTTTGTGCGGCCGTTCTAGTGGTTGTACGTTCTTGCCTGCCTTGCGTCCGTGGGCCGCGGCCGTTGTGCGTCCGCAGTTCAGTGCGGACGTACTTCATGTAACGGGCTCCGATGGACTTTCTGTCATGCTATCACGGACGTACTTTTAGGCGCAATCACGGACGTGAACGCTACGCTCGTCTGACCCCAGCCTAAAACCTGGCCTGTTAGGGGGACTTGATGACCAGCGTTGGGAATCAATGCAATAGAACATGTATCCGTATACATTAGGCATGTAGAAAGGGGACACTTGTCTTATGGAAAGGCAAGATTACCATTTTCTGCTGTTGCATATTTTATATTTATGATGTAATGGAACACTAACTACAAGTACTCATCTATGCACTATAATTGTGCAAGTAATCACTGTCCCTGATCTCCTGTGCTTTGTGTCTTGTAACTGCAAGCTTCAACCTTCAGTGACAGCATCATACTCTGTCCATGAAGGTGCAGAGTATGCACTAGCTGGACAGACACACACTGTCTCTGACAGCCAGCTTGTTGTAAACCAGTATTGGTCAGCGGTATATTCTTGCAGAGCACAACTAGGTCTGAGCCTAGGACAGTAGATTTCTTAATTATAAATCCAGCACTGACCTTCAAAGTAGGCAGGTGCCTACAGGCTCCTACCCAGGATAAAGGGGGGGGGGGGTAAAAAAAAATAAAAAAAATTTAGAACATATTTTACCAGGAAGGATACATTGAAATTTTGTTTTCAAGAATGTCTTGTTATTTCTCAAATTTTTTTAATTTGTTTAATTATTTTTTGCAAAGACAGGTGCCCCATGTGGTGGGTAACAATCTCTATAAAACTAAAATAAATATTTGTTTAAATAAAAAATGTTATGTTTATTATTGCAGAAGTCACATCACAGCAATTCGATGAATTGCACCCCAGAGCTCCTGTGTCACATTCCCCATATGCAGCAAGGAATTCTGGGTAGGATATGGAAATGACATCTGTCTCACTTTTATGCATCCTGGGTCTGTTATTACACAGAACCCTAAAATCAATGCTATGCCACACTATAAAAAATTATATATATATTTTTACATTTCTTACTTCTATGGAGTAGGTTTCCCACCACTAAAACTAAAATATTTGAATAAAAAAAACCTGTAAAAAAAACCAAAAAACACATGCTAATATTTTTTTTGTTTTGATATCCTACAGAAAGACCGGCAAAAAAGGAGCATAAAAAAATGAAGTGGTAAAAAAGTTGTGTGTTGAAAAATACCCTTGGCCACATTTGAATTTTGATGCCTAGAGGGTTGGATGCTCTGGGCTGAAATGGAGCATCATTTTCCATAGCCAGGGTCAGAAACTAGGGGTTAGGTTACTTTTTGTGCTTGTTTTAGGGTTAAGCCCTAGCATTCTGCTCCATTTTGCTTTATTTTAAAGCAACAGATTCTGCCCCTTCATCTGATATGAGCACAGCAAGAAACTGGTTTTCAATTTTTAAACATGTATAATTTTTTTTAATTATTCTTCCCACTCAATACAAAATTTTAAAAAAGTATTTCCCCAGCAGTCTCTAAACTTTAATAAATGCTGTTAAAAATCATTCATAGGATACAAGAAATGCAGGAAGTTCAAATGGAATTTTTTTTTAATGTTTTGTAATATTATAATGTGATTTCAGGTTTAATTAAAAATAAATCATCATTATGAATTACAACCTCCGCTACAAATAAAAATTTGCAACAGCTTCTTAATCCAATACATTTTATGCGATCAGCTAAATTAAAAATAATGTAGTGCATTATCTTCCTATGAGAAACTGGTATAAATATATTCAAAGAAAGCAAATTCTACCACTTATGTATTGTCTTATTAAAAAGGACATTCCTTTCGGAACTTGCCTGAATCAGTTCCCGCACATTAATTACCAGCAGGGCCAATGTTAGGTTTATTGTGTTCACAGGCGAAGATGTACTTTTATTCCCCCCCTTCCCCCCCCTTCTACATAGTTCCACAGCAATAAAACTCACAGTAATGTGTGGTGTGTATGAGCGTATCACAGAATCCACAGCACTGATACTCATACTGCCAGCCCCCCTCCCCATACACACAAATATTGCCAGCCCCCTCCCCATACACAGTCAGCCCCTCCCCATTGACACACACACCCACACTGCCAGTGTCAAGAATCAAGCCTGTGCCCGCACCTAATCCTTGGCAAACCCTTATTCACCTGCCTATGTTTGTATGCAGGTTACAGATTCCCCTATCTGGCTGTTAAAATTCTGTTGTGGTACCTACAGGTGTATGCTATTTCACCTAAATGAAGCCTGCTTAAAAGAGGGATCCACCCTTCCATCAGGGCTTCAACATAAACGTTCCTGGAAGTGCAGACAACCAGACCTGTCCCTGATGCTCCCTACCATTGTACCTGAATCCCTCCAGTGATACTCCCAAGTGGAACCCTGCTCCCAAGGAGAATCTCACTATCAAGGTACCCCGCTCTCAAGAATCCTTGTTTTCAAGTGTACCCCGCTATCAAGAATCCTCGTTCAAGTGTACCCCGCTCTCGAGAATCCTCGTTTTCAAGCTGAACCCTGAAACCTGCATACAGTCTGTTGCCTGCCTGCTAGTGCTCATATCAATTACTATTTGTTTTTTTCTTTAATAAACCTTCAGTACCCAGCAACCTGTGTGACTCCTACGATCACTGCATCATGGGCTTACTTCACCCACCGTCGCACTCCCAACCTGACAGAATGTTGAAGCCTTCACACAGTGAGTCCGCGGTGATCCAAATCGATATGGAGTATCTCAGAAAAGCAATTCAAGACATCCTGCAACATTTGGACTTCGTATTTGCAAGTATGCAGCAGGGTTTAAATGGCACCTCTACTAAGGTGTGCACTCCAGCTCCAAAGAAAGTGGGTAGAGGACCCCTAATATCTGAAGAAATCGCTATGAGAAGGTCCCAGAAGCTCTGCTTCTACTGCGGGGAACCATCCCATTCCATCTCAGAATGTTTAGTGCGCCCCCCCAAGCTGCCCAGCACTTTCCCTGGAGTTGCAAACGAGATCCTGCAATCCCCAGTGCTACCTGGTGCTACTCCCAAGTCTGCACCTGTTAATCCAAAAAGGACTTTTTCTATCAAGGCCAGAGAACCCTTGTCTACTACGTCTGTTCCCAATGCCTAGTGATGCAATGCCCACCAAGTTTAAGAAGGCAGTGCCTGTCAAGTCTGCTTCCACCAGACCAAAAAGGGAAACTGTTCCTACCAAGTCCTTGTCCAGAAAACCCACACCTGCTAAAACAAGGACTGTGCATAAAAAGTCTATGGAGGCCTACTCTGATAGGATAGGTTTCCAGTGACACCATCCTGAGGTCACAGACCTTGAAGACCCCAATCCTGCTGAAACCATGGAGTTCGAGTCCACCCTACCTCCAGAATATGAACCTGAAATCCCCATGGAGATAGCTGCTGCCTCCCCTTCTCAGAAGACACCCACCACTCTCAACCAGCATTCCAGGTACCTTGGTGTCGCTGTCTGCGCCCCGGCAACCGTCTTCAAGTCATCGGTGAAACCAGAACCCCGAGATCTGGAAGCCAACTCCTGCCTCCTTGACCTCGAAGAATCACTGTTGCTGCAGAGTCCAGCTGCCTCCATACCAAGGAGGGCTCTGGGATTCAAAAAGGTTGAGACTCCCACTCCTCACAGCCGCAAGTCTGGGCTGGTTTCTGGACAACCATGCCAAGGAACTGCACATATTGGCACCACTGTCTCTACCCCTGAAGGCACCATCACTATGGAACCCTTGCCCCCTGGGTTCACATGGTTCCAATGGGACTGTGGTCAGATGCGCAGACCTGCAGGTGTTTCAGAATCCCAAAAGCGCTTGGAGATCACTCCACAATAATAGAGTTCTGCCCAAATATGTCTCCAGTCCACAGTGCAGGAAAACCGCCTACATAGGCACCATCATATGCACCTCACCCTCGGTTTACGGGTTGCCTAAAAAACCTAAGCCAGCTTCTCGGCCTTGCCTGAACCCCATGGTCAAGCTTCACCAGGCCTCAGGCTCTCCAGAGGTCGCTGCCCTGCATCCCGCAGGCTCTCCAGAGCTGTGCTGTACCGAGATCCAAGCCCCACAAGAGCCGTGCTGTACCGAGATCCAAGCCCCACAAGAGCCGTGCTGTACCGAGATCCAAGCCCCACAAGAGCCGTGCTGTACCGAGATCCAAGCCCCACAAGAGCCGTGCTGTACCGAGATCCAAGCCCCACAAGAGCCGTGCTGTACCGAGATCCAAGAGCCGTGCTGTACCGAGATCCAAGAGCCGTGCTGTACCGAGATCCAAGCCCCACAAGAGCCGTGCTGTACCGAGATCCAAGCCCCACCGAACCTTGCCAAGGGTCAGTGCTGCCCCGGCAAGCTGTACCGAGGCGTCACATGCCCAGACTGCTGCCACCAAAGCAGCATTTGTGGAGACTGATACCGCTGCAACTACCCTGCCAACTCCTGGTAAAGCCAATCCATCTAGTGAAGTCCTGGTACTTGTCTCTGCCATGGCAGCCCAGGTGAATACCCTTACCCATACCATACAGAACATTTCAGCTGAACCACAAGTTCCTGCAGTCTCAGGTACAGGTTGCATTAGCCCGTGGACATTTTTCTGCTCCCGATCTGGTTGCCACCAGCAACCAAATATATCTAGACGACTCCGAACCCACTGTGCTCGATAGCACCTCAGATATGGATCCCACGATACCCTACAGCAGTGGTCCCCAACCCAGGCCCTCAGGGCCCACTAACAGGCCAGGTTTGCCAGATATCTGAAGCACAGCACAGGTGTTATGATTTGCTGCTCAGTGATTGCAGGATTCAGTCTGCATTTCCCCAAGGTGATCTGCAAAATCTGGCCTGTTAGTGGGCCCTGAGGACCAGGGTTGGGGACCACTGCCCTACAGTGTGCAAGGTATCGTGATACGCCGAGCAGACCTTGAAACCCGAGGCCACTTTACCACCCAAACCTCATCCTTGGAGGTGACGGGTCATGGCCCCCCACCGGCGGCGGCGCAGGAAAAAATAAGTGGCCCCCTTGCTGTACATCATCTGATTGTTCGCGCCCGGAAGGCGCTCCTTGTGTTGGGGTACTGTCAAGAATCAAGCCTGTGCCTGCACTTAATACCTGGCAAACCCTTATTCACCTGCCTATGTTTGTATGCAGGTTACAGATTCCCCTATCTGGCTGTTAAGCTTCTGTTGTGGTACCTACAGGTGTATGCTATTTCACCTAAATGAAGCCTGCTTAAAAGAGGGATCCACCCTTCCATCAGGGCTTCAACATAAACGTTCCTGGAAGTGCAGACAACCAGACCTGTCCCTGATGCTCCCTACCATTGTACCTGAATCCCTCCAGTGATACTCCCAAGTGGAACCCTGCTCCCAAGGAGAATCTCACTATCAAGAATCCTCGTTCAAGTGTACCCCGCTCTCGAGAATCCTCGTTTTCAAGCTGAAACCTGCATACAGTCTGTTGCCTGCCTGCTAGTGCTCATATCAATTACTATTTGTTTATTCTTTAATAAACCTTCAGTACCCAGCAACCTGTGTGACTCCGATCACTGCATCATGGGCTTACTTCACCCACCGTCGCACTCCCAACCTGACAGCCAGTCACCCTGTTTCTCCGTCCTCGCTGCTGATGAGAGGCTCAGACACGCAGATGCAGGGAGAAGCACATCCTGCCTTCACTGCTGCAGATGATTGGTTATGAAGGCAGCCTGTCCTTCAGCTCCAGTTGCTTTGCTCAGAGTGAGTGAGCATATGGTGCAGAGATCCAAATACCCAATCATCTGCCTGTAACGAATGCCTTATAGCAAGTGCAGGGCCGGATTTATAATTAGACAAAGTAGGTATGTGCCTACAGGTGCCTAGCACAGGGGGGGGCGCCTTTCTCTGTTAAAGAAAAAAAAATAATACTGATATCTCACAGAAGTCAGTACACCCCTCACATTTTTGTAAATATTTTATTCTATCTTTTCATGTGACGACACTGAAGAAATTACACTTTGCTACAATGTACATCTTGCATCCAAGGAAAGGAGACGACCACAAGGAGACCACCAGCTAAGGGGGATCCGGTGCCCTCTATTAATACATCGGCCACTCATTCATCTGGTGTCTGATTCTGAGATACCTTAGAATGTGAGGGAACTGTAGGAGGATCACTGCATTACTCATGGAGGCTTAAGAATTTAGATTTGTGACAGAAGCGCTGACTCTACCACTCCATTGCTTAGAATTATTTTTTTTGTTTCCCACATTTCTCCAAAGCAAACACTAAAAAAAATATTTCCGTTCAGTTTTGGCACTTTCTTGGGGGGGAGGGGGGTCCAGAATTTTGGGCCTACAGGCCCCTGACATGTAAATCCAGCCCTGAGCAAGCGCCAGCCCCGCTACCCAGACAAGTCCTTGAAGGAATATGGTGACATTGTACACATCCATCTTTCTACTATATGTTGAATTATCCAGATAAGACTCATCCTTAATGGAATGCTCTAGGCCAGGGCTGTCTAGCTCCAGCCCCCCTCCCCACAGATGTTGATGGCCTATACTTCACAGAATTCTTAAAGTACTAGATGGCCAGGGAATCATGGGAGTTGTAGTTCTGAAACATCTAGGGGTGGTCCCCGAGTTTGACAGTCCTGCTGTAGGCATTGAAACCACTCAGTGTATATTGAGTGGTCACAGTGCCCTGAGCATCCTCAGCCCTTTTCCCTATCCAGGGGCTTGGAGGTCTGATTGAGGCCTCTCTGAGTCCATGGGCTTAGTCACGAAGTTTGAAAGCTCGACAAACACTGGCGTTCTTCGAATAACTAGCTTAGTGTTAAGAGTCCTGTGCTTAATTCCAAATAAATATTTAATACAGCGGACCTTTCTTGTGCAATATATACATATATTTTGGTTGGATGAATAAGCCACTGAGTATATTTAATAAGGGATTTAAAACAAAATATGTTAGTGGTGCTATAGTGACATCTACCTATGGCCACTGGTCCTTTTTTCAAAGAAGACACCAGCATTTAATTAACTGAACCGCATAAATCAGTGGTTCAACTATCCTTAACAGGCCAGGTTTTCCAGATATCTGAAGCAAAGCACAGGTGATATGATTTACTGCTCAATGATTGCAGGATTCGGTCTGCGTTTCCCCAAAGGTGATCTGTAAAATCTGGCTTGTTAGGGGTACCTAAGGACCAGAGATGGGAAGCACTAGCAGATAAATACAAGAACTGAAAGTAAACACTGACCTCTAGTGGAGACAGGAAGATATAGTTATACTGATTTTCCCATGCCTAATTACAAAGACCTGGTGAGACGTATTTATTGAGTAATACATGTCAGTTTCTCCTGTCATAAAGCACAGTATAATCAGTGCTCAAGAATGGCATTATGCAAATAGAAAGTTTATTGTTGAAGGCCTCCCACGTGCACCCGCTCTACCACGTAGTGCACGCTCACTATAGTCCCACTAGGGAGCGATTGTGTCCGCTAGCTGCAAGGAATTTCTATAAACCTTGGACCAGCGCACTAGCGGCATACACAATGAAAATGACAAGGGGTTATGCAAAGAGCCGAATTTGCCACTGAACGGTGTATTTTGTGGCAATTGGGCTATTGAAAAAGCTGCCAATTCCCCAAATATTGAAATTCCCCATAAAGTAATGGTTAAAGAGAACACCAACGAAAAGTTGGCGCAATGCCCAAATTTTCTGTGCTTTTGTTTGACAGGTTTAAACAGGCGAATCCCATAGGATTCAATGTAAAAAAAAAAAATCCGTTTTTATAATTATTAAGCGATTTGTCGTTTTCATTTTTAAGCAAAAAAACTTTTTCAGCGACATTTTGGATTTAGATTTTTTTTCTAAAATGGGTTATTTTTTTTTTTTACCCCTTTCGCTGCTGAGGCTTTTCACATCTCTGTGCTGAGGTCATTTTTACCGCTTTCACTCATGTTTAACAGTGTTTTGTAGCCATATTTTAATATATCATGCTTGTAACACCAGTCCGTCGTTCTGCAGCTGTTCCTCTTTCCATGTTTTTGTTTTTGATCCCAAATGGGAAGTGTTTGGTGCGTGTATAAATAAAAGCCACCATCTTTGCCTCTCCTTCGCTGAAAAGCAGCTGGAGGGGCTTGGAGCTGCTCAGTAGAGCGGCCTTTTGGTACATGTTAGGTACTCACTCTCTAAAGAGGTGCCTTGAAGTGGCGAGTGAGCTTACGTTGCAATGGCCATTGAAACAAACAAAAACCTCATTTTTGTTGTACATGGAACACATAGAAACGAGCGCAGATGACACTCTTTTTCCTTGTTATATTTTAATATATGACCCAGACATATTATATATCGTTCTTTCCGGCAGACTCCAGATTCATAATATGTCATTATTATATGTATACGTTATGTCATGTCTGTATATTATAACAAAAAATGCAATAAAATTTGAATTTAATAATTTATGTGTAAAGTGGTTTTTTTCACATGCGATCGTTTGCGGTTATATTTTGTATGGGGTGCGCTTGTTAAAATTAGAAATGGGGACCTGTTACTTTTTTTTGGGGAAAATGTCGCTATTTTTAACAAACGCACCGCATTCAAAAATCGTTAGTGCAGCATCATTGTTCATATTATAATTGAAATGGGAACAATATTGCTGCATAAAGAAAACAAACTTTTTTTTTTTTTAAAACTTTTTTCATTATCATATTTGATATCGATGGAAAGGCCATGCTCTGGCCGATCCAACGATATCAAACATTAACCCCTAGCTGCCACGGATCGGGAGATAGGGGTTCATTGGAACGTTCATCGTTTAACGATTGTGACATTTAATTATACAGTATTTATATTTTTCTCTAACCTGTCGGGTGGCTGATTTGAAGGTGTTCAGAGGTCTGTTTGGCAATTTATAGGCAAATCCATTTTGCGCACTTTGGGGACCCTGTGGTGAATACTGTATTCACTGCAGGGTAAGCAAATTGAACTCGCCAAAGACCATCGAAATTTCAGTGCTGTATGAATAACCCCTAAAGCTTTGTCAAATAAAATGTAAAATTATTTCAGCTTATTGAATCCACTAGTACCATTACATCAATAATTGAGCAGGATTTGCCATTCATATGATAAAAATAAAATACCAGGTAGGTAGGCATAGTGCGCTGATAAGGATTGTTGAGCGTGAACATTTTCTCTTTTTTTTTTTTTAATTATTTAAGATTATGTAAATCACAAATTAATGCAGTAAAACAAAAGGCCACGCAGGGCCATGGGAAGAATAAAATTTGCAAGGAATTAAGTCAACTAGGTTCAACAAAAACGCAACAAAAAATGTAAGTGCAACCGACAAACAGGACACAGGACATCAAAAATTGTAAGTGATCGCAAGATGTAAAAGGGTGATAAGAGGGAGGTGGAATAAAGAGGAAAGAAAAAAAATTCCCTGGTAAGACAGGGAGGATGGGAAAGGCAGCCCAAAATAAAAGTGGTACGCAGCAGCACACCCCTGGGACCCCACAGGGCAGCAGAGGGCCACAGAGGGAACCACAGGGCATAGGTCACTGAAGGGCCAAGGGTACAGAGAGAGCCTAGGTGACTGCCCCACGGCTCACCCTCAGCAAAACCATACCTCCAATCCCAAAATTATATATATATATATATATATATATAAGTAGAGGGGGGGGGAAGAAGAGAGAAAATGGGGGAGAGGGGAGGCAGGAGGTTGCAATACAGCCGATCAGATTGTGTCAAGGATCATAAAGCAGTCAGCATCGATATATGCTGAATGAAAGAGAACAGTTAAGTCCCAGAGACTAGTCCGGTTCGGAGGGCTTCACGTCCAATGGTGACAGCGGCAGTTACCCATTAGCGTTGTTCGGACAACGTGGCAGGCCTAAGGCCAACAAGTGAGCCTTGTCCTCCTCCAACGTCGAAGCCACCAGAACCTCAGCGCCATGATGGATGAGCAGGGAGCCCAACACTCCAACGGTAGCAGACCTCGTGGGCCCAGAGTATGGCTGTAACGGTTCCAAATTGTCGCCAGGCAGCCAGGGCCAGAAATGGAAGATCGCGGAAGACTGATATCCAGGCCCTCAAATCGGAGTGGGGGAGCTTAGATCGTCACCCCCGAAAGTGTTCTCGCACAAGGACATCTCCCAACACTATGACGACGTCCTTCGTGGCAGTCTGAGGGGCTGCCGCTGCCTTACAGACCCTAAGCGCAGAGAGCACCAGATCCGGGGTACCATCTGGGAGAGAAAAGACAGCCTTTACCATCCTGTTGGCCAGCAGCCGTAGGTCAGTGGCAGGAAAAGTGTCCGGAATACCCCTCAACTTCAGGTTCCGCTGTCTATGTCGGGTCTCCATGGCCAGCAAGGCGTATTGCAGTCCAGCAACCTGGGCATGGAGTGCCTTAACACCAGGAGAGGCCTCTACTTGTGTTGTCTCCAAGGTGCAGGTTCGAGTGTCAAGCTCCACCACCTCAGCACGGAGGGAGATGTCAGAACGTACCTCCGCAATCTCCTTAGCCCATGAGGAGCGGGCGCCTGCCAAGAGGGCTCGGATGTCCCGTTTTGTCGTCAGGAGGTCTTCCGAGTTCCGCGGGGTAAGTTGTGAGGCTCGCGGGGTGTTGGCAGGGCCCACATCACAGGTCGCCACAACCGACGGGGAGCGGGGCAGATTGCTCGCATCCCTCAGGCCCGCCACGAGACCTGAATGTCAGGAAGACGGGGGGGGGGGCACTCCTCCAGTCTTCTTGTCCCACTTGCCCATTATCTGGTGATACGCAGGGATGAAGGGGAAAGAAGGAGCACGAGGCAGCAACATGGTGGTCAGTGCCAACCCACACCAGGCCTGGAAACTAGCGGCTCTCAGTCGAGGCGAACAAGTGGGAGTCCCACGGCAACAATTTAATGGACACCCAGTCCTGGGGACAGCACTGTAGAAGGCAGGGATAGTCAGAAGGCAGCGAAAAAAAAAAACAAGAAATCAGGGTACTTCTGCAGAAGCTACTCAGACGTCATTTGCTCTTTGTTTTATGTTAGTGAGCCAGTAACATGAAGTCGTCACCTACTTGTATGTGCCCAACAGGTTAATTAGTTTAGGTATAAAGTTACCTAAACCCTGGGTGCGGCATATATAAAGCTTGCACCCTATTCTTATAGGAGGGTAACTGCACTGGCTGTATACACAGCATTAATTAGGTAGAACTGAAAATGGTTTTAAAATGCGTAACATGTTTATGTGCAATTCGTTATGGACTCCTTAACCCTTTCGCTGCTGAGGCTTTTCCCGCCCCTGTGCTGAGGTCATTTTTTACCTGTTTTGCGCATCATGTTTAAACGTGTTTTTAAGGCTTATTTTAGTATATGACCCAGACATATTATATATCGTTCTTTCCGTCAGACTCGGTAGATTCATAATATGTCATTATTATATGTATACGTTATGTCATGTCTGTATATTATAACAAAAAATGCAATAAAATATGAATTTTTAATAATTTACAACGTGTAAAGTGTTTTTTTCCACATTTTAACATGCGAGAAATTGCGGTTATATTTTGTATGGGGTGCGCTTGTTAAAAAAATTAGAGATGGGGTCTCGTTACATTTTTTTTTGGGGAAAATTACACTATTTTTAACAAACGCACCGCATACAAAAATCGTTAGTGCAGCATCATTGTTCACATTATAATTGAAATGGGAACAATATTGCTACACTAACAAACCAAAAAAAATAAAAAAAATTATTTTTTTTTTAATTTTTAATTTTTTAATTTTTTTTACAAATTTTTTAACTTTCATGTTTGGTATCGTTGGAACGGCCATGCTCTGGCCGATCCAACGATATCAAAATTTAACCCCTAGCTGCCACGGATCGGGAGATAGGGAGTTCATTGGAACTCCCTATCTCCACACTTGGTGGCAGTTAGGGGTTAACGCTAGGACTGGCCAGTCCTCTGGGGGAGTTCCGGAAGCTTGGCCGACATCCAAGATGTCGGCCAGCTCCCGGAAGGATCGCGAATCGTCGCTTTTCAGCGCCGATTTGCGATCCAGCTCCCCAGGGGTTAATGCCAGGCATCATTTGGAAGGGCAGGCTGTGCCCTTCCAAATGATGCCTGGGTTAAGCCCCTGTGCGCCGCCGATCGGGAGGGAGAGAGGTCCGAAGGACCTCCCCCCCCCCCCTCCCTTTCAGGCGCCTCCTCCGCACATGCGGGGGGGGCGCCTGAATTAGGTGTCATCGCGCCCGCGATGACACCTAATAATGGCGGCTGGTGGTCCGGATGCCGGGCTGACATCCAGGATGTCAGCCCGCACCGGAGGGGCCAGCGATCGGCCGGAACCCGGCCGAACGCTGACCCCAAGCTGAGGACGCGCTCAGCGCGTCCTCAGCACACCAGCGGTAATGCTGAGGACGCGCTGAGCGCGTCCTTAGCATTGAAGTGGTTAAAAAGGGATATACAGGTCTAGAATTTTTTTTACATTTAAACACTTATACCTATAGCCAAACTAGAAAATCAGTAAATTATAAAGATGTAAAAATGTACTTTTCTAGCTTTAAACTCCGTCATTTCATCTTTTCTGGCCACGCCCCTCAGCTAGGGGTGTTTTTTTCAGCTCCTACTTCCTGAATATTCCCCACCCATTACAGCTTCACATGAACTAGCACAAGCTGTGCACGTGAAACCCTGTGCAGCTCAGGACCTCAGACTGGGGAAACTGAGCATCTCTGCAACTGTGAAATCAAAACACGCTCACCCTCCGACTCGCTCCCACACTCAGACATGCTCACTTGCACGCTTTCATGGCACTCTTGCCGCCTGTCTCTTGTGTGCGTGCTCGCTCACTACACCTTTTCTTGCGCTTCCCCTGCTTTATCTTGGTGTCTTTCTCTGTGCTTTTTTTTTTGCTTTCTCTCTGCCGTCTCCTTTTCTCACTGTGTGTATGGCTTTCTTTCCCAGTCTCTGCAGTAGCTGGGGATGAAACCTCAGCCCTGCCCTCAGTGGAGGAGGAGCAACTCAGTCACACAAGCTCAGCGCATTTTTATCTATACCTAGGTATGCACACTGATTGGTTAGCTTAAGTGCCTCCTAAGGTGGGCGTGGAAAACAAAGAAAAACAGAAATATGAAAAAATATCATCTTTACTTGCTTTTTACACCTACTGAGACTTCTGGCTCACTCAAGGCATTGCACATTTTTAAAAGCACACTAGCAAAGCATGCATGTCCCTTTAAGAGGTTTGCATTCATGCTGTAGTAGGGAGGCTTAACGTATTTGGCGGGGGAGAGAGAAAAAAAAAGAAACTTTTTTCACATAAAAGAGGAGGTAGAATAACAAAATACCGGAAGATTATTCCTGTCTTCAAAATATGGTAAACGTTTGTATGTTTACAGTCATCCATAAATATAGAAATGGAGCGCAAACATTCTATTGTTCTGCTATCCCAAATAGTCAACCAATTTCTATGAATTGAAAGTATGGACCAGGGTATATGTGATCCATCTGCTGAACTGGTGATACCAGGGGCCCTATTCCAAGGTTGTTGTAAACTTAACAACCCCAAAGAGCAGTGGTTACCAACCGTAGTCCGACAAGCACTCGTACAGACGTGCCACCCGGTGTCCATCGCAGCGTTGCAAGGGTTTGACGGGGCCGGCCACACACTGTAGCACACGCACGAATTGTGTGCTACAGCAGATGTGCTAAGGCTGTGCGGAAAGCCACCACATCGAAGCGCTACGACCCGTGTTCGATGGGGCTGCAAAGTGCAATCCTCCATTAGGAGGATCGAGCCTTGCAACACTGAGCATACTAGCTGCCCTCAGCGAGGTGGGCAGACTGGAAGGAACGTCCACTCTTAAAAAGACTCGCCTGACAGGCCAGATTTTAAGAATTAGATGGGGGAATGAAGGGTGAATCCTGCAATCACTGAGCAGCAAAAATCACCTGCGCTGTGATTCAGATATCTGGGAAGCCTGGCCTGTTCGAGGCGCTTGAGGACCAGGGTTGGGAACCACAGCCATAGAGTATAGTAGCTCTCGTAAATTTACAATAGTTCTGGTTAACACCAACCTTGGAAAACAAGCAATATACCTCTGCCCACTGGTATGATGGTATCTGAATATGTTTGCAGGAAATATAAAAGTAAATAATTCCTTTTGAACAATGGCCCTTAGAAAGGAGTATATCCATGCTTGATGATATCTATTGATGCATGCCGACATTTTGGGGGCATTTGAAAAAGCATCTTTCATTGCACCCTGGTGTGCCAGGTCTATAGGTCACCCAGGCAGAGGACCTTAAGAGAAGGTTCTTAATGGTCGCCTCTACCTTGTGCACTGTTGCACCCCATCAGGTTGTCACAGGGCTCAAGTCCTGTGGGAAAAAAAAGTGAGGGAACTCAGCCAAGAACTCCTTTACCCCCATTACCTGAAGAAAAAAAAAAAAAAAAAGATACATCTACCTACCACACAAACTCTTATACGCTCCTTTCGCATAGACAGAAAAAAAAAAATTACAATGTGCATGTGTGCCACACCTTGGCAACGTCACACTGACAATTACCACTGACATGTTTTGGCAGTGAACAGCCAATTTCACGTTAGCAGAAAGGATGTACTGGCAGTGACGAAGGTATCGATCAGTTACAACTTGATCAAATGATGGACCTCTGGTAATCGGGAGGTGCAATGGGTTAATAGCTCACACAACCATTGCTCTTTTGTGGCTCTATTAGCAGCTGAGCTGGATAATTTTATTTAAAGTCATGTGACGCTTTCCAATAAATAATTTATGATTTTGCTGAAAGCCTGTCCAGTTTATGTTAATATTGAAATGTATGGCCAGACACCCCCCGCCCACATACAGACCTCAGGGATTATATATATTACACACACACCCCCTGAGAATCATGTATAACCAGGCACAGACCCACAGAATTATATATACCCAGCACATGCCCCCAGAATTTGATATACCTAGGCAGTCAGACCCCCAGAATTATACTTTACTAGTGTGTTCCTCCGAGCTCCGGCATGCTCATGCACGCGGCCACCTGCTTCTGAAGGCCGTGACTAGCTCTTGCGAGATCTCACGGTAGGCTGTTTCACAGCCTTCATACGCACAGGTCTGAGGACAGCGGCCGCACAAGGGAGCACGCAGGCGCTCAGAGGAACATGGCGTGGCCAGTCGAGGGGGCTGCTAGCGGAATGCTGTTAATCTTTGTCGGCCACAGCGGGACCGTGCGTTCCTGCTGTGGGAGAATCGTGGGAACACCGTTCCTGCAGGACTCTAGCCCTGGGTTGTCATTTGTGTTGCTTCCCAGTGCCTTTATTTCCAGAGTAAAAATATTGAAGAAATCCAGCACAACGTGGTATATTAGAAATAAGGTTTATTCCATCACCAACAGAACAGACGTTATTTCTAATATACCATGTTGTGCTGGATTTCAATATTTATGCTGTCTTGAGGCATTGACGTGAGGCCCTCCTCCGGCTGTGGACCTAATCAAGTATGGGAGTACATCTTCTGCATTTCCAGAGTGACTGTTCGTATTCTAAATCTCCCTTGCCAGGGACATCTGGATACCAGCGGTCTTGTGAAAAATTGTTCAGCAGAGACCTAGGTCCCGTAATGACTAGTCTGCTACTCGATATGCAAGTCAGCACAGATGCCACCTTGGCTAGACATGGTCGCCTTTTTGTCTCCAAGAACATGGTGACAAATGAAGGGTCTCTTTTGGATTTCTATAGGGGTCACATCCCTGTACTGACACCAAGTTCAGGTTGGCAGTTTGGGAGATAAATGAATAGGTTCTGATTAATGGAAGTCTTGGCAGATGTCAGTAGTAGTGTTCACGCAGCCATTTGTGGTGGTGGTCAAGCAAAACATTCCCCAATCCATCCATTTCTGGTTGAAAACAGGGGAAGCCATATGGTCTTATGTACTGAAAAGTATATATTGTGCCAAGGTTGCATTTTGTAGAAACCTTTTAAGGGAAGGGCAACACACGTATTTTATGAATGGCAGATCTAATTTGTAGGGCTTAGAGTAAACCAACAAACTGTAGAACCAATAATAGTCCCTCTAAACCACGGTTTCCCAAACCGGTTCTTGGGACCCTCTGCCTCGCCACTTTTTCCAGATATGTGAAGCACAGCACAGGTGATATCATTTGCTGCTCAGTGATTGCAGGATTCAGTCTGCTTTTCCCCGAGGTGATCTGCAAAAGCTGGCCTGGCTGAGGGTCCTGAGGACAAGTTTGAGAAACACTGCTCTAAACCCTAATTAATAAACTACGAGTTTCTGTAGGGTTTGTAATTCACAATAAGGTTTAAGTGACATAAAACCGTTTCCTAACATTGACAATAAGTTTCACTTTAATATATCCGGCCAGAAGTAAAACATTTTCTATAGTGAATAATAACATTCTTCTACCCGAGAGATTTTGAAAGCATAATAAAAATTATAAAAGTGTAATGGTACAAGTGTCCCCATCACACATAGTGGGTGGGGGGGGGGGGGGGGGTTTCACAGGAGGAAGCTTTATAGTTCCTCATCAAAACACTGGTTAAGAACGTTCGCACCGTCACCAACAACAAAAAAACAAGTCTGTAATAGTAACAAAATTCATAGAATTTTTAATGACCTCAAATGAAAAATGTTGAGCATGTACTGATCCAGGCAGTAAAATCAATACAGATGTCAGTGTTGCTTATCAAAATATTTCAGTTTTCCAGCAGGGTCAGGAATTATCTAGGAGGAAAAAAACAAAAACAAACAGGCATTAGTTTTAAGATCAGTTTAACAAAAAAAAAAAAAATCTAAAATACGGAGCGTTTGGTGCTTTAGGAAGACATGCATACATAATCAGCAGTATTGTGCTGTAAAGGGATATAATGAACAAGCAGACAAAAGGCAGAGAACAACAAACTTGTTGATGTCGCAGTGATTTTTAAAAAGGGAGCAAAGAGCTTTTTTGGACCGGCTGGATGGAGTAGAAGTAACATCACTGCTCTATAAATGTGGAGACACAGGTTCAAACCCTAGCAAGAGCCGCTCTCCAGTAAATGTCCTTGGGCAAGACACCTAAAAAATGTACATACTCGCCACCTGGGAAAAAAACTTGAAAAACAAGAGAAATCTCAATGCATCCTTCCTGGTAAAATACTTTCTCACAAAAAATGATTATACTCTGCAATGTAAATATATACAGTGGCAAGAAAAAATAAAGTGTGCGAGCCCTTTGGAACTGGTTGGTTTTCTGCAAGAATTGCTCATAAAACATCATCTCTTGACAGTTGCAAGAATAGACAAACAGGCTGTATTCTAACCTGTTGTAAGCTTAACCAGAGCGGTGGTCCAGTTAGCAACTCCATAGACTTTAATGGTTCTAGGAAGTCTACAACCCTGGAAAGGTTTACAGTAGAAATGGCACACATGGAACCCTATGGGTTGAAGTTTAAAAAAAAACATGAACAATTCTCTTTCATGTATTTACTGAACACATCCGATTCCATTAAACGCTCAGGACCCTATTTCATAGTCGATGCTAACTTAACCAGAGCTGTTGTGAACTTGGCCACTCCTTAGACTATAGTGGCTCTGGTAAGTTTACAACAGCTCTAAGTCAGCACCAACTTTGGAATAGGGCCCAATATCAGGGGAAATGTTCTATGGACTGATGAAACTAAGGTCTAGTCTGTTTGGGAAGAACACTCAGCACTATGCATGGCATAAAATGGGCATTTCATGCCAACATGAAGGTAGGAATGACATGTGTACACTTGGTATGCAACACCAATTAATTCCTGTATTAACCTGTCAAGCAGGGGGCAACCTCTGCAACTGATCAGACTAAAGGATTTTAGGATTATTTAATGAATTATGATCCAAATACCAAACAAGAAAAAAAAAAATTATTCCATAACCTATCAGATCGTATCAAAAATATATATATATATGTTTTTTTCAACAAGAAGCCAATCTGGTTTGATCACAGCCTGTGGTTTGAACGAATAAATGTTTTTTTTCTAAAATAGAAGACATTTTACTCAGATTGCATCTTTTAGGATTTAAAACCAGTTCTTGAGCTTTCCTTTGTCAAAAAAGAATTGGATTATTATTAGTTTCTTTTTTTGGGGGGGGGGGTGATTGTGTAATCACACAAGAGCCCTCAAGCATAAAGCCATCATACTAAAAATACAATTACGTATTTAAGATTTTCATGAAGCTTAATACAAGTATAATTTGTGCCGGCAAGCTACGGTCTACACAGCAACATACAAACTTTACACCACCACCACCAAAAGCACTTTATAGAGAGAAGAACCCACACCCAAGCAAGAATTGTGTGACTTTTTGTACCACCTCTAGTTTTGTTACAAAGGGGAAACCACACACAAACCCGGTGATTTCTATCAACTACACAGCAAGCTCTTCCTCAAGCTGCTCTTTACTCACAGATCCTCTTTTGGCCACCAGGCTTTCATGGTATCCTCTGGGTTGATCTAATTTCGCCAAATATAATATTTGGTTAAATTAGAAGGACTTTAAAAACTATTAATTAGGGAACGCATCTCCCAGAATTAAATTGTCAGCTTGTCATGCAAAACTGATGGTAACATTTAATGGGTTTGACACATAATGTGTGGGCGGGAAAGGGTGACAGCTGTGAGAAGAGCGATCCTACAGGAGACTCTCCATTCACACCATGTGGCCCGATTAACTGTCAGACGATATATCTGTCAGTCCAACTGACAGACACACAGCGTGAGTGGAGGGCTGTCCTGCAGGATGACCCTCTGCTCACAGTGTTACCTCGCTCCTGCAGCATGGCACCATCCAGTGGGCCAAGAAAAAAAAAACGTTGAAACCAGAATAACTCCCTTCTCTAAAGTATATGACAAAAGAAAAAAAAAAAATAACCCTGACCTATATAAAAAGGGAAGGATTCCCTTTTAAATGGGGAAAAACAGGTTTACTTTATCGCATCTCTGTAACAAAAGGAATGTTCAGAAAAAAGTAGTTTGATCAATGTACTCTTTACTCATTTTGTATATAAACTGAATGTTTCCAGTAACACTTCATACATATGATGCATACATTACACTGAGCATTAAAGAGTACCATACACGTGCAATAGACAATATACTTAAAAAAAAATGCCTTCATAAACCGTCACTGGATTTCCATTATCCGCATCATATACGGTCATTTTATTATAAACAGATTCTTCACACATTATGTAGAGGCAAAGAAAGAAAAAAAAAATATTAATCCACTTACTGTTTCACTACCAGGTTTCCATCCAGCAGGGCAAACTGAAAAATAAGAAAAGGAAACAAAGTCAAATGTGTAACAATGGAAATATATGGATACGCTGTATCAGCAATGGTTTTCGCTTTTCATTAACATAAATCAGATGCTGAGGTTCACAATCCCTAAGATATTTTGAAACCATGGGTCCCATGATACGAAGTCACACTTGAGACTGGCTGAGCATCATGGGACATGTAGTTCAGAAACCTCTGGGGTGCCAAATTAGCCACCACTTTCCTAGAGTTTTGTTTTTGTAAAAGGCATTGAAAGTGCGACCAATATTATACAATACTTGTCATGGACCCCAGGATTGCAGGTGTTGTTTGGGGATTTGTTATGTAAGAATAATGTTATTGTCTATCGTTATGGTCCATGTGTATCTAAGGCTAGGGTCAGACTGAGGCAGTGCGAACGCGCGTGCAGGCGCACTTAATCACGGCCGTAGTAGCAGCAAATGCCAGGCAATGACGGCCAATATACGAAGTACGGTCGCACAAAAGTCCGGCTGCGCAACGCAAGTGGCAAACGAACGCATTTTGTCGAGAACGTAAAACCGCTAGTACGGTTGTACAGAGTGCGCTGCGTCCGCTAGCGGCGTGTGTGCGTGATTTGGAGATGTCAGACACTGCTAGCGCATAGTATGACCGCTATCGCGTACTCCATGAAAAAATGCGTCCATTCGTTCGAACGCACTTTTTCACAGATAATGCGTTCGTCTGACCCTAGCCTTAACTGCATATATGAGGAGTTCATCTTCTTTGTCACTGCCCTGTTGTCTGTGGTTTTAAACTAATCTGTTTGTCAATCACAATTCCCATTGTCCTGTCTGTATAGGAATGTTGACCAAATGTTTAACCAATTATTGGATTTTGTCTAATTAACAACAGTTCCAACAGTTTCTAGGGGAGGTTTTGTATACGGAAATAACCCATGTTTGGCTGTATAAATATGCGTGTGTTCTCAATTATTGTTTCAGTCTGACCCTACGTGCAGTCACGACTCATGGTGTGGGTAGCACCACTATAGTGAATATATTTATGCTGTTTTTTTCCCTAATATCTTGCAATTTATTACTTTGTATTTCTGTAACAATTCAATGTTCTTGAACCCAGGACATACTTGAAAACGAGAGAAATCTCAATGTATCCTTCCTGGTAAAATCCTTTATAAATAAATAAATATGATTTGCTGTTCCAACGAAGACCTCAGATCTATAGCCAGGGCTTATTTCAGGGGGGCCTCAGATCTATAGCCAGGGCTTATTTCAGGGGGGGGGATGCTAGCAAGGCTTTCTAATTGTACCTGTCTTTAAACTGCAGCTAAGGACTGGAGAAAGGCACAAGGAGAACACTGGTTCCAGCAAGGGAGTGGCATTGGCAAATTAAACCCTGCCAAGGTACCGAGATCTGTTACAATACTTTATTGGTATGGCATTGGGTGGATAGAAGAGTTACAGTGAATATTATGACCTTATTGGTAACGAATGGTCACATTTAGGAGATATTTTGAGTTTGTAAGGAGCTGGACTGAGCTGAAGTCATAGGGTTCCATTCAAATACAAATGCATGAGATTACAGAAGGGTGCGCCTGCTTGGTGAATGCTCTGGCATTCCAAATTTTGGTTGTCCAGCTACACTTAAAGGTTTTTTTTTGCTTATTATTCGGTTCATGATTAAAAACATGAAAATTAACAGTTTGAATATTTAGTTTGTAAATAAATGTAGCGCTACAATATGGGCTGTGAATGCCCATCTATACCACCTAGCGATGGTTTACATAGACATGTTGTAACTACATCTCCTATAGGGCATAGGAGGAACACTCTTCAAAATAATAAACAATACTAGGTGCCACACAGCCAAGGAACGGAAAAAAGTCTCACTTCTCAGGTACAAAATAATAAAATCAGCCGAGCAATCAGGAAACCAACAGGGGCTTCTTATTTCAAACACAACAACTCATGAGGTTTCGACTCCGATCTGGATCCTTTTTAAAGTCAACTAGAAAAAGGGAACCATACCATTGTGTGATGTCGAGTCTGAAATAAAAAGCTCCCATTTGCTTCCTCTGAGTGTCCCATGGAAATAAATATTTGTTAGGTCTGAACGGTTCTCCTTTCCCATCTCCGGTCTCCGTGTGTCCCCCATCTCCATTACAGGTCAGGATTTGCTGTACCCAGATATTGAGGAGCGCGCGCTTTGCAAAATGAGACACAGACAACCTACGGTGTCCTTCAAATTGTATTCATGAAGAGGAAATATATATAACACCTTACAACAAAATGGAGGAGCTGATGTCATAACTAATCCGAGACTGCCACATGTACGAAGTGATTGTAGCACTTCTTCCATATAAGGTGACAACAATATGTCATTGAGAGCAGGTTTTAAGGAATTTGCCTCAGGGATATAACCGGGCGGGGTCTCCCATACAGCAGAGCAGGCACAGGGGGGGTTGGGATAGATGGCTTAATTGCATATTCCAATTATTTATATTTTGGATAACTTGTAAAATCCTTTACAATATTATGTTCTTAGGCCCCGTTCACACTTTGCGATTTGAAAATCGCGTGTTTTTCCGCACGATTTTCATATTCACGACATTGCACGATATTGTCACGCAACGTCACGATTACGCAAAACACCAAAGGAAAAAAAAAACGCAAAAAAAAGGGTCATGTACCAGCGACATCACTTGACGTCTCGCAGCAAGATGTGAACAGCTCCATTGGAGGCGAGATAAATCGCACAGTGTGAACGGGGCCTTAGACATGTTGGACTGAGACAACCCATGACTAAAGTCATGAGAAACATGGGCATGAAAGCCAAGCCCTTCACAATAGACTGTACAAGAAAGAAGGCAGGCCAATGGAAGAATTGTACACAAAACATGTCTATTACCTAACCAATGAAACTGTAAATTATCATATAATGGAATTTATAGTCAAGCCGGCAGCATTTATTAAAAGCATATTTACCTTCCCCATGCTTGTCTGTGTATTGGAATGCTTGAACAAGACGAAGGGTCTCGTCTACAGATCGCCCGACAGGAAGATCATTCATCGTTATTTGACGTAGTACGCCCTTGTCATCAATAATGAAAAGTCCTCTGTAGAAAATAAATTGCAAGACGAGATGAAAAATGTGGAGTGTTAAGTAACTCAAGTGTCTGTTATTGTCACATGCCATCATTTGCGAGGTCAGGTTGGATAGCCAATTGAGGTGAAATTAATTCATTAAGGTTAATATGGAGTGAGTGATTCACCTGAGTGTGTGACCTTGGTCTTCCAAGTACACTCCATAGTCCTTTGAAATCTGGTGAGTCAAATCTGAAAGCAGGGGGATTTTCATTGGCCCAAGCCCTCCCTGCTTGCGTGGAGTATTAATCCTAATTTATTTAATAAATGATATGGGGGGAAAAAAATTAAGATTGAAGAATTATGAAACAAATTCATGATTAACACTTGAATTTAGAGGCAGCTCACTGCATACAGAAGGAACAGATTGAAGGTCCCGTATTTTTCCGTGTATGACGCCCCCATGTATAAGACACCCCCAACACTCAGAACAGGCCCACATCTGGTATCTGGTACCTATTACTCATGTGTAAAAGACGAGCCCCAATTCCTGCCTTAAATGACTTTAGACAAATAGTATAGGTCTTCTACACGGAATAATACTGTATGTTTGAAAAAGATTGGAGAGTCGTTACAGTTTATATATTGTACAACAAAAATAAAGTTACAATTATTTATAACAAATTTGCCACAGGGAGAACGATAGGAAAAGAGGAACCAGGTTAAAACGAGCTACATTAGATGAAATGGAACAGAATATACATTTTATATATAAACTGATAAACAAGGTGTACAAACCACGCCAGGTGTGTAAACTGTGAATCCACTGAACAAGCAACAACTTCAGTGTTTATGGCTCTAAATTCTTCAATTCGGTCCCCGAAAGCAATGATTTCAGTGGGGCAAACAAACGTGCTGTACGCAAAGAAAGCATAAAAACCATTATACACAGAAAAAGATCTTTGAACAGGTGGTCAAGAGCCAAATATTTAATGTTTGTAAGAGTCACTAAAAAACAAAAATTTTAAGCATTTACCTAGGTTTTTGGCTGCACGCCCCTACCAAAACTGAACAACTCCCATACATAAAAAAAATGTAAACTTATATAGATACCAAATGCAATAAACACCCAATTGCCAATTCGAAGCATCGGTTCAGCTCAGCAGACAAGGAAATGACAGCAGATTAAAAAGGTCAATTTTCCCACATTTCCTTATGTGATCAGATAAACCAATGCCAACAAGGACAACGCAGCAATTACAGCAAGAGCTCAACATATAGCAAAGGAGAGGTTATTCAGCTGATTAACTTAACACCTTCACTGCTGACCAATTTCACGTCTTTAAAAAAAACAAAAAAACGTTTTTTCTTAATTTTGTTATTATTTTTTTTATTTACTTTAAACATGGTCATATTTGGCATCATTGGAAATCCATGCTCTGGCCTTTCTAAATGATACCAAACATGACCCTGCTAGCTACCAACAGTCGGGAGATAACGGGGTTCAAAGGTTCCCCCCCAACTCCATTCCTATCTTTCCTTAGGAGTCAATGAGGACGTTCCACACACGTCCTCAGCAGTGAAAGGGTTAAAGTGCTCTCCGATGACATGTTACCTGTGGATTGGTCAATCTAGATCATAAAATCTAATAAAAAAAGTCATCCAAATGATCTAGAGCAGTATTTGCAATCCTGGTCCTCCAGGTCAGGTCAGATTTTGCAGATCACCTTGGGGAAAAGCAGACTGAATACTGCAATCACTGAGTAGCAAATGATATCACATGTGCTACACATATCTGGAAAACCTGACCTGTGAGGGGGTACTGGAGGACCATGGTTGGGAAATCACTGATCTGCTGTTTAGGGGTGGAATACTATCAACATCAGCTGGTCTGTGGATAGATGTTTGCACTGACTGACCATTGTAATAAATTGAGTGCTGCCGGAGGTATTACGACGTATCACAGGTAGAACAATAGTTTGTACTGAACAGCTCCGTGACTTCAAACATTACCTGGTCTCCTCTTCCTGGCTGGTGTGCAATCCCTGAGTTATTCTGATGCTTCTCAATGCAAAAGAATTGAGGAATTGGGAAATCAGCTTTGCACAGGCTATATAGAACTGATCAAACCCCCCTGGCGGTATGCTCTGCTTCAGCAGTCAAGTTATTTGGTCATTGTACCTACAGTGCCACTTTCAATGTTTTCCACCACTAGATCCACCCTAGTCCTATTTCTGTGGAGTGGAAGCGGCTAGGAGAAAGAAAAAAAAACAACAAACAGCCTAGTAACAAAGTGGGAGACCAGGTAAACTCTGATGCACATACAAGTCTCCCATGAATTACTACAGAGCTCTAAACGGTCTCTGGAAGCATCTTCAGCACAAGAGCAGAGTGTCAGGGGCTTCATGAAATGTGTTGCCATAACACAGCAGCTATACACAAGTCTCACATCACAATGTGCAGTGCAAAGCGTAAGCTGGAAGGGAATAAAGCAAGTCACCAATAGACACCGGAGCAAAGGAAAAGAAATCACGTTAAATAGGCAACATGCTAAATATTGTTACTTTTTTTGTTGTTCTTATGTTGGGGGGGGGGGGGGGAGTGATGGTTGATCAGGATCCTAGATTGGCCTCTCAGTCAGTGGAAAAGCATCTTAAACAGAGCACTCTAGGTACTCGGACAAATATCCTTAGAGTTATGTTGATCAAAGTGTCCACCGTCGCCCCTCCAAGGAGGTCCAGAAGGACTGATACAGCCCTCCAAACAGGAGATCTTCACCACCCAGAAAAATATTGACCAGCTTTCGCTGATCTATTTTTTCAGAGCAAATGGCCAGGAATGTACAGCTGTGCAATCAATCCCAGCTATCCAATGGTTCTCATTGAGAGAAACCGGATTGGCTGGAAGCTCACTTGAGCCTCCTCCAGCCTAATCCTGATCACATGCAAACGGAAGCCGCAGCTGTCAGATCCAGACTCTGAGGTGGTCTGAGGCTAGAGAGTAGGTAAAGAATAAACTACAAAAAGGTGACTGGATGGAGAGAAGCGCGTTACGGTTTAAACACGCTGTTACACTAACCCTTTTAAGCCTAGTTTGTCCTCCCTTTAATGCTACATGAAACTAATAAAGGCCATTGACAAAAGGACTTCTGACTTTTTTGTTACCGTTTAGTGCAGGCCTTATCCTAGACTGTTTGCTATATGGATTCATTTTTCTCTCAATCAATACAATTTAATAACAAAACGTAAGAAACTCACAAGTCAAGGGGGTAGAAGAAGAAAACCAAATATTTTCCCTTGTAGTCTGCCAGTTTCAACTCCTTGAACTCTCCATTTATCACTGCCGTCCCTTCAAAGTAAGGCGCAGGCTTGGAAACTGCAGGAAAACAAAACATATATAGATACATTAATGAAAAATATAGTGAAACAAAATAAATCAGCACGAAGAGAATCTATCTCCATTCCTCCTCCTATTAGAAGTCATGATCATAATCCACACAAACTCCAACTTCTACCAACCAGAATGGCAGTGGAGGCTACGCGTCGGCCCAGTATACCCATCAGCACCATCCTGCCAGATGCGTGGTAGAGAGATTTTTGCTTCGGATTCTAATCACCCAACCTATCGAGTGGCTCTACATAAATATGCTTTGAGAGGTACCGAACGACCAGTGATGCACTGGCTGGGCATTGCCGGTTGGAACTCTGACAGACTTACGGATAGAGGAAAGCCTGCTATTTGGAGGAATGTCACAGCCCCAGCGACACGCGAAGGTGGACGACATTCAGCTCGCCCAGACCTTTTAAATGAAATGGTAATTGTGGCTACATCTCCTAAAATTAAAACGATAAACGCATTCTTAATAGCCGCAATCCCGGTGTTCCACTTGTCACTACAGTGGACCATCACGGACATGTCCCAAAGGCTATTGATTCACAGGCCAACCATGAAAAAAAAAAAACTTTTCATAATTTAGGCTTACTTTTTTTTTTGGGTGCTGAATCCGAAAATGACCATTAAGGCTAGGGTCAAACAAACGCATTTTTCGCATCGTCCGTAAAAAAGTATGTCCGAACGCATGGACGTACTTTTTCACGGAATACGTGATAGCTGTCATACGATGCCTATTTTTGGACGTGATTTCATACGGATCCAAACCAGGAAACTTTGGGTGTCTGGACGTTATGTTGGCCGGCCATGAGCAGCGTCTGCCGTCTCCTAATCACGCACACACACCGCTATGCGGACGCAGCGACGTCAGTACTAGCGGTTCGACGTTCTTGCGAAAATGCGTTAGTTTGCCGCTTGCGTTGCGCAGCCAAACTTTCGTACAGCCGTACTTCGTGTGTGGGCCTGCTACCACGGCCATCATAAAGTGCGTGTAAATGCATGTTCGCACTGCGTTCGTCTGACCCTAGCCTAAATTGTCATAGCACGTAGCGGTTTTTCACAAAATACATTTTTACTCTACACCACTTATGTATCGGCAATGTGTAAAGAAAGCATCTCGATACTTAACACTTCTAAAAGAACAAAAAAAAGTTATTTCATATCTGAATCTTCAATCAGCTTTGCGTCCGGGTCCTCATGGTGAAGGTATTCCTGTTCCACCTGAGTCATTGGACGCTCTTTCCGCAACTAGTAGTGATTCTGAGTGTGAGGTGCTTAACACTGGTTCAGACGGCGAATTCGAAAGCCGTGAAACCCAACTGTTTCAACAAAATGAACTGGATGATCTAGTGAGAGATTTACATTTAACCAAAGAAAAAGCTGAAATGCTTGGTTCCAAGTTAAAAGAAAATAATTTACTGGCTCCAGGAACATCTTTTCTTGAATACAGGACAGGAGAGGAAAAATTTGCTTCTCATTTCGAGCAAGAAGGTGGTCTAGTATTCTGTAGTGACATACCAGGGTTAGTATAAGAATTTGGGATCAAATACAAGAGACTCTACATGGATTCATCCAAAAGAAGCCTAAAAACTGTTCTCTTGCACAATGGCAACATATACGCTTCATTGCCAGTAGGACATTCAGGTTTATCTCAAAGAAAGCTATGAAAATCTGCAGCTTTTATTACAAAAGATTAAATACTCAGATCACGAGTCTCTGCGCCGACTTGAAGGTTTCAAGTAAGTTACTAGGACAGCAAAGTGGTTTCACAAAATATTATTATTATTATTTTATAAAGCGCCAGCATATTCCACAGCGCTGTACAATAAGCACAGTATAGACAGGGTTACAATACATTGAACAACATTTGACAAACAGTACAGGAGGAGATGAGGGCCCTATTCCCGTAGGAACTCACAATCTGGGAGGGTTGGGGTTGGAAACAGGAGGAGAGGACTGTAAGGTGAGAGTGATTGATGGTTGCGTCAGTGAGTTGGGTGGTAGGCTTCCCTAAATAGGAATGTTTTAAGGGAGCGTTTGAAGAAAGAGAAGTTAGGGGAAAGTCTGACAGTACGAGGGAGAGCGTTCCAGAGAGTGGGGGCTGCACGTGAAAATCCTGCAGTCTATCATGGGAAGAGGTGATGCGGGGAGAAGCTAGGCGCAGGTCACTGTTTGACCTTAGGGAGCGGGCTGGGGTGTATTTGGTGATTAGTGAGGACAGGTAGTGGGGAGCTGAGTTAGTGAGGGTTTTGTAGGTAAGGATAAGGATTTTGAACTTAATTCTGCAGTGGATGGGGAGCCAGTGAAGGGACTCGCAGAGGGGAGCGGCAGAGACAGAGCGGCAGGTGAGGTGAATTAGCCTGGCGGAGGCGTTCTTTCTGTGTGAATGGGGCAGTAGGGCACGGGATCAGCATTGGACAAAAAAAAAAAAAGAAGAAAGATGGCCATCACGAAGAAATCTCGAACCAGGAAGAAAAAACATTTTGTGTGTAAGTTTGGTAGCCCAGAAAAAAAATAAAAATACAAACTTCCACCACTGCACAGAATTCCCTCATGTCAGAAGCAAAGTACAAAGAAGGTGTCTTTGTTGGTCCAGACAAACGTAAACTCGTGCAAGACCATAATTTTGAAACAATGATGGACTTAAAAAGAAGAGGATGCTGGGACTGCATTTAAACAAGTAGTTTTGACGTTTCTGTGGAACGAGAAAGACCCTAATTACAAAAATATAGTTGAAATTATGTTAAAAAAAAATTTAAGAACTCTGGTATGAGTCTGAAGTTACATTTTTTACATTCACACCTGATTTTTTTTTCCTGAAAATCTTGGAACAGTTGGTGGAATCGCTCACCTTGCTTTTCACTAAGATATTAACCCCTTAAGGGCCGCTGACGTACCCTGTACGTCCTGTCCTCGGGTCTCCCTTTGTACGTCCGCGGGTCTAAGGGAGACCCGAGGACAGGACGTACAGGGTACGTCAGCGGCGCCTAATCCCCCTCCCGCCCGATACTCACCTCCCTCGCTGGATCCCACGGCGATCTGGCAGGGAGGAAGCCTGCCCATGTGATTTACATGGGCAGGCGAGGCTGATGACGTCGCCACGCTGCGTGGTGATGTCATCAGCAGGCATCCCCATGCATTTCAATGGAGGGGAGGGGCTCCTTCGGAGCCCTCTATCTCCCCAACCATTGAAGCTAGGGAGATGCCGTTTGCACTGCTGGAGAGGGGAGAGCCTCCCCTTTCCAGCGGCGTATGGCATTAACCGTGTCGCCGCCGGATCACGTTGCGGCGCCAATTGGCGCCAAAACGCGATTCAAACCTGGAGGGGGGCTGACATCTTGGATGTCAGCCAAGCCTCCAGGTCCCCCCCACCCACTGACAACCTCACCATATGTGTGAGGATGTCAGTGGCCAGTTAACCATCTAGCTGCCATGTAGAGATAAGGGGATCCTAAGGATCCCTTTATCTCCCGATCCATGGCAGCTAGATGGTCATATGATTATGGCCTTTCAAATGATACCAAACATGACCAGGTTTGGTTTTAAAAAAAAAAAAAAAAAAAAATTAAATAAAATAAAAAAATGTTTTTTTTTTTTAAAGTTTTTTTTGCCTGGGGGGGTTTAATTAAATAGGACCTAGGCTGTCATCTAAAAATAATTAGCAAAAATGGTCAGAATGAGCGCAGCGCACATAGGTGAACTGTCTCAGCAGTGAAGGGGTTAAAAAGCAAACGCATGTAAAAATTGGGTATTTCTAGTCTCGGGACAAAATTTTGAACCTATTTAGCTGGGGTCGTTTTGGGTGGTTGTAGATTTTGAGGATTAAATTACAAAAAAGTGTGTTTTTACCATTTTTTTCCTCATATTTTTTTTTTTACAGTAAATTATTCGATATGATGGAAATAATGGTATTTCTAGAAAGTCCATTTAATGACGGGAAAAAGGGTGTATAATATGTGTGGGTTGAATAAACGAGTAAGAGGAAAATTTGACCTAAACACTAACAGCGCAGAAACGTAAAAACAGCAGCGGTCACTAAAAGACGGATTTGTGTAAAACCGCCCGGTCACTAAGGGGTTAAAACGATGGAAAAAACTATATCGAGGCAGTCGGGATGAGAAAATTCAAACCTTTGGATTAACCCTTTCACTACCAAATGATTTACCAAAAAAAAAAAAACAAAAAAAAAACTGTCAGAAACCAGTGGTTTTTTGAAAAATCATTTTGAATTGTAAATTAATTTAATTGTACTGTAAAAACAGTTCTATACTGTTAGAGCCCATTGAGTTACAGCCATCACAGCTGGAGCTAGTTTTCAAAACTAAACAGGTGCATCTAAGGCTAGGGTCAGACGAATGCATTTTTCGCATTGTCCGTAAAAAAGTGCGTCCGAACGCATGGACGTACTTTTTCAAGGAATACGCGATAGCGGTCATATGATGCGCAATTACAGCTGTGATTTCATACGGATCCAAACCAGGAAACTTTGGGGGCCATATTACATAGTTGGTGCTAACTTAACCAGAGCTGTTGTAAACTTCCCAGAGCCATTATAGTCTATGGAGGTTTTCAGTTTACAACAGCTCTGGTTAAGTTAGCACCAACATTGTAATACTGCCCTGGGTGTCTGGACGTGATGTTGGCCGGACATGAGCAGCGTCTGACGTCTCCTAATCACGCACACACGCCGCTATGCAGACGCAGCACACTCTGTACGTCAGTACTAGCGGTTCGACGTTCTTGCAAAAATGCGTTAGTTGGCCACTTGCGTTGCGCAGCCGAACTTTCGTACAGCAGTACTTCGTGTGTGTGGTCCCGCGTTGGACGTCATTTGCTGCTACCACGGCCATCATAAAGTGCGGGTAAACGCACGTTCGCATTGCGTTCATCTGACCCCAGCCTAAGACATCAAATACAAAAACACACCAAGAAAATATATATTTAAAGTAATTTTATGTAAAAAATAAGCAATTTGTATAGTGTACATAACTTTTGCAAGTGCATATGCAAATTGCGTATCTTGCGTACTTCTGACACACAGTACGCGAGTGCTTGGTCAGAGGGATGGGTTGACGCTGCATGCGCAGCTTAAGCCCATGTTTGCTTTCTCAAATGAACGCGGCTACAAGCACTTGGTCATAGATGATGAGGTCAGCATGAAAAACAGGGTTAATAAGCTAAAGTGGTCAGGGTGCGTAGAGTGTCCCTTTTAAATAATTTTGTGAACAAACTGAGTGGGAGGAGGGATGGAGGTGGAAGGGAGTGACTTTGTCCAAGTGACTTGACCCGAGTGTGAGAGGAAGTGGGTATGGAGAAAAGACTGGATCTGAGTGTGGGAGTGAGTTTTGGGGAAAGGACAAGACCAAAGGGAAGGAATGCCAGTTCCCGAGCAAAGAGGGTGTTGCGGGGAGGGTGGGGTGGTGGCACAAGACTCCAGCTTCAAGTAAGGATAAAACAGAGGCATATTAGCTCCTTCACCCAGTGGCAGTATCCTATTGTTTGTGTTATAGTTCTGCTACTGTTCTAAATGGAATAAAAACAAACTGGTTGTGTCTGACATAACCGTAGAACTAAATCATACCTAGTAAAGCAGCGGCGCGTCTTCTCCAATCAGCTCCGAAGCTGAGGTTATTTACGTTTAACTCGTTCTGACTCTGAACAGTGTGTGCTGTACACAGGACGATTTAGGCTAGGGTCAGACGAACGCATTTTTATGTTGTCTGTGAAAAAGTGCGTTCGAACGAATGGACGCATTTTTTCACAGAATACGTGATAGTGGTCATACTATGCGCATTTTCATCCGTGATTTTGTACGGATCATCAATAAAACACTTTTTGTGTCTGGACGTTATGTTGGCCGGACATTAGCAGCGTCTGACGTCTCCTAATCACGCACACACGCCGCTAGCGGACGCAGCGCACTCTGTACGTCAGTACCTGCGGTTTCACGTTCTCGAAAAAAATGCGTTCATTTTCCACTTGCGTTGCGCAGCCGGACTTTTGTGCGACCGTACTTCGTATATTGGCCGTCATTGCCCGGCATCTGCTGCTAGTGCGGCCGTGATTAAGTGCGGCTGCACGCGCGTTCGCACTGCCTCAGTCTGACCCTAGCCTAAATCGATGATTAAAATAGTTGACAACTATTTTAATCATTGATTAGTTGTTTCATCCCTAGTTAGAGCCAACACTCATGGATACATGCCAGAAATGTACCAGAGAACCAACCAGTTGTAGCATTTTTTTTTCTGTCTATAATTGAGCTAAAAACAACTTCAGAGCAGTTACTCAACCCGGCGGCATGCCACCCAGATGTGAGTGACCGCTAAACTTTGATAATTTATTTAGTGAGTCCCTATCAAAGTTTAGCTGTCACTGGCTTCTGGGTGGCATCTCACCGGGTTCAGTAACTGCTCTGAGCAGAAGATCAGCCCACCACGCAGAGATTGAAGGCTGACACTGATAATGGCCAATAATGGCTGCACGACTGCCTTCTTGCGAAGCATTAAGACAGACGGCGCTAGAACTGACTAAGTACATTTAGAGGGTTATTCAAAGAGCACCGAAATCTCTGTGCTCTTTAGTTCAGCAATCCTACATTGAATTCAGTTAAAAACAATTAAAAATCCGGAAAATGTGTGGAAATAAGAAAAGGTCTATTACAGAATTTTAAAAAAATATATCAATAAAAAGGCTTTTTGCTGAAACTGAAAAGAATAAAACGGTTGATGAAAATAATTTACTTGCAAAGTATTTTACCAGGAAGGATACATTGAGATTTCTCTCGTTTTCAAGTATGTCCTGGACCGATAATGTTTTTTAATATCGAATCCTATGGGATTCACCTGTTTAACTGAACCACCGAAAATCTGGGCATTTCGCCAACACTTCGGTATTCTTTGATTAACCATTACTTCTCTATGGGACAATTTCATTGCTGAAGATTGCCAAAACACAACGAACTGCACCATATTTCACGAATTGACAGCTCTGAATAGCTGAACCGCCATGAAGTTGCACCGTACGTTGAAATTCACCAATCCATGCAATTCGGGATCAAGTTTGACTATTATTAAATAACCCTTTAAAGAAATATTTCATTCATTGAGATTGACTTTAACCCCTTCACTACATAGCATCCCCCCCACACAAAATCAAGACATCTATACTGAGCCATTTCTTGCCATAGGAGCCCAGTTTAAGTTGTGCAGGACATGCATTTTAAAATAATGGGAAAGTTCTTGCGTTCCTACCAATCCTGCAAAAAATATATATTAAAATCCACTGTAGCTGCATTAACACAAATCAACAAATGTAAATGATCTGAACACGTCCATTGGAGACGGTTTTACTCTTGGTGCCACTTTAAATAAGGAAGACGCTATGTTGACAGATTGATTACTTCCTTATAGGCTGCGGTGTGATAAAAGGAAGATATTCATTTCCCAAGCAACCACATTCTCTTGATAAAGATCACTGGCTACAGAGAGGGCAACGATGTGATTTCTTCATGAACCCAATCGGAGTTCTACATGAAAGAGAATCTGAACCAAAATACGTAATAACAGATAAAACATGGGACGAATTGCCGAAGGTAAAAATTTAGGAATTACTCCAACATAAATATATACACTATCATACACAACTACCTAGAACATGGTACAATGGCGAGAACGCTGGCATGATGTCAGAGGAACACTTCTGCTACAAAAGGGAAGCAGCACTGTCTGGGCAGGTCAAGGAGAAGACCATAACAGGCCATGACGCAGAGCTATTTGCTGGAGAATACACATGGACGATGTTTCTAACAATCTGCCCATTGAACCATCCATGGTATTTCAGTAGGAGGATCTGAGAGCTACAAAATAGCACCCCCCCCCCCTCAAGGCTAGGCTCAAACACAGGTTTGGGAACCAGTCTATCAGGCAAAGCAGGTGACTATATAGAATTGCTAGAAATCCATTTATGTCATTCAGGATAATAAAAAGGTCAATAGAGTGGATTTTAAAGCGCCTGTTAATACAGCCCTGGTAAAATAGGCATTATAGCAACTGAAATTGTTTTCTCTGCCTGCAGGAAAGTAATCAGATTTCTTCTGCAGTCTAAGGCCCCGTTCACACTGTGCGATTTGAAAATCGCACGACTTTCCGCGCAATTTTCATATTCGCGACATGGTGCGATAATGTCACTGTTTTGTGCGATTTTTGCAAAGCACCACCAATACAAATCGCAAATAGCAAATCGCAAAAAAAGGGTCATGTACCTGCGACATGCTTCTGCGACGCGCGACGTTGGACAGCAAGATGTGAACAGCTCCATTGAAATGCATTGGAGAAGCTACACAGCACAACGTCGCGGCAAAATCCACGCGATAAATCGCACAGTGTGAACAGGGCCTTAAGGATACTGAGGACCATGATTGTTCAGAGATAAATTGGCACAAATCTCATTCTCTGAGTGAAACCTGACATTATACACATTGCCAGCCAGCACCGTGCTGAAATGTTTTAAAGTAAATTTTGGGATAAAATGGGAAGGGATCTGTTTCGCCCGTCCTTTTTAACACTACGTGTCCCTTTAAGCATTGTAACGATTTTGATTCAGGCACAAAAAGTGGAAGTTGCAATTGGAACAGCTCAGCAAAAAAAAAAAAAAAAAAAAAAAAAGGAATTGATTTTCCATGTGTCCTGTATATACACTATATTTATTTATTAATAAAGTATTTTACCAGGAAGGATACATTGAGATTTCTCTCATTTTCAAGTATGTCCTGGGTTCAAGAGCATTGAAATGTGACAGTCGTTACAGAAATACAAAGTAATAAATGCAAGATATTAAAAACACAACACAAATATACAGAAAATAAATATGTAAGTAATATAGTTACTATGTTACGTGTTTACAGGTGCATTCTGTACCGACTCACTTATATACACTTAGCAGTAACACCTAGAACTGGAAATCAAGGGGAGGGGGTGCACACATAAAGCACAGGAGAAATGCTCACAGCATGCAGCTGTAATATATTCTGACATGGGGGGGGGGTACTGCAACATGAAACAATACACAGGAGCAGTGGCACATGTCCTCAAAGCAATGATGCTTTTTTATTGGGGACCCCACCTTAGCATACCCTGAGCCCCCCCATCTCTTGTCCCAAGTCAAGCAGCAGGACCCCCCCCCCCCTCGAAAGTCACATGTCCATGCATTTGGACCTTATCTGCTGCACCAATAGGGAAAGGCCAGCACAGCATTGCATGGGGAGGAGGGACAAAGCCATCCAAACACTGTGCAGCCATATGCTGACATCTGCTCCTGTGCAGGGGTGGCTGAGCGGGATAGGAGTTACACACAAAAGCAGGAATACCACCAGGCGCTGCCAGGACAGGGGGGGGGGGGTTGAGGCAGCTCCATGGTGGCAGTGATTGTACCCTGTGCCAGTTAGCTAGGGCCTGTGCTAGGTCACATCTGGCACCACTGCCCCAGGGATAACCTTACCGCCATACCCAGTTCCCCAGTGCTAGGGTGACTGGCTGGCTGGGAGTGATGGGGAGCAGACACCGGTTGTCACAGCAGGGCTGCTAATACAAGGCTGTGTAGGAGCCGCAGGCGCGGCCAGGTCGTACAAGCTGCGTACAAGACGCGGGGCCCGCTGACACTGGCTGGCTGAGCATGATGGTAGTGCAGAGCACAGGTCTCACCCACTTTTGGCCTTGCTGAGGTGCAGGGAGTGGTCAGACACCGGCACTCGTGTGGCCTCCCCCGGGTAGACCTGTCCTCCCGCGTAGAAGTGACATTCTCCGTCCTGGGGGGAGCGGCCGCCAGACCGGGCCTTCTGCTCGGGATCCTGAGCGCTAACGGCGGAAGCCAGGAGCAAGAGGAGGCAGAGAGCCGAGGGGAAACACCGGGACCGAACCTCCATCATCTGCCGCGGGGGTGACACGTCTGGTGGCGGGTACCGGTGTTACGTCAAATTGCCCCCCTCCCCCTTGCACTTAGCAAAGATCGTAGCTCCGCCCTCTGAGCTCGGAGTCCTGCCCCCCAGTCCCTGTAAACTTGTTTCTGATTAGCTCCTTCCCCCGCTCCACCCCAGAGACCTAATCCCGCCCCCTCAACGCAAAAGCAAATACCGTAGTAGCCACGCCCACCTCTGCTAGCTCCATCATTTCCTTCATTCTTCTGCATGCTGTCTGTGTCTTAACCAGGGCCGGATTAAGGGTATCATGGGCCTGGTGCTGAGGATTTCAGTGGGCCTTTTTATTGATACGAAGACAATAATTGGTCCGCACTGCTTTCTCGTTTAGAGAGTCAGGCGGCACACTGTGTATGTCATACTATGCCAATGTCAGAGCGACTGGGAGACCTTAGTGGTAACTCTGACATGGTGTGCTATGAGGCATAGCACGACTTGCAATGCTCCGGATCACAAGCCTCCTGCTGGATTAGAGCGCGTGGCCCATATATCAGTCACTCACTGCCTGGTGGCAGACTGACAGTACTTGGGGCAGGGCCCCCCCAATGATTGAAATCTGTATGGATATTTGTTTTACGTAATTTAGTTATAACATTAGCTATGGAACATGACATAATATATTATGGGCCCTATTACGCTCTTGGCGTTAAAACGCGGGCGCAAGGGAGGAAAATCTGCGCATGCAGATTTCCCCCTTGCGCCCGCGTTTTAACGCTGGATTACAATGCAGGCGCAAAAAATGCTGCCTGCATTGTTATCGAGCGTAACAATGCTGGATGCTCGCGGCAGCGCTGAGTGCAGCCGCGAGCATCCACTCGCTGGAGTCCATACTTGCTGGAGCCTCGCGAGATCTGTCCGGTCGGCATAGGGATATGCAGGGAGAGACTGGGGGGACTTTTTCCCCCCAGTCTTTCCCTGCTCCCACCGGAAGGAGGAGGCGGTTGGAGCTGTGGGACAGAGGGTGAGTATGTTTTTTTTTTTTTAAGCTGATGTTAACGGATTCTGCAAAAGTGGAATCCGTTAACACCAAGTCCTGGCTCTGGTTAACTTTTCGCTAACCAGAGCCAGGCATTAATCAGCGCTGGGACTTTGTAATCTAACGCTGATTAACACTTTGCGCTCCCCATGTTAAGTATAGTACAAAGTACAGTAACCTCACGCTGAGGAGCTCAAGTTATCAAACGCAAACGGTTACTTAACCTGTTTTGCGTTTGGATTGTAATATGTAAATACTGCAGCAAACGTTAACGCTCACACAAGTGAGGGATGTAATAGCGCCCTATGAGTCTGCTGAAAACAGGATATATAATATGTCTAGGTCTATAATAAAACGTGACATGCACAAAATGGTGAGTGGTGACAAGCTGGAGTGGCAGACTGACTGGTGGCAGTGCCTTCTGGTTCCAGCTCCAGACATCCCAACCTGCAAAAACTCATTTCAGGGAGCCCCCCCTCCTCCTCCCCCCTTTTGATGCTGTTTCCAATGGGTTTCAATAAGCAGAACACAAAAGAAATTATGGGAAAAGGGTTATGTCCAGGAGCTTACAATCTGAGAGCCGAAGAAAATGACGACAGTAAGACAAAGTTGGGGTGGACTTAAAATAGGATTGATGGAGGACTAGGATGGACAAAGAGAACCCTTGTGCAGAACCTCCATTCTCCTGTGGACTGCAACTCCCATGATGCTCAGCCAGGGAGATGGCTACACTGCTGCCAATGAGCTTGCTACTGTATAGTGACTGCCCTGCCCTCTGCCTTTTTAAATAATTCATTCTGTGCCTCCCTCCATGATATGGCACCAGTCCTACCTACATGGGGCATATATTGATCACTGCACAGACCCCCTCCCCCTCACTATCATACCTGCGGGAAAAGCTTGTACAGGCCAGGGTATCCACACTGCAGTTCAGGTTCCCCTGGTCTTGTCTGTCTTCTCCTCACAGCTCCTCTGCATGACCGCACACACACACACACACACATAGCCCAGGGCCCGCCAGCCGGAAGCCAGGCTGTTTACTGCACTTTAAAGGGTCAGCACCTGTCACAGCACAGGCGCCCGTCTGCTTTGATTGAGAGTCTGTGTGCAGGCAGGATGAGATCCCCGGGAGCTGTGACAGTGTGCAGCATCTACCCGAGCAAGCCCTGCACACCATCGGATCCCTGCAGGTCTCTCCAACTTCTTCTCTTCCTTGTGCTGGGCTACCGCTGGTTCCAAGGCAGAGAACACACTGTGCAGGCTGTGCGTATTCATCCGCACGCCTGCGCACTGATAAGCCCCCCCTCTTTATAACTAAATGAACGGGCACGTGCAGGCGGGGCACGTGACATGTCATGTGTTGACCACCTCCGCTTCCGTGCACCAAGGCCTGTCAAATCTCCTGCCACACTCGAGGGCCGGGCCGCATCGCCCGGATCCAGCGGATGCCTCGGCCTCGCACTGTGTGGCAGGCCTATCGGCTGACCAGCAGCTCAGCTTCGGCCAGCGGCTCGTCTTGGCAGCTGTGGGCCTATTTTCAGAACGGGGCCTGGAGCGGCCGCTCCATCCGCCCCTATCTTAATCCGGCCCTGGTCTTAACATTTCCATGCTGTGGGGTCTAATCACTATTTCAGTGTTTTGCTGCATTTCAGCCATTCCATTTCACCGAAAATACAGTGAATTCACTATATAGTGAATGAGCATTGTATTATGCCGAAATTGGAGTCGCCGCAGCAGCTAAAGGACGCTGGGGAAATCCGCCAATTGGCGCTGATAACCGCCGAATTGACCTCTGCCAATTCCGCCGGACTGCATAAAAAATAAAAAAGAAGTCTCCTGATAGGAGTAAAAATGTGTCCAAATAATAAAAAAAACTCCTGTCAAAAAAGAATAAAAATGTCTGTTACAAAATAAAGTCTTTCAAAAAATAAGAAAAACAAAAATGTCATCTAAAAATAAAAAGTGTTTTTGTCTTACAACGAAAAGAATAAAGTCTTTAAAAAAAATAGGTGTCATTGTAAAAAAAAAAAGTACTATTTGATTTGCCTGTTTAAGGCTGGCCGTCCACTGGATCCATATTTGTGCGATGGTGCGATCATCCAATATCGCGTCTCGTCGTCTGACCGATCCTACAACATGCAGGTACAACCATCGTCCATTGCATCCGACGTCAGACTTCCAGCGACGGTGAAAGATGCCATCAGATGTGCGATGCCTTCCATTTGAGGGGGAAAAATCGCAGACATCTGACAGATCTCTGGAGAGAAGATGGATGTGGACAAGCTGATGAGGGGAGTGATTTGGATTGATTTTGATCTGGAAAGGTCAAAGGAAGTGGCAGATGGAGGCTGCAGGTTATTTTAACATGTTCTGCTGTTACCGGAACCCACCTGGCTCACTCGGGACAGAGCCGGGCCAGCACGGTCAAGGATTGACTGGACATGAGTCTCTTCAGGAAAGGCAAACTTTATTGTGACGTCACAGATGCTCACACAGGATTCAATCGCAAAGAGTGAGCCCCGATTTCACAGTGACATGAGGTTTTATACCCCGAATACATAATTAAGTACATCCCAATTAGCCCACATCCCGGTGACACTATCCCACCCCACGTGGGTCCGTACCTCCCTTAATCGAATACAAAGACATTTCATACATTGGTCATAAATTGGCAAGCTTCATGTTAGTTTGACAGAAAATGATTTGCTACGGCTTTGGATCCTGCCTGTGCCCACCTCCCTCATGCTTGTTTATTGTTTATTTTAGATAAGGCCTGGTCTGGTCTTCACACTCCTCTTTGTCCCAGCTGCAAGTTTCTATGACCTTGATATATCTCTTCTTCATCCTGTCACCTTGTGCCAGCTACAGCCCGGATCTTCTCTAATTTAATTGCTTTTCTGCTAGTCTAACACATTCCTAAGATTCTATGTAAACCTCCTTCTAATTTCAACTAATATCTACCTAGTTATATTCAAGTGAACCAATATTCTGACCAAGATGGCCGCCTGGCTCAAGTCTCAGGTTCTCCTCCTGAGACTTGTAGCCACTACACTCCACTAGTGTTATCCTTGAACTCCTCGTACTTTAGGGGACCTATTTTTGTTGGGAACATGTTTTGTGTGATTATCAATGGTATCCTTTGTGTTTGTGTAGGTGTCAGTGCTCTCTTGCATAGTGGCCATAGACATAGCCCTATGCGGTACAGTAGTGTCCCTACTACCAGGATCACCACCACCATTAGAATCATGGATCCAATCTGTGAGATAAATCTCAGAATAGATCCAAACCAATCTCCGAATGCCCCGAACCCACGGAGTGGATTCCAGCCTTCAGCCTTCAGCAGCTGTGTTCTGCAACTGTGCTACTTTCTCTTGGTGATCCTGGATTACCTGGAAATAGTCAGGGACCTCATGTGTGGTGTTCTTGATTAGGGATGAGCCGAACACTCCGAGTTCGGTTCGAGCACGAACCCGAACTTCCCATTTGTTCGGGACCGAACCCGAACCCGAACCCCAACCCCCATGCAAATCAATGGGGCTGAAAATTCGTTTTTTTGGAGTGCCCTCCAAGAGGGCATATATGCTACATATTTGCCATAAAAGGTGTATGGGGGTCCGGGTAGTGCCCTGCGGGACAGGAAACAAGGACAAAAAGTTTAAAAAAAAAACGTTTTTAAACGGACAGTGAGTTTTCCATGAAATAAGGGTTAAAAATAAAAATGAAAAATTCCTTCAAAGATCGTGCCTAGGAGGTCCCCATAACCTGCCCGTGAAGTGGCGGATTTGTAGGATGTATAGAAATATGTAAAAACCAAAAAAAGACATTTCAAATGACGGTAAATGCTTTTCCTTTAATCTATCCATAAACAACTGCTTGGAGCGGCAGTCTGTATGAAAAGAGGAGACATTTTCGGACACGCAGAAAAAGTTTACTGATTTTTTGGCAGGAGAATGGAAACTTCTAGACCAAAAAGCCGATTTGGAAAGTGAGATAAATGGGAGAATTTTTCTTGTTCGGCTATTTTGACCTAGAATTTTCCATTCTCCAGTCATTCTCCTGAGTTTCACCTTTCTCTGAATAACCCTGTCAGGGTTATTCAGAGAGCGGTGAAGAGCAGGAGAATGACTGGAGAATGGAAAATTCTAGGTCAAAATAGCCAAACCAGAAAAATTCTCCCATTTAGGCTAGGGTCAGACTAGCGAATTTTTTTTTTTTTTTAATTCTTTATTTAAAGCGTCATGTATCCAATAGCATATGAAATACAGCAAGAATATGTACATAATAACAGCTGGGTACAATAACGCTAATTTTCATTATACAGAAAGTAAGAAACTCACGAAGTATGGGGAGAACCCCACGCCGTGAAAAAAAACCACACAGAAAAAACAAAAAACAAGTCAAAAACAAAAAGTAACACAAAGAGGAAAAAGAAAAAGGGGGGAACCTTCCAAACAGTTGTAGAGGATGTGTCGCCTGGCGGGACTTCCGGGGCATCGAAACATGTAGGGGCTGGGCAAAACGGCTGGAGTATAAGTGAGATTAATGTCAGATTTAATTAATTTATAATCTAATTACCATTAGGGGCTGAGGAATACTCCTCCCAAAGGGACCATGTCTTAGAAAAGGAACTCATAGTGTCCCTGACCTTAGCCGTTAACTCGTCCATAAGACAGGCGTCGACAATCTTCGCTGTCACCACAGACCAGGAAGGGAGAATACTCTGGCGCCACGATGCCGCCAAGGCCCGTCGAACGGCAAGGGCCAGTCTATTAAATAAGAGTTGCTCAGGACGAGATAGGACTGACAAGGGACGAGAAAGAAGAAAGCCCAGGGATCCATAGGCAGTTGTCGGTGGAATATTTTCTGGAATTCAGTGTGAACTAGAGACCAAAAGCGGCGTACTACCGGGCAGTCCCACCACATGTGAATATAAGTGCCCTTTTCCCCACAGTCCCGCCAACAGAAATCACTGGATGTGACACCCATGCGATAAAGGGAAACCGGGGTAACGTACCAACGGAGTAGTGTTTTGTAAGATTGTTCCTGGTGTGTGACACATATGGAGGACCTGGACGTTTGTTCCCATATATCCTCCCACTCATCACCCGGCAAAGGATCGCACAAATTGACCTCCCACTTATCACAGTATGTGAGGGGGCCCCATTGACCTGGACTGGAGCTAAGGAGTAGGTATAACCGGGATATAAGCCCTTTCAGTGGGCCATCAGCCATACAAACGTGCTCTAAAGTGGAGAGAGGGGCCGTTGAGATCCTCTCTAACATCTGGGTCGTAGCAAAATGACGAATCTGTAAGAATCGGAAAAAAGAGGAGGGAGATAGATCACCACGCTCCTGGAGCTCTGAAAAAGTAATAAGTCGTCCATTACGGTAAAGATCACGGTACCTCAGAAGCCCCACTCCCGCCAGACCCCTAAAATCTGAGGCCCTCAGGCCCGGTGGAAATTCTCTGTTACGAAGTAAGGGGGTGAGGGGAGAGGGAGCCCCCATCAGCTCAAATTTCGTCCTAGCTAGGTCAAATAGCCGAAGAGATGTCAAAATCGAAGGGCATGTCGTGCGTAAAATGGGTCTAGAGGCTCTGGGAAGCCATATGTAGAGGTCAGGGCGGTCAGGGAACATAAAAGCATTTTCTAATGCAACCCACCTTCTAGTAGAAGCGGAGGAGTGCCAGGCCACCACCTGAGTCAACTGAGCTGCGCAATAATAAAGGTATAGGTTAGGGAGCCCCAGCCCTCCACGGGTCCTAGGGCGATACAGAATGCGGCGCGCAACCCTATGTCTCTTATTTTGCCAAATAAAGGAGTCGATCGCCTGTTGTAGCCCGGCTAGGTCCCGCCGAGTCAGTAGTAAGGGTAGAGTCTGGAACAGAAATAAAATACGTGGGAGTATGTTCATCTTTACACTATGAATGCGTCCTATCCACGATATGGGTTTATCACACCAATGCTCCAGATCACACTTGATCTGACGAACCATGGCCGTAAAGTTCTTGCTATAAAGGGCTGTTGGATTTGCCGTCAGTAGAATACCCAAGTATGACAATTCAGAGGGAGCAAGACGGAACCCAAACCCTGATTCAATCGAGGCGGTATCTGTGTGTGGCATGTAGAGGGGCATCGCACAGGATTTAGTGTAGTTTATGCGAAACCCTGCGATTTCACCAAAGTCGGATAGTACCGGTCTGAGATGGGAGAGAGAGGAGATGGGATCCGTTAAAGTGAGAAGGATGTCGTCGGCGTAAGCAGAGACAGTGAAAGATTCTCCTCCGACCTGAACCCCCCTGATCTCAGGATGATCTCGTATCGCAGCCAATAGGGGCTCAAGAGAGAGGAGAAAAAGAAGGGGGGAAAGGGGACAGCCCTGGCGAGTGCCATTACAGATGGGGAATCGAATGGGGCTACTGCCCGGGACACGAACCTGCGCAGACATTCCCGAGTAAAGAGCCCTCACCATATTAATATAAAAATCCGGGAGGCCTAGACGAGAGAGGGTAGCGAAGAGGAACGGCCACTCCACCCTGTCAAAAGCCTTCTCCGCGTCTAACGACAGGATCAGAGAAGGCGTTGCCCGAGAGGATAGCCACCAGATCAGGTCGGCATTATGTCTGGTGTTGTCGAAGAGTTGACGATTAGGGACGAAACCGACCTGGTCCGGGTGAACCAGATCTTGGAGGAGCGGACTAAGACGGTTCGCTAGGACCTTAGCAAAAATCTTGGCATCAAAATTGATAAGGGAGATAGGGCGGTAGCTCTCAACCGCTGCTGGGTCCCTACCCTCCTTAGGTATAAGGGCAATGTTAGCCACAAGCAAATCAGGGTGAAGAGACCCCCCCTCCACGCAGTCGTTAAAAACCGCCGTCAAAAAAGGGACGAGCTCCGGACGTAATACTTTATAGTAACCCCCTGAAAACCCATCCGGGCCTGGGGCCTTCGTACCTCCCAGGGCAGAAATGGCGCAATTAACCTCTTCTTCTAAGATAGTAGCACTAAGGTTCGTTATATGTGAGTCTTCTAAATGTGGCAAAGAAAGGGAATCTAAAAAGGAGGAGATGGCGTCTAAATGGGATTTGTCAGCGAGGTTATGATGGGGAGAGTGGTTGTATAGGTCTGAATAATATGCTGTGAAAGCTGCGCAGATCTCCTGTGGGGAATTGACCAATACCTCATCTACTGTTTTAACTGCTGAGATAGAGGAGAATTTACTCCGGGGTTTGAGAGAGTGGGCCAGTAGAGTATCTAGTTTATTGGCCTTCTCGAAAAACATTCGGCGGGACCAGAGTAATTGTTTGGCTACATCATCAAGTAACAACCTTTTCAGAGAAGAGCGAGTGCGTAATAGGTCAGAGAGGAGTTCAGGGGAGGGGGAGGACTTATGGCTCATCTCCAGACGACGGAGAGACTGTTGTAAGGTTACAAGAGAAAGTAATTTGGTGCGTTTTCTATGAGTGGCAATCTTAATGAGGTGACCCCTCATAACCGCTTTATGAGCAGCCCATATCGTGGATAGAGACGTCTCACCTGGCGGGTTGTCTTGAAAATATTGTATCGATAAAGTACGTAGTTGACTCACTACTTCTGGATCTCGCAGGAGAGACGAGTTCAACCTCCAAGACCAAGAGGCCGCCAGCTTCGGGGTATGGAGGTAAAGTGCTATGTCGGCGTGGTCAGACCACGAGATGGAGTTAATCTCCGCTCGGATTACATTGGACATAGCCAGACCATTAACCAGAAACATATCTATGCGCGAGTAAGTCCCATGGGGAGCAGAGTAAAAGGAATAATCCTTTACACTTGGATATAACACCCGCCATACATCAATAAGCCCTACTTGGCGTAAAAAGCGGGCAAATAATTTATCTTGTCTACCCAAGGTTGGTGTAATTGTGGAAGCTTGACGACCGCCTCGATCCACTGCCGGGCACGCCACTGCATTCATATCACCTCCTAATATCACCGCCCCTTGAGGAAGGGCTGAAACCATGTTGCATATGGAATCCCAGAAGTCAACAGAGGGGGTAGTAGGAGCATAGACATTCAAAAAATGGTAGGTCATAGAGTATAGAGTACCCGTAAGCAATACATATCGACCCTCGGTATCAATCTTTTGCGATATAAGTTGAAATGGACATGTTTTCCGAATCCATATGGCAACTCCGTTGCGCTTACTCAAGGCACCAGATACATACGCCCGTGTATAGACGTGATCAGTTAACTTAATTTTAACAGATTTAGTCAGGTGAGTTTCCTGAAGAAAGGCGATATCAATTTTGTCAGATTTCAGAGTGCGGAAGAGTAATCTACGCTTTGTAGGGGAATTGAGGCCCTTAACATTAAGAGAGGTCAGTTTCAGTGCCATGAGAAGCGCAACAGATCACCTCGTACCATGAGCAGCAGGCCCGACACCCAATCACCGACCCCTCCAGCAATACAATCCCCCGAGCGATGAACCTCCAATGCCCCACCACCCCCACCCAGCAACAAGAACCGAATACTTTGATGGAAGGAGAAGGTGAAAAAAAAGGGGGGAAAAAAAACAATAAAAACAAAATGTACATAACCAACGGAAAGTAAAAAAAAGGGAAAACAGAGTCCAAAAAGCCCGGACTTACCCACTGCCGGGACCTGTGGGGGAAAAAGGGAACAAACCCTCCAGGCCATGGAGATCAAAGATGGCCTAGTCAAGAGCCCCCACCCACAAGAAGAAACATTTTGGCCCCCGGGAAGACCTGATCGATGGACTGTAGAAATAGAGATGATCACTGTGTTTCAGTAGCGTGAAACAAGGAGAGAAACGTTCCAGCCGGAGTAGCTTTCGTGGAACTAAAAATTCCGGAGGAGAAGAAGAACCAGAGGCAGTCCAGTAACAAACTACCGAAGAGGCCACAGAGAGAAAAACCAAGGAGCCTATGTCTTGGTGGTAGTAAACGAACCATGTAGAATCGGGAATCTTTGTTCAACGGTGAGGATGGTTTACTGTACTCCATTCCCTGGAGAGACGCGGGAGCGGTGGCGTAGGACCCTCCGGAGATGCGAAGTCCTCTGGGGGTTGGATATCCAAGGCCCGAAAGAACTTCATGGGATCCGAATGCGGAAGCAGAACATATGTTCTTTTGTTGCGAAATGCCAGGATCTTAAAAGGATGGCCCCATGCAAACGCGACATTGTGCGAACGAAGTAGATCCGCTACAGGCTTCCATGAGCGGCGTCGACGAAGTGTGTCTGGAGAAATATCCTGAAAAAGCTGTAGGGGAGATCCGTCGTATAATATCGATTTAGTACGGTTTTTTTTGAGGATAAGTTCTTTTGTGGAGAAGTGTAGGAAGTGGACAATAATGTCTCGAGGGCGTTCGTCGGTAGCGCTGCGGGCGCGAAGAGCTCTGTGGGCACGGTCGAGTTCCCAAGCGTGGTCTGGGAGCTCTGGAGCCAACGGTCTGAGCATGGCGACGATAAAGTCTCCCAAGGGGTCATCCTCTGCCCGTTCAGGCAAACCCCGGATCCTTAAGTTATTCCTTCTGGACCTGTTGGTCAAATCTTCCAATTGGGTCTCTAAGTAATCCACCTTATGGGACATAGCGTTAGAGTGGTCAATAAGGGAATTATAGGCCCCCGAAAGTTCATCAGTACGACCCTCCAAATCTGAGGTGTGCTGTCCCAAGGCCAGGATGTCAGCCTGTAAGGCCTTTGTATTACGGTCCATCTCCCCCGCCAAAAAAGTTCTCATTTCGGCCATCTGACTCATAATAGTAACCGCATCTGCCCGGTTTACCCCTGCATCCGATTCACCTCCATCCTCATCTCCTGATCCGCCGGCGGAGGTAGGCCGCGATTTCGGGCGGCCGCCATCTTGGGAAGCTGTGGTCCGGCGCGGGGTAAACAACGGCGCGACGGCCGCATCTCTAGTTTTTGCCGATTTGGAGGGTCCAGGCATGGTGTGGATCCCTTGCAGCGTCCTGTGGTGAGTATTAAAATCCCGGGGGGAGAAGATATTTGCAGGTTACAGCGCGGGTGCAGCGGAGCTCAGACGCTAGGCGGCCATCTTAGCTGACGTCCAAACCACGCCGACTAGCGAATTTTTAACGTGCGTTTAGGCGCACTTAATCACGGCCGCACTAGCAGCAAATGACGGGCAATGAAGGCCAATATACGAAGTACGGTCGCACGAAAGTCCGGCTGCGTAACGCAAGTGGAAAATGAACGCATTTTTTCGAGAATGCAGAACCGCTAGTACGGACGTCCAGAGTGCGCTGCGTCCACTAGCGGCGTGTGTGCGTGATTTGGAGACGACAGACCCTGCTCATGTCCGGCCAACATAACGTCCAGACACCAAAGTTTCCTGGTTTGGATCCATAAAAAATCACGCACAAAAATGAAAATCGTATGACCGTTTTCGCGCAATCCGTGAAAAAATACAGCAATGCGTTCGAACGCACTTTTTGACGGTCGCTGCGAAAAATGCGTTAGTCTGACCCTAGCCTTATCTCACTTTCCAAATCGGCTATTTGGTCCAGATTGTTCTCTTTTCCTGCCATTCTCCTGGTTTTCACCTTTCTCTGAACAACCCTGAGAGAGAGGTGAAAGCCAGGAGAACTGTCAAGAGAAGAGAACAATCTAGACCAAATAGCCGATTTGGAAAGTGAGATAAATGGGAGAATTTTTTCTGGTTTGGCTATTTTGACCTAGAATTTTCACTTCTTCAGTTATTCTCCTGCTTTTCACCGCTCTCTGAATAACCCTGTGAATGTTTAATCCCGAGGTGAAAAATAACATTGCTTTAGATTTTTTTCAAACACCAGTTAAATGCAGCATATTAGGATGTTTTAGGGAAATTAATTCTCAAATCTCAATCAGAAGCAGACACCACCCCACCCTCAGTATATTGTACAATGTATCAAATTGATTACCAGACTAAAAACACCTGGTGTTATGCCCGTTTGTGAACAGAGGTCATTTAGAGTTGATAATCTTTCCACGTACACATTAGTTTTTAATTCAATATCTAATAAACCGTTGCTTATAATATTCTGCAGTAAAGAGTCTCTTTATTTCTAGATTTTTTAGTATTTTTTTAAGCATTTTCTATACTTTTTTCAAAATTTCTTTTTTTTGCGAACCCAAACCGAACACGCCCAAAAAGTTCGAAATTCACGAACTTTCGAACTGCCAAAGTTCGGGTCGAACTCCGAACCGTCCGAACCCGAACATCTCATCCCTATTCTTGATGAATGTGCAACATTCATAATGCATTGTCATCTCACACAGTCCATTCAGAGCTGCACTGATCTGTTCCAGTGCCATATCATGTATCATTTGTACCTTTCGTATCTCTCGTACTTCCAGATTCAGCAACTGAATATCCATACTAGTCTTATTCAAAATTTCGTCCATCAGACTGGCATAACTGTTCATTCTGGCCATCAACTCTCTTCCCCATCCAGTCCATGCTGGAAACCATGCCCACACCCGATCCGCTTTCTTAAACAACTCTCTCTTCTGTTTCTCAAACACCAGTGGGTACCTAGGGTGTAGTGCAGTGTCTGTATCAGTGTCATCTCCCCTTACTCTCTGAATTGGAATCAGTTTAGCCAGATAACACATTCCCGTTATTGTAGGTGGTACCCATGTGTAACACATCCTTTCACAACACACCTGGTACCCCCCTTTCAATATAAATGGTGATAAATGTAGTGTTCCTTTTGATATTTATAGCATCAGTTGTCTCAATCGTCTCATCATGTCCAATGCACTCTGCCTGCCATTGGTCACATTCGCAACTACCAATTCTTGGTCTCTAGTGAGCTTTCTACATCGTATATATAGAAAATTAGCCTGCTCCTTCGTGTTAAATCTGTAAATATATGACGTCCAATTGAATCTACTTGAATTACACAACCCCCCCTCGTTACTTGTTTCTTTATCTGGTCCTAATTGAAAGCACCATTCTGGTGGGTATACTGGTCCTATTATTGGATACCCGGGAGTGAATGCCTCTGGCTTTTCTCGTGGTTCATCAAAAGCATGTATTGTGACATTTCCCGATGCAAACATACTTAAATTCATTGGGACAGAGGCAAATGGTATATGAATTGTCTCTGGGTGCAGTCTACTACACACCCAGCACGCGGTCTGCCCAGACTTTTTGGCATAGTCATATTTAAATTGCACAAGTAAATGTCCTCTCGGCATAATCTCGGATATCGCCTCTCGCTTTTGTCTCCACATGGTACGGTTCTCCATCACTGGGTGTGTACCATTCTATATATAGGAGATATCCACTTTCTCGGTGGTGTTTGGGCACCTGGGGCATGCTCCATGTGATAGTCCATAGATCAAATTTGCAAGGTACAATATCAGTACCACAAATGCCCCAAATGTCAAAACCCCTTGGGCAATTCTTTTCAAAGTCACATAAACCCAATCCCTCCCCACCGGTATTTCAAAAGTAAAAGTCATCTCTGGATGATCAAGGGTCGGGGCAGGGCCCCTAAAAATGGCCCTTGGGGTATCCCCCAGGGGATCCCTTAACTCCTCCGTTGGTGGGTGGTCAGGCATTATTGTGTCCGTCAAAACACCCACTTGTTGAGTCTTTTTAGGTGCTCACAACTGTGGTCTTTGTCAGCTTTAGCCTCAATGGATTAGTCTCGTTGGTGACGACCTTCCACTCTGGTTCAGGATTGGCTGCAGCTACCTTCAGTCTGGAGTGATGTATCCACGGGACCACCTCGGCAACCTTCACTGCTGTAGGGGTTGATAACAGGACAAGGTAAGGACCTCTCCACTTTGGGCCTAGTGGGTCATTTTTCCACTCCTTCACCCAAACCGAGTCACCTGGACAATACTTATGCAGTGGGGGATATAAAAAGTGTGGTATATTATCTCCCACCCAAGTATTAGCTTGGTCTAATTTGAGTTTGGGAAGCCTTCAAAGTGAAGTCTTCAAAGTGAGCACTTAGAGCAGATCTTCTGGTGAGTGATTTTGATTTTTGTTTCAAACAGATATTTTCTATTCATCTTAAGGTTTTAAGTTAGGTCTGGTGTGTAAATTAGGTTAGGCTGGTGACTCATTCCTCTTACTGATTAGCATACAATTGGAATCAATTGCGTGCTATTTGCTAAAGTGGTTAAACTTGTCCACTCCTTGCTGGGGGAGGTGTTCTTAGGTGACTATATAAAGCTTGTGGAATATTATCTTGGTCTAATTTGAGCTTGGGAAGCCTTCAAAGTGAAGTCTTCAAAGTGAGCACTTAGAGGAGGTCTTCTGGTGAGTGATTTTGATTTCAAACAGATCTTTTCTATTCATCTTAAGGTTTTAAGTTAGGTCTGGTGTGTAAATTAGGTTAGGCTGGTGACTCATTCCTCTTACTGATTAGCATACAATTGGAATCAATTGCGTGCTATTTGCTAAAGTGGTTAAACTTGTCCACTCCTTGCTGGGGGAGGTGTTCTTAGGTGACTATATAAAGCTTGTGGAATATTAGCTTGGTCTAATTTGAGCTTGGGAAGCCTTCAAAGTGAAGTCTTCAAAGTGAGCACTTAGAGATCTTCTGGAGATACTCTGGAGGTAGTCTGAGGTTAGACAGGAGGTACAAAACCTACAAAAAGGTAAGATTTGTTGGTTTAAATCTATTCTTTAATAATGGCAGGCTTGGTCCAGTGTAAGAGCTGTCATGCATTTGTTTTTAGATCCAATTTTTTGAGGTTTGGAGTGTGCCTGATATGTAGGCAGCTCTCTTTATTGCAGCAAGAAAATTGCCTGTTTGAAGTCTGAGATTTGTAAATTATCTATTACACAAACTCAGGCTATGGCTATGACTGTTACAAAGCCACTGCCACAGAGGCCTCCTAGGAGTGGCAGATGGACTACTGTAGGATCTGGTAGACTTAGAGTTGTGGATAGAAGGCATGTCCCACAGTCTGTGGCTCTTCTTAATTCTTTTGAGGCACTTTCAGAGTGTAGTGGTGAGACGGAAGTAGGCTCAGACACCATAGTTGAGGAACCACCATCCCCTATGCCTAAGGTATGCAGGACTGCAACCAAGAACAATAAGGAAAAGGTGGGACATGATAGAAGGCAATTGTTGCTGGGTGATTCTATCATAAGAGGTGTTGAGCTGGAGAGTAGTGGTTTGGTGAGATGTCTTCCTGGGGCTACTGCTCGTAGAGACAAGAGACGTATTCTCAATATTGTCAAACAAGCAAAGCAGCAAGGGGAAGTGGATGTTCTAGTCCATCTAGGGACAAATGACTTGGCTAGCAATGTGGTTTCTGAGATTAAGGAAGATTTGTGTGTTCTTGGAGGTGAAATACAGCAGATTGCATCCACTGTGTCATTCTCTGAAGTTTTTCCTGTGCATAACATTCAGGATAGGCAGATGCGCAATAGGGAATTTAATTTGTGGCTTCAGGAATGGTGTCGAGAGCAAGGATTTGGCTTTGTGTCCCATGATAGCTCTAATTGGAGCAGAAAGGAACTGTATAAAAAAGATGGTTTGCATCTTACTCATAGGGGAACATATGTTCTCAGTGAGAAGTTCAAAGGTTTCGCAAAGAAATATTTAAACTAGGAGGGGGGACAAAAGGGTAAAAAACAATCTGCCTGATTGTCCCCCAAAACTAAATCGGAGGGTGCAAGCAACATGCGGGGAAAAAAATGACAAGCTCAGAGTCGTGTCTATAAATGCTCGCAGTTTAGTCAATAAAATCAATGAACTGGAGGCAATGATGGCAGCTGAAAAAGTAGATTTAGTGGCGGTTACTGAGACATGGTTCAGTGAGAAAAATAACTGGGACATAACAATACCGGGGTACTCTTTATATAGAAAAGATAGAGAAGGTAGGAAAGGAGGAGGAGTGGCCCTGTATGTTAAAAACAACATAAAAACGAACCAAATAAAAGTGAGCGAGGTGAACATAGAGTCAGTTTGGGTTACGCTAACATTTGGCAATCATAGAGTAGCTTGTGTAGGTGTGATCTATAGACCCCCTGGACAAGTAGAAGAGCTAGATAATCTGCTGCTTGAGGAAATAGCCAAAATGGCAATGAAGGGGGAAGTTATTATCATGGGGGACTTTAATCTTCCTGATGTGAACTGGAAAACCAAAACAGCTGGGTGCACCAGGAGTACAAATATTCTAAACTCCCTACTGGGATTATCTCTAACACAAGTAGTTGAGGAGCCGACCCGTAAAGAGGCCATATTGGATTTAATACTCACAAATGGAGGTTTGGTATCGGACGTTGTTGTAGGTGAAAATTTGGGATCTAGTGATCACCAGTCAGTATGGTTTAATATAAGAACAGGGATGGAGCCGCACCACACAAAAACAAAAGTTTTAGACTTTAAAAAAACAGATTTTTCTAAAATGAGACTTTGTGTGAAGGAGTCATTATCAGACTGGAGGAGTTTAAAGGGAGTCCAGGAGAAATGGGATTATTTAAAGGAAGCATTATTGAAGGCCACAGGCAATTGCATTCGACTTGTTAGCAAAAACAAAAAAGGGAAGAAACCACTGTGGTACTCTGCAGAAGTGGCCAAAATAGTGAAGAACAAAAAGACAGCATTCAATAATTATAAAACAACTCAGAGTGAAGAAGATAGGCAAACCTATAAGATTAGGCAGAAAGAGGCAAAGCAATTTATAAGAGCTTCCAAAGCACACGCAGAAGAGAAAATAGCTCAGTCAGTAAAAAAGGGGGACAAAACATTTTTTAGATACATAAACGAGAAAAGAAAAGTAAAACAAGGATTAGTTAGATTAAAAACAAAGGAAGGAAGGTATGTAGAAGAGGATAAAAGTCTCGCTGACTGCCTCAATGAATATTTTTGTTCAGTCTTTGCAGAAGAAAAGGAAGGAAAGGGACCTCAGTTAGGAGGAAACACTAACGAGACAATTACATATCAGTTTACAGAGGAGGAGGTTCTACAGCAGCTGTCTAAAGTAAAGACAAATAAGTCAATGGGGCCTGATGGGATCCACCCTAAATTATTAAAAGAGCTCAGTGATGTAATAGCAAAACCGTTAACAGATTTATTTAACCAATCCTTGCTAACGGGAGTCGTCCCAGAAGACTGGAAATTAGCAAATGTTGTGCCCATTCACAAGAAGGGTAGTAGGGAGGAATCTGGGAACTATAGGCCAGTTAGTCTTACGTCAGTAGTGGGGAAATTAATGGAAACCATGTTAAAGGAAAGGATTGTTGACCATCTAAAAACACATAGATTACAGGATCAGAAACAACATGGGTTTACCTCAGGGAGATCATGCCAAACTAATCTTATTGATTTTTTTGATTGGGTAACAAAAATAATAGACACAGGTGGTGCAGTAGACATTGCTTATTTAGATTTCAGTAAGGCTTTTGATACTGTTCCGCATAGAAGGCTTATCAATAAATTGCAATCTTTGAGCTTGGATTCCAATATTGTTGAATGGATTAGGCAGTGGCTGAGTGACAGGCAACAGAGGGTTGTGGTAAATGGAGTTTATTCGGCGCAAGGTCTTGTTACCAGTGGGGTACCTCAGGGGTCAGTACTTGGACCCATTCTATTTAATATTGTTATTAGTGATATTGCAGAAGGTATTAATGGAAAAGTATGTCTTTTTGCTGATGACACAAAGATTTGCAACAGGGTTGACGTTCCTGGAGGGATCAGCCAAATGACAAATGATTTAGGTAAACTAAAAAAATGGTCGGAGCTGTGGCAATTGAGTTTTAACGTGGATAAGTGCAAGATAATGCACCTGGGACGTAAAAACCCAAGGGCTGAATATAGAATATTTGATACAGTCCTAACCTCAACATCTGAGGAAAGGGATTTAGGGGTTATTATTTCAGAGGATCTAAGGGTAAGTAGACAATGTAATAGAGCAGCAGGAAATGCTAGCAGAATGCTTGGTTGTGTAGGGAGAGGTATTAGCAGTAGGAAAAGGGAAGTGCTCATGCCACTGTACAGAGCACTGGCGAGACCTCACTTGGAGTACTGTGTGCAGTACTGGAGACCGTATCTCCAGAAGGATATAGACATCTTAGAGAGAGTTCAGAGAAGGGCTACTAAAATGGTGTACGGCTTGAAGGAGAAAAGTTACCAGGAAAGGCTTAATGATCTTAACATGTACAGCTTGGAAAAAAGACGAGACAGAGGAGATATGATAGAAACATTTAAATACATAAAGGGAATCCACAAGGTAGAGGAAGGGAGTATATTTAAAAGGAAACAAAGTAGCAAAACAAGAGGACATAGTCTTAGATTAGAGGGGCAAAGGTTTAAAAGTAACATCAGAAAGCATTATTTTACTGAGAGGGTGGTGGATACATGGAACAGTCTTCCAGTTGAAGTGGTAGAGGCCAAAACAGTAATTGAATTTAAGCAGGCATGGGATAGGCATAAGGCTATCCTAAACAAAAGATAAATCCAGGTAAAGTATCCATGTAATTGGGCAGACTAGATGGGCCGAAAGGTTCTTATCTGCCGACATTTTTCTATGTTTCTATGTTTCTATTCAACTTTTGCATTGATTTACCCAACAATACAACCTGTTCATTTAGTTTAGTTTCACCCAATGCCCGAAGGTCCCCCCTTAGTCCATTAATTAGAGGGGTAGGCTGTCCAAACATGAGTTCGTACGGACTTAGCTTCAATTGGGGGGTTGGCCTGAACCTAATGTGCAATAAGACTATTGGCAGCACATCCAACCAGCCTAGTGACGTCTCTTGGCACAGTTTGGACATCAAAGTTTTTAGTGTACGGTTCATTCTTTCGACTTTTCCCGAGCTTTGGGGCCTGTAAGCTGTATGTAGCTTCCAGGTGATGCCCAACAGACGAGCAAGCTACTGTAAACAGTTCTGTATAAAGGCTGGGCCATTGTCTGACCCTATTTCAAGAGGAAGTCCATAGCGTGGTATTATTTCTTTCATTAGACTTCTCACCACGTCCGTTGTCTTCTCTGTCCTTGTCGGGAAAGCTTCCACCCATCCTGTGAGGGTACACACCATTACCAGTAGATATTTGTATCCTTTGCAGGGTTAATGGCACAAGCAAGCTAAAACCTTGTTTGTGAGACCTGAGCGGGCACCCACCGTAGAGCAGGCCATTGTGCTGTTGCTCGTTCTCAGGACCCTCACAAACACCCCCCCTTGCTTCTCACTATAATTGTAAAGGGTCATCCAGACGTGGACCCCTTGCTTGATGTGCCTAGAGGGGTGTCAGCTATACCCTCCTGACGAGGCCCAAGGAAGCCGAAACGATCGTCGGGGGTTGCTGCACCTCTCGTGCAGGGATGACGTCCTTGGCAGTCAGCACTGGCCACCCTTTCTGGGTGAGAGCAGGCTGATTTGCATATGGAAAATTCATCCCTGTAATGGCACAAGCAAGCTAAAACCTTGTTTGTGAGACCTGAGCGGGCACCCACCGTAGAGCAGGCCATTGTGTTGTTGCTCGTTCTCAGGACCCTCACAAACACCCCCCTTGCTTCCTTTGCAGGGTGGCAGCACTGTGAAATCTATCTGCATTGATGCCATTGGGGACAGTCCGATTGGTTGCTTGCCTGGAGGCTGAGATGGGCCTGTTCTTGGATTATTCTTGGCACATGTCACGCACTGCTGGGCTATTGCTTTGCAGATTACTGACATTCCTGGCACATAGAAATGTGGCTCCAACTGCTGTTCCATCATTTCCCGTCCTCCATGGGTACTTGCATGAAGTGTTCTCACGATCTCAGGTGCCAATGTTGCTGGCAGGACTATTTGTCCACTCTCCAACTGGAACCATCCGTCTTCTCCATATCCACCTTGTTCTTCTGATAACCACTTTTAACATCATAACATCATACGTGTTTCTTGGGGGTGAAGAGGAGAAGAGTAAAAATTTCGGCCTTGGAACTGTGTTGGAAAAAGCCACTGTATATAATCATGTTTTTCTTCCAGTAGCTCGTAATTGTTGTACCACTTGTGCAGAATGGTTTCAATAAATTCACCTTTTGGTTCAAATTTTCTCCAATTCATATAGAATTCGTAATTCGGCATGGGGAGTTGATCTTCTTGCTTGCAGAGCAGTACTTTGGATACTTGATCAGAAGGGTTCAGAGGTTTAGCAGCAGCCTTTGCGGCTTGGTCAGCGCGCCTGTTGCCTTTGGGAATTTCATCATGACCCTTTTGGTGGCCACGACAGTGCATAATACTGACGGCACTTGGTTTCCACACAGCTTCTAGAAGGGCTGCTATCTCAGCTGCATACTTTATCTGTTGTCCTGATGACGTGAGCAGTCCTCTTTCTTTGTATAGTGCACCATGTGCATGGACAGTCATAAAGGCATACTTGGAGTGGTGTAGATATTTACTCTTTTGCCTTCAGAGATTTCCAGGGCCTTGGTCAGCGCTATTATTTCAGCCAGTTGTGCTGACGTGTGTCCTGGCAAGGGGTTTGCTTCAATGATTCCTTCTGCTGAGACAACTGCATAGCAGGAGACTTTTTTCCCATTATCCATGTAGCTGCTACCATTGGTGAATAGCTGTAGATCGTATTTGTCTAGGGGTACGTCTTTCAGATCTGGTCTACTACTGAATACTTCTTCCATGACTTGGAGGCATTCATGATTCAGATCCTCTGTACAGTCAGGCAGTAGTGTAGCTGGGTTTAAGGTAGCAATGAGGTCCAGATGAACCCGTGGATTCTCACACATCATAGCTTGGTACTTCGTCATCCGGCTATTGCTGAACCAGTAACTTCCTTTTACATCGAGCAGGGCTTTGATCGCATGTGGCACCTTGACATGAAGAACCTGTCCCAGGGTCAGCTTGTCTGCTTCAGCTATCAGCATTGCGGTGGCTGCCACTGCTTTCAGGCATGGGGGTAGGCCGCAGGCCACAGGGTCAAGCTGTTTGGAGAGATAGGCCACAGGCCTAGGCCACAAGCCAAAATTTTGGATCAGTACTCCTGTTGCAGTCTGGTTATGTTCATGCACATATAGCTGGAAAGGCTTGCTATGATCTGGCAAACCTAGTGCTGGAGCTTCCATCAGGAGAGTCTTTAATTTCCGGAAAGCTGCCGCCTGTTCTTCTTCCCAGAGAAAGGGGTCATGCTCTCCACCCTTAGTGGCTTGGCGGAGAGGTTTAGCAATATCTGCAAAATTGGGGATCCACAGACGACAGAAGCCTGCAGCTCCTAGGAATTCACGGACTTGTCTCCTTGTCTTTGGTTGGGGTATACAGCATACCGCTTCCTTCCTCTCTGCTCCTAGTGCACGCTTAGTACCTGTTAATTGAAAACCTAGATACTTCACACTTTCTTTGCATATTTGTGCTTTCTTTCTTGAAACTTTGTACCCTGCTTGGTTTAGCAGAAGCAGCAGAGCTTTTGTGGCAGAGAGACAGTCTTTTTCTGTAGGAGATGCAAGCAATAAATCATCTACATATTGTAGTAAAACAACTTTGTCTGGCTGAGCGTTGAAGGACAAGAGGTCCTGGCTGAGCGCGCAGCCGAAAATCGTGGGCGAGTTTTTGAAACCTTGAGGGAGGCATGTCCAAGTCATCTGATGGCGCGCTCCCGTAGTAGACTCCTCCCATTGAAATGCAAAAAGGGTCTGGCTTGCTGGAGCCAGGCGGATGCAAAAGAAAGCGTCTTTTAAATCAAGCACCGTGTAATATTTTGTATCACCAGGAATTAATGCTAATAAATTGTATGGATTGGGAACCACAGGGTGTAGGGATACTGTGGCTTCGTTGACGGCCCGTAAAGTTTGAACTGGGCGGTACTCTTGTGTGCCCTCTTTCTGTACTGGCAACAGTGGTGTGTTCCACGGTGACAAGCAGAATTTTAATATCCCATGATCTTTAAGTCTTTGCAAATGTGTCTGGATATTTTGCTTGGCTTTCTGTGGGATATGGTATTGTCTTAGAGCCACAGGCGTTGCGCCTGGTTTCAGATCAACATACACTGAAGGAATGTTTACAGCTAATCCGGGAGGGTTTTCTTCCGCCCAGACTCCAGGGTTTCCCAGGAGTAGTGTGTACGGATCTGGGGCGGCCGGCGGGGTTGGTGCCGTGCGCCATTCCTCCTCGCGTGGCATAATTACTGCAATTTTTACAGGTTGGGTATTCTGGCTGGCTGGGTTGTACTGCCGTACAGAGCTGCCACTCTCAGGCAGGTCTAATCTAGCGTGACCCCCGGGAAGAAATGTAATTTGGGCTTGCAATTTGCAAAGGATATCCCGCCCCAGGAGTTGGATGGGACATTCGGGCATATACAAAAATTCATGTTCTACATTGTGCCCACCCAAACTACATTTTCGAGAAGCAAGAAAAGGGTACTTAGCAGATACCCCCATTGCTCCCATTATGTCAACCTCATTTCCCATTGGGGGTGCAATTTGCTGTGTTACAACAGAATATTCGGCACCAGTATCAACCATAAAAATTTCGTCTTTGTCTCCCACTCTTACTGTGACCGTGGGCTCGTGATTACCGAGCGGGATGGGACCAGGTCCGTGTCAATACATATCCTGCCCTTCAAATGACTATCCCGCCAATCCCACAAACCCTGAACTGGCACCGGCACTAATTTCATACCTGCCGTTTGTTACCTGGCCATTTGAGGCTCGACCTCCTGAGGCACCAGCCTCTCCCTGTACCCCATTTTTTGCCAAAAGTGCAGGACATTCACTTTTCCAGTGACCTTCACCCCGGCACCATGCGCACTGGTTGCGCCCTAGGGGCTCCTCTGCCTCTCCCCCCTCGACCCCTCGCTCTCCCTCTGTCCGGGGCACCCCTCCCATTTCCATTTCCCATATAGCCGACCACACCGGTATGCCCTTTTTTCTTCCATATTTCTTCTAAATCCCGGTTATGGTACACTTTATTAGCAATTTCTACTAAATCGCTAATACCTTTGCCTAAAAACCCATCCAATCTCTGTATTTTATTCCGTATGTCTCTCTGTGACTGACTCACAAAGGAGGAATTAACCAACCGCTGATTCTCTGCATGCCTCAGGGTCAATAGGACTATACATCCTATATGCATCTAGTAAATCTTTCTAAAAATGCACTTGGGGTTTCTTTAAGATCTTGCACAATGTCCGCTATTTTTCCCATGTTCATGGGTTTCTTCCCTCCCGCTTTAACACCCATCATTACCGCTGTCCGGTATGTCTGTAGATGAGTAATACCTTCATTGGTATTATATGCCAATTTGGGATCTGTTTTAGGGTAATGTTCCTCAGCCCACGCTTCTGGCTGGGGTTTACTATCCTCAACTGCTTGGGCAAGTAAAATTTTACGCGCGCTGTTGTTTATACGGGCTCTTTCCTCAGTTGTGAACATTGTCAGCAATAGTTGTTGACAATCTGCCCAGGTGGGGTTATGTGTTCGCATTACTGAATCTATCATACTGGCCACCGCTGCAGGATTAGTGGAGTACAGTGGTGTGTGTGTTTTCCAGTTAAATAAATCTGTCGTTGTAAATGGGACATATGTGTATTGTACTGGCCCAGGTCCTCCGTTTTCCAGTAAGGGACCTGGCACCTCTCGCAGAGGCATTTGCATTTTACTCTTGCCGGGGTTATGCTGGTACACATCCCGGGGCTTGTATATATTGTTCGCTGCGCGTGTAGTGACCCCTGTATCTACATCTCCATCATCATCTTCACTGTCCTGGGGGGTTACTCGCTTGTATACACTTCCATCGGGCATTTCAATCTTTTCCGCAGGGGTCCCTTCATCCCCTCCACCCGCAGCCCCCTCCTCTTCCTCGATATCATGAGCCGGAGCTGAGGGAGCCAGCCGGGAAATAGTAGCTGCCTGCTCCCCCCTCTCCGCCCGCGCAACCGCGGCATTCAGTGCCTCTCTGGCTGCCCCGTAACATGACGGATAGGGCGGGGGAAGGGAATCAATCTCCTCTGGATGTTCTACCAACACTGTTTTCCTCTGTTCACCTTTATTTTTATTATTCGGGGGTACCTGTTTCTTGTTTTGTCCCGCCATCATTATAAAATGACTCTTATCCTTCACACACAGTACCTCCATATATCTATATACGGGTACTGTTCAGGATGACAATATCTCCCGGTTATTTGGGAGTGCACTCTCTGTATTAACTCCGGGTCCATAGACCCCTGTTCTGGCCATTCTGGAACCAACAGTGGCCATACTATTGTACACAATAATTTCAACTTTTCCTTACTCAAATCGTCACCATAATGATGTGTCTCATACAACGCTCCAAAATTCCATACCATATACTCAAGGGGTGTCTCACCCTCCTTAGCCTTCTTGGGTTTGGACGACCCGTTACCCATTGTTACTCTTGCGAGCAGTAACTTTTTCCTCGATACAGATATTTCTTTCAACACAATCACTTAATCACTTTATATCAACTGTCTGGTACTTCAGTCAACAGTTCATTTATATCGTATCCGCTTCCTCCATCAGTAGCCGACTGTAGTCACCTGAGCCGGAAACGTACTTTAGGAGTCCACTCTCAGATTTGCTTCCTTGCTAAGCAAGTAGGCGCACAATCACTCATACCACTCTTAGCAGCACTCACAGCACGTACTGTACCAGATACATTCAGCACAAAACAATACATAAACAATTCTACTCTTTCTACTAGCCGAGGGCACGCCGTCCCTCCTCTTGGCTCCTTATACCCAGTTAATTGATCTCTAACTCTTGTCTGCTTGTGACTATGTGTACCCCGTTCTATGGCAACACTCCCGTCTGCAATTCCAATTTGCCTATGGGCAATACACCCACTCGGCACCACTCCCGCTGCAGCTACCGCTGGCACCAATTGGCCCCCTTCACTACACGACGTACACGACGTACGCACTGACTCCGGGCTCTCAGCCCAGTCACAGGATCCCTCCTCCTTTCCTGGTCCACGTGCAGCAGTTCTATTTACAAACACTGACTATGACAATACTACTCCACGTGGCTACTCTCTCCCTCAAATTCAGAACTACACCTTAGTCAACATCTGATTCCCCCGGGCCCAGACACGCGCACTCTTTCCATCGTGCAATGTCCATGCTGTATGTGGCGGGTTCGGTATGTCGACGAGACCGTGGCCGCGGGTTTCCTTATCCAACTATGGTCGGACGTCTTCCCTTATACCGGTATCTCAATATACATACAAACACAGAAGACACTTTACCTCTCGCCACGCTGCTTGCTGTTTCCTCGGACTCAGTGGTGTCCCAGCTTCCTGGGCCGGGGGTCCGTTTGGGACGAGACGAGGTCCACTTACAGGAAATCCTGCTTGGCGCCTGCAGGTGTCAGCTCACCTTCAACGGACGCCCAACCGGCGGGATCACTCGCACCTGCAGTCAACCGCTACGTTGTCCAGCAGTCGTTGCCGTACCGGTACAGGCCCAAATCCCAGACGAGCCCCCAGAAATGTTACCGGAACCCACCTGGTTCACTCGGGATGGAGCCGGGCCGGCACGGTCAACGATTGACTGGACACGAGTCTCTTCAGGAAAGACAAACTTTATTGTGACGTCACAGATGCTCACACAGGATTCAATCGCAAAGAGTGAGCCCCGATTTCACAGTGACATGAGGTTTTATACCCCGAATACATAATTAGGTACATCCCAATTAGCCCACCTCCCGGTGACACTATCCCACCCCACGTGGGTCCGTACCTCCCTTAATCGAATACAAAGACATTCCATACATTGGTCATAAATTGGCAAGCTTCATGTTAGTTTGACAGAAAATGATTTGCTACTGCTTTGGATCCTGCCTGTGCCCACCTCCCTCATGCTTGTTTATTGTTTCTTTTAGATAAGGCCTGGTCTGGTCTTCACACTCCTCTTTGTCCCAGCTGCAAGTTTCTATGACCTTGATATAGCTCTTCTTCATCCTGTCACCTTGTGCCAGCTACAGCCGGATCTTCTCTAATTTACTTGCTTTTCTGCTAGTCTAACACATTCCTAAGATTCTATGTAAACCTCCTTCTAATTTCAACTAATATCTACCTAGTTATATTCAAGTGAACCAATATTCTGACCAAAATGGCCGCCTGGCTCAGAATGGCGACCATCTTCTTGCCTGAATCTCCTTCACTGCCTTCCCACCTGCTTACTGACTTAACAAAATATATATATATGCACACACTATGGTTACCAGGTTGGCCATGTTTCACTTATTCAAGCTGATGGGCATTGCATGAAAAGTGCCACCCTGCAACATGGAGAATCCATACACTGCAGGTAAATAAAAAAGGAATACCAGGTGACCAATCACTACTATGAAACTGCATATCCCATTGGTTTTAAATGCAATTTTTATAATTTATTTTTTTTAAAAAGGACTGTGTGTTTCAAAAAGCAGGATGTGCTGGTTTTTTATACAAAACCAGTTCATTATGGTTTTGGCAGCCTCTGCACTCCACCTCTGTCTGATTTTGGTCTGGATCATCTGCGGTCGCACGACAGATCGCACGCATTGGACGACCCTAGTCTGACCTGGTCGGACGACCGACGTAGTCCATGGTCTGACGAAAAAGTCGGTCGTCCGACTACGGATCCAGTGGATGGCCAGCCTAAACCTGTCAGTCAGACTGAAACACGTTTTGTGAATAGACGACACAATATAGGGTTATTCAAAGAGAATTGAAACGTCACCGCACGTTCGGTGACTTATCGTTCTCTTCAATTCGGTGCGTTTTGGCGATCCCATTTCGGCGACCCTGCAATGTATTCAGCAAGCACCACAGGGCCGTCGTAGTGCAGGAAAAAGCGGCTGCAAACCCGCCGAACACTCACCGCAAAACCCGGTGAACGCACACCGAAACCCGCAAAAACATCTGGATTAACCCCGCTGAACACGCCGGAGAAACCCGAGCAGACGCTGATCACAGCGCAGAGCAGCCACTGGAAAAAGCCGACACCGCAGACGAATGGAGTGAAAAAAAACAAAAAACAGTTTGCTTGAATGTTTGAAAAGTGAAACACTGTTTGCAAAGAAACGACGAACGAAAATGTCTGAAATTTATACATAAGATCCAATGAATGATAATAAAAAGGGCTGTTACAGAAAAAAGAAAAAACGATTTAAAAAAAACGGAAAAAAAGTTTCGCTAAAAAAATCCCGAAAAATGCCTAAAAGATCCTAAAAAAAAATCGAGAAATAAAGAGGCTTTTTACTGCAGAATATTATAATCAACGGTTTATTAGATGTATTAAACTGGGAATATTTTAACGTTGAAACCTATGGCATTCGCCTGAATAAACCTGTCGAATGAAACCACCGAACAGCAGGGCAATTCGGCAACTTTTCACTGCTGGTTTTTGTTCTCTAAATAGACGACGCATTGTTTCTCTATGGGGATTCACTGCTCTCGAACAGGCAACGAACAGGCACCGTATGTGCAGGCAATTCGCCAACATTTGGTGAGCTGCCTGCTCTCTGAATAGACGAATGGCCAGGAAAGGTAACCGTACGCTGAATTTCACTGTTCGGTTACCTTTCGGCCACAATTCGGATCTCTTTGAATAATCCTGAATAGTCTTCTATGGTCACATGACCTGCAGGATCTCCCCTTGCGAGATGCGTAGAGGGACACTAGGGGACTTTTTCCCCTGTCTCTTTCTGCTCCCGGCGGCAAGAAGAACTGGATGGAGCCGCCATTCTCGCCGCGGGATGAGAGGTGAGTATGTGATTTGGGGGGGTTCAGCTGGTGCTGACTGATTCTGCAGAAGATTCGGTTTATTATCAATTATCATCTTTTACTGGTGTTTGTTAACCAAGCCAGTGCAAGGATTTCTTCCACCCTAGGCAAGAAACATTTTTGGCACCCACTCCCTCCCCAGTGTATTCACACCAAATTGTGTCTCTGTTTCCCTAATACTTCTCATACAAGGTTATTCAGAGAAAGGAGAGACTCTGGAGAACTTTTGGAGAAGTGAAAATTCTAGGTCAATATAGCTGATTTGGAAAGTGAGATAAATGGGAGATTTTTTTTGGTTTGGCTATTTTGACCTGGATTTTTCACTTCTCCAAAAGTTCTCCAGAGTTTCGCCTTTCTCTGAATAACCCTGATAGTCGTGTAAGGACGAGAGTCACTAGGAACTTGGGGTACATGGACCTAGAGATGCATTTGAGAGGTGCATGCTTGATGTTCTATATTGTTTCCCTGCTCTCTCCTATGTTAAAGTCACCCTGTACTTACAATTCTAGGTGTAGGGTGTTTGTGTTGATTATTGTGAAGTCTGTGTTTTATTATTTCCTTACGCATTTATTGTAGCGTGTCATGTTATATGCACTGTGTTGTTTCCCTTATATGTATCTGTAAGTAATCAATTAATGTCCTCATAATTCCATCAAACCCACCAGGATCTGGCTTAAACCAGATCTCTCTGCCCCTTCCTCAGCCTTTGTTTCATCAGGGTGTGTGTGAGGGAGAGGGAGGCTATTGGGAGGCTCTTCAGAATGGAAACACTGTACGTGTTTTACATTGTTTTCTGTACATTCCCACTATGTGTGCTGCCGCAACTGTAAACCGTGAATAAATTCATCACCAGTTTTGTTTTCACCCGGCAAGGAGCTCTGGCTATTACCAGGGTGGGTTTGCACCAGAATCAGAACTTCTTCTGGATACTGACGGCGAGGAAAGCATTCTGCACGTGGGTACAGGACCCCACGTTACAATCTCTTCCCACCGACTCACCTAGTTCCCTAAACCCCTAATGTCTATCTCCCCCACCTGGCCTCACCCTCTTATTATCTCCGTTGAGTTTCCCTTGCCTTATACAGTGCCCCCCACAAACCTCTCCTGTCTGTTTTATATTATATGGCTGTCTGCTAGCTTTAGGCTGGGTTCACACCTGCGTGGTTTATTTACGCGCGCAATACGCATGTTTTTTTACGCGCGTATTGCGCAAACATAAAAAACACGCGAACGCGCATTGCAGCACGTTCACGGCCATAGACTGCAGAGTGAACGCGCTGCAATACCCCACAAAGAAGCTCCCGTACTTCTTTGGGCGTAGGACGTTTTACAGCACTTTCCTGCGCGCTGTAAAAAGCCCAGGTGTGAACGGGTCCCATAGGAAATCATGGGATTTCCGTGTCTAGGCGTTTTACAGAAAGCAGGAATGCGCTGTAAAATGCTGAGTTATGAACCCAGCCTAACAGTGCTACCCAAGAGCAATGGGAATTGCGCACAAGATAAGCTATGTAGTAGGCACATTGACAATGACGAAGACCTAGCTGAACAAAGACTGACATTGAGAGAAACCGACATTGACAGTGACACAGATAAGATGACATTGACATAAACAAACGGACGATGACAATCGCACACACAATCAAATACATTTCTCATACAGGGCCCCAAAAACCTTTCAAGCTTCCCTGACTGGCTGACTCATCTCCTTCCTTACACCTTTTCAGCTTCCCCTGACCCCTTCAAGCTTTCTGTGACCCGTTTCTAGCTATGACTGATCCTCCTTCCAGCTCCCCCTGGCCTCTGTTCACATCCAATTGATCCTCTTCCTAGATTTCCCTTACCTGCTGAATAGGGTTGCCAGTGCCACCTTTCTTTCAAGCCAAACTTGGACACTCAATGTTGAACAACATATTTTTTATGTAGAGTATACACAATAGAGGTGTGCATTGCTGAAAATTTTGTTTGTTTCAAAATAATTTTGTTTCGTAATTTCGTTTTGATTCGTTATTTCGTTTTCATTTGGTATCCCTCTTTGATGCATTACCTGCAGCATATGGAGTGTACTTACTGAAAGGTTGAATTTTTCCTGCACTGCCCATCAGCATGAATAAATTATAGGTGTCCGGGAGAACATGCCAGATCTGACAACCCTAATCACAGCCTATGATAAAAAATCTTTATGAGAATGGTGTACCCAAAGGCTCGGCACTTGCCCCCCCCCCCGCTATTCACGATATTCATAAACGATCTGCCCAATGTCTGCAAAGCCTCAACTGTACACATGTACGCAGATGACACCGTAATCTATACCAGCAAACCAAATCTCCCGCAGCTGGAGGCCGTGCTGCAAGAACAATTCACAGAGGTAGAAAAGTGGATCCCAGATAACAAACCTTTTCTAAATACTGACAAAACTGTAACGATGCTCTTTGGAACAGCACCTAAACTATATAAATTGCAAACTCTGTATCTCTGCATCAGGACAATATCAAATGACACGCTGACCACAGTCACTTCTCTCAAATATCTAGGTATGTGGTTAGATCAAAATCTATCCTTTGGCCCCCACGTTGAAAAACTCCCATCTAGACTTTACCCCAAACTAGATGCCCTGTACAGAAGCAAATCCTGCCTGAGCCCCGCGATAAGAAAGCAGATTGTACAACAAATGCTTATGCCGGCTATTGAATACGGAGATGTAGTGTATGCAGCGGCCCCGCAAACACACCTTCAGAAACTTACTACATTGTATAACTCATTCTGTCGCTTTGTGTTACAATGTAACTATATGACCCACCATTGTGACATGTTAAAAGAGCTAAACTGGCCATCTCTGGAATCTAGACGCACCCTTCACCTTTCCAACCTGGTGTTTAAGAGCTTTTCTGGGAAGCTACCACCCTACCTGAATAGACTGATTCCCCCAGCAGTTCCCTCATCCTATAACCTCTAGGACCTGCACCTTACTTGCAATACCACAATACAAAAAGAAAGTGTCTGGATCGTCATGTTCCTACAGAGCGCCGCAATTATGGAATAACCTCCCAGACACTGTCAAATCTTCCCCCCAGTCTAAAGTCACTTAAGAGATATCTATTTATATTTCCTACATATTTATTTTACATGATAATCCGTATATTTGTGTTTTGTTTTTAATATCTTACATTTGCTACTTTGTATTTCTGTAACGACTGTAAAAATTTGATAAAACCAAGGACATATTTGAAAATGAGAGAAATCTCAATGTAAGCTTCCTGATAAAATACTTTATTGAAGTGGAATCAGGCTGGAAGATGGTCGCCATTGTGAGCCAGGCGGCCATCTTGTTCAGAATATTGGTTCACTTGAAAATAACTAGGTAGATTTCAGTAGAAACTAGAATGAAGCTTACAGAGAATTTTAGGAATGTGTTAGATTAGCAGAGAAGCAATTAAAATTGAGGAAGATCCGGGCCGCTCTTGGCACGGAGGGACAGGATGACAAATGGATACACCAAGGTCACAGAGGCCTGCAGCAAGACAAAGAAGAACGTAGAAAACAGACCAGGTCTTATCTTCAACAAATAAGCAGGCTCTAGGGAGGTGGGCACAGGCCGGATTGAGCGTAGCAGCAAATCACTTTCTGTCAAACTAACATGAAGCTTGCCAATTTACGGCCAATTTAATGGAATGTCTTTGTATTAGACAAAGGGAGGTATTAACCCACATGGGGTGGGATAGTGTCACCGGGAGGTGGGCTGATTGGGATGTACCTAATTATGTATTTGGGGTATAAGATTTTATGTCACGGTGAGTTCGAGGCTCACTCTTTGCGATTCAATCCTGTGTGAGCATTTGTGTGACGACACAAATAAAGTTTGCCTTTCCTGAAGAGACTCGTGTTCAGACAATCCTTGCTCGTGTCCGGTCCGGCTTCGTCCCGAGTGAACCTAGCAGATTCCGGTTACATTTCTTGGGGGCTCGATAGCCGGGATACGGGCCCTTGCCGGCATGGCAACGACTGCTGAACACTGTAGCGATTGACTGCAGGTGCGAGTGATCCCGCTGGTTGGGCGTCTGTTGAAGGTGAGCTGACATCTGCAGGCGCCAAGCAGGATTTCCTGTTCAGTGGACCTCATCTCGTCTCAAACGGACCCCCGGCCCGGGAACACTGGGACACCCCTGAGTCCGAGGAAGCAGCGAACAGCGCGGCGATAGGTAAAGTGTCTTCTATACAGAAAAAATGGCGTAGTGCCCATACTCACCGGAGCGGCAGCAACTGCCAGGAGTAACAGCCCAGTTAATGTATAAAACATAACAAGGAAAAAAGGTGTCATCTGCTCTCGTTTCTATGTGTTCCATGTACAACAAAACTGAGGTTTTTGTTTGTTTCAATGGCCATTGCAACGTAAGCTCACCCGCCACTTCACGGCCCTCTTTACAGAGTGAGTACCTAACATGTACCAAAAGGCCGCTCTACTGAGCAGCTCCAAGCCCCTCCTGCTGCTTTTCAGCCAAGGAGAGGCAGAGATGGTGGGTTTTATTTATACACGCACCAAACACTTCCCATTTGGGATTAAAAACAAAAACATGGAAAGAGGAACAGCTGCAGAACGACGGACTGGTGTTACAAGCATGATATACATAAATACAGAAAAAATGGCGTCGCGCCCATACTCACCGGAGCGGCAGCAACTGCCAGGAGTAACAGCCCAGTTAATGTATAAAACATAACAAGGAAAAAAGGTGTCATCTGCGCTCGTTTCTATGTGTTCCATGTACAACAAAACTGTCTTCTATGTTTGTATGTCTAATGGAAATACCGGTATAAAGGGAAACGTCCAACCGTAGTTGGATAAGGAGACCCGCGGCCACGGTTTCGTTGGCATACCGAACCCCACGCCGAAAGCACGGACAAGCAAAGGAGCCAGAGTGGCTAGCGCGTGTCTGGACCCGGGGGATCGGATGTTAACTAAAGGGTAGATTCTGTATGTGAGGGAGAAGGGAGCCACGTGGAGTTGCATAGTCGTAGTCAGTGTTTGTAAATAAAGCTTCTACACGTGGACAAAAGGAAAGGAGGAGAGATTTCTGTGACTGGGCTGAGAGCCCTGAGTCAGTGCTAGTGTGTACGTCGTGTAGTGAAGAGGGCTCATTGGGGCCAGCGGTAGCTACAGAGATAGTGGTGCCGGGTGGGTAGAATTACTCATAGGAAAATTGGAATTGCAGATGGGAGTGTAGTTATAGAACGGGGTGCACATAGTCACAAGCAGACTCAAGGCGCACCCCTCAAGTCACAAGGCGCACCCCCTTGCTGTCTCCAAAGAATAAGAAGAGTAGACTGCAGTATGCCAAAAGTCATGTGGACAAACCACAGAAGTTTTGGGATAGTGTTCTGTGGACTGATGAAACAAAATTAGAACTGTTTGGGTCCATGCATCAACGCTATGTTTGGAGGAGGAAGAACAAGGCCTATGAAGAAAAGAACACCTTGCCTACTGTGAAGCATGGCGGGGGGTCAATCATGCTTTGGGGCTGTTTTTGCTTCTGCAGGTACAGGGAAGCTTCAGCGTGTGCAAGGTACCATGAATTCTCTTCAGTACCAGGAGATATTGGATGACAATGTGATGCAGTCCGTCACAACCTGAGGCTTGGGAGACGTTGGACCTTTCAACAGGACAATGATCCCAAGCATACCTCCAAGTCCACTAGAGCATGGTTGCAGATTAAAGGCTGGAACATTTTGGAGTGGCCATCGCAGTCACCTGACTTAAATCCGATTGAGAACCTCTGGTGGGACTTAAAGAAAGCAGGTGCAGTGCGCAAGCCTAAGAATGTGACTGAACTGGAGGCTTTTGCCCATGACGAATGGGCGAAGATACCCGTAGATCGCTGCAAGACACTTGTGTCACGCTATGCTTCACGTTTAAAAGCTGTTATAACTGTAAAAGGATGTTGTACTAAGTACTAAGATTGAATGTCACTTGGGGGTTGAATAAAACTGATAATGATGTGAGCACAGAAAAGACATTTGTGGTTATTTCATTATAAATGTTATGTTATGTTTGTCTGACCTACACGTGCCTCTTTGATTTAATTGTAAGCAAGATGACTGAATGATCAAAATCAATGTCAAACTGGCCAAAACACTCAATTTCAGTGGGGGTTGAATAATTTTGAACACAACTGTAGATATATGGAGGTACTGTGCAAGAGATAAAAGCTATTTTGTTATATTAAGTAGAACAAAGGAAAAAGTATGCCCTCAAATAAATATAAATATGAAAAATAAGTCTATATATATATTTAGTGGTTTAATATAGAAACATAGAAACATAGAAAAAATGTCGGCAGATAAGAACCTTTCGGCCCATCTAGTCTGCCCAATTACATGGATACTTTACCTGGATTTATCTTTTGTTTAGGATAGCTTATGCCTATCCATGCTTGCTTAAATTCAATTACTGTTTTGGCCTCTACCACTTCTACTGGAAGACTGTTCCATTCCATCCACACCGCTCAGTAGTAAAATAATGCTTCCTGATGTTACTTTTAACCTTTGCCCCTCTAATCTAAGACTATGTCCTCTTGTTTTGCTATTTGTTTCCTTTAAATATACTCCCTTCCTCTACCTTGTGGATTCCCTTTACGTATTTAAATGTTTCTATCATATCTCCTCTGTCTCGTCTTTTTTTCCAAGCTGTACATGTTAAGATCATTAAGCCTTTCCTTGGTAACTTTTCTCCTTCAAGCCGTACACCATTTTAGTAGCCCTTCTCTGAACCTCTCCTAAGATGTCTATATCCTTCTGGAGATACGGTCTCCAGTACTGCACACAGTACTCCAAGTGAGGTCTCACCAGTGCTCTGTACAGTGGCATGAGCACTTCCCTTTTCCTACTGCTAATACCTCTCCCTACACAACCAAGCATTCTGCTAGCATTTCCTGCTGCTCTATTACATTGACTACTTACCCTTAGATCCTCTGAAATAATAACCCCTAAATCCCTTTCCTCAGATGTTGAGGTTAGGACTGTATCAAATATTCTATATTCAGCCCTTGGGTTTTTACGTCCCAGGTGCATTATCTTGCACTTATCCACATTAAAACTCAATTGCCACACTCCGACCATTTTTTTTAGTTTACCTAAATCATTTGTCATTTGGCTGATCCCTCCAGGAACGTCAACCCTGTTGCAAATCTTTGTGTCATCAGCAAAAGACATACTTTTCCATTAATACCTTCTGCAATATCACTAATAAAAATATTAAAGAGAATGGGTCCAAGTACTGACCCCTGAGGTACCCCACTGGTAACAAGACCTTGCGCCGAATAAACTCCATTTACCACAACCCTCTGTTGTCTGTCACTCAGCCACTGCTAATCCATTCAACAATATTGGAATCCAAGCTCAAAGATTGCAATTTATTGATAAGCCTTCTATGCGGAACAGTATCAAAAGCCTTACTGAAATCTAAATAAGCAATGTCTACTGCACCACCTGTGTCTTATTTTTTGTTACCCATCAAAAAAATCAATAAGATTAGTTTGGCATGATCTCCCTGAGGTAAACCATGTTGTTTCTGATCCTGTAATCTATGTGTTTTTAGATGTTCAACAATCCTTTCCTTTAACATGGTTTCCATTAATTTCCCTACTTACTGACGTAAAGACTAACTGGTCCCGATTCCTCCCTACTACCCTTCTTGTAAATAGGCACAACATTTGCTAATTTCCAGTCTTCTGGGACGACTCCTGTTAACAAGGATTGGTTAAATAAATCTGTTAACGGTTTTGCTATTACATCACTGAGCTCTTTTAATAATTTAGGGTGGATCCCATCAGGCCCCATTGACTTATTTGTCTTTACTTGTCTATACCAGTAAAATAAATAAAGATAATTTACAAGTTCTGTGTGTGGATTATGTAATGATCTGCAGGAGTCTCTGAGCCCTCACTTCCCCCTGGGCCAGAAGAAAATGAGATGATCAATAGATCAGATGGTAATCTAGAAGGTTTTAAAAATAATAATTACAGTGCTGTATAATTTGTGTATGTAATTCGGACTGATCATTCGGATAATGATATCTGTACTGTTCTGCGTGAGTATGAAGTCAGAGAATGTTATTAATAAATAATGTGTGCTGTATGATCGAATGATATATGGTAGAATGTTTTTGTCTGATTATGTTTATAATTGTTCTATCAAACTGTTCAATTAAGAGTAAAGTGTGATAAGTAATTAATTTAGAGTGTGTAATGGCTGAGAGGTAGTGAGATTCTCCGAACTCGCTTCCCCGCCTTCTTTCTGGCACACACTGTCTGCACAGAGGAGGGGGGGGGGAGTCGGCTTTTTGCTCTCTGATGGACAAAGAAAGTAACCCTTTATGTGTCTGTGCAGCGAATTTAAATTAACTAAATTAATATTGTCAAGCAATATTGTGTAATGTGTTGATATTATTCCAAAAACTCTAGTTTTGTTCACAGAGCTAGAATTAAATTAAAAAAAGGGAGTCCTGGTTTGACAGAGTGTAACAATAATAAGTATTTATAATACAATATGTATTTTATAAAGTAAATTTAAAGTATATAATAATATACAATATTGTCTACCAAAATATAATAAAATTTATTAACAAATTAAATAGAGATATATAAAACGGTTAGAAGATAATATTAAAAGAGTAATTCGAGAAATAATTAAAGTAAATAGTGTTATACTGTTTCATGTTCTATATAGTTAAGATATAGCAAAATTATGATTAATAATTCAATTAAAAATATATTTCTATTTGATTTCTGATGGGATAGTTATTCTATTGTTATAAGAGTATTTTAAATGATTACTGATTTTTTTTTTTTCTTTTCCTGATGTGGTATTAAGAGTCCGTTTTGGCTACGGGAGAGAGACCTCTGTGAATATTGTTTATACATTGTGTATATGTATATGCCCGAATGTTCTATCCAGCTCCTGGGGCGGGATATCCTTTGCAAATTGCAAACCCAAATTATATTTTTTCCCACGGGATATGCTCGATTAAACCTGCCTGAGAGTGGCAGCTCTACACGGCAGTACAGCCCAGCCAGCCAACACACCCAACCTGTAAAAATTGCAGTAATTATGCCAAGAGAAGAAGAATGGCGCACAGCACCAACTCTGCCGGCTGCCCCGGACCCGCACACACTACTCCTTGGAATTCCTGGGGTATGGGCGGAGGAAAACCCACCCGGACTAGCTGTAAATATTCCCCCAGTGTACGTCGATTTAAAACCTGGTGCAACGCCTGTAGCTTTAAGACAATATCATATCCCACAAAAAGCCAAGCAGAATATCCAGATACATTTACAGAGACTTAAAGACCACGGCATATTGAAATTCTGCGTGTCACCGTGGAACACACCATTGTTGCCAGTACAGAAAGAGGGCACACAAGAGTACCGCCCAGTCCAAGATTTACGAGCGGTTAACGAAGCCACAGTAACTCTACACCCTGTGGTTCCCAATCCATACAATTTATTGGTATTAATTCCCGGAGACACAAAATATTACACGGTGTTTGATTTAAAAGATGGTTTTTTTTTTGCATCCGTCTGGTTCCGGCAAGCCAGCCTTTTTTTTATTTTTTTTATTTTTCAGTGGGAGGAATCTACAATGGATGCGTGCTCAGCCAGGATTTCCTGTCTTTCAACGTTTAGCCAGACAAAGTCGTTTTACTACAATATGTAGATGAATTATTACTGGCTTCTCCCACAGAAAACGACTGTCTCTCTACCACAAAAAGCCCTGCTGCATCTGCTGTGCCATGCAGGTTACAGAATATCCAAAAAGAAAGCACAAATATGTAAACAGACTGTGAAATATCTAGGTTTTCAATTAACAGGTACCAAGCGTGCACTGGGGGCAGAGAGAAAAGAAGCAGTATGCCGAATACCCCAACCAAAGACCAGAAGACCAGTCCGTGAGTTTCTGGGAGCTGCAGGCTTCTGCCACCTGTGGATCCCCAACTTCGCAGATATTGCCAAGCCCCTTCATCAAGCCACTAAGGGGGGAGAACATGACCCCTTGTTCTGGGAAGAAGAGCAAACAGCAGCTTTCCTAAAATTAAAGACTCTGTTAATGGAAGCTCCTGCACTGGGACTGCCAGATCACAGCAAGCCCTTTCAGCTGTACGTGCATGAACACAATCAAACAGCGACAGGAGTGCTGATTCAGAGTTTCGGCTCCTGGCTAAGGCCTGTGGCCTATCTCTCCATTAACTTGACCCTGTGGTCTGTGGCCTACCACCATGCCTGAAAGCCGTGGCAGCCACCGCAATGCTGATAGCAGAAGCAGACAAGCTGACCCTTGGACAAGTTCTTCATGTCAAGGTGCCCCATGCTGTCAAAGCCCTGCTGGATGTGAAAGGAAGCTACTGGTTCAGCAACAGCCGGATGACAAAGTACCAAGCTATGATGTGTGAGAATAAACGGGTTCATTTGGACCTCATCGCTACCTTGAACCCTGCTACTTTACTACCTGACTGTGAAGAGGATCCAGATCATGAATGCCTCCAAGTCATGGAAGAAGTGTTCAGTAGCAGGCCAGATTTGAAAGACGTACCCCTAGACAAATACGATCTATACTCCGGCTATGCAGTAGTCTCAGCAGAAGGAATTCTCGAAGCAAATCCTCTACCAGGCCATACATCTGCACAACTGGCTAAGATAACAGCTCTAACCAGGGCTCTTGAACTCTCCGACGGCAAAATAGAGAATATCTACACTGACTCCAAATATGCCTTTATGACTGCTCACTTCCACAGGACAACAAATCAAGTATGCAGCTGAAATCACAGCCCTTCTAGAAGCTGTATGGAAACCAAGTGCTGTCAGTATTATGCACTGTCGTGGCCACCAGAAAGGTCATGATGAAATCCCGAAAGGCAACAGGCGCGCTGACCAGGCCGCAAAAGCGGCTGCAAAACCATTGCTAACAACTGATCAAGCCAAAGTCCTGCTCTGCAAGCAAGAGGACCAATCTGCCATGCCAAACTACGAATTCTACATGAATTGGAGAAAATTTGAACCTGGAGGCGAATTTATTGAAATTATTTTGCACAAATGGCACAATGACTATTATTATTATTATTCTTTATTTATAAAGCGCCAGCATATTCCGCAGCGCTGTACAATAGGCACAGTATAGACGGGTTACAATACATTGAACAATATTTGACAAACAGAACAAGAGGGGATGAGGCCCTATTCCCGTAGGAACTCACAATCTGGGAGGGTTGGGGTACAAACTATTAGAACTCAATCATGATTATATCCAATGGCTCTTCCCAACTCGGTCCCAAGGCCGAAATTTCTACTCCACTCCTCTGAACCCTCAAGTGACATGTTTTATGATTAACACCTCAGAAGTTCAGCAAAGACTCCGCAGAGCATACAGAATGATGCTGAAATTCTTCGGTGTAAAATTAATGGGGGAGTGTGGAGAAGATACAAAAGAAACCGAAGTTGAACGAGCAGAAAATTTCGCCTCACGTTTTGACAGCCTCACAGCCAACTCTTATAATAATCTGAAGATCACACGAATACTGCTAAGTTTGGGAGAGAAGACAGCAGAAGTGGTGAGGAGTCTAATGAAAAAAATAATACCACGTTATGGACTTCCTCTCAAAATAGGGTCAGACAATGGCCCCGCATTTATACAGAACTGTCTACAACAAGTTTGCCCGTCTGTTGGGCATCACCTGGAAGTTATATACTGTTTACAGGCCCCAAAGCTCGTGAAAAGTCGAGAGAATGAACCGCACCCTAAAGACTTTGATGTCCAAACTGTGCCAAGAGACGTCACTAGGCTGGTTGGATGTGCTGCCGATAGTCCTATTGCACATTAGGTGCAGGCCAACCCCCCAATTGAAGCTAAGTCCGTACGAACTCATGTTTGGACGGCCTACCCCTCTGATTAATGGACTAATGGGGGACCTTCGGGCATTGGGGAAAACTAAACTAAATGATCAGGTTGTACTGTTAGGTAAATGAATGCAGAAATTGCCGGAAATGTTTTTTTGTTTTTGAAATCCCGGTGGGGAGGGAGTGGGTTTATGTGACTGTGAAAAGAATTGCCCAAGGGATTTTGACATTTGGGGCATTTGTGGTACTGATTTTATATCTCGCGAATTTGATTTATGGACTCTCACATGGAGTATGCCCCAGGTGCCCGAGCACCACCGAGAAAGTGGATATCTCCCACATCTGGAATGATATGCATCCGGTGATGGAGAACCGTACCATGTGGAGACAAAAACGAGAGGCGCTATCTGGAACCAGCCCAAGAGGACACTTACTTGTGCAATTTAAATATGACTATGCTAAAAAGTCTGGGAAAACTGTATGCTGGGTGTGTAGTAGACTGCACCCAGAGACAATTCACATACAATTTGCCTCTGTTCCAATGAATTTGAGTATGTTTGCATCAGGAAATGTCACAATATATGCTTTCGATGCACAACGAGAAAAAACAGAAGTATTCAGTCCCGGGTACCCTATAACAGGACCAGTGTACCCACCAGAATGGTGTTTTCAACTAGGAACAGATAAAGAAACAAATAACGGGGGTGGGTTATGTTATTCAAGTAAGTTCAACTGGATATCATACATTTACACATTTAACACAAAGGAGCAGTCAAATTTTCTACACATACGATGTAGAAAGCTCACAAGCGAACAGGAGGAGGTAATTGCGAATGTGACGAATGGGAGGCAGAGTGCACTGGATATGATGAAACGACTGAGACAACTGATGATAGAAATATCAAAGGGAACACTACATTTGTCACCATTTATAGTGAAAGGAGGGTACCAGGTGTGCTGTGAAAGGGTGTGTTACACATGGGTACACCTACAGTAACGGGAATGTGTTATTTGGCTAAATTGATCCCAATCCAGAGGGTGAGGGGAGAAGACACTAATACAGACACAGCACTCCACCCTAGGTACCCACTGGTGTTTGAAAGACAGAAGAGAGAGTTGTTCAAGAAAGCAGATCGAATATGGGCGTGGCTGCCGGCATGGACTGGATGGGGAAGAGAGTTGATGGTAAGAATGAACAGTTATGCCAGTTTGATGGATGAGATTTTAAATAAGACTAGTTTGGATATCCATCTGCTGAATCTGGAAGTGCGAGAAATACGAAAGGTACAAATGATACATGATATGGCACTGGAACAGATCAGTGCAGCCCTGAATGGATTGTGTGAAATGACAATGCATTATGAATGTTGCACTTTCATCAGGAACACTACACATGACGTCTCTGACTATTACCAGGTAATCCAAGATCACCAGGAGAAGGTAGCACAGTTACAGAACACAGCAAGGAGGATCGCTGCTGAAGGCTGGAATCCACTCCGTGGGTTCGGAGCAATCGGAGAATGGTTCGGATCCATTCTGAGATTTATCTCACAGATTGGATCCATGATTCTGATGGTGGTGGTGATCTTGGTCGTAGGAACACTAACGTACCGCATAGGGCTATGTCTATGGCCACTATGCAAGAGAGCACTGACACCCACACAGACACAAAAGATACCACTGATTATCCCACAAGACATGTTCCCAACGAAAATAGGTCCCCTAAAGTATGAGGAACTCAAGAATAACACTAGTGGGGTGTGATGGCTACAAGCATCAGGAAAAATTAGATAAAACCAAGGACATATTTGAAAATGAGAGAAATCTCAATGTAAGCTTCCTGATAAAATACTTTATTGAAGTGGAATCAGGCTGGAAGATGGTCGCCATTGTGAGCCAGGCGGCCATCTTGTTCAGAATATTGGTTCACTTGAAAATAACTAGGTAGATTTCAGTAGAAACTAGAATGAAGCTTACAGAGAATTTACGGAATGTGTTAGATTAGCAGAGAAGCAATTAAAATTGAGGAAGATCCGGGCCGCTCTTGGCACGGAGGGACAGGATGACAAATGGATACACCAAGGTCACAGAGGCCTGCAGCAAGACAAAGAAGAACGTAGAAAACAGACCAGGTCTTATCTTCAACAAATAAGCAGGCTCTAGGGAGGTGGGCACAGGCCGGATTGAGCGTAGCAGCAAATCACTTTCTGTCAAACTAACATGAAGCTTGCCAATTTACGGCCAATTTAATGGAATGTCTTTGTATTAGACAAAGGGAGGTATTAACCCACGTGGGGTGGGATAGTGTCACCGGGAGGTGGGCTGATTGGGATGTACCTAATTATGTATTTGGGGTATAAGATTTGATGTCACGGTGAGTTCGAGGCTCACTCTTTGCGATTCAATCCTGTGTGGGCATTTGTGGGACGACACAAATAAAGTTTGCCTTTCCTGAAGAGACTCGTGTTCAGACAATCCTTGCTCGTGTCCGGTCCGGCTTCGTCCCGAGTGAACCTAGCAGATTCCGGTTACATTATAAATAAATAGACCATTCACAGTGGAACAAATACAGGGTTATTCAGAGAGGTGAAAACCAGGAGAATTGCCAGGAGAATGAACATTCTAGACCAAATAGCCGATTTGGAAAGTGAGATAAATGGGAGAATTTTTCTGGTTTGGCTATTTTGACCTAGAATTTTCACTTCTCCAGTCATTCTCCTGGTTTTCACCTCTCAATAACCCTGCTAGTGTTATTTCCAGAGCAGTGCTGCTCTGGGGCCAGGACTGTCTGCACTGCCCAGGGCACTCACTGTGTGCAGTCCAGGGCCACGTTTCATGCTAGTCAGTAAAGGACGCCCCCTCTGTCCTTCCCTGTGCCCAAGACCCCAATGAAATGTATTATCTGCACCGTGCACAGAGAACTAAGCAAGCATTCCCCTCCCCTCTACTACTTCCTTTGGCAGACGCACCATGTGACTCTCGGCCAGTCACATGACTGCCGTGACGTAATACTCCTTCCTGGGGCTGGGAACTAACCGCTGCTGTGTTGCTGCTGCTGTGTGCTTGTGGTCGTTGAATGACCAGATAAAGAAGCGGTGCAGGAAGACAAGACGGAGGATAACATCAGCCCATGGAGCCGGTGAATGCGCAGGGCGGGGGCTGACACGGTGGGTGATACAGGGCCCAGGCTGCGGACACGGCAGTGTGCAGGACCTGCTGCCGCTCCTCATGGAGCCCGTGCTGCCAGGCTGCTCCTGCGTCCTCGCTATTGCAGCGCTATCTCAGTATTGTAGGCCTGTGCCTCGGATAGAGCATGCACACAGGCCCTGCTCCCATGCGTTCCTCATAATGATGGCTGCCTCCTCCGCTCATACCCTCCCCCCTTCTCCCTGCACAGCGAGGGGCATCAGGCCTATCGCATGACAGCATCCTGATGATCACACTCCCCACCCCATGAACCTCTGCTTGTGTTCGTGTTCTGCCTTTCCTGCTCCCCTTCCATGATATCACTGTGTGCTGGCTGCACTGCTGTCTGACAGGGGTAACCAGACATTGTATGCAAATAAACCCTCCCTGTGAGTTTTAATGTGAGGAGCAGGCACATCATCTGTGCAATGCAAGGCTCCCCTACAGCACCAGACCTGTTTTTGCAGGCTAGGGATGTACCAATACCGCTTTTTCTTTAAAGACTGGAGTATTAGTACCAATACTTTTTTTTTTTTCTTCCCCTTTTTGGTACTCCTCAATACCAAAACTTTTTAATGTCATGTGACTGCTTTCCAATAAATAATTTAGGATTTTGCTGTCTAATTTGTGGAAATATTAAAACGTATGGCCAGACACCCATTTGGCCACAGCACAAGCCAGCACACACCCTGACCTCACACCGACACCAGACCTCCGACATATACATATACACACACACACTGGGTTGGCTGATAGAGTGCACTAACAGCATTTTGCCGGTCCCTCAGGCCAGGTCCCAGCATTGGCCGTCAACATGTGAAGCTTGTAATGCGGCTCCGCTGGGGCCACGCTCTCACAAGATCTCACGAACACGGCTGGAGGCCTGGAAACACGTTACTACCTTCACATGGTGATGGCCGCTAGCTGGAACATTGCCAGTGCCAAGGGCTTGGCAGAATGCTGTTAGTGCACTTTGCTAGCCACCCCAGCCCCTCGGATACTTCCTGGCAAGCCAGCCAGCCCGGTGCTGGCTTCTGGTATCGGGGTGTTTGCATGAGAACAAGTACTCGTGCAAATGCTGGTATCGGTGTATCTCTATTGCAGTGCCTGACAAATCTGTTTCAATTCTCAGGGGTGTGTTTAGGCCGGGGGCTGCCCTAGGCACTCCGCACTTATACTGCATCCTACAATCCCCTACCTATTCCAAATACAGGTATTAAAGTGCCAACAGATTCTATAGCAATATACAATGGCTGGGACAAAACAAAATATTCATACAGAGAACAATAGAAGAGGGGCCAGAGTTTGAGATCCGTGGTCTACAGACCGTTTGCAGGAAGCTCTCAAACACCCACATCCCTCATAGTTTGCACATCAAAAACTGAGGATGCTACATAAAAATGCTAGCAGCCACTCCCCCCTCCCTCCATGCATCCATTCTGCTACCTCAGCCAAAAATCCACCCAAGAATATGTGAGAGGTTGCAATATGTGTAATGGGAGCCAGGGATTGCTTTCCATTTGTTTGCTTCCAATAATACTGCAATTTATGAGCTGATGCATTCATGGTCTTGAGTTCAGTTTAAGTTTGCACTCGTTTGTCACTAAGAGCGGAGGTGGTATCTTGCAGCAGTTCATAATGTCCCCAGGTTTTTGTTATCTGATCAGTGCTCAGTGGGGTACGTGCCAGACGCCAGCACAGAATGTGTTGTGGAGATTGCACAGCTGGATGCCTGCTTCATGCTCTGCGTTTGTGTAATTCTTACCACAAGCTATGCTGGGTTTGGGTTGCGATAAGGATAGCCGCCAACGTGCCAGGCATATACCCCGGTGTGCTGCAGCGATATCTGATAAGGGGGTAAATAATACACTGCCGAAGCAGTGTAAACCTATATTTTTGCATTCATAAAGAATAAAACAAATGCAGCTTTTACACCATTTAAAAACAGATGTGTACCCAAGTGGTAAGGAAAAAGATTGTATATCTTAATACTCAAAAAACCACCTCTTCCTTCAGACGATTAATCAATGAACAAATAGAAACAATATACTAACACATTACAGTTTGTAAACGATAAAATAGTACAAATTGACCCCATTTTGCATTTTTCTCATTAGAAAAATAATGGTCATGTAGAAATATATTTGAAATGTTACTGATCCTTAGCCCCAGCAAGCATCCACGGTCTGCGGTTCAGCAGCAACTTGTAGAAATCTCCATTCCTTTTATGTACATCAGGTTCTCGTCTACCTCCCTATGAGCTCTTCTGCCCAGCAGCTGTGACCAGGAGCTTGACAGCAACCACTGGACACCTGGAGGATCCCCACAATTGCCAATAGAGGAGAAGACACAATATATTCCACAATAAATTAGAGGGCTCTTACCTGAGTGAAGAAATATAAAACAGTGGTTTAGTATCAAGAATTTAAAAAAAACGAGCACCTAAAGAATCACTACACCAATGTAGTGTTACGCAATATGATAGATGAGAAGAGATTTGCTTGACATTTAACAATCGCAGGGGTTTTAACCCTAAATAACATAAATGTACTAAATAGGTAGACCTCTTTTTCTACCTGAAAGAAGTGGAAATGATTGACAATATGACTAATAAAACTTCACTTTTAATTATGGGTTAAAAAGTGAAACCAGAAAGAAATAACACACTGGTCTTGATCATGATCCCCACATAAATTAAAACAAAAAATGCCACTGTATATATTCCCATTTGATTAACACTCATACAATAACTTGATAGTATAATAAGGTGCCAAAGTTGTATATCGATATATAAATAGGGAAAAACTAGTGGAGGAGAAAGGGAGTCAAGGGGAAAAATAACTCCACCCAGTTGGAAATCATTACGATCTAAATTTTAATGCTTTAAAATATTTTTCCAGCAGAAAGCTTTAACAACCGAGCTTCTCCCCACTAGGAGAAGCAAACCAGTAATGTTGCAGAGTATACTGATAACCGTCTTGTTTAAGCAAAGTTTCAATATAAAGTATTTAAGTCACTTGATCAATTGTTTGCTAATATCATATACAGATTAGCCTGCATCTCGGTGTCCTTTAAAACGATTTCTAAGAAAGATGATTAAACATCACAAGGAAGGATGCCAGTATCGGATTTTTGAGCAAAGTATGCAATTCAGTCAATACTGCTGGGGTAAAGAAGATCGGGGTGGAGATTCCCTGCTCCCCTCGCACCCTCTCTTCTGCCCAGCAGCTGTGAACAGGAGCTTGACAGCAACCATTGGACACCCTGAAGGATCTCCACAATTACCAATAGAAGAGGAGAAGACCCAATATATTCCACAATAAATTAGAGGGCTCTTCCCTGAGTGAAGAAATATAAAACAGCAGTTTGGTATCAAGACTTTAAAAAAAAAAAAAAACCACAAACACATCAAGGGTGTGGAAATTTTTAAAAAAATCTACTTGTCCAACATACTAAGTGGTAATCCAATCTACTCGTCCCTCAGACAATCTACTTGTCCTAAGAAATATAATTTCAACTAAATAGTGTTTAAATGGAGGACTTCATTCATAACAGCCTAGAGGCAGCATCAGATACATGACCTTTATTTAAACACTATTTTGTTGTGTATGTATGTATGTATGTATGTATGTATGTATATATGTATATATGTGTGTATATATATATATATATCATACATACACACACATTTCAAAACTCTGTATACACACACTGCAGCCCTCAGTGTGTGTGTATATATACATACACACATTGCAGCCCTCAGTGTGTATATGTATGTACACACACACACACACTTTGCAGCCCGCAGTGTGTATAGATACACATTGCAGCCGTGTGTGTATTTACATACATACAATGTGTATGTATGTAAATACACACACACACACAGGGCTGCAATGTGTGTGTATGTATAATATATATATTACACTACACTACACACACTGAGTGCAGCCGAGTGTATACACACAAACGTTTCAGAACTCAGACCAGACATGGGGCGGCTGTCATAATGCTCAAATAGCATTCGGACAGGCTCCTGCAGCTGACCGCGTTCATAGTTGCCTTCCAACGAGCGCCGCCTGCACAGTCTTCGAGCGGCCGCTCGTTGGGAAGCCCCCAGGTGGGATCTCGCGAGATTGCTCCCTGCTCAATCTTGCGAACTCCGAGATCGCGCCTGGGAGCATCCCAATGAGCGGCCGCTGGAAGACTGTGCAGGCGGCGCTCGTGGAAGGTAACTATGAACGCGGTCAGCTGCAGGGGCCTGTCCGAATGCCGTTAGAGCGTTCGGACAGCTGCCCCAGCCCCTCGGATGCCGGCAAGCCAGCTCAATGCTGGCTTCCGGTACCGGGGGCATCCCTAGAATTAGCCCTCAGTCCGGCGGGCTTCTTGCCCGGCAGACTGCATCTCAAAAAAAAAAACCAACTTGTCCGGTGCCTGGATCTTCATGTCCCGGGCGATATAATTTCCCCACCTCGCACATAAAGACTATGGATCACCAATCCGACGTGTTTTGTTGGCATAACCAACTTTATCAAGGATTAAGTGTCCGTGTTACTGTCTGATATAGTCAGTTTTTGCGATTTAAGGCAGGTTTTGAGGTTTTCCTAGTGGAGAAACAAAAATAGCAGCTCAGCCGTTGCACCAGCTTCATATAAATTAATGGCTACTGTGCTTTGAATAGGGAGAAATAACATACCAGGAGCCGGAGAATAAGCGATTCAAAGGTATTGCGTTTTTTTAGAATTTTAAATAAATTTTAAAATATTAGAAGGCTCCTGGAAGCTGGTATTGTTAATGCATTTGCAAAATTTGCTTAACGCACAATATAAATTGGATTAAAACCTATCTCCAGTCCCGTGGGCAGAGGGAGACATTACCTGCCTCCAGCTTTTTGCTGCTGGCTGAAGGAAACCTGGAGCAAATGGTTTCCAGGGTCCATCCATTGGCCCTTTTAAAGATCATTTACACTTGGGAGACTTGCGTGCAATCAAGTGGACTCCCGGAGACATTTATTATTTTATATAGCGCCAGCATATTCCACAGTGCTGAGCAATGGGCACGATATAGACCGGGTTACAATACACTGAGACTGAACAACATTTGATAAACCAGTACAGGAGGAAACGAGGGCCCTATTCCCATGGGAACTTACAATCTAGAAGGGTTGGGGGTGGAAACAGGAGGAGAGGACTACAAGGTGAGAGTGATGGACTGGTTGGGGCAGTGGGGTGTATTAGTGATTTGGGTGGTAGGCTTCCCTAAATAGAAATGTCTTAGAGTGTTTGAAGGAAGGGAAACTAGGGGAAAGTCTGACCATACGCGGGAGAGCCTTCCAGAGGATGGGGCTGTGCGTGAGAAATCCTGCTAGTCTATCATGGGAAGAGGTGATGCGGGGAGAAGCTAGGCGCAGGTCACTGTTTGATCTTTGGCAGCGGGCTGGGGTGTATTTGGTGATTAGTAAGGACAGGTAATGGGGAGCTGAGTTAGTGAGAGCTTTGTAGGTCAGGGTAAGGATTTTGAATTTAATTTTGCAGTGGATGGTGAGCCAGTGAAATGACACGCACTGAGGAACGGCAGAGCGGCGAGTGAGGTGGATGAGCCTGGCGGAGGCGTTCAGAATGGATTGTAAGGGGGGCTGAGCCAGGAGAGCGGGAGCCCACCTAGAAGATTATTACAATAGTCAAGTCCGGAGATTACAAGAGCGTGAGCTGCTTTGTGTTGACAGCGGTAAGAAATGGCCGAATTCTGGAAATATTCCGCAGTTGGTAGCGGTAGGAGGAGGAAAGGGAATGGTTGTGGGGGATGAAGGAAAGAGCCGAGTCAAGTGTAACTCCAAGACAGTGAACCTGGTTTGATAGGGAGATAGTGATACCATCAACCATGATAGAGAAGTCAGGAGGTGGGGAGACATTAGAGGGAGGAATTTGGTAGAAGCTCAATCTTGGACATGTTAATCTTTAGGTGCTGAGAGGCCATCCAGGAGGAGATGCCAGATAAACAGTCACTGACTTTGGAAAGGACAGAAGAGGTGGCGATCAGGGGTGGAGAGGTAGAAGTGAGTAACACTACCAGCAGTGGTGACTCCTGTATATTACAAGTCGAGCTGCTGATATAATGGCTCACTATAGGAAGCTGCGTTCCACTTTAGTTGCTCCCTATAACTAGCATAGCTGGAACAGAGCCGTAGAACTTTTCACACCAACATATTTCTACACAAGTGCGAAATTTGGGGTCGTGGACAGACGTGCTTTAGAGGAGCTCTGCTTTCTCCGGTATAATTAGCGGTTTTGAAGACGTTTGCACCTGCCATACCTCGTCCCTGACGACTCCTCTGCGGCAGGTCATAGGGTGGAGCGTTCCGGTGCCCTGTTTGCCCTCTCCCCGGACACACGATCCACGTGCTGGCCGGGTCGGCAGTGTACGGGTGCCATCTTGGAGGCCTAGCGGACTGGGAGAAGCCTGACCTTGAATTACGGTGCTCAGTATTGGGATGGGGAAAAAGACCAAGCCCAGCGGATTAGAGGAGAGTACCCCGGACATTCGGCTCTCGCTGAGTGGCATTTTGGAGTGCAGACTATTGCAGAGACAGCCTTCCTGTTCTGGCGCGGTGGAGCAATTTTAGACCGGTGCGCTCGCCCCCTGCCCTGCAGCGGATTCCGGCCGAAACAGAAGACGATGTCCTTTTTTTGAGGCTGGTAGGTCATTAAGGCCCTCCTGGGTCTTGCTTGGCAGGCTGATCTCCAGGCCCTTGAATCTGGCCTCACTGCTACCCGGACCCAGGTGAACGTTGTGCAAGCACGCACGCTAGAGATCGAGGAGGTACAGGCCGCAACCTCCTCTCAATTACGGGCACTCCAGACACAGGTGGGGAATCTGCAGTCGACTGTTGTGTCTCTTGAGGCTCACCATCACCGGCAAACCTGAAACTGCAGGTTGTTCCGGAATCGATACTGGACGCTACCCTGCTGCAATACGTTACCCGCTTCGTGATGGCCGTTCTCTCGCCCGGGGTCGTCATCCAGGATCCAGTGCTTTCGGCGGTCCGAGTACGGAGGGCTGCTTTGGCACCGGCTGGTGTCACACGCGACATAGTTGTGGTTCTCCGTGACGTCCAAGAAAAGAGTGCAGTGTCTGTGTGGCGCCACTAGATGGCTCTATTATCAAAGCAGGGAAATAAAAGAAAACAAAGTGTATATGCTATATTACTAATCGAACGGAATGATTAGAATGATGAATGAAGAACAAGATGTGGAGATGTGGTGACTAGAATTTAAATACAGTGGTAGATAGGATTAATACACCTGTAACTCAATTTTAAGAATAAACACTTGCAAAGAAGTAAAAAACGCAGTTGGACAGTTGTAATAAAGTAAAAACACCTTAAATAGAAAGGATATGAAAACCAGCTGTCCACTGATAATCAGAAACCAAAATTATAATGCAAAAAGTGTAAATATATGTGAAATAACACTGAATAAATGAAGAAACACTTCAAAGTGACAAATAATAATTAAACAACTCTGTAAAATCATAAAACCAGTAAGCAGATTTTTTTTTTAGAAAAAATCTATATGAACGATTTAAAATAGGATAGAAATAATCTAGGATGTATAGGGAATAAATCCGAGAGTCACCAGCAGAATGTAAAGATACATCCAGGATGTTAAACAAAAAAAACAGAGTCAGAGTAAAAAATAACCAGTGAGTCTATAGAGTGCAAAAATCAAGAATAGGGTATAGAAACACAGTCCTCAATCCCAAAAAATAAAAAACCTATATATTGAAAGTTGATGAATACTGGCCAGAGACGATGTGCAGCAGCCGGGCAAACCAGAGGAAACGGTAAATCCCCAAATCCGTTAGAGAGTCCAGATATTAGAGCTGGTGTCAGGCGCTGGCACTTGGTATCTTCAGATCCAGTAGGGGCTATCCAGCCTAGTGTCTCGTCCTCCGAGGGTGAGATGGTGAAGGGAAAAATACAAGAAGGAGAAATATTGCGCATCATGTGATAACTCAATGAGTATATTAGGTGGAAGGGAGATATACTCACACTTTAAGGTGCCAATTTGATTATCTCCCTTCCACCTAATATACTCATTGAGTTATCACAGGCTGCGCAATATTTCTCCTTCTTGTATTTTTCCCTTCACCATCTCACCCTCGAAGGACGAGACACTAGGCTGGATAGCCCCTACTGGATCTGAAGATACCAAGTGCCAGCGCCTGACACCAGCTCTAATATCTGGACTCTCTGTGATGTCCGCCTGCAGTTGCTGGAAGCGACTCGCAACATCCCCACAGTTTTATTTGAGGGGTTCTCCGTTGCGATCTACAGAGATCATCCTTTTTTAGTTTTGGCTGCTAGACGCCAATTTAAGCCAACCACTGCACTTCTGCGGGCCCACGGGGTGCGTTACAAATGGGGGCCACTTGGCTCCTTGCTGATAGCCCATGGAGATAGCCATGTCTCAGCGACCACTGCGGATGATGCGATCACCCATCTCCAAAGCATGGGAATAGTCTCGGAAGCCCTGTGCAACTTGGCGAGCAAGTCGACGGCGGGTTCACCCCTCCCTCCCCGGGAACCGGACTGAGCGGGCCACATGTCTCCTCGGCTCATACCTTTTTCCTATTTTTTTGGAGTGTTTATTGGTCAATGAGTCGCCGGACTACACCCGAGACTTCATTGCAGCCCTTGGCTTCGTTTTATGGCCTACTACCTAGGTTTCCCTGTTCTGAGTCCCCCCCCCTTGCCCTCCCAGTTTATACCCCCCCTTGCCCTCCCAGTTTATACCCCCCCTTGCCCTCCCAGTTTATACCCCCCCTTGCCCTCCCAGTTTATACCCCCCCTTGCCCTCCCAGTTTATACCCCTTGCCCTCCCAGTTTATACCCCCTTGCCCTCCCAGTTTATACCCCCCTTGCCCTCCCAGTTTATACCCCCTTGCCCTCCCAGTTTATACCCCCCTTGCCCCCCAGTTTATACCCCCCCTTGCCCTCCCAGTTTATACCCCCCCTGCCCTCCCAGTTTATACCCCCCCCTTGCCCTCCAGTTTATACCCCCCTTGCCCTCCCAGTTTATACCCCCCCTTGCCCTCCCAGTTTATACCCCCCCTTGCCCTCCCAGTTTATACCCCCCCTTGCCCTCCCAGTTTATACCCCCCTTGCCCTCCCAGTTTATACCCCCCCTGCCTCTCCAGTTTATACCCCCCAGTTTATACCCCCCCTGCCCTCCCAGTTTATACCCCCCAGTTTATACCCCCTTGCCCTCCCAGTTATACCCCCCCTTGCCCTCAGTTTAACCCCCTTGCCCTCCCAGTTATACCCCCTTGCCCTCCAGTTTATACCCCCTTGCCCTCCCAGTTTATACCCCCTGCCCTCTGGTTTATACCCCCTTGCCCTCCCAGTTATACCCCTTGCCCTCAGTTTTTATACCCCCCCTTGCCCTCCCAGTTTATACCCCCCTTGCCCTCCCATTTATACCCCCTTCCCTCCCAGTTTATACCCCACACCTTGCCCTCCCAGTTTATACCCCCACCTTGCCCTCCAGTTTATACCCCCACCTTGCCCTCCCAGTTATACCCCCACCTTGCCCTCCCAGTTTATACCCCACCTTGCCCTCCGTTTATACCCCACCTTGCCCTCCAGTTTATACCCCCCCTTGCCCTCCAGTTTAACCCCCCCTTGCCCTCCCAGTTTATACCACCCCTTGCCTCCCAGTTTATACCCCCCCAGTTTATACCCCCCTTGCCCTCCCAGTTAACCCCCAGTTTATCCCCCAGTTTATACCCCCCCTGCCCTCCCAGTTTATACCCCCAGTTTATACCCCCCTTGCCCTCAGTTTATACCCCCTTGCCCTCCCAGTTTATACCCCGCCCTCCCCAGTTTATACCCCCTTGCCCTCCAGTTTATACCCCCTTGCCCTCCCAGTTTAACCCCCCTTGCCCTCCCAGTTTATACCCCCCCTTGCCCTCCCAGTTATACCCCCTTGCCCTCCAGTTATCCCCCCTTGCCCTCCATTTATAACCCCCCTTGCCCTCCCAGTTATACCCCCACCTTGCCTCCCAGTTTAACCCACCTGCCCTCATCCATTATACCCCACCTGCCCTCCCAGTTTATACCCCACCTGCCCTCCAGTTTATACCCCACCTTGCCCTCCAGTTTATACCCCCACCTTGCCTCCAGTTTATACCCCCTTGCCCTCCCAGTTTATAACCCCCCTTGCCCTCCCAGTTTATACCCCCTTGCCCCCAGTTTATACCCCCCCAGTTTAACCCCCCCTTGCCCTCCAGTTTATACCCAGTTTATAACCCCTCCTCCAGTTTACCCCCCTTGCCCTTCCAGTTTATACCCCCCTTGCCCTCCGTTTATACCCCCTTGCCCTCCCAGTTATACCCCCCTTGCCCTCCCAGTTTATACCCCCCTTGCCCTCCCAGTTTATACCCCCCCTTGCCCTCCAGTTTATACCCCCCTTGCCCTCCCAGTTTATTACCCCCCCTTGCCCCCCAGTTTATACCCCCTTGCCCTCCCAGTTTATACCCCCCCTTCCTCCCAGTTATACCCCCCTTGCCCCCCAGTTTATACCCCCCCTTGCCCTCCCAGTTTATACCCCCCCTTGCCCTCCCAGTTTATACCCCCTTGCCCTCCAGTTATACCCCCTTGCCTCAGTTTATACCCCCTTGCCCTCCCAGTTTATACCCCCCCCCTCCCAGTTTATACCCCCTTGCCCTCCCAGTTTATCCCCCGCCCCTCCAGTTTATACCCCCCTTGCCCTCCCAGTTATACCCCCCTGCCCTCCCAGTATACCCCCCCTTGCCCTCCCAGTTTACCCCCCTTGCCCTCCCAGTTTTACCCCCCTTGCCCTCCAGTTTATACCCCCACTTGCCCTCCCAGTTTATACCCCCACCTTGCCCTCCATTTATACCCCACCTTGCACTCCCAGTTAATACCCACCTTGCCCTCCCCTTTATACCCCACCTTGCCCTCCCAGTTTATACCCCACCTTGCCCTCCCAGTTTACCCCCCTTGCCTCCAGTTTATAACCCCCCTTGCCCTCCCAGTTTATAACCCCCCTTGCCCCCCAGTTTATAACCCCCACTTGCCTCCCAGTTATACCCCCTTGCCCCCCAGTTTATACCCCCCTCCCTCCAGTTTATACCCCCTTGCCCTCCCAGTTTATACCCCCTTGCCTCCCCAGTTATACCCCCCTTGCCCCCCAGTTTATACCCCCTTGCCCTCCCAGTTTATACCCCACCTTGCCCTCCCAGTTATACCCCCACCTTGCCCCCCAGTTTATACCCCCCCTGCCCTCCAGTTTACCCCACCTTGCCCTCCCAGTTCCCCCACCTTGCCCTCCCAGTTTATACCCCCACCTTGCCCTCCCAGTTTATACCCCCACCTTGCCCTCCCAGTTTATACCCCCACCTTGCCCTCCCAGTTTATACCCCCACCTTGCCCTCCCAGTTTATACCCCCACCTTGCCCTCCCAGTTTATACCCCCACCTTGCCCTCCCAGTTTATACCCCCACCTTGCCCTCCCAGTTTATACCCCCACCTTGCCCTCCCAGTTTATACCCCCACCTTGCCCTCCCAGTTTATACCCCCACCTTGCCCTCCCAGTTTATACCCCCACCTTGCCCTCACAGTTTATACCCCCCCTTGCCCTCCCAGTTTATACCCCCCCCCCTTGCCCTCCCAGTTTATACCATGCTCTGGCCTTTCTAATGATACCAAAGATGACCCTGCTAGCTGAAAACAGTCGGGAGATATTGGGGTTCAAACAAACCCCTATCTTTCCTTAGGAGTCAATAAGGATGTTCCCCACACTTCCTCAGCAGTGAAAGGGTTAAGAACCCCCCCCCCCCCCACCAAAAAAAACTTTGCAAAAATATAATCTCAGTTAACCCCTTTAAAGATGGGCAGGCTTTGCCCATCGGGTGGGTGTTAACACCGATAAGGCGTACAGGTACACCACGCCAACAGGTCCTGCTGCGGGCCTCTGGCCAGCCGATGCACATCATTGGCTACAGGGGGATGGTCTAAGTGGCTTTAACGGGTTAAAGATGTTGATGGCCTTCAATTCCCAGAATTATTTGAATGATATAGATGGTCAGAGATTCGCAGGAGTTGTTCTTCAGCAGCCCTGGTCTGGGCCAACCCTATTTAATGGGATGTGGTAGTCACCATGTTTGCTTATTTGTATTGTGATAGAGAGGTTATGATACATTTCGAGCGAGACATTGGATAGAGGCATGAGGTAGATTCACTTTCCTGAAGACCCAGCAAAAAAAAAAACTTGCCCCAGCTAAGACTTTCATTTGTGTTTTTTTTTTTTTTTTTTTTGTAGTAAATGCATCCTATACTTAAATCTTTTCAACGTCTGTTTCTGACAGTAAAGACTGATTTTATGTTTCATGTTTATTTTTTTTTCTCTTTTGCCAGAATTGGAAAACCTCCAGCTTTGAACAGTCAGGAAACGTTACATGTGCATCTCACAAGACAAGAAAACTGGCGTGGAAGGAGCAAACTGTTTTAGGTAGGAAATCTGAAGGTTGATTTAGTCGCAATATCCCTAGAGAGTGTATTTTGAGAATGTTTACAGTTTGGTTGTTCAGATATGTGTGACATCGTGCTTGGAAAGATTCCTGTCTCGGGTCCAATGCCTTTGCTTGGCAAACATCTAAAGCAATGTTCATCAGCCTTGGCCCTCCAGAGGTTTTGGAACTACATCTCCCTTGATGCTTAGCCATTCAGTAGGTTGGTTGGGCATCATGGAAGATATAGTTCCAAAACATCATTTTAGCCATCTGTGCCAAAACCTAGAAGGCACCTCACAGAGAAATGTGCTGCCATCCCAGGCAAAAAGTAACATTCCCCCTGTTTTTCATTACCAAAGGGACACTTTACTGAACATCAGCGGGTTTGGGACAGAAGTATTAAATAGAACTGATTGGCATTGACTCTCAAAAGCAGAAACATTGTGGGGCATCATATTGACTTTAGTTTTACAGGAAAATTTGCCATCCAGAAAATGGAATCTAGACCCTTCTAAATCTGGGTCTGAAACAAATTATCGATGAATCGACAACTAATCAATAATGAAAATTAGGGATGCACCGATACCCTTTTTCTAGGACAGAGTAAGAGTACCGATACTTTTATTTAAAGTCATGTGACGCTTTTCAATAAATAATTTAGGATTTTGCTGAAAGCCTGTTCTGTTTAAGTTAATATTGCAATGTATGGCCAGACACCCCATTTACCCACTGCCTGCTCACACCCTGACCACACACACACGCACTAGAAATACATTCATATATACACACTGGTCTGGTGTCTGTTGGGTATACATGTATCTGATGCCTGTGGGGTATATTATTTATAAATAATATACCCCACATGCATCAGATACATGTATACCCACCAGGTGTGTGTATAATATATATATATTACACACACCCCACACACACTTACTTTCAGACCTCAGACCAGACATGGGGTCAAAGTTTCTGACGCCTGGTTTAGAGACTCATCGCTGGGAGAATTATTGCTTTGCAGCTCTGTTATACACCCGCACGACTCAACTATATGTGGGGGCCCTAAAGAGGGGATTTTAGGCCAAAATAGGGACTTTCCCTCCTGTACAGAGTCTCCGGGGGGGTATGGTCTGTAGCTTTGCTCGACCTGGGGTGAATGAGATGTCACACAACTGTAAAGTCTGTCTGCAAGAACTCTGTTCCGAGTTCTGGCGTTCCAAAGTTTGCCCGCACTAAAGCTGGAGGGCGGAGAGCCTGACCCTGCCCGGCCGTCGTGTGCGATGATTTTGGGCGGAGTGTGTAGTGCCAGTTTCAGCTGGAGTTGTTTTGTGGTGACAGCGGTAAGAAATGGCCAAATTCTGGAAATATTACGCAGTTGGTATCGGCAGGAGGAGGAAAGAGACTGGATGTGGGGGATGAAGGAAAGGGCAGAGTCAAGTGTAACTCCAAGACAGCGAACTTGGTTTGATGGGGAGATGGTGATACCCTCCACCGTGATAGAGAAGTCAGGAGGTGGGGAGGCATTGGAGGGAGGAATAAGTAGGAGCTCAGTCTTTGACATGTTGATCTTTAGGTGGTGGGATGCCATCCAGGAGGAGATGCCAGATAAACAGTCACTGACTTTTGAAAGGACAGGGGGAGAGAGATCAGGGGTAGAGAGGTAGATCTGAGTGTCATCAGCATAGAGGTGGTAATTAAAGCCAAAGCTGTTGATGATTTTGCCCAGGGAGGAGGTGTAGATGGAAAAGAGCAGAGGACCAAGGACAGAGCCTTGAGGTACACCAACAGATAGAGGCAATGAAGAGGAGGAGTTACCAGCAAAGGTAGTGAGTTCTAATTGGTGGCATTAGCAGCTGGACGCGTTCATACCTTCCACGAGCGCCGCCGGCAAAGTCTTCATGCGGCCGCTCGTTGGTAAACCCCCAGCCGCAATCTCGCAGGAGTTCGTGAGATTGAGGCTGGGGGTTTTCCAACGAGCGGACGCTCAAAAACTTTGCCGGCCGCGCTCGTGGAAGGTAACTATGAACGCGGTTAGCTGCAGGGGCCTGTCCGAATGCCGTTAGAGCGTTCAGACAGCTGCCCCAGCCCCTCGGATGCCGGCAAGCCAGCTCAATGCTGGCTTCCGGTATCGGGGGCATCTGCACGAGTACCAAGTAACTCGTGCAGTACCCGGTATCGGCACCGATACTAGTATCGGTATCGATGCAACCCTAATGAAAATAGTTGTCAACTATTCTCATCGATTTTTAATCGCTCTGTCTACAGCACACACTGTTTTGAGTCAGACTGAGTTAAACTTTATTAACCTAAGACACTGCTCCAGAGCTGATTGGAGAAGACTTGTCGCTGCTTTGCTAGTTATGATTTAGTTCTAGGGTTCTGGACATAACCACTTTGTTTTTATTTGGATTACAACAGTGGCAGAACTATACCACAGACCCTGGGGTACTGCCCCTGGGTGGAGATGTACTGTACTGCTAGTGTTTCATCCTTACTTGGAGTTGGAGTCCTGTGCCCACCACCCCACCCTCCATGCCTCCCTCTCAGGTCCTGAGCTACTATTCCTCCCTTTTGGTCCAGTCCCTTCCCCCAAACACTCTCACAGTTAGGTCCAGTCCCTCCCACCGCGCTCACATACCTTGTGTGCTAACAGTACGCAGGATAAGGGAAATGGGGAGAGATTTGGTTTTACATATTCCTTTTTTATTTTTTAATCCGATGAATTGTTTATGAAAATAATCGTTGGTTGCAGCCCTAACTATATCATGTATGCTGGTCTCCAACAAGATTGTTCATTCTGCAGGTTACCAGTAACCTATCTGTTTTATTCTGAACATCTTGCAGTAATTGCGGTTGTTGTTGTTTTCGAAAACCGTAATTCCCACCTGATGGTTACTTTTACATATCCATTCCAAACTCTGTAATCCAGTTTTGCTCACATTTGTTGCAATGATTTTGACTTAAATAAAAAATAAACCCAAAAACAAAAAAGAACTATATGGGTACAATTTTAGTCACAAGCTTATCATCTTTTTACAAAGTTAAATTAAGTGAAAAATGGGAGTAAAATCTACTACTTGGGCAGTAGCTCATCAGATGAACGGAGCTTCATGTTCCTGGGCAGGTCCTTGAGATTGGCTTTTTAAATTAAAAGGATGGATACGATCATGGTTGGCCAATCCTTCTCCCGCTCTGAGCAAGCTCACTGCAGAAGCTACAATGCCTTGTTATTTGAAACAAATGTGGGACGTGAAAGGTGAATTAGTTTTTAACTAATATTAATCATTTTGATCTGTCGTTCTGACATTCTTCCTAACTATATTGTTCTTGTTTTTAGGTAATTCATGGCTGGGGAAGTGGAAGGCTATTCCTCTTCCATTCATGATAGCAGTGTCTCTGCTGGATTCAGGGCACTGTATGAAGAGGGTCTCTTGGTGGATGTCACTCTTGTGATAGAGGATCACCAGTTCCAAGCTCACAAAGCTCTGCTGGCTACCCAGAGCGACTACTTCCGCATCATGTTCACGGCTGATATGAGGGAACGTGACCAGGATAAAATCTACTTGAAAGGATTGACGGCGACAGGCTTCAGTCATGTTCTTCAGTTTATGTACTATGGAAGCATTGATCTTAGTATGGCTACTGTCCATGAGATTCTCCAAGCCGCCATGTACGTGCAGCTTACGGAGGTGGTAAAATTCTGCTGCTCTTTCCTCATGGCCAAAATCTGCCTGGAGAACTGTGCAGAGATCATGAGGCTGCTGGACGATTTCAGTGTGGATGTAGAAGGTGTAAGGGAGAAGCTAGATTCCTTCCTGCTGGAAAATTTTGTGCCTCTCATGTCTAGGCCTGAATTTCTGTCGTACCTTAGCTTTGAGAAGCTCAAGAGCTACCTGGACAGCGACCGCCTAAGCCGTTTCCCCGAAATTGAGCTGTATGAAGCAGTTCAGGCCTGGTTGCGACACGATCGAAGACGGTGGAGGCACACTGATTCCATCATTCAAAACATCAGGTTTTGTTTGATGACCCCATCCAGTGTCTATGAGAAGGTTGGTGAGTTTGAAAGCACTAGACAGGATTCAAACATCTAGGCCTTAGGGCATACTTGCAGCAGTTTACTGATCTTATTAGGGTTTTAAAGGAAATAGAAGACAAATGATTTGCTATGTTTTCTGTAATGCCAAACTGGAGATCATTTTTTTTCCTTTTCATGGATTTATTACACTTGTAAAGGGGTCCTTGTGAAGTGTTTCTCAACCCTGTCCTCAGGACCCACTCTCGGGTCTTGTTTTAAGAATTACCTTGGTGAACTGCAGACGTAATACGGCAATCACCCGTGCTGGACTTCAGATAACTTGCAAGTCTGGGCTGTCAGTGGGTCTTGAGGACTGGTTTGGGAAATGACCTATGTTTACAGGACCTCATGGAAGCTGAAGCTAATGTTACTCAAAGGCCTGCTTGCTTCTTTGCCGAGGTCATTTGAAGTTTGTGTTCATTCACACATATGATCCATGTAGATGTAAATTATGACTTTGCCCTGACCCCTGCCCCCCCTCCCTCCACTGCAAACATGTGACTATTGTCGATAGTGACTGATACTATTTCCTACTAGGGATGCACCGAAACAGAAATTTCAGATGAGCCCCTGGCTCGGTGGGGCCTCTAGGCCAAGCCCCAGGCTCGCATGAGCTTGGAAGACGGCCGAGCAGGCATCTCGGCCGGTCTTCAGGCCCAGGCGCGCCCCCGGCTCAGCCGGGCCTCCAGGCCCTATTTTGAAAGGGAAATTTTCAGGCTCTTTTTTTTTTTTTTTTTTCTGGGCTGAATTTCCATTTCAGCCGAAAACACAATTTTCGGCCGTTTAATTTTCGATGCATCCCTATATCCTACCCTCAAATAAATGCAGTAACTGCCAAGAATCACTAAAGGGGTTATTCTGCAAATGCTGGTGTTTCAGACATTGTAACTCTGGCGTTTCCCAATAAAAATCCAAATGGTATCAGGAGAAGCTTCTCCTGCTGTTAGGTTTTAGTTTCGTTGTTTGTTAGTCGTAACTTCGACAAACCAGCAAATGTGCTGAATATCCTAAATCGCTCCATGGTGTAGAATATCTAAACTATAATTACTCAAGAATAGACGCAGTTTGACAGCTAGTTCTCTTCAAAATAGTCTTAATTTGTTCTCGGCATGCAGTGGTATACACCTCTCCCTATTTGCCCTTGAGAATTAATGTGCCTGTCATGATGCTGTTCTGGGCGCATTTAGTTTTAAGATGTTGGTTTTTTTTTTATATATATATATATATTTTTTATTATTTAAACCCCTTTATTGCCATGATAGAGGGAACTCAATCTCCTAAAGCTCCTGCAGTTGTCCGAGATAGAGCCAACGCTATGTGATCATATTCTGGGGCAATGCAAAGGTATTTCATTTATTGCAAATGGAATTAGTTTGCAAACGTGTCCCTAAAGTTTCAGCAGATCAGGCATGATAGCGGATGTGCCGAAAGTTGTTTTTTTTTTATTTTTATTTTTTTATTCTTTATTTATAAAGATAACACCTATGTTACAGAGGTTGTGACTGAAACAAAAAAGGAAAAACAGCATGCAGGTCCAACACAGTAGTAGAACAATAGACCATACGTGAACGAAACAGGCAGCCCACGTGAAAAAGTACTCGGAGCAAGTCACATAGGGGAGAAAAAAAGGGGGGGGCAACAGGAGCACCCATAAAGTGGCACTCCCCAGCACACCCTCAGACCGCCACAGAGGGCCGGGGAGGAGGCCACAGGGTAACGAGAGCCTAGGTGGCCATCTCAAGGCTCAACCGCTCCATGTCCCTGCTCCCGGGGGAAAAGGGGGATGAAAGGCAAGGAGGGGTAATAAGAGTGGGGGAGAGTGAGGCAACTCCATCCTCCCATCTAAGTCCCGTCAAATAGTCTAAGCTCCGCAAAGGTAACCATAGCTGGGTGCCAAAACAGTTTGAGCAGCTTAAGTTTGTTTTTTCTTTCAAAGAAATGCAGATCCCTAGTTGCAGTACGTATAGTAGCGCTTTTTGAATATCAGAGGCAAAAAAAGCGCTTACTGATTGTAAAAATGCATGTACTGTCCATACCATACATTTTTACAGTGTTTTTTTCCCATAAACCTGCTGGCTCCAGCCTGTGGTGTTATGGAAGACAACTTGGTAGTGAATTGTTAAATGACTGGTCCCATTCTGTAGAAAGATGAATAAGCAGGCATGAAGTTTCTGACATGCTAATTTGCCAAGCTTGCAGTTTTTCTTTTTCAGCTGTCATTGTTCAAACACATATTTTTATTCTCTCTTAATTTGTTTTGCAGATCCTTTTGCATTTTGTTATTTGTTCTATAGTAGTAAAGTAATACAATTTCCTCTTGTGTGGATTTTTGTTCTGGAGTTTTGTTTGTGAAAAATGTTTGCATCTAGTGGTTATACATATGTCCTAATCCTAAATAAGCCACTTTTTATTTTGCATGTAATTCCTGGCCATGTTACATGCAGGGGTGGGGATTTTTTATTTTTTATTTTAAAAAAAATCTACTTTTCCAATGGACTAAAGCGGAAGCCCAAACTAGCATTAGGTCTTTGGTCTCTATGTGGTTAAGAATAAACACAGCTATTTAGTTTAAATAGAACACTTACTGCATTGCAGTTTTCTCACTCCTACAACCCACACAATACAGATCACAGTAATGTGCGGTTTGTTTGTGTGTGTGTATCAGACCTACACAGCAATAAAACTCATACACACTGCCCATTACTGTGAGTTTTATTGCTGTGGAGCACTGTGATACAGTAATGGGCAGTGTGTACGAGCTTATCACACATCTCCACGGCAATAAAACTCACACTTATACACAAGCAAATAAAATTGCTAGGCAACTAGGGACTGTACGACACGTATGTAAAGATTACTGATCCTATTCGAATCTTTAGCAATGCTACCCTGGATGACTGCTCCTCTTCATCCACAGGTTACAAATAAGCACAAGAAAAAAAATGGGTGCGCTGCAAAACAAAAACCTCATAGTGTACACTGCATGAACAAAGTCTGAGATATCCCCTGCAAAAACTTTGCTTGCATCTCAGACTTTGTCCATGAAATGTACACACTGAGGTTTTTGTTTTGCAGTGCATCCATTTTTTTTCTTGTGCTTATTCACACACATACACTCTGCACATTACCGTGATTTTTTATTGCCATGGAGCTTTGTGATACAGTAATGTGCAGTGTGTATGAGCGTATCACACAGCTCCACGACAATAAAACTCAGTTATGCTGATTATTTGAATTATCAAATTAAGTTCTGATATAACATATTTAAGTTTTTATATATATATATATATATATATATATATATTTATTAGTTTAATATGTTAAAATCTATAAATTAGTGCAGCAGCATTGTTAAAGGGAAGGTGTTGCTTTTTAGAACAAAACAAAAAAAGTAAAATATGCGGTCATATTTGATATCATTGTAAAGGCCAGACTCAGGTCTTTCCAACGATACCTCAATTGTCCTGGTAGGACATACGGATCCAGAGATGCAGGGGTCCAAAGGACCCCTGCATCTCCTGAGGGATTTCCCTGCCAGTCAGGAGTGGGAATCCCCATTTGTGGTGACCTCGCACACACGCTCCATGAAGCCTGGGGGGCAGTCCCACAGTGTAGGGTGGGCTGACGTTCCTGCTAGGAACCAGATCGGCACTGATCAGGGACACAACAGGACAGGCGTGAAGCGTCCTCTGTGATGGGGAGGGAATCCCCAGGACGCTCCACGCACGTCCACACAGTGAGGGGGGGGGGTCTGATGTCTGTGCCTGGGTATACATGTATCTGGGGCCTTGTGTGTGTGGGGGTGTATATGTTTATATCTCCTGAGGTCTGTGTGTGTGGTTAGGCTATGTGCAGGGGGTTAATGGGGTGTCTGGTCATACATTTCAATATCAACATAAACTGGACAGGGTTTCAGCAAAATCTTAAATTATTTATTGGAAAGTGGTCACATGACGTTAAAGTATCAGCAATATTACTCGTCTGTATCTTATCTCGTCGGTATCAGTGCATCCCCAATACCAAGTTTATAATATTTTGCCCTCGTCACATGAGGCCCAGGTGTGCGATCGATTTATTATTCCCCCCCCCCCACTTCTGAAGTCCTTTAGTTGGGCACCAAAATGTTGGTTTTTCTGGTTAAGAGCTACTCAACCAGTAGCTCATGTGCCATTTATTAGGTGGCTAAGTTTCATCGGAAATGCAGTTTCAAAATACCTGGAAGGCCATGGTTGCTAACCTCTGTTGTAGATACTACACAACCATGCTGGATGTTTAACGATTATTTGTTAAATCGATTAGTTGGCCGATTTTTTTTGGCCCCCTAGAGGTATTCCCGAGTGTGGCTCGGGGTTAAATTCCTAAACTGGAAGCCTTAACCCCGAGCCACACTCGGGATGCCACTGGATACATCACCTGTCCCTGCGCTCCCTCGCTGTCCCCCACAGTCTCCTCCGGCGATCGCGACCTTATACTGCCTGGTTCCCTCCTCGCGAGAAGGGAATCCAGGAAGTAAAACACCGGAGGAGACTGCGGGGGTCAGCGATGGAGCGCAGGGACAGTTATGTATGCAGCACGAGTGTGGCTCGGGGTTACCGCTTTCAGCTGTGAAATTTAACCCCGAGCAGAAAACCGCCAGGGAGGTTAAAGTAAAAACAAAAAGTATGTTAAAAAAAAATCAATCAACCCCTCCCCCTCCTTTTTTTTGTAAGCAATTTGCATAGTGAATATCACTTTCGTATATACATACGCACATTATGCGTATATATATACGCAGTTTAAGTCCATATCTTTCTCCCCAAACCAAAGCTACTACAAGCGCTCCGGTAGACCTGATGATGTCAGCATGAAAGTGGGGTGATAAGGGGGAGCACTCATCACAGCCTGACCACTTTAATAAGCTAAAGTGATCAGGGGGCACAGTGTTCCTTTTACAATAATTTCATGAACACACTGAGTGGGAGGAAGGTCCAGAGGTGGAAGAGAGTGCGTTTGGGCAAGGGACTTGACCCCAGTATGAAAGGGAGTGGGTTTTTGCAAAAGACTAGACCTGACTATGGGAAGGCGTTTTTGGGAAGGGACCGGGCCAAAGGAAGAGAATGGCAGCGCTTGATCAAAGAGGGGGTGGCAGGCAGGTTGGGGTGGTGGCACAGAACTCCAACTTCAAGTAAGACTAAAACACAAGCTGTATAGTGCCCACACCCAGTGGCAGAATCCCAGGGTTTGTGCTATAGCACTGCTAGAGTTGTAAACTGAATAAAAACAAACTGGTTATGTCTGACATTATCCTAGAACTAAATTATACAGAGTAAAGCAGCGGCACGTCTTATGCAATCGGCATCGAAGCAGAATCTGCGGTTATGACGTTTATCTCAGTCTGACTCTAATCGTTTTATGAAAATCGTTAACAACGATTTTCATTATCGATTTAGTCGTCGATTGTTTCAGTCCTAGCTATTATTGTGGCATCAAATACTCTTTTAATGGAACATGGCACGTGACTGCTGTGTATGTGTGGGGATTTTTGTGTGGCTAATTCTTAAATCTCCATATTTTTATTTTTTTTCTCCTGTATGATATGCTACAGAGAGGATAATATTAACGGGAACCTTTTTGGGCAAATTTTAAGAATATGAATTGTGATCTGTAATGCTGTGCCTGGGATCGTTCTTATCCTGGACATGTCAGTCCAGTCCTGGCTCTCCCCTCTTTACCTAAACTGTGCAGGAGACCCCTGTAAATACACAACTGCATACCCCAATGCAAATGGCACGCATGGATGAGCTGCTATCCCTTTTAAAGGGATATCCAGAAGTTTGGCAAACTGAATTTCCTGTGCGCTTTACATGCAAACGATGTACGCATCTGTCCGATGATCGTTCTGTTAAAAGTGAGGATCGGTTTTGTGTGTGCACCTTGTTAACACGCAGCACCAATTCATCATCAAAAACTGCGGCTACCGTCTCCAAAGTATTTCTCCAGTGTGCTCTTGCTAGACACTCTGATGTAGGCTCCCAAAGAATGCTGATGACATTGGTTCCCAAAGGTCCTGAAAGGGGAAACCGTGTAGGTGGAAGAAAGCTCTCTGCTTCACACTGCTGGTCAGGATGGGCTATGGGCAGAAAGAGAACCTCCTCTCAAGTGATCTCAAAAATAAACAATGGTGGTGGTCAGGGTACATAGAAGCGTCTCTAACTTGCATAAACCTGTATGTCACACCTACATTCCCAACTAAACTTTATTCATATTATCTGGGGATAAGAAGAATTTTATTGAGGCTTTTATGATTGTTTCTAGGAATAACAATTTTTTTAAGACCGAATACCGATACTCCGTATCGGTGAGTACCTGAAAAAAGTATCGATACTTTTACTTAATGTTAGGCGACCGCTTTCCAATAAATAATTTGGGATTTTTGAAAGAGCCTATCCAATTCAATTTTAATATTGAAATGTATGGCCAGACACTCCATTTACCCACTGCACAGCCTGCACACACCCTGACCACACACCCACTCCAGATACATGTATACCCAGGCACAGACCCCACATACATGTATACCCCACGTGTTCTGCTGAGGCACTTGAATGCCTCAATAACAATAACCCCTGAGATGCCATAATAGCAAGGACCATAACATCAAGGTTCTCATTAACCTATAAAATGCCATACAACAAAGGGAGAATTAAATAATTTTCAGTGTGAGCCCTATGCATAAAAGATGAATTCTTTAGTAAAACTGTTACACTGCATATGGTCATGTTGGGTGTCATTGGAAAGGGCAGACTATGTCCTTTCCAATGATTCCTCGATGAAGCAGGTGTGATGCCCAAGGACAGAGATACAGCAGTCCAAATGACCCCTGTGCCTCCCACCCCCAAGGGAGACGTGTAGCCTCCTTCCAGAACGTCTTGCAGGGGGAGTGGGGAGAGGGTGAATTCAGATCTCTGTCCTGTGTGGCTTTTTTTGGGGGGGGGAGCTGGGACAGGATGTGCGCATCTCCCTCCTTGTGTGGCTGTTGGGGGGGGGGCTGGGACAGAGTGGATACCTGTGTCTCCCTCCCTGGCTGCTCGGGAGAGCTCGCAGAGGGAAAGAATGTGGGCGGCAGGCCGTCAGTACCGCTGACCCACCAATGACAGTGGGTCCTGCAGGCCGAGCCTCCCTTCTGCTGATGGGTGGTCCGTTGGTTGTGGAGACCCACCAGGCTGGCCATGTCTTCTTCCAAGCAGCTTGTAAATGTCGTGACAAGATCTCAGTTGTAGGGCACATCACAGGCCGGCAGTCGCGCGCAGAGGAACATGTGGCCAGCCGGCGCGACCCTCACCAACCGGAGGGGAATGTGAGTGGAATGCTTTTTAATGTATTCTGCTAGCAGCCCCTCAGATACCGGCAAACCAGCCAAGCGCTGACTTCCGGGTATTGGGGCATTAGCACAAATACCACGTACTCGTGCAAATGCCAGTATCTGTACGGATATCGGTGCATCCCTAATGTTTCTTATTCCAAAGTTCATGGGTTTATGAAAGTTTTACACTTTTAATTAGTGTCTTTTGTAATTTGTTTTCCAAAATTACTTGGTCTAACCTGTTTTTCATGGCAAACCGTTTCAACATGTTTCTTCCTCCCATGCCTTCACAGGTGAAAACATCTGAGTTTTATCGATACTCGCGTCAGCTGAGGCATGAGATCGAGCAAGCACTGAACTACTTTCACAACGTCAGCGAGCAGCCTTTGATGGAGATGAAGTCAAACCGCATTCGCTCAGCCAAACCTCAGACAGCAGTATTCAGAGGCATGATAGGACACAGCATGGTCAACAGCAAGATTCTTCTCTTGCACAAGCCCCGGGTCTGGTGGGAGTTGGAAGGTCCTCTCGTGCCTCTTCGTCCTGACTGCCTGGCAATCGTAAACAACTTTGTTTTCTTGCTTGGAGGTGAGGAACTGGGCCCCGATGGAGAGTTTCATGCTTCTTCTAAAGTATTTCGATATGATCCACGCCAAAATAGTTGGATGAGGTTATCGGACATGTCTGTGCCACGCTCTGAGTTTGCCGTAGGGGTCATCGGCAGGTATATATATGCTGTGGCTGGAAGGACGCGAGATGAAACCTTTTACTCGACAGAGCGCTATGACATCATAGAAAACAAATGGGAATTTGTTGACCCCTATCCCGTTAATAAATATGGACATGAGGGGACTGTCCTCAACAATAAGTTGTTTATCACTGGAGGGATTACGTCGTCTTCTACGTCCAAACAGGTCTGTGTGTTTGATCCTAGCAAAGAGGGGACAGTGGAGCAGAGGACCAGGAGGACACAGGTTCTCACAAACTGCTGGGAAAACAAGTGCAAAATGAACTATGCCAGGTGTTTTCATAAAATGATCTGCTACAATGGTAAACTATACGTGTTTGGTGGCGTGTGTGTTGTCTTAAGAGCTTCATTTGAATCTCAAGGGTGCCCGTCTACAGAGGTTTATGACCCCGATATGGACCAGTGGACAATTCTAGCTTCTATGCCAATCGGGCGAAGTGGTCATGGAGTAGCTATACTGGACAAACAAATCATGGTCCTCGGTGGTCTTTGTTATAACGGTCACTATAGTGACTCCATCTTGACTTTTGACCCGGAGGAGAACAAATGGAAAGAGGATGAATATCCTAGAATGCCTTGCAAGCTGGACGGCTTACAAGTATGCAGTTTGCATTTTCCAGAATATGTCTTGGAGCACATGAAACGATGCACATAAGCACAACTCCTGATTTATTTTTATTTTTTTTACTTCTTGTATTTAATTTCCCTCTTTCTTTCTTTCTTTGTTTTGTCTTAAATATGTTGCTACCTACCATGGGTTTTTGTGTAATGTTATTACTGCGTTCTGAGAAATACATTTCACGAAGGGTTGCAGACTGTTTGAGAAATGTCAGAGGTTTTTTTCTATTTATTTATTTTCGTTTTTTTTTTTTTTTAATACATTTTATGCTTTTTTAAAACCTGCAACCCACTGTTCAGCTTTCGACAGGTTGTAGTAATATTTTAAAAGATTCAATATCGTTAATTATAGAAGGTTTTTGGATTGAAGGAATGATTTAAAATTTTGTTGGGCGTTTAACAAAAGTTTCATATCCTGTCGGCTTGTTGTTTGCTACTCAACAGGCACTGATGTCAACTCCGACATCAGTGATCATCTAACTAGGAGTTTCCTGATGTGATTCCATTAAGAGTGTGGTTTACTAAAACCAGGATATGACTTTATCTTCGACTTGTCAATATATTGAGGGGGGGGGGGTTTGGCTAATGCCTTAAGATAGCAACGCTACTCTGCTTCATCACACAATATTAAGATTACATACACATTGCCAGAACCTACAATATCTGCTGTACCTAATCTTCATGGAAATGTCAGTATACGTGACACTGTTGGATTCTGCAAAAAATATTGTACAAAATGTGAAAAGCAACTTTTAATACTCCGTTCCTACACTTAAATGCCGCTGCCGGTGTACAGCGGGCATATGTTAAAAGGATGATGCTGTTATATGGTGCTAATAATTTGTTGGAAATGCATTATTTCAAATCTTACTATGCATTCTTTGCTGCTTAAACCTTGTTATCACTTTGACATTTTGTTCTAGGCCACAGTAGCCAGAGTGCAGGGGAACACTGTTTCTGTTGAGTCTGTATGCCACAGACCCAAGTACAGCTTGATACAGAGCGATGGAATTGTTGCTTCATTCAATATTACCTTTTATCTTTTTCTAGAGCAGGGCTGCACCGGGTTTGTTGAAGACGCGGCAGAATTCCTGGTTGCTTTGCACCCCCTTCTAGTAGGTGCCAAATTACCCCCTTCATATCAGGAAATTGACTATCAGGGTTATTCAGAGGTGAAAACCAGGAGAATGGCTGGAGAAGTGAAAATTCTAGGTCAAAATAGCCAAACCAGAAACATTCTCCCATTTATCTCCTTTTCCAAATTGGCTATTTGGTCTAGATTGTTCAATCTAGACCAAATAGCCGATTTTGAAAGTGAGATAAATGGGAGAATTTTTCTGGTTTGGCTATTTTGACCTAGAATTTTCACTTCTCGCCATTCTCCTGGTTTTCACCTATCTCTGAATAACACTGTATGTTTGGCAGGAATTGCGTAGTAGGGGTATTTTAGTTCTGTATGTGCTGGATCAGGTGGTTAGCAGTGTTTCTTATGGTGGTACATAATTAAAAAAGTAACTTGTAATCAACCCCTTCACTACCATGTGCTTTTGTTGGGAGAAAAAAAAATAATTCTAAAACTTACTTGAAAAATGGGAATGCGTAGTTGTCAAAAAGGGGGTAAAATAGCAATCTTGCATAAATATTATTGTTCCAAGCTAGATAAAAGATTTAAATAATTTAAATTTAATAAACTTTAAATTTCCCTGTATTTATTTATCCTTTAAAGAAATATTGTAAGTGTGAAATGGTCTAGACCCTAGATCAGGGGTCCGCAACCTTGGCTCTACAGATGTTTTGGGCCTACATTTCCCATCAGGCTCAGCCAATCTAATGAGTAGCTAAGCATCATTGGAGATGTAGTTCCAAAACCTCTGTAGAGCCAAGGTTGCTGACCCCTGCCCTAGATGGTCCCTTTTCTTACACAATTTCAAACGGGAAAAATTTGCAGCATATGTTTATAAACGGACGTTGTGTCTATACGGTAAAGCTGATAAAACTAGATGGCAACTGGTCAGATATTCTGTCTATGGGGATCTGGAGTGATCATGAGATTATTAGCAATGCAGCTTCCAATAAAAAAATACCAATAGAATATAAAAATCTGTGGCATAATGAAATTACAGTAACAACTTGGTTCAGTACTATCCAGGGATTTTCAGTTATTATCACCCATTTAATCTTTTCTCTGTGCAATAGTGAATGATCCCTATTCTCTTCCCTCTCCATGGCTGTTGTAATACAGCAGTAAAGTTTGAGTTTTTGTTAGAGTGGGGTGAGTGCTGCTCCATTACAGTAATGCAGGGTGACAGGAGTTAGATTTCACTAGGAATTCTATTTCTCACCAAGGGAGCCTGCTATTCCTGCTTCAATAAGTTATACATTGGAATATTATTACTACTATTTGGCTTTCATTGTATTACAAAGCAAAATCTGGTTTTACACCATTTTGGCAGTGAAAGGGTTAAGCAAAGCAATCCTGGTCCGCCAAGTGCAATTAACACTTGCCTTTTCCAGAACATGCTGGGTGGGTTTTTGTTCCCCTCTAGCCTCATCATAGAGGACTAGAGCTTAGAAGAGCATGCTAGAGCTGTCTCGATTCCTCGCTGAATCAAGAACCCCTGACTCAAAATGATAACTGAGTTGAGTGAGACCTGCATGGTATAGAGAACACACCAGTGAGTATGGCTTATGGCAGCCATTTGTAAATCGTGACGGTAAAAATTTTGTTTGCAGCGGAATCAGATAATTTCGCACAGAAAATAAAAGCCATTAACTCAACATAACATATTGGATCAGCGTTTTTAACAGTAATCAAAAAGCCGCTGCAACTTGCTTTATAATCTCCTGAACTGAGAAAGATCACCACTGGGCCGAGTTAAAGGGATATCCTGATTAAAAATAGAGGCCTTTTTTTGCCCTTCAATAATTTGGCAAATGCTGCTGACGGCCCCTGCCTAGTTATTTGTTATTGTCTTTATTTTGGGTGGTTTTTTTCTTTCACTCCCTTTTGTCTCCCTCGCCACGAAGCCGGTCCACCTCTTCTTCGGCACAGGGAATCCGAACTCATAAGTCCCTGCAGCTTCTAATGCAATTTGTCCTCCTACGCAACTTGTGTAGCTAGAAACAGTAAATTGTGCTCTGCTACGGACTTGAGCACTCTACGTACGCAATTACCGTAGCGTCTCTGCAAAACGATGGATCTGAGATGTGCGCATGCGCAGATCTGATCCTTTGCTGCCTCCCAGAGACCACCCAGAGAGGGTGACGCCGGACAATCTCTGCATGCTCACGTCACTAGTGACCGATCTGGCGTATTCAAAATCCCCGGCTGCTGGTGACGCTGGCCAGGAAGAAGGAAACTAGGAGGCAGAGGGTTTTTTGGCTCTTTTTTTTTTTTTTCTTCTTCTAAAGCCTTTCTCCCATTTAGTCTTTCTTGCCAATGTTTGACCTTCTTAACGACATTTTAGGTTTTATGAGCCGGTAAATCTCTCCTCTGTTTCATTACATCAGCTTTTATGCGTCTTTTTATCCATACTAAACCCACATGGCAGGTACAGCATGATTTGGCAATAGAAAAAGGATAAAGTGAAGCGCTTTATGACATTTCTCAAATTCAGTACCTTGGATTTTATGAAATGACATCAACTGTATGGGATTAATTTATCCAAGCAGAAACCTTGTATCCCATTTATATCACCAGCATTATACCTTGAGCCCCTACCCTGTGCACCCTGTGTATGTGCTATGCAAGCTTATGGACGGATCAATAGATTTTAATAATTCAGCACTTTAGTGAAGTCAGATTGGAGCAGCGTTCTTCACCCTGTCACCAGGGAGAGTAAAAGCATACGTCCCAGCATCCAGAAAGATTACGTCGAATGCAGCGACTTTATATATTTAATACTAACGATTGACTACACCCTTTTTTTTTTAATCACTCTCACTAATTTATAGATTCCTTTTTTTTATTTGTTTTATTTATACATTCAGATTTATTTATATATTTTATTTTGCATGCTTTCAGAAGAAAAATCATGTTTACAAGCCTTTATTTCGTTCTCCCTAAGGTGCCTCTATATTAGCTCAGGCCCCCTTCATCGCAGTGTTTTTGTTCTTAAGAGCTGCTGGGTTATCCCATGGTTCTGCCAAGCGCCATCATGCAGATGGTAAGGGCTGTGAGAATAATTTCCCTTGCAGTGGTGCCTTTTTTAATTATTTTTTTAACCTCTGTGTATGTTTTAACAAAACAATGACAAATCATGCTCCACTCTGATATGTTGTGATTTACTGCACGGCTAGAGGAGGCGCAATCCCGGCTATGCTATAACTATTGATTTAAATGCTTGAAGTCACTGCTTTAAGTCGCGCATGACATCACTTGGCGTTACGCCAGTTGCTAATGAGCTCAACTCCTTCCTGCGATCAGCCGGGTGAATTAAGCTTCAGGGAAAACCATAGCTATTCCTAGCCATGAGCTATGAAATCATAATAACCTGTTTACCCTCTTCATTACCGAGTAATTCATTATAAAGAAAGACTGTCAGAATCCAGGGTTTCCTGGACACCAGGAACATTTGTGTGCATTTTAATTTTTCCTGGTAATTGTACATCGATACCAATCTAGAGATCAGAAAATTAAAGGCCACAATACAGTATTTTTAATTGATGCTGCTGTTTGCCTCATTTTGAAAATACTAAAATAAGACAGATGGGGCAGGATAGATCTATATAATTTTACATGAATTTATGTATTACCATGCTGCTTTCTCTTGTATAAGACCATGTCATGTTTTTAAGCGCTTCATATCAAGTGGAGCAGGTCTCCACAATCCTTTCACATCTCCAGGTTTTGCAGCTTATTATTTAAATTAAATTAATACAAGGATCGGTAATGTAGGGGTTAATTGTGTCCCCAGAGGCCAACCCCATCCTGGACAAGGTTACACCTAATTCCTTTTTGTGATCATACCTGCTCTGACCTGTAGTTGCCACTGAAGGGATTTAGGGACTTGTTCCATCAACAACTGCAGGTTATTCACTAGCGGGTATAAAATCGCATAAGGAAATGCAATTTTTTTGGTTCAGAATTGCTGTTTTTTTCTTAAGCTCCAGTGTTTTTGTATTTCTGTGTCTCATAACAGACACATCTGCATTTTTATTTAATTAAAAAGTTGTGTTGGTAAAGACAATACAATACAATATGTTAACTTGATACTCTAGGCTGATGACAAAGCTTGGCACCCAAGATGTTTCAGAACTACATGTTCCATGATGCCTAGTCATGAACAAAGCTGCGAGCATCTTGGGACATGTAATTTCTAAAACGTCTTGCCCTGGATCACAATTTTAGATGTTAAAGATAAGACGCAAATGGAAAACGAATGCGTCTGCCCTTTTTTTTTTCCCCCATTTGCGGCTTGCCTTTAATGTCTCTTACGTCTGTTATATGACAGCAGCTCGAAGTCTTAATACTTATGAGCTACAGCTTGATAACACCAGTAGCGCTAAGCTCCACGCTGCTATCGGCACCTGAAGTCCATCGGGCTCCATGTAGACAGACGCGATCTTGTGCGAGATCCGGCTGCGGTGGCGGAGGCACACTGGGAACTATTTTCATGCCTAGCTATATTTCTGAATTTGCAGTTCCATCCAATAGCTGCACAAATGATCACATTACTGTTACATCCCTAAATCATTAATGTTATTTATTCTGGTTGATCCACCTGCATTTAATTAGGATTATTCGGAAGCACGATTGTCTATATTGCTTTGGATCTGGGGTGAATTGAGTAGGCTGGATATTCGCATATCAGTCAATGTAACCAGCTTTCTCGCTGTTCTACTCTACCCCTTCATAACCTTCAAACCGACATCTCTTAACACTGGTTTGTTGTATTTTTTTTGTAACCTTTAGCTTGGTTATGATTACATTTGGCTGAGATACTCTTAGGAATGCCTTTGTGAAGTGGCCTGTTCTTACATTTTCACTGAGATTTAAAGGAAAAAAGGCCGTTTTATTGTCTGGAGCGTTTTTCTAAAGACCAGCCTGCTGATTGGCTTGCACTAAGCACACTTCCTTTTAGATCTCGACTCACTATGCGCAACTTGATTCTGACTCGCCTCAGCCATCAATCATGGTACACACCGAGGGCAGACACTATTTTCTCCTGCCGGTCCTTTATTTTACGCTTGTGCAACAATAAATGTAGAAACGGGATGGATTTAAAAAAAGTAAAAATCTACAGCCAGGCCTTTCTAGGAAAATGTATCCTGTTAAAAGCTGCAGCCTTTTTGCTTTCATTGCTTCCAGTATTTACACTTTAATGTTTGATAACTCAGGGAATTTGTTATTTGTAATTGGGGGTAATATTTATTAACGGTGACCACGGTCATAGACTGAGAATTCTAGCCGGCTTGGCATAACTTTATGATGCTGTGGGGGGGGGGGAGGTGTTAATTCAGAATCTGTTTGCAGAATTTGTAAAGACTGTTGCGAAACACTGTTGTAATGTGCTGACGTTTCACAAATAATGTAATCCAAGCAGTGACGGGCGTAGGTTCACAGGGAAGCTTTTCCAGCTGTTTGGATTTGTCTGTGAAACGTCACCATTGCAACAATGGCGATTTTCACGGTTTGCAACTTCGGCAAACACCGGCGCTTTCTGAATATCCCCTCATGTGAATGATTGATACTAACTTCATCACTCTACAAGACCTGTGCAAATGTGTGTTTATATAAAAATGTACAATATCTAAGAATTTAAACTTCCCCCAGGGCTTCTCCGCAGCTTTGACGAAAACCAAGACCCTTATCCTGGTCTCCCTCGAATCATTTATTTGGTTTCAATTTGTCAGTGCTTCAAGGAAAGCCTTAGATCAGAGGCACGTTCAGTTGCTCAGCCGCTGCAAGTGCTAAGTTAGCAACTTGGCACTGAACGCTGTTCTATGGCTCAGCACTGCTAACTCAGCACTTGCAGCCAAGTCGAGAGGTGCTGCGGGGTTAGCTGAGTGTGACGTAGGAAAGATGGCCGCCTCCACGGAGCAAATAATCCAATAATGAAATGTTCCGTTTGAAGGTTTGGTGGAGCAAAACAGCAAATATTTATTGGCACATGGTAAACATTAACACTAAAGTGGTAATAAAATGGACAAAAGTGGACTTTTCAGTAACCGCACCTTTCATTAAGCAATCCTCTGCCCTTTTGCTTCCATATTCGCAGGCAAAGCGTTCAGTGAGACGGCTGCATCAAATGGAACTGCTGCACTGAAGCAATTCAGCAGCTGCTGAGGAACTGAACACGCCTCAGGGATCTCCAGCTCTGCCTCCCCCCCCCCCCCCCGATGTTTCTGAACTACAACTCCCATGATTCTCTGGCTATTGCATTCAAAGAATTCTGGGAATTGTAGGCAATAAACATCGGGGGGGGGGCAGAGTTTGAGATCCTTGCCTTTAGATCAACTGATTCCTCGTGGGTTTTTAAGTTTTCCACCCCCCCCCCTTCAGAATGGGGAAAAAATGTCATAAAACCCCAGATTCTATAAAGATTTGATTTCGTTTTTCAGGGACAAAATGCCTCCTGTGATTTAGTTGCCAGATAAATCCAACATGCACCACTCTGACTGGCCCCTGTATAGTCATACCTGTAGTGCAGGGGTCAGCAACCTTGCACCCCCCCCCCTAAAGTTTTGAAACTGCATGCTGCACCTCCATGCTACTGAGTGGCTGAGCATCATGAGAGATGTGGTTCCAAAACATCTGGAGGGCCAAGGTTGCTGACCCCCTGCTGTAGCGTCTACTTCCTGTTAGCATTTCCCATGGAGGAGGCTGTTTAGACATATCATAAAAAAACACAGGCAATGGTCCAGAATTTACAATTTTGAAGTATCTTTATTTAAATACTTCAGTATATTTAATACATATATAGGTATATATCTCTTATGGGCAAAACCATCTCATATTTAGCTGCATGTCTGTTCTATAAGTAAATATACAAGAAATGCACATGAATTAAAAACAATAAAGAATTATTGGGACAGAATATGAACATAACCTGGTAGTATAACATGTACATATTTCAATAAGTGAAGCCTCCAAAATGACTTTTTTTTGTAAAAGCCATGGCATCTTCGAAGATGATTTATGTAAATAATTTGAGTATTTCAAACCCAGGGCTATTAAGAACAGTCTTTGAAATAAGAATTGCCTTTTTTCCACTTTTTAATCTTTTTTTAAAAGTCTTCTCTTTTATCCAGGTTGTGGATCTAACTGCTGATTTTATTCTAAATGTTGTACAGTTGTATATATTAAGTTGTAAATAAAATATTTTTAATCGCAGAGTTTCCAATGTTGTTATTGGCTGCCGGGGTATAAGTACCTAGCACATTAACAAACTTTATCAATTGGAATAACGTCCTGTAGGAAGGAAATAAAAATAATTTCATGTAAATTACTTGTTTTAACATGCTGAATGGATTTAGGCTACATTCAAACACTCGGAGTCCCTGCAATACACCTATAATAAACATTTTGGAAACTGGACTCGACTGGTCTTGAGAGCAAACAACGTAAAAAACGATGCCGAGGTAAAACAGACTCTTCCAAAAACGAGGCAAATTTGTGACTGACCCGAATTAGGGCATTGTAAATATAGCTGTAAGAAACTAACTTTTTATTTTGTAAATCCTTTTACATTTTTGTACTTTTTTTTCCCCTCCATGATGGTAGTGCTAGTTTTAGGGTTAACACGAACATTCTGTGAGACGTCATTTTTGGAAGCGTTTGAATTGAAGCCTTTCTCTTACCTCAGCGTTATTTTATAGACGTAATTTGCTCAAGTGACAGATACTGGCTCAACTGGCATCTGCTGATGAAAAGCATATGTCCAATGATACTCCAAAAGTTACTGCTTTGTCAATAAGAAAGCGTGCAAGCCCAATGAATTGCAGTTAATGAAAATTGCACAAATTGTAGATTATCTGGCCCGGACAGTTTTTGCAGTACTTTTCGTTTTTGCTTATATAGACATCAGTTATGTAGGACCCTATCCAATTCTACAATTTGTAACTAAGGCTGAAACTAATTAATAAGAAGCATAGTGAAATGTTTTTATCATTAATCTGTTGGTTGATTTAACAGTGTATGCTACACACAGGCTGATTTAGAGTCTGACTATTTCCAAGCTAATTAGAGAAGACAATCTGGCTACTTTACGCTGTATGATTTTATTCTAGGGTTATGTTTGACATCACCAGTTTGTTTAGCACAGACCCTGGGGTACTGACACTGGGTGGAAGTGCTGTACCACTGGTGTTTTATCATTACTTGGAGCTGGAGTCCTGTGCCACCACCCTCCCTCTCTCTGGAGTTGCCATCCCTTCGGTTCTGGTCTCTTTCCCCCCCCCCAACTCTCTCCACACTCGGGTCCAGTCTTTTGCCTAAACTCACTCCCTCTCAAACTTGGGCCCGTTCCTTGGCCTGATTTGCACTCTCCCTCATCTCCGGTCCCTTCCGCCACTCAGTTCATGAAATTATTTTAATAAGTGACACTCTACATACCTGACCACTTTAGCTTATTAAGGTGATCAGGCTGCGTGGAATGCACCCCACCCTTCTCATCCCAGTATCATGCTGACGACCTGTCTGAGTACTCGTGTTCATTTGGGTAGAAAGCCGATATGGGCTTGAGCTGCGCAAGCAGCGTCAATCCATCACTCTGAACAGACGGTCACGTACCAATGTGTGAAAAGCACGCAACTTAAGTGAGATACGCAATTTGTGTATGGACGTGCAAAAGTTATGTACACTACGCAAGTTACGTAATAAGTAAAATGGGGGGAAAAAGGTTTTTTCTTAACCTAGTGTGCATGCTAAGTAAACCAACAGCAATTTGATTAATTGCATAATCAATTATGAAAATTAATAGTTTGTTGCAGCCCTACTTATAACTACTCCAATTTGCAAAACAAATGTCAAAGACCATGGTCCTCTCATAGCTCCCATATGCCTCTTCCAACACAGGTCCTACAGACACTATTCGCTTGCACTATTGCTTATCTATAACTTTCATATATGAAATGGCTACGTGGGTTACAAAACATTTACAGTCCAACATTGTACTATATGTTATCAGCCATCTAAGAGAGTGCCAGGAATCACACACAGCCAATGTGTGCTGTATATGAGGGAAAAGAAGAAAATGAAAATATTTTTGTGCTTTTTCCATAGCACTGTGCCATCTGTGTTTATTAAACGTATGAGGAATTAATCCAAGACTATCTCCGGTTAGGTCCAGAAATCTCAAACTCTGCACTCCCCCTTCTTCCCGGATGTTGGTGGCCTGCAAGTCTCAGAATTCTTGAACTGCATTAGATGGCCTCAGACTCGTGGGAGTTGTAGTTCAGAAACATTAGGGGTGTGGCACAGTTTGAGAACTCTGGGCTAGGCCCACTGAGAGTTGCGATAGGTTGTTATAGTATCGTCTTGGATCTCGGTAAGGCAACAGCACAACATTGCTCGTCAGATGACCGGCACACTGTTCATGTGTCCTCAGTGGACAACCCTTGACTCCATTCATACAGCTTCTGTGCTTCCTCATCCCAATCTTCATCTGAAAACACTGCCTGGTCCAGATTTTCCTTCCTGTATATTTGCTTGCTGGAAATACCTGTGGTGTCATATGTGCTATCCTAAAAGGGGAAAGGAAAAAGTTACAATCCCTACATATTCAAACATGAGCTTTTATCTGCTGATCGGGAGATGCGGAGGTCCATATCTCTACAATAGGGAATTCTCTCCCCGGCTTTGGGAGGGGATTCCCTTTCTGATGTCATGGCGTCCTTGCGAGGCGACAGTGGATGAGGGGAGGCCCTGGAGGTGTGGCTGACATCCAAGGTCAGACTGTGACCTTTCCTGCAATGCCTTACTTGTCCCTCTACACCTTACCAATTGGAATATAGACACCACTTCAGGCACTCTCCCGGCTCTTTCGGGGGAGGGGGTGCCTGAAAATGAATTCCTCAAGCTCTGGCCCGATAACGTTAGTGTGCTGGAAGGGGTCTAATTTGACAGACTGACTTCAAGGAAGTCAGGGTACCCCTACCAGACAGGTAAGGAGCTCCCCCTTGCCTGCAGAATCCCCATGACATTCCCACATGTTGTCCGCAGCCAATTTCTGGAAACTCCTGTGCAAAAGAATGAACCTAAAAAAAGGGTACTTTTGGGCTTTTTTTTTTTTTCTTTCTACACAATTTATTTTTATCGAAACACGGACTAGTTAAAAATACAAATAAATCCTATAAAAAGGTATTTTCCTATATTATTTTACCATCACCGGGAACTCGTTTTTTTTTTTTTTTTTTTTTTACCATAGTGGAATAAATTTCTAGGGAAAGCATTCCGCTTAATATATAATAAAAAAATGTGAATAAAAAGGAAAATAATCCATCACAGAATACATCCATATAACATGAAAGAAGAGTTCTACCAAGTGCACACAATCAATCAGGATTTGGTTCCGATTCACAATTTCTGAAACACTTTGAAAGATCCACACAAAAAAAATAATTGCATTACTTTCTTCCACTTGTACTATTTATCGCTATATTAAATTACCTCCGGTTGTCTTTCTAATCCATAAATTCTCCTCAACTTGGCTACTTTGGAGCGGGCCCTGTGAGAACGCCGCGATGAGTGACTGAGAGCTTCTGTCTGCAATGATGACCAGTGCGTAGAAATTGCTGAAGGCGGTGGAGGTACAGGGGACCTGCAAATACACATATAACAAGCTTGTTTGCAACTCAGCCATGTCTAAAATATTCCTTTTGTCATTCAGGTATACATTTCTATGATCATATAAGAACTGAAAGGTCTTCGATTTACATGCCTCTCATTGCCATTGTGACTCTGCCCCATCCCTCTCATCCACGTTGCAACTGCCCCATCCCTTGCATCTGGGTTGCGAGACTGCCCCATACCTCGCATCCACGTTGCGACTGTCCCATCCCTCGCATCCACACTGCGGCTCTGCCCCATCCCTCGCCTCTACATTTTGAATGTCAAAGTCCTCTTGTGACTGCCTCATCCTTCGCATCCACTTTGCAACTCCTCATCCCTCATCTCCAATGCGATTCTGTCCCATCCCTTTCATCCCCATTGTGCCTCTGTCCCATCCCTCTCATCCACATTGTGACTGCCCCATCCACATTCCTGAGGATGGAGGAAGTACAGGGGACCTGCAAATACAGATATAAATAGCTTATTTGTAACTAGACCATGTCTAAAATATTCCTTGTTCCATTCAGGCATACATTTGTTTGACCATACAAGAACTGCATGTTCATAGATTTACTTCCCTCTTATCCCCGTTGTGATTTTGTCCCATCCCTCGCATCCACATTGTGACTCTCATTCCTCGCATCCACATTGCTTCTGTGTCTTAACTAGGACTGCAACTAACGATTATTTTCATAAATCGATTAGATGCCGATTTATTTTTTTGATTGTTTCGGATAAAGAAAAAAATACAATAACGCCATTTTTTTTTGTTTCCTTAAAATGAAAACATGTAAACAAAATCAACTCCTGCCTCCCCCTCCTTTTTTTTTCGTAAGCAATTTACATAGTATATATTATTACGCAAATTGCATACTTTTCGCACACAGGGTACACGAGTGCCTGGTCACAGTGAGGGATTGATGCTGTGTTCACAGTTTAAGCCCATGTCTGCTTTCTCCCTAATCGAAAGCTGCTACAAGCGTTCAGATAGACATGATGATGTCCGCACGAAAGCAGGGTGAGAAGGGGGCACTACATGCAACCTGACCACTTTAGCTAATTAGTCTGTCCCTTTATAATAATTTCATGAACAAACTGAGTGGGATGAGGGTCTGGAGGTGGAAGGGAGTGAGTTTAGGTAAAGGACTTGACCCAAGTGTGAGAGGGACTGGGTATGGGCAAAAGACCGCACCCTAGTGTGGGCGGGAGTTTGTGGGAAGGGACCAGACCTAAGGGAGGGAATCGCAGCTCCAGACCAAAGAGAGGGTGACAGGCAGGTTGAGGTAATGGCACAGGACTCCAGCTTCAAGTAAGGGTAAAACACCAGCGGTACAGCATCCATACCCAGTGGCAGCATCCCAGGGTTTGTGGTATAGTTCTGCTACAGTTGTAAACTGAATAAAACCAAACTGGATATGTCTAACATAACCCTAGAACTAAATCATACCAGTAGTCGGCACATCTTCTCCAATCAGCTTCGAAGCAGACTCTGAGGTTATAATGTTTAACTCTAAACAGTGTGTGCTGTGCACAAAATCGATTATGAGAATAGTTGTCAACTACTGTCATTATCGATTAGTTGTTTCAGCCCTAGTCTTAACCCATTCTCTGTATTATCAATTTCTTTCCCACTGCTGCGCTCTACGCAGTTCTCCACCTTGAAGTCTTGGCTGGCTTGCTCTTTGCGCATAAAGTGGCGGAGAGAGAATACTGTATCTTATACCCACCTTTCTATAGGACAGACAATCTGAATGAGATAAAATATGACGTAACTGGTGAGCGCAAAAAATGCTCTGGAGTCCGGATGTCCCCATTTTTCTTTTTAATCATGAATTTTCGTTTTATTTTATGCCAAAACCATATAAATGGGCTGGAGATCATGATTTTCTGTCTAAATATCGAAGATAGATCCGAATTCGACAGCACAATATGATTAAAAGCAACGATTGCTTCAAAATTGAGGACTGCGCATGCGCAAAATGGCCGCGCTTCAAAGAGACATTCTGAAACCAGCGTGGAACGCGGAAGAATGATGCGGTGCACGCACAAGATGGCGGCGCCCAGCGGCCGGGAACTTTCAAACTAATTGGAAACGGTAAGGGTCCTAGTGGCGCAGTGGGTGCTTCCTATTTTATCCCTTATTTTGCACAAGGTTGTTCAATACTAGTGTAACATTGACTCACTTGAGTACTTTTATCTATTACCACCTCATAAATAGAGTTGAGCCATAATATCAGCATTTAGAAATACTCATCTAGATTGCTCCATATTTGGAAGCACCCACTGCGCCACTAGGACCCTTACCCACACATTTATTTGCACATTTAGGTTGAGATTTATGTGCAACCCCTTGTAGGCAGCACCCCCCCCCTTTTTTAAGGAACCACAGTTACCTAGTAAGCTTCTGCACAGAAACCCACTCTTGTAATTGGAAATAGGGGTGGGCAGTTTTATGATTATTAAAAGGGTATATATACCCTCACATTATATGCATTTGTTTAACCAGCTGAGGAAGCTACTTTACAGCAGCGAAACGCGTTCTGGGGCCATAATTTATGGTTTATTTTATTAAAACCTTTTAAAGACCACATTTCCTGTTCCAGATTGTTTTTTCATTTGGATTTTTTTCCATAAAAAATCCATGGGCGTTCCGATTTGAGCTCGGGAAGCTCCATCTTACGTAAGTCTTGAATTGGCAGAAAAAAAGCTTTGTACCCTTTTACCTAAGAGATTTACACTAGGAAAGCCTATATTTCCATTTTTTTCTCTCCATGGTTCCACTACTCCACGGTGTTTAAAGAGAATTTCCATACCTAAAAAGGTGGGGGTCACCTGTCAACAGGGAGGAAGAAAACCACCCAAAGGCAATTTCCCACTCTGAGCCGGTGTTAGGGCTCTATACTTGTGAGTGGTATAACTATACAATATACTGTTTAATATATTATTTACAGTTTAGCACTATGATTTTTTGTATATGCTTCTTTCATATAACCACATGATGTGTTGCAGACCCGCATGAGACATCCGGACTCCAGAGCATTTTTTTGCGCTCACCAGTTACGTCAGATTTTGTTTATATTCTATGGTGTGGGGGAAACCACTATTTGCTGGTGTAGCATTGGAGTTGGGGTGAATACGGCGTGTTGTGTGGCGCTTACCATCTGTTTCACGATAAATCTGAATAAAATGCTAATTATTTGATCACCGGATGCCTTCAGTCATTGTCCCTCATTGCATGCAACAGGAATAATAAAACCTTTTACAGATCCTATGTGGGATCAAGGGCCTGGAGCTGTTCCTTAATGATCACCATGTTAATTTGGCATTAAATGTTTCTACATGCTGAATTAATTTAATTTTACAAGGTTAGCTAAGGCCTCATCCGCTATTTAGTTTGAAGAAGTATGTTCTGATTATTAGCAGACCTGATTTGTGTCATGGCACGGAGTTGCCTCCTCTGAACTTCTTCATTGTGAGGAACCTGCAGGAGCAATGTCATTTCCTGTTTAAGTCTATCTGACAAAGTTCCAGACTCGGCGAAGTCCACAATATCATATATAATTGTAGTCCTAGGCATATTTTTTAATGACAATCTTCTCCAGCAGTTATCACGGCCTCCCATGTGGGCAGGAGTCTCATCAAGGTGACTGAGATACTGAAATGATAAAGAAAATTAAAGTAATGGTTAGCAGTCTTACCGAGCATGAAAGTGGTGGATAACATTTATAAACCTATCTAATCCATAGTCTTAGATTAGATGGGCAAAGGTTGAAAAGTAACATCAGGAAGTATTTTACTGCGAGAATGGTGGATACATGGAACGAACAGCCTTCTAGTAGAAGTGGTAGAGGATAAAACAGTGATTGAGTTTAAGCAGGCATGGGATAGGCATAAGGCTATCCTAAATAAAAGATAAATCCAGGTAAAGTATCTATATAATTGGGCAGACTAGATGGGCCGAAAGGTTCTTATCGGCCGACATATTCTGTGTTTCTATTGCCACAACAGCAATTCTGGGCTTTAATTACCAAGTTGTACTTGTCAGTGTTGCCTTGGCTAATCATTTATGGAAACATTAGCTGAAACTGACACGTACAGTTTGGAGATTACAGACACGTTACACTTCTCAACGGCAACCTGGGTGGAACCCATTGGTTTCCAGGGGCATTTACTAATATTCCAGATTTTAACTTCTGTCAAGGCTCAAATTATACACATATCTATAGCTTGGCATCTCATGCTTCAAGTTGACATTAAAGTGCACCTGCAATGCCCAATTTGCTGCAATATCACCTCAGGGGATGGATATCACATTGGTCTTAAAGATTAATACAAAATGAGATATTGCAAACCCCAATCGAGTGCCAGACACCATCTTTTGCCCTCTGTGGGCAGAGCCATCTGGCTGCTGTCGCACTACAATGCACAACTGGCCCTCAGAGGTGACAACAGCATTCTGATTTAACAGTCAGTGCTCCATCAGCCAATCAGGAGCACAGACTAAATAGAGGCCTGTCCCGTAGAACGGTGCTCATCCCCCTTTCGGCATGCCACAGTGATATGAGAGACATCAAATGTTGACAGGGAATAACTCCCCTTTTCTATTATATACAGTATGTATGCAAAGAATGCTAACACATGTAACGGGAGGGACTCCCTGTGAAATGAGCCCAACTTGACTTGGGTATGAAAGTGTCACATTAAATCAGTCACTCATTCTTCTTGTTATAGTTAAAAAAAAAAAAAAAAAAATCTTCATTGGTCTTCCTCAGGACACCCCTTCAATTTTCAGACTCACACCCAGGGTTTAGAGCCAAGACTCTCCGTTCTAATCTGTTGTAAGTATCTCTGATTATGTGGTAGGACCAGGACATGTTGTAACTCACTGGAAGCATAATACTGTCCTGTAAGAACAGATGGTTATTGGGTGTCAGAAGTTGTTAAACTGAGGAAAACATATGTTAATATCAGTTATTGACAGCCTTGGTTCAGAAGACCTTTATGAAAATTGACATATTGCCCATAATGTTTTCTATTTGAACAATCAACAGGCTGTAGGGCCTGTTACTCAACACATCTGGGGCAGCTGACCATTACACCTTAATGAAGTCTTTACTATATCACTCATGTTTTATTCCAGGAATTACCTTTCATGGCCTCCACCAGTAGCTGGTTATTGGACCTCTTCTCAGACTTATTGGCCAGAGAGTCATCAATGGATGTGTATGTTTGACTTATTGGTTTTATAAAAGCACTCTATAACAGGTCATTCCTCTATGGGATGGTCATTGTATTATACCCAAATTGTCCACAGAATGCCAAATATGGACTTTAATTTCGTGCCAATGTACGATTAAATAATGTAAAAAAACAATATTCTGAAGCAAGATACAAACAGAGGCTTCTGCAAAGTTTTATGGATCTTCTGGAGAAAAGCTACTTCCTGTCATTGAGATTTAAACAATAATGTGTCATGTGAACCCTGCATGGATTGCGGGTGTGAGCCCAATGTGCAGTGAGCCATAACGAAGTATGCAGGTTGAGGGGTTCAAAACAAGATATTTATTCTAATAACCAAATCAGCAATAGTTAATAAATAAAGATGGATGGCTAAGATAGAGGGAGGCAATAAACAGAACGAAAAGGAGAAAGGACAAAGCAGGATGAAATAGACACAGGAGGAAACGGAATAAGGAATAACTACTGAAATAGCAGAAAATGAAAACCGAAAAACTAAGAAAACTAAACTAGAGTCTGTGGCACGATACAGATAAGGGGTTAGGCAAAACTCGTGGTCAGGTTTCAGGCCGAGGTCGAGGTACACAGATATCAGAATGTTCAAATGTCCATAGCCAGGGGTCATACACATAAAGTCCAGAATAGGGGGAGGAACTGGAAGCAATGGATGGAGGTTACCGGTGAGGCAGAAGGAGTCCAGAAGGGAAGCGGATCAGATGGGTCAGGAACTGATGGGAACTCGATGGGGAAAGCAGCAAGTAGGTCCAGCAGATAGGGATCCAAGAACAAGTTGGATACAGGTCTGTATGGTTCAGGGTTCTAACTTCAATGAGGAAGTTCAGATCAAAGGGAGTGACCTCCTTTTAAGGAGGCCTCATTAACAGACATTAGGAGAACCTGTAGTCTCTGTGTGCACAGGTATCAGCCAATTCCATAGGAACCTGTGGAACGCATGACTTAAAGGGGCTGCCAGGCTTTAGGATATGTGATCCCAGACAGTACCCCAGGCGGACCATGACATAATGTGATCCATGTTACAGACTATCATCTCCAAGGGTTGAGAATGAAAAGGGCTGATTGCCTGGAAATGAAAGAGTCTCTTTATCAATCAGATACCAATCTCTACCATCCTTTATGAAAACGTCCAAGCTTTAATCTCATACTTGCATGTAATCTTTCAGCGTCGCCACATCCACCATATCTGTTATCCTGTGTTGCTGATGCTCTAGCTCATCACAAATCATTTGCTCATAATATGTTCGGTGTCCCATCAACTTGCAAGCATTTCCTGCAGCCTTAAAAAATTAAAAAATGTTTTCAAAGAATTCGAAGAATAAATTATGAAAACCGTATCATGTACCTTGACAGGTTCCTTTTAAAAAAGTGAAAAAAGACTAACAGGGTTATTCAGAGAGCGTGAAAAGCAGGAGAATGACTGGAGAATGAAAAATTCTAGGTCAAAATAGCCGATTTGGAAAGTGAGATGAAAGGGAGAATTTTTCTGGTTTGGCTATTTTGACCTAGAATTTTTCATCCTCCAGTCATTCTCCTGCTTTTCACGCTCTCTGAATAACCCTGATAGGTGTTTATAAGTGCTGAAAATCCTTCCTGACTCTTATCCCTGTACAGTAGTGAGTAATCCCAGAACTCTCCCTGTATTCTGCCCTCTCCCTGGCAGTTGAAATGAAGCAGTAAAGTTTGTTGAGTTACAGTGAGGGTTGAGGCTGATCCTTGTAGCTTCTTTACAGTAAATACAGGGCGTGAGATCTTACAGAGAATTAAAGGGATACTCTAGGCAACATGACCACCTAAGATTTTTTAGGTGGTCATGATGCCCTGAGTATGCCCTTGTCTGCCCCCCTCCCTCTGCTCAGCCGATCGGCTGAACCAGCTGAAAACAGCTGAGAGACGCAGAGAACTTTCTCCGCCCTCCCAGCTGTCAGACAGCAGAGCGGGATTCATATTTCCCGCTTCTGCCGACTATTGCCGAGTAGGAGACGTCATCGCGCTTTCAGCGCGATGACGTCTCCAACTCGCGGCAGCGGCTGAGGATTAGTGTTGCGTGCATCCTCTTGCGCGCAACACTAATCTAAGAAGTTGGAGCCGGGAGGAAGCCTGCTGATTGGCTGGCTTACGTGAGAGGCGCGCATGCGCGCTTCTCACGTAAACCATTAGCCAGGTTACAGAGTTAGAAGGACGGGAGCGGAAGAGGAGGGAGGTGAGTATAAAAAAAAAAAACGCCGTTGGAAACAAGTGGATTTTAGGGTAAGTATAACAGTAATAAAAAAAATCCCTACCTATTTATTGAGGGAATAGGTATAGTTTAATGTAAAAAAAAACGGGGGGGCTTTTTGATTAGAGTGTTCCTTTAAGTTTCTCCCCAAGAAAGAATTAATCAAAGCACTAATTGTGCTTCAAAAAGGTATACAAATTAAGTCATTACATGTAATTTTGTTTTCTCCAGTGTATTACATTCTGAAATCAAGTATACACATTTTTTCTTAGTACTGAAAGGGATAACATGAAATAGGTTACAAAAGTGAAATAAAACAAAATCACCTCGCTTGAAGCATTTATTATTCTCTTTCCACTGAGATATTGACTTCCATACCCACCAGAACAACGAAATATCTTAAACACAATAAAAGGTGGGAATTCACAGCCAGCAAACCTGCAGGGGAAACACAACATGTATTTACCTGATGAATTGTGGTGTTATGTAAAGTCAATGTGCCACCGATAAGGCAAATGATCATCATTTCATTGGGAATTATATTCTATGTATACATTTTTATTAATTCACTTTCAATGATGCCCCTCCCCCACACCCATCACTTACTGCCATCTGCACAGATTTCTATGTAGACAAGTAGCAAGAGGTTGGTGTGGGATATGATGAAAAATTAATCTATAGACAACTATAATGTACTGATCAGGCATGAATACCTTCTGGTAAGCAATGTCTGCTGAGTATTGTGTAGGCAGCACTGCACCAAAGTACGACATGGGTTGCACTATCATTCAGCTTCTAGATTTGACAGTGTTTTTTAAGTATAATGCAATATCCATTGGTTGATGGTATATGACAGTTTCACTTCACATGATTATTGCAGAAAACAAACTAAGAATCTGTATTGAGCTTATAATGAAGGCTTCAATGGTTAATAAAATTGCATTAAAGGTTAACTGGTCTGTTCCTGTGTCATCAAAATGACCCGTAGCCATATACACAACTGCACTAAATAGCATCACCTTTATCATTGACGTTTCATTGAATACCACCAATCATGGTTTTGATTACCAGGCATGTTTGAGGGTATTTAAATTTACAGTTTAATACTGCTAGACACTTTAACAAATAGAATAATAATGGCACGGATATACCTGAATCTCACTTTGCACTGCATCCCTGGATCTCTTAGCAATTCTGCCTCTAAAGGGCTAAGCTTCTTCAAAATGCCATGTGCTGCAGAGGATTCCTATAGAAAGAAAAAGTATACTAAAGTACACACACTATTCATTCATGTTTCATTTCAAATCTGCTTTTTAAGGGCTATGGTCAGTTCTTTCAACCTAGAAAGCATTATTCCACAGCACTTTTTTTTCTATATCCCTATAGATGGAGTCAACAATGCAGTGCTGAACCCACCAATCACTGTGTAGCTCCCCAGCAGAGCTTTAAATTCTAGAGGCCCTAGTGCAAGTAAGGTGTTACAGTTGGGGGGGCGGAGCGAGCAGCCGTCCGGAAAAGCCGCATGTGAGCAGAGCTCCGGCGGATCGCGCCACATTGTTAAATCCTACGGCAATACACCACCCTGAAACTCGGCGGTTTGACCCCCAGTCGCAGACTGAGACCCCCAGGCACCGATATGGCTCCTCCCAAGCTGCAACGAGCGGCGGAACCGGCGAAATCCGCCAAAAAAGATCGTCCTTGTGGTCCACAAGATGGCGGCTCCCGGGACCCAGTCTCACCAGCATCTGTGAGAAGCGAGGAGGAGGATGTACTGCAACTTTCTGGAGATCTACCTGCGTCTGGTAAGACTATCCAAGCAATGCTGCAAAACCTCAGACTTACTTTACAAACAGACTTTAGAGCTATTACTGCTGAGCTACATAACGAAATTAAAGAGCTGGGTGACCGCACGGATAGTCTAGAAGCTAAAATGGACGAACTTTGCTTAGCACACAATGAGTTAATTGATGCTTTTCAAACACTTAAAACGTCTCACGAAACACTAGCATTAAAGATGGCGGACCAAGAAGACCGTTCTCGACGTAACAACATTAGAGTCCGCGGTATTCCTGAAAATATCAAGACCTCTGACCTCTCCTCTTATTTGAGTTCGTTGTTCCAGACCTTACTCCCCGACCTTCCACCGGCGGAATTACTGATGGATCGAGCTCATAGAGTCCCGAAACCGAAATCTTTACCTTCCTCTACACCACGAGATGTGGTCCTACGTATGCATTATTTTACAGTCAAGGAGGCCATCATGAAAGCATACCGAGTCGACCAACTTACAGAGCCCTACTCAGCCATCCTACTGTTTCCTGACCTATCTTCCCTTACTATGTCTCGGAGACGGGACTTTCAACCAGTCACAAAGATTTTACGAAACAGAGAGATTCAATACCGCTGGGGCTTCCCAACAAAATTACTGGTCTGGAAGGAGGGCCACCTGCACGTGCTTTCCACGGTGGATGAGGGAATGAGGCAGCTGGTGTCCTGGGGTATACTTGAGGAATACACCCCGCCACGGGTTCCGTCCACCTCTCCGTCCAAAGTGTCCCCGGAATGGCATAGAGTTAACACACACAAAGTTTCCTGAATCGACAGCTCTCGACCTGACGAGACTATCGTTCCCTCTTAAGGATTCCCAGACACTGGGAACTGCAGATCAAGATATTGGGTTCTACACAGAGGACAGCTTCGGTTGTCAACATGCGAGATGGCCATTATTCCTATATACATGGATACCGCAGCCAGATAATTCTCACATTGGGTGATGTGACTCCGGCGAGTCGATATGTGGCGCGACTTCTCTCGCCCCTTCTGTTTGTCGTTTGTTCGATTTATTGATTTCTTCTGTTTGGCACTAGATGCTGGCTCTGCACCCCCCTGAAGCCTTCCTCCAAGGTTTGGAGTTGACCCCGCTTGACCTTTTAGCGGCGGTCGAGAAGGATGCGAGGTACTACATGTACATAGTTGGCTCCAGGACTATGGCCTGGACTTATTTTTTGGTTATGTTTTCTTTTATTTTCTTTTTTGTGACCCCCTTTTTTTTTTCTTTTGAGTCTACCGGAACCTTAATGTCATCATTCCAGTGCAAATTACGAGTGATGGGACTTTCCTCTTCATCGAGACTCCCCCGCTGGGGTATAGTATTCCTGACGGCGCTCTACATATTTATGTTATTATTGTTTAGTATAAGATGAAAATATACTCTCACAATGTGAAAGGTTTGAATATGCCCTACAAACGACATGCATTATATGCTGAACTGCGTAGACAAAACCCTGATTTTGTCTGTCTGCAGGAGACACATTTCCGCAGGCTTTCCCATCCTAAGTTATTCCTCCCCAATTATACCACACAATATCATGCCACATCTCCGACTAAATCAAAAGGGGTTTCTATCTTGATACATAACAGGGTGACATTCGAACTACATAAAATTATCAGAGATGTTAAGGGAAGGTTCTTAATATTGATCTGTTCCATCAACCATGTTTTATACACCTTCGTAAATATATACTGTCCTAACGCTGGCCAGCGGCCTTTTTTGAAACATGTCTTAGATAAACTCTCACAATCTCAAATGGGCCATATAGTTATCTGCGGAGATTTTAATCTTTCCTTTGACATCGGTAAAACCGGTTCACCTAGACAGCCAAATCGACCCTCCCTTCAGTTATTATCTGAATGCCACTTACATGACACATGGCGCCTGCTCCATCCAAATGAAACTGACTACTATTCCTTAACTCACCACACATTTTCTAGAATTGACTATGTTTTCGTACACAACTCCACGTTAGCACTAGTGCTGGACTGTGAGATTGGTAAAATCTCATGGTCAGACCACGCTCCCATGTTGTTGACACTTTCAGATAATTACGCCTCATATGGTAAATCTCCTTGGAGTTTGAACGAATCTCTACTGGCTCATCCAGAGGCAGGCCCTGAAATTAAAGAAGCGGTTTTAAATTATTTTAAGGAAAATTCAACGCCTGATATCTCTCCAACAACCTTGTGGCAAGCCCATAAGGCAGTCATTCGAGGCATCCTTATTAAGTGGGGCTCGAGATTAAAAAAAGCCAATCAAACCCAGAAACTAGAATTGTTGAAAGAGTTAGACAAAGTTTGTTCTCAGCATAAACTCAGCCCTACCCTGCTTCTGGCAGACCAGCTTCGCTCTCTAATGTCCCAACTTAGTGACATACATAAAAAAGAATATGTATGGAGAGCACGTCGCCTTAACGCTAAATTTTATTTATATAGCAACAAGACGGGTAAACTAATGGCTAACAAACTGAAGGGTCGCTTAACACGAACTAAAATTGCAAAACTTAAAACTACCTCCGCAGAATTTGTGGCACAACCACGTCAAATAGCTAACCGCTTCGCGGAGTACTATGCCCAACTATATAATCTCCGCCTAGAAGAGGCGACACACCAACCCTCCCTGACGGAGGTGTTCTCCTATCTGACCTCTATTGCTCTACCCCAACTCTCACCAACCTGCCGAGATACGTTAACTACTCCGATCTCCCATGAGGAGTTGAGGAAGGTACTCTCCTCCCTACCCCCTGGTAAATCTCCTGGCCCAGACGGCTTCTCCACTAAATATTATACGACATTTGCAGAACATCTCACCCCACATATGTTATCACTATTTAACTACCTTTTTGAATCGGGCACGGCCCCCCCTGAACTTCTTAAAGCTTCGATAGTCACCATACCTAAACCTGGCAAAGACCCTACACTTTGTTCTAACTACCGTCCTATCTCCTTATTGAACGTAGATATTAAGATTTATGCAAAAATCTTGGCGAATAGATTAGCACCATTGCTCCCGAAATTGGTGGCAGATGATCAGGTAGGATTTATCCAGGGGCGACAGGGAACGGACAACACCGTTAGACTTCTAAATATTATAGACGGAGTGGGTCGTGACTCAGCACCTTGTCTTCTCCTTTCCTTAGATGCGGAGAAGGCATTTGACAGACTCAACTGGCTCTTTTTGCGCCACGTTCTCTTGAAATTTAATTTTCCTCTCCCTTTTATTGAGGCAGTTTTTACACTGTACTCCTCTCCGACAGCGCAAGTATTAAATGCGGGATTCCTTTCCGACACTATTAACATCACGAACGGAACCCGTCAGGGATGTCCGTTGTCCCCGCTTTTATATGCCCTGGCCCTGGAACCGCTAGCTCAGACGATCCGAGCAGACGCTAAGATTACAGGCATCCAAATCGGCCCCACAGAGAGTAAAATCAGCCTTTTTGCGGACGATATCCTTCTTACCCTTACTGACCCCGTCAACTCTCTTCCCCAGCTCCACCATTTGCTCACCCAATACGGGAAAGTCTCCTATCATCAAATTAACATAGCAAAAACGCAAGCCCTTAGTACTCACTTCTCACCTACCGATCTAAATTATTTGAAGAGCACCTATAAATACGACTGGAGAGCAGTTTATTTAGTATATCTAGGGATTAAAATCTCCTTCTCACGTCCCACCCTCTATCGACTGAACTATGGCGCTATGTTATCAACGATTAAAGAATTGTGTTGGAGGTGGGCACGTTTTGAATTTTCCTGGTTGGGGAGGATTGCGGTTACTAAAATGTCTCTTCTCCCTAAATTATTATATTTGTTCAGGGCTTTACCGGTGTCTCCACATCCGACCTTTTTTAAATCTTTACAAACCACAATTAATCAATTCGTTTGGAGGAGGCGGAAGCCACGGGTTAGTTTCCGAGTTCTATCCACTTCAGTTGTACAAGGAGGCCTGGGCCTTCCAAATCTCTTGATATACCACAAAGCAGCCCTTATGGCGTTATTAGGCTCGGGTTTGGCGTTATCCCCTGTCCCACAGTGGACCCTGCCCATCTTCCAGTCGATATCCCCGTTTAGATTAACCGATATAGTCTGGCTCCAAACATATTCGCCCCCGACTGCCCGATTTATTGCCCCTGGCTACTCTCCTTTTACATACATGGGATGCTATGAGGGGGCAACTTTGTCACTATCACCCTTTACATTTAGCGACGCCAATTACAGCTTTGACCCACAAAATTCCCAACTTCAATGCCCGCCATTGGACAGCACATGGCCTATCCAGATTGGTAGACTTTTACTCCCCGAGGGGATTCATGTCATATGCTACCCTGACTGGACGGTATAATATTACTCGCCCCCTTCAATTTTCTTATCTACAGATTAAAACGCTATTGACAAAATATGATATGACTGGCTCAGAAAGACTGACACTACCAGCCCTGTCCCCCTTTGAAACATACTGTGCTTCCCCATATACACCCGCTAGATTACTCTCACTATGTTATAAACTGCTGACTACCTCGAGCCCTATACAGAAATGTAAATTCCAGGTGATGTGGGAGAAAGACTTAAATATCACGGTTTCCCCTGAACAATGGGCTGAATCTTTTAAGGGAGATAAGGGTAAATTTAAGAGTGCGTCTTTACATGAAGCGAGGAAAAAACTGTTATATCGATGGTATCTAACTCCAGACAAGCTTAGCCATTTCTCGACTTCAGGAAATTCAACTTGTTGGCGTTGCTCTGCAACACGTGGCTCCTTCGTACATATGTGGTGGCACTGCCCCCCTCTGCAAACACTCTGGCAGGATATAGTGGTGTTCCTGAATAAGTTCTTGGGTACTGCCCTCCACCCTGACCCGAAAATTCTGTTACTCCAGATATTCCCGAAAGGGATGTCAACGACTCAACGTAAATTGGTGGCGCATATTCTTACTTCTGCGTATACCCTCATTGCATCTCATTGGCGCTCCCCCTCCCTCCCCACTATGAAAGACCTTAAAAACAGAGTGGGAGAAGTCAGGTCACTGGACGCTCTTGCCGCTTCAGTAGCGGGGATTCCGTTCTCGACCCGAGATCACTGGTATATTTGGGATGTATACTCAAGTATTTGATATGTTTCAAGGTTCCTTGAAGTGATGTTTCGAATATTGATTTTGGCGCTTCCCATGATGACAATCCGGTAGACTCCCCCCCCCCTTTTTTTCTTTCTTTCTTTTTTTTTTTCTCTTTTTTTTTTCTCTCCCCCTCCGCCATATTGAATGTTTCTAGAGCTCTTTTTCAAGCTTTGGTTGCTGAAATGTCCTTTACTGTTTAACCGCGATGGCTTATAATGGTTTAACTACTGCTGTAACTGATATGTTTATGTTTATAGATATGCATACGCGGAGACTACTCAGCACCATTTTGTACTGTGTTATATTTTTTGAAAACAATAAACTTCTTATATGAAAAAAAAGGTGTTACAGTTAATGTATGGAATGTTAAGTATTATGGCTAAACTTGTTAACATTAACAGCTCCTGTGTTTATTCCAGATGAGCCGTAAGATTTGCTTGCAGCTTGGTTGTTCCAGCTACTTACTGTAAATTAACACGTCATATACTTTGTGTTATTAGCAGGCTGCCAGAGAATAACGAGCGATTCCAAGGTCGCTCATTATTCTTGTATTGACCCTTGTGTTGTCCCTGTCTTGTGTTAGGTTACAGTATTTGCAAAATCATTTAAAAGGGACACTCCAGGATTAAATTAGTGGAGAGGGGTGGAGGGGTTAACCATTAGCCCCCTCCTGTTTTAACACTTTAGTTACTTTTAAATCTCACATGCTATCCAGCCCAGCACTGGCTCTCTAATCCTCCAGATATGATCTGCTGCCAGCAGGATCCTAGCAGGATGCCAAAAACTGGAAAATTTCAAAATCTGAGATGCTCGCGGTCCCAGACATTTCAGATACAGGGCGCTCTATCAGTGTATGTACAGTATCTCACAGAAGTAAGTACACCATTCACATTTTTGAAAATATTTTATTATAATTTTTCATGTGACACCGCTGAAGAAATGACACTTTGCTACAATGTAAAGTAGTGAGTGCTCAGCTTGCATAACAGTGTAAATTTGCTGTCCCCTCAAAATAACACAACACAGCCATTAATGTCTAAACCGCTGGCAACAAAAATACATACACCCCTAAGTGAAAGTGTCCAAATTGGGCCCAATTAGCCATTTCCCCTCCCTGGTGTCATGTGACTGGTTAGTGTTACAAGGTCACAGGTGTGAATGGGGAGCAGGTGTGTTAAATTTGGTGTTATCGCTCTCACACTGGTCACTGGACGTTCAACATGGCACCTCATGACAAAGAACCCTCTGAGGATCTGAAAAAAAGAATTGTTGCTCTACATAAAGATGGCCTAGACTATAAGAAGATTGCCAAGACCTTGACACTGAGCTGCAGCACGGTGGCCAAGACCATACAGCGGTTTAACAGGACAGGTTCCACTCAGAACAGGCCTCGCCATGGATGACCAAAGAGGTTGAGTGCATGTGCTCAGCATCATATCCAGAGGTTGTCTTTGGGAAATAGACGTACGAGTGATGCCAGCATTGCTGCAGAGGTTGAAGGGGTGAGGGGTCAGCCTGTCAGTGGTCAGACCATACCCCACATCAAACTGGTCTGCATGGCTGTCGTCCCTGAAGGAAGCCTCTTCTAAAGATGATGCACAGAAAGCCTGCAAACAGTTTGCTGAAGACAAGCAGACGAAGAACATGGATTACTGGAACCATGTCCTGTGGTCTGATGAGACCAAGATAAACTTATTTGGTTCACATGGTGTCAAGCGTGTGTGGTGACAACCAGGTGAGGAGTACAAAGCCAAGTGTGTCTTGCCTACAGTCAAGAAGGTGGTGGGAGTGTCATGGTCTGGGGCTTAATGAGTGCTGTCGGGACTGGGGAGCTACAGTTCCTTGAGGGAACCATGAATGCTAACTTGTACTGTGACATACTTAAGCAGAGCATGATCCCCTCCCTTCGGAGACTGGGCCGCAAGGCAATATTCCAACATGATAACGACCCGAAAAAACACACCTCCAAGACAACCACTGCCTTGCTAAAGAAGCTGAGGGACTGGCCAAGCAAGTCTCCAGACCTAAACCCTATTGAGCATCTGTGGGGCATCCTCAAACGGAAGGTGGAGGAGCCCAAGGTCTCTAGTTGTCATGGAGGAGTGGAAGTGGACTCCAGTGGCAACCTGTAAAGCTTTGGTGAATTCCATGCCGAAGGTTAAGGCAGTGCTGGAAAATTATGGTGGCCACACAAAATATTCACACTATGGGCCAAATTTGGACATTTTCACTTAGAGATATACTCACTTTTGTTGCCAGCGGTTTAGACATTAATGGCTGTGTGAGTTATTTTGAGGGGACAGCAAATTTACACTGTTATACAAGCTGTACACTCACTACTTTACATTGTAGCAAAGTGTAATTTCTTCAGTGATGTCACATGAAAACATAAAATATTTGCAAAAATGTGAGGGGTGTACTCACTGCTGTGAGATACTGTACATATCATTTTTTCCAGCAATGGCGGAAAATGTGGGTTATTCACTGTCCTTACACATTTACTTACAGCAGCACGGGCCGCATGCTTGAGAAGTTTAAAAATCTTTTGATTGCGGTGACACCGCCAAAACCTTTGAATGCGGATGGCTGCAACCCCTTTGTCAACCCTGGAAGACAATGGTAAAATATTTTAAATGAGAATGCAATAACAATATAAAAACCATCAATGAGCATTTCCAACATTATTACAAACATCGTTAATACAGACAAAGATCATTAGTGCGTCAATAGTTCTTATTAGGGATGCACCGATACCGATACTAGTATCGGTATCGGGGCCGATATTGCCGTTTGCACGAGTACTTGTTACTCGTGCAAACGGCCCGATACATCCCGCCGATACTGGAAGCTGGGCCGGCTTCTGGTATCCGCGGGGCTGGGGAAGCTGGCCGCGTGCATGAAAAGCACGCGGCCAGCGTTCCCCTTCGGCGCGCCAAATACTCACCCTTCCTGAAGTTCCGGTCTCTGGGCAGTGATGCGGTCACGTGGCCGCCGGGCGCTCCTGTGACGCGGCCTCTCGGCTGGAGGCAGCGTCACAGATGCGCCCGGCGGCCACGTGACCGCATCACTGCCCAGAGACCGGAACTTCAGGAAGGGTGAGTATTTGGCGCGCCGAAGGGGAACGCTGGCCGCGTGCTTTACATGCACACGGCCAGCTTCCCCAGCGTTCGAGCTGGGGGCCAATCCATAAGAGCTGCGGGGCCAATCCATGAGAGCTGCGGGGCCAATCCATGAGAGCTGCGGGGCCAATCCATGAGACCTGGGGGCAAATCCATGAGACCTGGGGGCCAATCCATGAGAGCTGGGGGCCAATCCATGAGACCTGGGGGCAAATCCATGAGACCTGGGGGCAAATCCATGAGACCTGGGGGCCAATCCACGAGACCTGGGGGCAAATCCATGAGAGCTGGGGGCCAATCCATGAGAGCTGGGGGCCAATCCATGAGACCTGGGGGCAAATCCATGAGACCTGGGGGCAATCCATGAGACCTGGGGGCAAATCCATGAGACCTGGGGGCAAATCCATAAGACCTGGGGGCAAATCCATGAGACCTGGGGGCAAATCCATGAGACCTGGGGGTAAATCCATGAGACCTGGGGGCCAATCCATGAGAGCTGGGGGCCAATCCATGAGAGCTGGGGGCCAATCCATGAGACCTGGGGGCAAATCCATGAGACCTGGGGGCAAATCCATGAGACCTGGGGGCCAATCCATGAGACCTGGGGGCAAATCCATGAGACCTGGGGGCCAATCCATGAGAGCTGGGGGCCAATCCATGAGACCTGGGGGCAAATCCATGAGACCTGGGGGCAAATCCATGAGACCTGGGGGCCAATCCATGAGACCTGGGGGCAAATCCATGAGACCTGGGGGCAAATCCATAAGACCTGGGGGCAAATCCATGAGACCTGGGGGCAAATCCATGAGACCTGGGGGTAAATCCATGAGAGCTGGGGGCCAATCCATGAGACCTGGGGGCAAATCCATGAGACCTGGGGGCAAATCCATGAGACCTGGGGGCCAATCCATGAGACCTGGGGGTAAATCCATGAGAGCTGGGGGCCAATCCATGAGACCTGGGGGCAAATCCATGAGAGCTGGGGGCCAATCCATGAGACCTGGGGGTAAATCCATGAGACCTGGGGGCCAATCCATGAGACCTGAGGGCCAATCCATGAAACCTGGGGGTAAATCCATGAGACCTGGGGGTAAATCCATGAGACCTGGGGGCAAATCCATGTGACCTGGGGGCAAACCCATGTGAGCTGGGGCAAATCCATGTGAGCTGCGGTCAATCTCATATAAATTTTTATGAGGTCTGTTCCTATTGGAAAGCGTCACATGACATTAAATAAAAGTATCAGTACTCGGTATCGGTGAGTACTTTTAAAAAGTATCGGTACTCGGTCTTAAAAAAGTGGTATCGGTGCATCCCTAGTTCTTATATTAAGATTATACTCTGGACGCCATCAAGGGGTTCATGGGCCCTCCACCTCCAGGGTGCCTGCTGCATTCCTCTTCTGAAGTGATGCCTTCTGTGGCTGTCTCAGTTCAATTATCAAACTTTATATGCCACCAGAGGTTCAGTAAGGGGCCCCGAGATTTCTGATGACAATCCTGATTATACTGTACATTACCTATAATACATTTCAACTGTCATGGTGACCGGAGTGTCCTCCCTCCTTTCACCTCCGCTAGTGTTCTGGAGGGAGTACCCCTCCAACCTCCCCCAAAGATTATCTCCAACATTTCCAATTTTACCTCCTTCAGACCCTGCCGTGATCTCCTTCCTTTCTGACCGGGGGGAAGCGCAGTGTGTGACATGTTGACCGGAGTCACGCTGACTGAGGGCAATATGTAATTTCAAGAAACACTGCAGGGCTCTCCCAGCAGGTGTACACGTTGGGAGTTGAAGTAGAAAGATAATTGAGGCTCTCCTGCCATGATGTTCTTCCTCTCTGACCGCATGCAGCCTAGCGAGAGACAGCAAAGCCTGCAAGGCACTCCAAGCATATGTAGACGCTGGGCGCTGCCGCAGGAAGGAGATTGCAGCCAGGGGTGGACTGACCCATCGGGCACTGCCCGAGGGCCCGTGGGTTGATAGGGGCCCGGTTTTGGTGCTGCACTCGCTTGCTCAGTGGGCTCCGCCGGTTGCCCCCGCAGCTCCGCACGGACCTCGGCACGGACAGACTACTCGTCGTCATCGCCATCAGTCAGGGGGGCCCGGTGGCACTGCAATGCTGCCTCAGTGACTCCAACAGGAGCACGGCATGCTGTCTTGAAGCCGCCCCCTCGCGTGATGCGCATGGGGCACGCAGCGGCAGGGCACAAGAGGAAGGATCAGGATGCGGTCCAGAAGACTCCAGCGAAGCCAGCCAGTCTGTGTCCTCTCCACTGTGAAGGAGAGACAGAGAGGCGTTGAGGCAGTTTTAAACAGTGTTTGGGTGAGTGACCCGCCAATTTGGGGGTGGGGGGGTTTGAATAAATTGATATTTCCCAAGGGGGTGAATGAATTGATGTTTCCCGAGGGGGGGTGAATAAAGTGACATTCCTGGGGGGCAGGGAATAATTTATTCACCCCTCCCCAGGAAAATCTATTTACCCCCTCCCCCCGGAACATCATGTATTCACTCCCTTATTAAAGGCAAGGTAAACTTTATCAAGAAGAGACAATTATTCATAAGATCACAGGAACAAAAAGAGTGATATAGAATACAGTGCATGAAAAAAGTGGCTGCACACTGATATGAGGTCAGGTGGAATATTATTGCCTTAAGGCTAGGGTCAGACCAGCGCATTTTTAACGTGCGTTCTGGCGCACTTAATCACGGCCGCACTAGCAGCAAATGAGGGGCAATGACAGCCAATATACGAAGTACGGTCGCACGAAAGTCCGGCCGCGCAACGCAAGTGGAAAATGAACGCATTTTTTCGAGAACGCAGAACCGCTAGTACGGACGTACAGAGTGTGCTGCGCCCGCTAGCGGTGTGTGTGTGTGATTTGGAGACGTCAGACCCTGCTCGTGTCCGGCCAACATAACGTCCAGACGCAAAAAGTTTCCTGGTTTGGATTCGTAAAACATCACGCACGAAAATGCGCATCGTATGACCGTTTCCGCATATTCCGTGAAAAAATACATCAATACGTTCGGACGCACTTTTTTATGTTCGCGTGTAAAAATGCTTTCGTTTGACCCTAGCCTTAAATGAGATTATTTGCTGAAAAGCCAATTTTATGGGCAGTTCACATTAATACCTCAACTTGACCTTGTAGACCAAATTTGCATTAATAGAATTGAACGGATATATGCTAATTTGGCTAATATGATGTATCTGCAGACAGAATCAGCAGGGGAGAGCCTACCGAACCGTGTGCCTTCAGTAAAACTCCTTTACCGATCCAACTGAACCGGATTATCCCCAGTGATCAAGATCAACCCAGCCTCCCGTTCTCATTTCCTTACATTTTTCGCGTTGCCCTCTGTCCAGTGCACTGGGGCAGTTGGAAGAAAGGTCTGCAGGGAGATTTGACCCTTCCGAGCCGCCGTCGCACTGTCCAGGCTGCTGCGAAGTGGACGCGTTGCTAAGGTACTTGCGGTTGCTAAGGGAAACGCGGCCTAGCTTCCTCCTGCAGCCTGACCTCCCAGCCGCCGTAATGTTCAAGGTGAGCAGTGCATGTGTGAGTGTTGGCGGCGAGTCCCCGGGAGGTGGACGACTGTCTGTTCGGGCGGCTTACACCCTGCGCTCTGATTGTGAGGTGACCCCGAAACGGGAGAGCTTCACTTTGTGGATACATTTCTGTGACTTCTCATCACGTGGGGACACAGACAGGGATCAATGGGCGCGCAGTGACCGGGCACAGGCGGCTTACTGATTTCAACGAAACAGGTATTCCTGTGTGTAACGGCAGACAGACAGCCGTTTATGTCAAGACAGACAAGGTCCTATGGACTTGTAGCAAAAATAATGGCATCTGTGAGCATGTAATGATAAAGACAGGCAGCCATGTGGATGCAATGACAAGGGCAGGCAGCCTTGTGCAGGCAGTGACAAGGACAGGCAGGCAGCCTTGTGCAGGCAGTGACAAGGACAGGCTGGCAGCCTTGTGCAGGCAGTGACAAGGACAGGCAGGCAGCCTTGTGCAGGCAGTGACAAGGACAGGCTGGCAGCCTTGTGCAGGCAGTGATAAGGACAGGCAGGCTGCCGTGTGCGTGCAGTGACAAGGACAGGCAGGCAGCCGTGTGCTTGCAGTGACCAGGACAGGCAGGCAGCCGTGTGCTTGCAGTGACCAGGACAGGCGGGCAGCCGTGTGCATGCAGTGACAAGGACAGGCAGGCAGCCGTGTGCATGCAGTGACAAGGACAGGCTGACATGCAGCTGTGTGCAGGTAATGACAGAAAGGAAGCCATGTAGAGGTTACAGTTACAAGCATTTACAGACAATGACAGACAGGCAACTGTGTGCATGGAAGGACAGACAGACAACCTGGCAGTCGTGTGCATGCAGTGACAAGGACAGGCAGCCAGCCGTGTGCATGCAGTGACAAGGACAGGCAGCCAGCCGTGTGCGTGCAGTGACAAGGACAGGCAGGCAGCCGTGTGCTTGCAGTGACCAGGACAGACAGACAGCCGTGTGCATGCAGTGGACAGACAGACAGCCGTGTGCATGCAGTGGACAGGCAGGCAGCCGTGTGCGTGCAGTGACAAGGACAGGCAGGCAGGCGTGTGCATGCAGTGACAAGGACAGGCAGACAGGCGTGTGCATGCAGTGACAAGGACAGGCAGGCAGGCGTGTGCATGCAGTGACAAGGACAGGCAGGCAGGCGTGTGCATGCAGTGACAAGGGCAGGCAGGCGTGTGCATGCAGTGACAAGGACAGGCAGGCAGCCGTGTGCATGCAGTGACAAGGACAGGCAGGCAGCCGTGTGCATGCAGTGACAAGGACAGGCAGGCAGCCGTGTGCATGCAGTGACAAGGACAGGCCGACATGCAGCTGTGTGCATGCAGTGACAAGGACAGGCCGACATGCAGCTGTTTGCAGGTAATGACAGAAAGGAAGCCACGTAGAGGTTACAGTTACAAGCATTTACAGACAATGACAGACAGGCAACTGTGTGCATGGAAGGACAGACAGACAACCTGGCAGCCGTGTGCATGCAGTGACAAGGACAGGCAGGCAGCCGTGTGCATGCAGTGACAAGGACAGGCAGGCAGCCGTGTGCATGCAGTGACAAGGACAGGCAGGCAGCCGTGTGCATGCAGTGACAAGGACAGGCAGGCAGCCGTGTGCATGCAGTGACAAGGACAGGCAGGCAGCCGTGTGCATGCAGTGACAAGGACAGGCAGGCAGCCGTGTGCATGCAGTGACAAGGACAGGCCGACATGCAGCTGTGTGCATGCAGTGACAAGGACAGGCCGACATGCAGCTGTTTGCAGGTAATGACAGAAAGGAAGCCATGTAGAGGTTACAGTTACAAGCATTTACAGACAATGACAGACAGGCAACTGTGTGCATGGAAGGACAGACAGACAACCTGGCAGCCGTGTGCATGCAGTGACAAGGACAGGCAGGCAGCCGTGTGCATGCAGTGACAAGGACAGGCAGGCAGCCGTGTGCATGCAGTGACAAGGACAGGCAGGCAGCCGTGTGCATGCAGTGACAAGGACAGGCAGGCAGCCGTGTGCATGCAGTGACAAGGACAGGCCGACATGCAGCTGTGTGCAGGTAATGACAAAAAGGAAGCCATGTAGAGGTTACAGTTACAAGCATTTACAGACAATGACAGACAGGCAACTGTGCATGGAAGGACAGACAGACAACCTGGCAGTCGTGTGCATGCAGTGACAAGGACAGGTAGGCAGCCGTGTGCGTGCAGTGACAAGGACAGACAGGCAGCCGTGTGCATGCAGTGACAAGGACAGACAGGCAGCCGTGTGCATGCAGTGACCAGGACAGGCAGGCAGCCGTGTGCATGCAGTGACCAGGACAGGCAGGCTGCCGTGTGCATGCAGTGACCAGGACAGGCAGGCAGCCGTGTGCATGCAGTGACAAGGACAGGCAGGTACAATGCAGTGACAAGGACAGGCAGGCAGCCGTGTGCATGCAGTGACAAGGACAGGCAGGCAGCCGTGTGCATGCAGTGACAAGGACAGGCAGGCAGCTGTGTGCATGCAGTGACCAGGACAAGCAGACCTGCAGCTGTGTGCGGGTAATGACAGAAAGGAAGCCACGTGCAGGTTACAGTTACAAGCATTTATAAAGGGCCGACAGATTCTTTAGCCCAGGTAATGACAGACAGGCAACTGTGTGCATGCAAGGACAGACAGACAAGCTGGCAGCCGTGTGCGTGCAGTGACAAGGACAGGCAGGCAGCCGTGTGCGTGCAGTGACTAGGACAGGCAGGCAGCCGTGTGCATGCAGCTGTGTGCATGCAGTGACCAGGAGAAGCAGACATGCAGCTGTGTGCGGGTAATGACAGAAAGGAAGCCATGTGCAGGTTAGTTACAAGCATTTATAAAGGGCCGATTCTTTAGCCCAGGTAATGACCGACAGGCAACTGTGTGCATGCAAGGACAGACAGACAAGCTGGCAGCTGTGTGCGTGCAGTGACAAGGACAGGCAGGCAGCCGTGTGCGTGCAGTGACCAGGACAGACAGGCAGCGGTATGCATGCAGTGACAAGGATAGGCAGGCTGCCGTGTGCATGCAGTGACAAGGACAGGCAGGCAGTCGTGCATGCAGTGACAAAGGCAGGCAGCTGTATGCATGCAGTGACAAGGATAGGCAGGCAGACGTATGCATGCAGTGACAAGGACAGGCAGGCAGCCGCCCGCAGTGACAAGGACAGGCAGGCAGCCGTGTGCATGCAGTGACCAGGGCAGACAGACATGTAGCTGTGTGCAGGTAATGATAGAAAGGAAGCCATGTGCAGGTTAGTTACAAGCATTTATAAATGCAGGGACAAAGGCAGGCAGCCGTGTGCATGCAATGACATGGGTGGAGAAACAGGCAGCCATATGCATGCGGTGACCAGGGCAGAGAGGCTGCTGTGTGCATGCAGTGACCAGGGCAGACGGGCATCCATTTGCATACAATGACCAGAACCGACAGGCAGCCATGAGCATGCAAAGACAAGGACCGACAGGCAGCCATGAGCATGCAAAGACAAGGACCGACAGGCAGCCATGAGCATGCAAAGACAAGGACCGACAGGCAGCCATGAGCATGCAAAGACAAGGACCGACAGGCAGCCATGAGCATGCAAAGACAAGGACCGACAGGCAGCCATGAGCATGCAAAGACAAGGACCGACAGGCAGCCATGAGCATGCAAAGACAAGGACCGACAGGCAGCCATGAGCATGCAAAGACAAGGACCGACAGGCAGCCATGAGCATGCAAAGACAAGGACCGACAGGCAGCCATGAGCATGCAAAGACATGGAACGACAGGCAGCCTTGAGCATGGAATAAAGGCAGCTGTGCACATGCAGTGACAAGGGCAGACAGGCAGTCAACTGTGTGCATGCAGAGACAAGGGCAAACAGGCAGCCGTGTGCATGCAAGGACAGGCAGGCAGCCGTGTGCATGCAAGGACAGGCAGGCAGCCGTGTGCATGCAAGGACAGGCAGGCAGCCGTGTGCATGCAAGGACAGGCAGGCAGCCGTGTGCATGCAAGGACAGGCAGGCAGCCGTGTGCATGCAAGGACAGGCAGGCAGCCGTGTGCATGCAAGGACAGGCAGGCAGCCGTGTGCATGCAAGGACAGGCAGGCAGCCGTGTGCATGCAAGGACAGGCAGGCAGCCGTGTGCATGCAAGGACAGGCAGGCAGCCGTGTGCATGCAAGGACAGGCAGGCAGCCGTGTGCATGCAAGGACAGGCAGGCAGCCGTGTGCATGCAAGGACAGGCAGGCAGCCGTGTGCATGCAAGGACAGGCAGGCAGCCGTGTGCATGCAAGGACAGGCAGGCAGCCGTGTGCATGCAAGGACAGGCAGGCAGCCGTGTGCATGCAAGGACAGGCAGGCAGCCGTGTGCATGCAAGGACAGGCAGGCAGCCGTGTGCATGCAGTGACAAGGACAGGCCGGCAGTCATGAGTATGCAACAACAAGGACTTATAGGCAGCCATACTCAGGCAACGTCAAGGAACGACAGGCAGCTATGAGCATGCAATGACAGAAAGGCAGGCAATGACCAGGACCAGGAGGTAGCCTTGTGCAGGCACCAGCAGGGACAGGCAGGCAGAAATGGATATATCGTTGGAACACTCTCACCCCAAATCCTCCATTGTTAGGCCATGGCCCTCACTCCTCATTTGCAACGTCTGTACCAGCAAAAATACAGATCTTAAGCACACGTTTAAATTCAATCTGTTTTTTTATTTTTTTTTAATTCTTTATTTTTGAAAAATGTATACAGGACTATATCAAAAATGACATAGATTTAGAAGAACAACCGCAAAAAATGGCCCGGAGCCCGGTAAGGCATAACATCGAGCAATCAGAGTAGAAACCAACAAAACAAAAGCAAAAAAGATGAACAGCAAAAAGAGCGGCAAAGTAGCAAATGAGGCAGCTGGGCAGTAGTGTCTCTAAGCGGTAATTAAAAAATCATCCACCATGGAGAAAACCGGTCAGGACGGACATGGGGTGCAAGAAGAAAAAAAAAAAGTGTGGGAAACGTGGACAAATGCCCAATAAATAGTGACATTCCTGCCGCACTTAGGGGCTCCCACGGAGAACCCAAAGCTATGGAAGAGGTCGCAGGGCTGGGAGACTCAGGGCCAATGAAGGCACACAGGGGTTAAGTATTTGCCTCCGTGGCACCCCAGAGACAACCTGAAGATCCACAAAAAAAACACCACCCACGTCACAAACATCCACTATACCCCACAGCCACTGCCAACATTAAATGTGGAGTCGGGGGGGGGGGAGTAGTTGCACAAGAAACATGAACAGGACAGAACAGGTGAGTGTCCTGAAGTCCATTCTGTACAATGGAGGCTGCAAAAAAGGAGCGGGGCACAAAAGTAAAACCAAATATGAGGTCAAAGAGTACATAGGAACTTGTAACATGTATGTAACTTGTAAGAAAAGAAAACTCCAGACGAGTCGAATAGGAGTGGGCAGCACAAGCAAAACGAAGAGTCAATGTATGGGGTGAGCAGGAATTCAACCGGGATCAGTAGCCCCGTCACCAGCGGCAAAATATTGCAAAGACCGGGAAAGCCCCAGGGCGACGAGCCGGGTCCATGCCTCCTTAGGATCGCCAATGACATAGGGCACATTATCGTAGGTAAAGAGGATTGTAGCAGCTACTCCCCATCGGTATTTGACGCCTCCGGCACGTAAACATGTTGCCACTTTACGAAACCTCCTTCGGGCCATTAGGGTCAGGAATGGACGATCATGGCATAGGGTCACCGACACAGATTCAAAAGCAATGACATCTTGAGCGGCTGGCAATACCATCAGTCTCTGTTTCATAGAGAGGTCCTTGACCATCACAATACTATCTCTGTACGCCTCAGAGAGAGAGGCGGAGAGTATGGAACGTCTTAGCGGTGTTCACACGGTCCAGAATCGCGGCCACTTGCTTTGTACGGAGGACACTTCAGCTCAGACCTCTGAGAGTTCCGCGCTCCAGATAGCGCGCATCCCAGCCAACATGCACTGGATATCCCTTTTTGTGGAAGGCAAGGAGTTGTCATCTTAGCTCGCAATCAGGGGATCAAACGGAATCACTGGGAACCCCACAGCACCAGAGGTCCCGGCAGGTGGGACCTTCCACCACGACGGAAACAGCACAGGAAGCTTAACCCTCTTTAACCCTTGCTTTGGGAGTGCTGAGCAAGGGAGGCCACAGCAGCCTGTCATGGTGGCACCAGGCGTGAGTCGAGGTGGGATCCAAAGTTCGGTGTATATATCCCAGGCGCTGGGGTTGAATGGGTTAATAAAGGCACTGGATACAATGAGGCAGGTATATTGATGCAGTTGATAAACACACAGTTTCTGATAACAGCAGGTAAGAAACCTGTAAGAACAACGGTGGTCTTGTCAATATATACAGTCAGGTCCAGAAATATTGGGACATCGACACAATTCTAACATATTTGGCTCTATACACCACCACAATGGAGTTGGAATGAAACAAACACAATGTGCTTTAACTGCAGACTGTCAGCTTTAATTTGAGGGTATGTACATCCAACTCAGGTGAACGGTGTAGGACTTACAGCAGTTTGCAGATGTGCCTCCCACTTGTTAAGGGACCAAAAGTAATGGGACAATTGGCTTCTCAGCTGTTCCATGGCCAGGTGTGTTATATTCCCTCATTACCCCAATTACAATGTGCAGATAAAAGGTCCAGAGTTCATTTCAAGTGTGCTATTTGCATTTGGAATCTGTTGCTGTCAACTCTCAAAATGAGATCCAAAGAGCTGTCACTATCGGTGAAGCAAGCCATCATTAGGCTGAAGAAACAAAACAAACCCATCAGAGAGATAGCAAGAACAATAGGCGTGGCCAAAACAACTGTTTGGAACATTCTCAAAAAGAAGGAACGCACCGGTGAGCTCAGCAACACCAAAAGACCCAGGAGACCACGTAAAACAACTGTGGTGGATGACCGAAGAATTCTTTCCCTGGTGAAGAAAACACTCTTCACAACAGTTGGCCAGATCAAGAACACTCTCCAGGAGGTAGGTGTATGTGTGTCAAAGTCAACAATCAAGAGAAGACTTCACCGAATACAGAGGGTTCACCCCACAAGATGTAAACCATTGGTGAGCCTCAAAAACAGGAAGGCCAGATTAGAGTTTGCCAAACAACACCTAACAAAGCCTTCACAGTTCTGGAAGAAGATCCTATGGACAGATGAGACCAAGATCAACTTGTACCAGAGTGATGGGAAGAGAAGAGTATGGAGAAGGAAAGGAACTGCTCATGATCCTAAGCATACCACCTCATCAGTGAAGCATGGTGGTGGTAGTGTCATGGCGTGGGCATGTATGGCTGCCAATGGAACTGGTTCTCTTGTATTTATTGATGATGTGACTGCTGACAAAAGCAGCAGGATGAATTCTGAAGTGTTTCGGGCAATATTATCTGCTCACATTCAGCCAAATGTTGCAGAACTCATTGGACGGCGCTTCACAGTGCAGATGGACAAAGACCCAAAGCATACTGCAAAAGTAACCAAAGAGTATTTGAAGGGACAGAAGTGGAATGTTATGCAATGGCCAAGTCAATCATCTGACCTGAATCCCATTGAGCATGCATTTCACTTGCCGAAGACAAAACTGATGGAAAATGCCCCAAGAACAAGCAGAAACTGAAGACAGTTGCAGTAGAGACCTGGCAGAGCATCACCAGGGATGAAACCCAGCATCTGGTGATGTCTATGCATTCCAGACTTCAGGCTGTGATTGACTGCAAAGGATTTGCAACCAAGTATTAAGAAGGGAAAGTCTGATTTATGATTATTATTCTGTCCCATTACCTTTGGTCCCTTAACAAGTGGGAGGCACATCTGCAAACTGCTGTAAGTCCTACACCATTCACCTGAGTTGGATGTACATACCCTCAAATTAAAGCTGACAGTCTGCAGTTACAGCACATTGTGTTTGTTTCATTCCAACTCCATTGTGGTGGTGTATAGAGCCAAAGATGTTAGAATTGTGTTGATGTCCCAATATTTCTGGACCTGACTGTATATCCATCAAGAAAAATATAGTAGCCGACTCCTGGCAATGGTGTTATTAAAAAGATTTATTCCACAATGAAAAAACACCAGACAAACACGGTTTGGTGTTTTTTCATTGTGGAATAAATCTTTTTAATAACACCACTGCCAGGAGTCGGCTACTATATTTTTCTTGATTGTTATCTGGATTGGGGATTCTTCCATGCCGACTGGTGGACCCTTGGGAGTGCAGCATATTCTCTTTATTCAATATATATATCCAGGTACTGCAGTATGCAGTGCACAGCGAAGAACAGGTACAGCTGAATATCACACAGTCTTTGGTAACAGCTGATATGGTACCTGGAACCACAGCGGTGGTCTACTCCAGAATCTGGATACTTGGAGAAGCAGTACAGGTGATAAACAGCAACAAGCAGGAACAATTACAGTATAGCGTATAACACACAGGATCTCTGGGGGAAACCTCTCACTAGAGACAGAAAGAACCATGCTAGAGAAAGGAGGAAAGGGTGTAACCAGGATATATACGAACAACACAGGTGAACTGGGACAGGAATCAGCCTGAGGAACCCCTGGAGTAGAGGTGGACAGGGAGTGGTATAAGGGAAACTGCGACCCGGACTGGTCTCAAGCAGGCTCTGGGGCTAGAAGCAGCCATTTTCTTCTGAGAAATCATATCCTGGAGGGGGAAGGGACCGTATAGCAAGAAGAGCATATGCCACTCTGAGTCGCTGACATTCTCTGCTTAATTGTGCTCGCGCAGCGCAGGTTTTTTTGCGCACATTATCCAGCGTTATCGCGCGAAAATTAACGTGATATTCGGATCCAAACGCATTTTCTCATCCGTCAAAAAATAACGTTAGTAAAAAAAAACGCGCAACGAAGTGTAATACGCGCGCAGTAACGTTGCGCATGTAAATCAGTGCGCGGACCGTTTTTTTCGCGGGATTCAGCCAATCAGAATTAAGAACCTTAATTGCTTCACGTTTTTGCGCCTGTCAAAATAAATCTGAATATACATGCTGCAGCAATAAAACAAAATATGCACGAATTCACAATTTTTTTTTGTTTGGGTATGTGTAGAATGTGTAACTATACTGTGCTGTATTTTTTTTGTGCTGGTGTATTTTGTTTCGGCCAGAACGTTGAGATTTACAGTTAACACCAGGTTTTCAAAGACGTTAAAATTATGCGCGCAAACGTCGTTCGTAGGAAGTTGCACATCTATTGAAATACCATCCGCTTAACGCATTTGCGCTCACAATGTTAAGTATAGGACGCGCAAGTCCATCCGCGTTAAACGATAACGCACATCGTTTGCGCGAATGTTGAAATACGACGTTCTGCGCAAATGCGCATTTGCGTGCGCGCAAAACCGACGCGCCAGGAATGTAATATGGGCCATAGACATTAATTGGCAAACGTGATTTGAATATCCTGTCTGCCAGGGAGGGACCAACTCTGGGACGGATGATGTCAGGATGGTCTGTGTGCTAACATCATCCTGTCTCTGAATATTCGCAGCAGTGAACATTCTGGGAGAGGAGGATTGGTGCTGCTTGTACAAAACCCTTTTAGGTTCAGTAGTAATCACCCTATATATTAATTACAGAGCGTGATGATGGGCTAAAGATATGTATTTCAGCTCAGCTAAAAGAAATTAAAAAAAGTAATTGGGCAGATGCTGTCAGTAGTATCTGCCCAGTTAGGCCGGCGTCAGACGAACGCAGTGATAACGTCCGCGTGGCCGCACAGTTTAGCGTCCGTCATAGCATAGAATCATGAGCAATAGAGGCCCACACACAAAGTACGTGCACACCGAACTAAGCACAACGCACGTGGCAAACGGACACAAGTTAGACAAGAACGTAAAACCTTTAACACGGACGCGCAGAGTGCGCCACGTCCGCGTTACATTCTGTGTGGGTGATAAGATGTCAGACACAGCGCATTTGCAACGTCCAGCACCTTGACGCACAAAATGGCTTTTCATATCCTTTTCAAATTTCTATTTCCCATAATTCCCTTTTTTTTTTCTACGTCCATCAAAAAAAACGGACCGTGTGGCGTCTACAATATCTTCCATCAGTACGTCCGTCCGTTGTGCACGCACACAGAGTTCGTTCTGACTGCGTTCGTCTGACATTAGCCTTATTTAATGGGAGAAAAAAGAGGTAAAATGTTAATATAGCGTCCGTTTAACCTGTTATAGCGCAAACTTAATGTTCTGTCACTTTCTTTACACACGCATTGCTTTGTCTTTTATTGCACAAGCAGTGGTACGTCTCCCATTGCATTTGCACACCTTTATTTACGAACACACAGCTTCACTGAATGCTCACATTACATTCTTTAGCAATATAGTATATTTTATTCAAGGTATGTGCATCGTTCATATCAAACTTGTAAAATAGTATCTCCCATATTGTCTTTCCGGTCTCTGACTAACTCAGAAAATATCTGACTTCTTATTTTTTAATTGCACATTTAATTGACACAGTATAGTTGACAAGTTTTCTGGTTTTTTGCACAATTACTCCTCTTGAAAAGGGAACTTCAAACATCGTCACTGGAAATAATAACTGGATTCCACTTTTCATTCAATTGCATTTAAGTTTAATTTCAGTAAATTGGGTAGTAAATATAGTAGCTGTAGATTGATTAGGTGAATAGTGAATAGGTGATGAATAGTGATTAGATGAATTAAAGTGATGCATAGATGATTAGGTAAATAGTTGAATTAAAGGTGAAAAACCTTAAACAGAAAGAAATACAGAAATTGTATAAATGCATTGCACATAAAGTTTGTTAATCATTAACTTCTGTGTCCACTTCATATACATTCACTGGCACACGCTTCTAGAATATCATTACTGCCAAAATATATTTTAACTTAAAGAAAACAGACATGAAATGGACTAATATAAAGAACTGCATGTGGAATCTCCTCACACTGAGAATGAAATAGATCTAAAAGTTAACTGACTGCATTTATCACTAAACTGGCTCAATTCTTTTCCTGCACATGACTGTGACACAAATCCTTTTGCTCACCAGCTGTCACTCCAGGATCTGAAGATGTTTGTAAATGTCTGTGCACTTTGTTATGTCCAGGTTGCTGCATGGCATGGAGCTCTAAGATGGCCCCTCCCTTCCTCCACAGATTTCTCTCTGAAGCTGCTGGGAAGCCTGACCTCTGCTCTGATTGGCTGACCCTAACTGGAGCTGAGCATGCAGGGACTAGTAGTTCTCACAGACTCTTGCAGATTTCACTTACATAAGCTGAATTACAGTCTTTTTATTATTCCACTTGCGTGTACCTTGGCTGACCATTCTGGACTTCTGCAGTTTGACTTGACAATAGTGTAAAGGTAATTTTCTGTGGACTGGAAAATCAAAACTGAGTGTGACTTACTTTATTGCTGTATTTGTTTCTGCTGATAATGTGGCTTTGGTTCCATACTATCTCTGACGTATGCCGGTGCGAAGCAATCATCCTAATAGAAAAGCAGTGCGTCACGTCCTGGATCTTTAATTATCCAAACTGCGACACTAAAAAAAACACTTCTTCTCTGGTATCAGGCGCTGCTGGTTCCTGGGTCTCCTCCTCGCTCTCCAGTGAGCCTGTTTGTGGATTTATCCATCTCAAGAGATGCCAACGTATCGGTGTCATTGCCAACTTATTGAATGGCTCCTGCACAGCTGTCACTCCTGACGCTGTACTAGCAGTTGAATTGACAGTGAGAGGATTGTAAACAAAAGTTGTAGTTGGCGTAGGATTTAATCCCTGTCGAATGAGCTAAAGTGACTACATTCAGGACGGGTTCACTACAACGCAGCCAGCCTGTGATTGGACATGTGGAAATTTTGGAAATGTCTTACTGTTTACGGTCTTACTACTTGTCTTGTGCTTTCTTATGTTTTTGCTTGATGGGCCAACAAAAAGGACAAGGCTTGAAATTAGTGCTTTTCCAAACTGCAAGAATATTATTGTTATTCGCGATGTAACCCGATCACAGCAATTTTAGAGGAACGGTGATTGGACGGTCAACGAGGCACCCAGCTGGAGCCCTGCAGCCTAAGCAGTGACTTGCAGCTTCTCCCCTGCCTGCTGCTGAGTCATGGAGCAGACCGGGAAAACGCTGGCAGTCTCCCTGCTGCAGGCCAAGCGCCTCGGCACTCACTTGCTACTTCTTTCCTGTCTGCTCCATGCCCCGCGAACAGGCAGGGAAGACGTCACGGTGAATTTCGAGTGCCCTGGGATTCCCTTTAGCGAGCGTACCACCAGTTCAGCCGTGGGTCATTCAGTATCGGACAGGGACTCCGTGTCGGCCTATCTCAAATACAGCAAAATTGGATTGGGGCCTCGGAAACCGCAATCTGGTCATCCTTTATTATTATAATTATAATGTTTTTTGTCCATACTTTGTTGTTTTTTTGTGTTGTGAGGCATCTTTAACAGAATTTCCTTTGTTTTACCGTCCGTCAATTGGGTTTGTAACTTGACAAATGTAATTTCATAAATATCCGAGTAGAAACAAAAAGCTATACTATAAGTAGTAAGAGGTATAGGCAGAAATGCCAGTAAGTCGTTGGCACTCGATGCTGTGGATAGGATGACCCTTTGGCTTTTAGACGCCATAGGTAAATTCTCACTTGTAAGCTCTTAGCTGTTCATTACTGTATGTTTACAGTCGTGCTTTTGGTTGTAACTTGCACAATATCTTTTTTTTTTTTTTTCTCATTTTTTTACAAGGGATGGTTTGAAATCCAAATATGATTGGAACGGGAGATGCAGTATACACTTCTACAACGTGCGCAGTTGCTTAATTTGTCACGTATGTACTTGTAATTGTCGTACAAATAAATGACCCCAAGTACTGTCTTTTCACATGCCGCACCTATCTTAATTTAACAGTGAGAGGCTCGGTGGAATTTTGCAGGACAGGTTATTACGGCTGAATTACACTTGCTAGATTTTGAGAAAATAAAACACTAGGGGGCAGTAGTGCTATGTGAAATAATATCACGGGCTCCTGCTCGAAGGTCCTCTCGCTGTAACCTACACAGCACACAATGGTTTATGGTTTGTGTAATGCATCTCTGTTGTTCATGGACCATGAGAAGGACGATATTTGGACCTTGTTTTTTCACGTCTTGTCTTTTCTGTTTTTGGCTCGTTGGTACGTTGGCACTCATTGTGACACTGTGTGTTATCCATACTCTTCTATTTTTGTTATGTTATTTTATAGGGTGTCAATTCTGTTGTGACATACAAGACAGAAAGTATAGGAAGCCACAATTTATAGACGCTCTCCCTTAGCATCCATAAAGATCGTAAGGAGTTGTGGTTCCTCTCGTGCAGAGGGGACTGCCCTGTCATTACAGTACTGACCGTCCTTTCTGGGTGTCAGCAGACTGTTTTGCATATGGAATAATCTACTCTGTAACGGCACCATCGAGCTTAAACCTTATGAGATTTGAGCGGGGACACGCAGTATGCAAGGCCAATAGGGCTCTTCCTGCATTCGGCACTCTTGTAAAATTGTTTTTTGTAATTTACAGCAACAAAAGGTTGCATTTCTGTAATAATAGGATGTCTGGGCAGGATTTCTGCAAAACTACAATGTTTACGCATACAAAAAACTGGATAAATAAATCGCCTGATCACTTATATTCGGTATCCTAGCAGAGTGGGGGTGACCCGCGGTTCTAAACACAAATAAATGCAGGATATTGGGCTATGAAGCTAAAACCTATGTGCATATGTCCACAAACAGCCTGCAAACAAAAGACAAAGACTTAAAAACAAAGTATCGCTATTGCAGGGTCATACAGGTGTCTCCTGTGTTTAAGATTAGATAGAATTTCCTGGCAAAGTAGTGGGAATATGAACCATCGAGGGTCCACAGTAACAGGAAAGAAAGAGCAATACTATGCTAAAATTAGAATAGTATTTCTCTCTTTGATTAATCCCATATCGCCAGGTGCGCATCACTGGCGGCAGGGGGACGGCCTGAGTTGGTGGGCAGGCCACACGCAGTCCGTGGGGCATAGTCGCCAGCGGGGCATGCTATGCCACCCTGCGGTGTTAAGTTCCACCCACCGCAGGGACAGCATGGTATGCCCTGTGGAGTAAAAGGGTTAATTGTTGAAAACGAGAGAAATCTCAATGTATCCTTCCTAGGGTTGCACCGACACTAGTATCGGTACTGGGTACTGCAGGAGTACTTGGTACTCGTGCAGTACCCCTGATATTTTTTTCCGATACCGGAAGCCAGCATTGAGCCGGCTTGCCGGCATCTGAGGGGCTGGGGCGGCTGTCCGAATGCTCTATCGGCATTCGGACAGGCCCTGCAGCTGCTCTCCGCTCATACTTACCTTCCTGGGCGACGCCGGGAAAGTCTTCGCGTGCGCTCCTTGGAAGGCCCCCAGCCGCGATCACATGGTCCCACGTGGTCGCGGCTGGGGTCCTTCCAACGAGCGCACGCGCGGAAACTTTCCCGGCGTCGCCCAGGAAGGTAAGTATGAAACAGTGAGGAGAGCAGGTGCAGGGGCCTGTCCGAATGCCGATACAGCATTTGGACAGGCACCTGGCACTGACCGTGTTCATACTTACCTTCCTGAGCGACGCTGGGAAAGTTTCCGCACGTGTGCTCGTTGGAAGGCCCCCAGCCGCGACCACGTGGGACCATGTGATCGCGGCTGGGGGCCTTCCACGGAGCGCGCGCACGAAGACTTTCCCGGCGACGCCCAGGAAGGTAAGTATGTGCGGAGAGTGCCGGGTGCGGGGGGGGGGCATTATCCATGAGCGGGGGGGGCAAATCCATGAGCGGGGGGCATTATCCATGAGCGGGGGGCATTATCCATGAGCGGGGGGCATTATCCATGAGCGGGGGGCATTATCCATGAGCGGGGGGCATTATCCATGAGCGGGGGGGGGCATTATCCATGAGCGGGGGGGCATTATCCATGAGCTGGGGGCCATATGCGTGAGCTGGGGGCTGTATTCATGAGCTGGGGGGCATTATCCATGAGCTGGGGGGCATTATCCATGAGCGGGGGGGCATATGCATGAGCTCGGGCAGTATATCCATGAGCTGGGGGCAGTATATCCATGAGCTGGGGGCAGTATATCCATGAGCTGGGGGCAGTATATCCATGAGCTGGGGGCAGTATATCCATGAGCTGGGGGATATCCATGTGAGCTGGGGGCATTTTTATATGAGGTCTGTTCTTGTTGTAAAGTGGTCACATGACATAAATTAAAAGTATCGGTACTCGGTATCGGTGAGTACTTGAACAAAAGTATCGGTACTCGTACTCGGGGTTAAAAAGTGGTATCGGTGCATCCCTAATCCTTCCTGGTAAAATACTATACAAATAAATAAATAAATACAAATTGTAGAAAAAAAATAACACTTTTTTTAACAGATTAAAAATAAATTTTAAATGACATACATATTAAAAATATATCATTAATATATGCTGCGTTTAAACTTGATAAGCACAATATAGTGACTGAGCTCAGCACACGGGTGAAATGGCTCATTAGCTAAGGGGTTAAGCAGAATGATGGCTTTTATTGATTAATTGTTTAACGAAATGCCTGAGCATTACTAACCAGCTAAAGTTTAGGTTTTTTTTACACTTTTGCTAGTGATTAGGGATGCACCAATACCTATACTAGTATTGGTGCCGATTAACGTCAATTGCTTGTACTCGTGCAAATGCCCCTGATACTTCTACCGACACCAGAAGCCAGCACTGGACTGGCTTGCCTGGCAATATCTGGGTGTGGGTACCGGGAAGAATGCACTAACCGCATTCTGCCAGGCCCCTCCATCTTACAGCGTTGCAGCGAGCGGCTGCCAGCATGTGAAGGTTGTAACACGGCTCTGCTGGGGCCGGCAGCTGTGCTCTCACAAGATCTTGCAGAGTTTTCAAGATAAGAACTCATGAACTCTGCAAGATCTCACAAGAGGGCAACTGGAGACCCCAGTGGAGCCACGTTATAGCTTACATGTGCCGGCAGCTTCTCGCTGGAACACGGTCAGCTGGAGGGGCCTGCCAGAATGCTGTTAGTGCATTCTGCCAGCCGACACTGTGTCTGAGGTCGGGCATGTATGTATGCATGTGTCTGAGGTGTGGTGTGCATATATAAGTTTTTGAGGTCTGTGTGTGTATAAATATACATAAATAAGGTCTGGTGTCAGTGTGTTTGTGGTCAGGGTGTGTGCAGGCTATGCAGTGGGGTAAATGGGGCGTCTGGCCATACATTTAAATGTTAACATAAATTGGACAGGCTTTCAGCAAAATCCAAAATTATTTATTGGAAAGCGTCACATGACTTTAAATAAAAGGATCAATAATCGGTATCGGTGAGTACCTGAATGGTATCAGTGCAACCCTACTAGTGATTATCAGATACTAGCTGGATACCCGTGCTTCGCAACGAAATGTCAGCCATGCAGGAGATATTAGGTTCACAATTAGTGGTGGTTGGTGAATGAAACACATAAGGGATGATAATAATAATAAACAATAAAATATATGGGCTTTAAGCCCTTTAATCCCACCAGCAACCCTGGGTTTTTTGTCTATGTAGCCGGGCTAATTACTTGCATAGCATAGACTTTCAATTTGTCCCTCAGATGAATTTCTCAGGACCTCCCTGTAAACAACATTCCTGTTTTTTCTCTCTGGTTGGAGTCTGAACTGACCCTGGAGCACGCCACATACAACTGGCCATGGGAGAAACAATCACTCATCAAATGCTCACCAGCCACTTTCAAAGTCTGTCCCTGTGCCTTATTGATGGTGATGACGTAGCCATAAGTGGCTGTCCGTTTTTGTCATGGCATTCTTCAGGTGCACATACTCCTCACTTCTCAGCTTTTTTTGGTTTCTACGAATCCAGTTGAGTCTTTCACTCTCAATTTTGGCATACATATCTACCAGAAATTGATTGAGAAGTTTGCGGAACAGCCGTAGGTAGCATTCTTTGCCTTCACGCTTCATTATCCTGTAGCTTTAAAAGGCAGCAGCAAACACAGTCTTCATGAGAGGACCCTTGGTCTTTGGCTCGCACTGAGGTATGTTGATGTAATAGCCATCTTCTCCACGGCAGAACATCAGAGGGTACTGGTGAGCATCATAGGCACCGTGCATCTCACTGATTCGTAGCAACATGTTGTCTCTGCTGTGGAGAACAATATCTTTCTTCTCAAAATCCTGCCCGACAATGAGAATAGCCACTTCTATACTCGTGGGAGCATTGAAACGACCTTGGTGCTCTCCAGAAGGCTTCCTATTGGTGTTAATCACCACTTGGAAGTCCTTGTGGCCCTTAGGAACAGAATCAACAGCAGCCTTAAGTTCCAGAATATACTTGTTGTGTTCACGCAGCAACTTCTGCAGTTGGCTAACCAGTTCTGGATTAACGCCCGGGTAGATTCGACAACAGATGTCCCTCTCATTGTCATCATCACCAACCAAGTATATCTGCAGAAATGAAGGCTGCTGCTTTGGCCCACCATGATACTCGCTATCCTGTGGTAGACCTGCCCCCGCACTTTGAATGTTGGCATAAAATTTCCCTCCTTCACCTCTCTGGCTCCAAAAGACATCATTTGGAAGCATCTGTTGTACTTCCGGGCAACAAAGAAAGTGCTCTACCATTGGTGCTGGGGGGTGAGAAGGCTCAGGGTAGGGCTGAAGGGGAGGGAGCTGGACTTTCCCGCCACTGCAGCACATCCCGGGACTCTCATCCTGCCACTTCAGAGCACGGCACCAGGCACAAGGTAACCGAGGTCTGAGATCAACAACCTTTTCCCTGGAGTAATCAATCTGAGGTTCATATTTAAAACCAGACAAATACTTATTAGTCCAAGGCATTGATCTCATTTGTGACTCATTAACATAGGGGTTATTAGATGCGTACTTTATTACAGCCTCTCTACTGATTCGGGGATGAGTTTGACGCTACTTTTATCCAGCTTCCCTTACTTGTGTTTTCCTAATCGCATCTGTAAATCTTTTTCTGTGTTTTTTCCCTCTTTCCCCTTTAACTGTTGTTACAGTAGAAGGGACAGATCCGTCTGAACTGAGGAGATAAGTGTAATTTGGGGCTGGGACATTATGTAAGAGAAATTTGGTTCACAATCCGTTGGCTCAGTGCTGGTGGGTGAATGAAACTCATAAGGGAATATATCTCCCGCCATTTTGATTTCTGAAGCCGTTCCATAGGTGGAAGGTGTGGACATGTTGGTGAGGTAGCTTAGGTTTAGTGCTGTAAGGATCCCCAGATGCTCCCGAGTGAAGGAGAGCAACGTGTGCCAGTATGAACTGAAATAACGGCATGTGAGGCAAGTGTCAGTTGGAGCAGATTTATTTTCAGGTGGGGAGGGGGAGGTATAACTCCTTAGCATCAGAGCGTGTTAATAACGGATGCTCTGATGGTCATTTCTTTAGTGAGCACCTTGAAGCCGAGCGGAACATACGTGCCAAATTTCAGGTTTGTAGGCTTCATGGTTATGGAGATATCGTGGTGTCGCGCGATTGGAACTTCACTATATATATATATATATATATTATATATATATATATATATATATATATATATATATATATATATATATATATATATAATTAGGGATGCACCGATACCGATACTAGTATCGGTATCGGGGCCGATATTGCCGTTTGCACGAGTACTTGTTACTCGTGCAAACGGCCCGATACATCCCGCCGATACCGGAAGCCGGCGCTGGGCCGGCTTGCCGGTATCCGTGGGGCTGGGGAAGCTGGCCGCGTGCATGAAAAGCACGCGGCCAGCGTTCCCCTCCGGCGCGCCAAATACTCACCCTTCCTGAAGTTCCGGTCGCTGGGCAGTGATGCGTTCCCGCGGCCACTGGGCGCTCCTGTGACGCGGCCTCTCGGCTGGAGGCAGCGTCACAGATGCGCCCGGCGGCCACGTGACCGCATCACTGCCAACAAGCGACCGGACCTTCAGGATGTGTGAGTATCGCGGCGCGCCGGAGGGGAACGCTGGCTGCGTGCTTTACATGCACACGGCCAGCTTCCCCAGCGTTCGAACTGGGGGCAAATCCATGAGAGCTGCGGGCAAATCCATGAGACCTGGGGGCCAATCCATGAGACCTGGGGGCCAATCCGTGAGACCTGGGGGCCAATCCGTGAGACCTGGGGGCCAATCCATGAGACCTGGGGGCCAATCCATGAGACCTGGGGGCCAATCCATGAGACCTGGGGGCCAATCCATGAGACCTGGGGGCCAATCCATGAGACCTGGGGCCAATCCATGAGACCTGGGGGCAAATCCATGAGACCTGGGGGCAAATCCATGAGACCTGGGGGCAATCCATGAGACCTGGGGGCAAATCCATGAGACCTGGGGGCAAATCCATGAGACCTGGGGGCAAATCCATGAGACCTGGGGGCCAATCCATGAGACCTGGGGGCCAATCCATGAGACCTGGGGGCCAATCCATGAGACCTGGGGGCAAATCCATGAGACCTGGGGGCCAATCCATGAGACCTGGGGGCCAATCCATGAGACCTGGGGGCCAATCCATGAGACCTGGGGGCAAATCCATGAGACCTGGGGGACATATCCATCAGAGCTGGGGCAAATCCATGTGAGCTGGGGCAAATCCATGAGACCTGGGGGCAAACCCATGTGAGCTGGGGGCAAACCCATGTGAGCTGGGGGCAAACCCATGTGAGCTGGGGGCAAACCCATGTGAGCTGGGGGCAAACCCATGTGAGCTGGGGGCAAACCCATGAGACCTGGGGGCAAATCCATGTGAGCTGCGGTCAATCTCATATAAATTTTTATATGAGGTCTGTTCCTATTGGAAAGCGTCACATGACATTAAATAAAAGTATCGGTACTCGGTCTTAAAAAGTGGTATCGGTGCATTATATATATATATATATATATATATATATATATATATATATATATATATATATATATATATACACATGTCTTTAAAAAAGAAAGCGGACATCTTCCTACTTCCTTATAGTAATTCATTCACCGCTTAGAGCTTTACTGGAATGCAATAAACAAATCTTGTCAGTGAAGCAGTTCTGTTTGAGAACTGGTTATCTTCATATTACACTTCTGCTATTTATAAATGAAACAAGCAAGAGGAAATCTGTTCCCTGTCATGTCGAAGATCCTTGTCAATACATGTATACCTTAGTGTCCCCCTGGGGTGGTGCATCCCCTTGTGAATACATTGTTTTATGTTGTTGGCAATTCTGTGTATTGTAAAGCTCAAAAGTCTGGAGAACCTGCAGGACAAGCAGAGCACTTTTTTGTAATCACTGTTTTGTGCGTGTAAAATTGCTAAATAATCTATAATACTTCGAAAAATATATATTTAATTTGTACGGGGAAAGGGAGCTCTTGGCTTTGTCTCTGTATTCCCTGCTATCACCACTGTGCTGTTGTCCTGAATCAGATCAGTAAATAAAGTTTGTTCAGCAAAAATCTATATATTTTTTTAGTCACACTTGCTGTGCTAGAACTATCAATACGATTTGAAAATAAAATATTTTTTATTAAATTATTAATATTAATGCCATCATGCTTAAAAGCTGAGCAATTAAGCCTGTTATATATATTTATTTCTATTTCCATTAACACTTGATGATAAACCTTTTCTGCCTAATTACGGTTTATTGAACAGCTGTGTGAAGCTGGCCCCCCTACAATCGGCACAAATAAAAAATCCACTGTGTTTGGTTAGTACTACGTTTGTGCTGTCCTGTGCCACAGAAATTAACATTTGTGCCGGTTTCGTTTGAATACAATGCCCAATATCTTCCAATCAAACCCCGCCCACTTTGCACCCCACATTCTGAGATTTTAAAAACAAACATACTATTTGTGCTGTGTTTGTGCTGCAAAAATTAACATTTGTGCTGGTTTGGTTTGGAAGATATTGGGCGGGGGCGGAGCTAGACTCTAACGAGATCGGCCACGTTTTGAAGGAGCTCCGGCATCGAGACCATAATTCAGCGAGATATTCCCACTTTTAATCAGTGTTCTCATGTTGGCTGACCCTGGGAAGGATACCTGATCCGAGGGGTGCACTGGAGAGTCCTGTTCCGCACTCGGAGGTGACCCGCTGCCCACAGGAGGCCCCGGTGTCGACTCTGCGGCCTAGCACGAGCGGCCATTTTGAGAGCCTGTAACGGGGGGTGAGCTTCCCTGCGCCCTCTGATTCAACGTCGGGTGCGTCGCACGGACCGCGTGTCTTTCAGATGGGTAAGAAGACAACGAGGGGAGTCGATCCGATGCCTGGTTCCAGGCAGCGCAACATCCGCGAATCGTTGTGCGGGGGGAGGTCGAGTTCCACGGGCCTCTCATCCACCGTTTTTCCTCCGGGGTACGGATCTTCCGACGAGGATGGATTCACTTGGTCGAGGGGGAGTGGAGAGGATGCGGACCAGCTATCTTCTGAGCCCCTGCCGCAGGATCAAAAATCTAGAAAGAACGCTGCGAAACGGGCGGCTAAGGCGGCTCGTCGACAGGCTGCTTTATCAGCATCTCCTGATGCCGCAGCCATCCAGTCTGCCTCCTCTGCGTTCCTGGCTGCTGCCCCGGGAGAAGATGTACAACTCGCAACTAAAGGTGATATTAAACGAATGATGAATGAGATGTGGGCAATGTGGTGTGCCGATGTAGCGGGGGTTAAGGCGGAGGTGGCCCTGGTGCACGAGAATTTGGCAACCATTAACGACCGCACGAAGGCTGTCGAAGATGCACATACTCACCTCTCCCACAAGGTAGACTCCCTCCAACTACAAGTTGAGACTCTGTCACGGACGGTAGAGGTGATAGATGCCAGGCACCACTGGCGCAATGTTCGTATGAGAGGGGACCCGGAGTCTGTACAATCTAGGGAGGTTCTGGCGTATGCTAACTGCCTGGTGACACATCTGTTGAAACTCCCCCCTGGGGCATCAGAGACCTTCGGTCTGGCTGTAAGGGTTCGGAAGTCCGCGACGGCTCCTGAGTCGGTGCCTAGAGACATTATTGCAATGTCTCGGGACATTGCCGCGAAGCAATGATTGATGTCACTGCCCACGGCTCGGGGCATCTTTAATTTTGACGCGTCAGAGGTATCCCTCTACAACGACCTGCCGTTCTTGACATTGGCGGCCCGCCAGAGATTTCGGGAGGTAGTGGCCTGCCTTCGGGTTAAAGATATCCGCTACAGATGGGGGGCAGAAGGCACACTTTTGGTTTGGATAACGTACCGTATGTTTTTGGAGATCCTGGAGAAGCGTGGCCTGTCTTTGACTCTCTAGGGATTGGCAGGGGATCGATTCCTGCCACGGTTGGCACCTTGAATTTACCCTCTTCGGACCCTGGTTGGATACGGTTCTGCCAATTTCGTCTGAGCCCTCGATGTGGTTTGACATCTGTAGGGTCTCACCTGTGAGGGGTGTGTTGAGACAGAGAGGCTGGAAGCCTGCCAGGGAGGCAGCAAGATCTTGACAGTGAGTCTGTTTAAAAACGGTTTATTTTTGAACTTTTGAAACTACATGGATCAGGTTAGCTGACCAGTGGGACCGGAAGGGACTTTCCTGTAAGTTAGTCTCCTAAGAGGAGTAGGAGTTTTTGTTATGCTGTAAGGTCTATATGCTAATAAAGCATACTTTATTTTTGGAATATTGCGTTGCCTGAAGAAAAACTTGGTCATCCTACCACACTCCCTACACCATTGTTTCCCAAATCCATCCTCGGGACCCTCAACCAGGCCAGATTTTGCAGATCACCTTGGGGAAATGCAGACTGAATCCTGCAAATCACCTGTGCTGTGCTTCACATATCTGGTAAACCTGGCGAGGCAGAGGGTCCTGAGGACAGGTTTAGGAAACACTGCCCTACACGGATGGGGCTGGGAAGGTTGAGTTCGACCAAAGCTTGGTATTTTGCTCCCCCCCCTTTTTTGTTTTTTACTATACATATGCTTGACTCAAGGGACTTGTAGACACCTTCATCTTGCCTTTTTTTTATAATTTTATTCTATACAGATACGCACTGTGATACCCAATGTTATTGGAATATTGTTGCCCCTATATTTTATTTGCTTTTGTACATATTCTTGTTTTCTTTTTATCTTCTTGCATTGTCTGTCTTTTATTGCTCCTTTTAATAAACTTTGAGTCATAAAAAAAGATACATTATAGGCCAAAGGTAAGTCGGCATGAAATATATTAGTTATGTAGCATGAGGCTGTATATTCATGCAAATTTTACACTTTTGGTAAAATTAATTCCATTAATCCCAATTTAATTGAAATTGTGTCTGAAGGGATAAAATGCATTTTTCACAGTAAAATGGTATAAAATAAGCAAAGTTCAGTAAAAGACATTAATACTACATATTTGTTTTCTGTTAATCTGTATATTTGTGGGTGTTTTTTTTAAATATCTTGCATTGCATTACTTTGTATTTCTGTAACAACTGTAATGTTCTTGAACCCAGGACGTACTTGAAAACGAGAGAAATCTCAATGTATCCTTCCTGTTAAAATCCTTTATAAATAAATAATGGTATTATTATTCTGCACATATATGTACAAGCATCGAACATATTATCTTAACCTTTTCACGTCGGGCAGGTGGTGCCCGTCGGGAGGGCTTTAACGTATTAGTACGTCCCACTATTCGGCTGCTGCGGTGTGCCCCTCCTTCGGCTCGCCCACGAGTTCTGCGTCATTGGCTGCTGTGGGATGCCAGAACCAGGCTGTCCCGTAGCAGGGAGTGGTGCTAGACTTGTGCCAGCTAGTGGGTAGCCCAGAGGAGGCCCATCGAAGTAAGGCCTATGTGTCATAGGGACGGCATAGTACGCCCTGCGGCGGGAAAGGGTTAAGCGCTAAGATTTGAAGAAGTTCCTTTTAATAGAAGATTCTTTGGATTGGAATAGATCTGCACCAGAAGCTAAGTGTGAGGAGGGAGGGGCAAGCAGTATAAATGAAAGTGAAACCTTCTGAGCAGCCTACAAACTTTAGGATCTTTGTGCACATATCTTGAAAACTGGCAGAAGGACATAAAAAAGACTTGGGTTGTGAATATTTTATTGAATTCTTCTATCAATGGGAAAGTAGGCATTGCTGCGAAATGCAAGCGATACAACAAAAAATAAATGCAAGGCCAGGTGGTCCAGGTAAAATGAGAAGTGCTGAGATGTACGGAACCACTTACATTGGGTCCTGTTCCAATAGGAATTATAACTATTGCATTTCAGGATAACGCCTTTAACAGTGATATATCACATTATCTCACAAAATCGAAACCTAAATGATGGCAAGTTAACTTTAAGGTTCCCATGTATTAACATGCCTGATGGAAAAGGTAATGGCTCAAAAAATATAGGAAAATCATAATTGGTCAAGTAGCCAACTTCGCAAATACTGGACTTGACCCTTAGACAACTCCCAAGAAACTATCCCTGGCCTCTTGTAAATTGAAGCAACCATAAACCCTTTCATAGTACCAGTTTAGCTGTAAACAGACCCCTGAAATGAAGAAGCCACCACAACACAAACTGGAACTTTTCCACGGCAATGTTAGATTGAAAAAGGATTTTATTGTAGCAGATAGGAAAAAATAAAATCAGCAACATTTTATTCCACTAACCAAGTTAAAGTGATGGTAAATACTAGGGATGCACCGATACCGATACTAGTATCGGTGCCGATATTGCCGTTTGTACGAGTACTTGTTACTCGGCAAACGGCCTGATACATCCCGCTGATGCCGGAAGCCGGCGCTGGGCCGGCTTGCCGGTATCCGCAAGGCTGGGGAAGCTGGCCGCGTGCATCAAAAGCACGCGGCCAGCGTTCCCCTCCGGCGCGCCGTATACTCACCCATCCTGAAGGTCCGGTCGCTTGGCAGTGATGCGTTCTCGCGGCCACTGGGCGTTCTCCTGTGACGCTGCCTCTCTGCTGGAGGCAGAGTCACAGATGCGCCCGGCGGCCACATGATCGCTTCACTGCCAAGCGACCGGACCTTCAGGATGGGTGAGTATACGGCGCGCCGGAGGGGAACGCTGGCCTCGTGCTTTTCATGCACGCGGCCAGCTTCCCCAGCATTTGAGCTGGGGGCAAATCCATGCGAGCTGGGGTAAAACCATGCGAGTTGGGGGCAAATCCATGAGAGCTGGGGGCAAATCCTTGTGAGCTGGGGGCAAATCCTTGTGAGCTGGGGGCAAATCCTTGTGAGCTGGGGGCAAATCCTTGTGAGCTGGGGGCAAATCCTTGTGAGCTGGGGGCAAATCCATGAGAGCTGGGGACAAATCCATGAGAGCTGGGGGAAAATCCATGAGAGCTGGGGGTAAGCTACATGTGAGCTGGGGGCAAGGTACATGTGAGCTGAGGGTATTCTGTGTGTATATATCGGGGGGGATATATACATGTGAGCTTGGGGTATTTTTATATGAGGTCTGTTCTTATTGAAAAGCGTTCACATGACATAAAATAAAAGTATCAGTACTCTATCAGTGAGTAGTTTTAAAAAGTATCGGTACTCGGTCTTAAAAAAATGGTATCGGTGCATCCCTAGTAAATACAAAGGTTCCCCTTTGACACCCTTTTGCCCCCTTTTACCCTTAGGTTCCAATAAATGGTCCCCTTCAATGTAGTGGAGGTTTGTGGATTCGGCATTGATGGTAAACAATCCCCTTTCATTGTTTCTTTAACTCCACTCGATTTCCCCCTCCCCCACCGCTTGTCTTTCTGTATCGCTGTCTTTAGTAGAAAACGCCGTGGAACCTCTAGTCTTCGATGTACATCTCAATGTCTGAATCTATATCTCCCAATTATTTTGGGTTGTTTTGCAGTTAAATGGTGATTTAATGCATTTCCTGGAAAATACAGCTTTATATAAAAATCATTTTAGATAATATGCAGCTCTAAATATAGAAAATCAAAATAGGTTTGTGACGTACGTCATAAATGCCTGTATTCATTAAAGTGACTGGTGGATGACCTATCCAATAAATCAGGGCTTGACAAATTTGCTTTGAATCTAGGAGCCAGCTACAAAAGTTAGGAGCCAACCTTTCGGCGAGGATTCGCCTTTATCAAGGTATACCTCGCCGAAACGTTGGGAACCTTGCCTCTGCATCTGGGAGTTGGTTTGTACTGACCCTAATTATGATTTTAGCTGCTTCTATTTATTTATCACTTTGTTACCTGGTGCTTTTTGCTGTTAGGTATTTTTTGTGCATGTGGTCTTTTGGCTACTTTTTTGAGCGTAGACCGTTGCTTCTAATATCAGTTTGGCCGCTCTGATATATTATTTGTGTTGTGTACATCGTGACGTTGTGATATTGTTTTGTTTACTTATTTTCTTTGCTCTGTTGTCATTGGACAACCTATTTACCCACTGCAAACACACCCCCTCACACACACACACAACAGACCTCCTATATAAATACATACACCAGGGCTGGATATATTTACATTAAATGTAGGAGACCGGAAGAAAACATTGAATCCAACTAGATGTTTTAGATGCCAAAGACTGTTTTTAGATTGGTGTAAGATAAACTGGAAATTTAGGAGCCAGGAGTAAAATTCTGGGATCCAGTGGCTACCAGGCTCCTGGCTTTGTCAAGCCCTGGAATAAATGTATGTTATATTATATCGGAATGGAAACCCATTCGTCGGGAGATAACTAGGAAAGATGTGTAAATCAAACCAAAGACTTAATGCTTACTTAAAGTGCACCTGTCGTGCCCAACTTAAATTGATTTGTTTCACAGGGACTCATTCCCTTTATATGTGTTAACTATGCTGTCATACATTGGTAAATTCTGAGTAATTTCCTATCGGTGTTTTACTGTCACTTCCTGTGGCATGCTGCCAGAGTGAGTGACAGCTATGAGCAGACAAGCCGTCCTACAGGACAGCCCTCCATAACACTCTGTGCTCCTGATTTGATGCTAAAATATCCACCCCGTAGGGCAAGCATGGTGGTGCCCAGTGCTGGAACCGAATAAGTAGAGTATTTAATATCTCAGAAAGTAATTACTAGATGTAGCATTGTTCTTAAAGACCTATGCAAAATCCATCCCCTAATGAGATATCAGAGGCGAAGACGTAAACAAGGCTGGTAGATTTGCAATGTAATGCTTAAAATGTTAATGTAGTGCTAACGCTCATTATATGATGTATTGTTTCATCAGCTGCATCTGTTTGCATGTTCTTTGTTCTCTGAGGACTGGCAAAACAGATGGGGCGTGCACTGAAGCAGTTACTTCAGTATGTTGTGGATGGTGTCGTTATCTGGCTCTCTGTTTAAGGAGAACAGCAGGTCTCAGTCTCCTCATAATCCAAAACTAACAGATTACATGTGCCACAACACCAGAATGATGGGCAGGGGATTTCCATGTTTCGGTGTGCTGTCTTAATAATAAGGACCTCCAGGAAAAAGGCTCACCTAGCCAAAACGTTGAGGCCTCTACGGTCCAGTTTCCTTTGCTTTTCCTTTCTGACGGAAATTATATTTGAATCCCTGTAATACATTTTTCAAACCAGAACGCTGGTTTGTTTGCCTACTCCACTTCTTTAAACCAGTGAGTAAACTTGAAAATCCTGTATCATTTGTCATTACAAGGGGATGTGTGAGGTTTCCTCATTCACTATCAACCCTAGGATGAAAAGAACCATCTCCTTCTAATGATGGCAGGAGACTGCCCATTGTTCTCTGCAGAAGAAGAGGTTAGAGCCAGACAAAGCAGTTTAACGAAGTCGGAAAGGAGTTATTGCATATTCTCTTTATATTCAACCTTAGAAACATAGAAAATATAGAAACATAGAAAAATGTCGGCAGATAAGAACCTTTTCGGCCCATCTAGTCTGCCCAATTACATGGATACATGGACCAACCTTGTTTGGTCTGACAGAGCTACTCCATCATCTATATGATCTAACACTGGAACAGGATTTTGGTTGAGAAAGAGTGAAGTCTTCGTGAGAAACATTGCCACATTCTGATGAAACAAAATAATCTGGAAGTGTTTGAAGCCTTAAGGTTTTGTGTTCTCTCTGTCATATGATTTTTGTGTAAAGTTGGTGGTATGTGCACCACTATATCTAAAATTAATAAAACTGATTTGCAAAACCAGAATAAATGCCAAGGTCGGCCTTAATTATCTAAAGCGCCCCTTTCAAGTTAAAATGGGGGAGTCGATGGTAGGACTAAGTTTTAATCTCTCCTGATCAAACCCACCACGGATTCCACTAGAACAGTCCTCCAGATGTTTTGGAATTACATCTCCCATGATGCTCAGCCACTCATTGGGTTTGTAAAATCTCAAGGGAAATGTAGTTCCAAAACATCTGAAGGGTTATGGTTGCTGACAACTGCCCCAGAGTGTCCTTTAACACTGAAAGCTCAGAACATCTATGGAAGCTGTAGTTGTCAGAGCTTTGACGGGGCAGGATGCTTGATCGAACAGCCAATAATTCCAAGGGCTCTCAATGGGAGCGAATTATGAGCCATTGGCTGGTCTGGAATGGGCAGAGCTGTACATTCCCGACCAAAACCCCTTAAGATTGATCAGCTCAGGTTTAAATCCCAGTTTAGAGAGTTGAACAGTCATGCAGTTTACTGAAGGGGGCACATGTAACACCAATAACTATTTAAAATATATAATTAAATGTGCATGGTTTCAAGAGAGTCTCTTTTAAACATTTATAGAGTGATTTCTGTTAAATATGACAAGTTTAAGTAAAGAATTTACAAACTATGACTTATGTGATCTGCCATGCAAATTCAGGTTTTATTTTGCAATAAAGTAGTAGGAATACAGGGAAACAGGAGTCCATAAAGTCAGCGTGCAAAAAAAAAAACAACTGGTTATGGGTTGACGACATAAATAAGGTGAAAAAAGGGGAGGGACCACAGCTGCTGTAGTAGGAAACACTAGAATTTATAAGTGGTTGAGATACAATTGGCGGCTTCTGCCCAAGGGTTTCAGATATTTTGTTGAATTGCCAGAAGGTCTCCAAAGACCTCTAGAAGCTGGCTGCTCTTTCTCCATGGCCTCCCTCCACTGATGTACAATGGATATGAGTTTTGGGTGGATTATGTCATCCTTTGAACTCAGACTGGCCATCCACTGGGTCCGTATTTGTGCGATTGGTGCGTTCATTCGATATTGTCTGCCATTGACCGACCGATCCCACAACACGGAGGTGAGTCAGCCTTCTTCCACTGCCTCCGACTTCCATTGGACAACTTCAGACGATTTTGTGCGACTACAACAGACTAGCGTTCTTTTCCATTTCAACAGGATTTATTTGACAATGCTGGGACGATCTGATACAATTTACATGCAAAAAAAGGAATTGTATAATTAGCCCGCCATGCCGCGGCTGGGATATTGCCCTATAGAGAAGTGATTCAGTTCGACAGCCCATAGGTTTCAATGTAAAATTATATTTAATTTTTAACCATTTTTTATTCAACCGTTTATTCGTTTCATCTGCAGCAAAAAGCCTTTTTAGTTACTGATTCGTTAGAATTTTTTAGGTGAAATTTGGGCTCACATTTGTTTTTTTTAAGACCGCTTTTTTTTTCTCCTCGCCGAACACAGCTTTTTTTCTTTTTCTCCAGTCCGGCTGCGACCGGTGTTGCTGTCCTTGGTGCTGTAACCTATTTCAGCACTAGGGACAGGGACTTTATCCCCCCTCCCGCAACCTGCAGTGTGGTGTTTTTTCCCCCAGCTTCGGCTGCATTCGACGGGGCTGTCCTTAGTGCTGAAACTGAGTTTCAGCACCAATGACAGGGTTTTTTTTCTCCCCACAGGTTTTTTCTTTATGTTCGACTGCCTGTTTGTCGGCCAACCTGGGTCGTCCACAAACGCTTCCAGTGGACAACCCTGATCGGCCGACAGCGTTGTCCTTAAGCCGACGACCAAGTTGGTCACCCCAGTGGACGGCCAGTCTTAAAGTGGAAGTAAGGGTGTACCTGATTCCAAAAGCAAGATGTAACGTGTTCATTTTTAATATATACTGGAATAGTCCGCAGAAAGCGCAGTAATCCCCATTTAGTTTAGATGTTGGTGAATCCTTACTCTTTGAATTCATGAAAGTCCAACTGCATAATGTGAAGTTGGCTTCAGTATCCGCTGTCATTTTAAAACTGACAATAATGATTTGACAAAGGATGAGCCAGTAATGGCTGTTATTGTGTCTTGACTATTTTATTACACTTCAGCTTTTTAAATGTCAAGACGCTCAAATTAAATTCCAACTATATCGAGCTCCCAGGTGCCCCGATGTCTGGAACATTCTTCGGAATCTGACAATAACACTGAGATACCAGTCGCATTTTCTATTGAAGTAGGAACAGAAATACATTAAGGTACACTCTGGATCCATTTAAATATCACAATGTCAGCAACATAAAAGATGTCAGACAAAGAGCCATTCAGCCCTTTTGATCGATAACGTGTATCTGGAATGAAAAAAACTCAGGGATAAGCGGGTGGAATAAACTGTAAAGGATGGGTCAGGTTAGAATGCAAAAGAAATAAAGCTGTGAAGAAACAAAAGATCCAGGAATAATAGAAGATTAAGCAATAAGTGGTATTTAAGACGAGTTGAAGATTTTTTTTTCGTCCTGTACCAAACCCATTTACCAATCAAATCACATCGTTGGAGTCATTCTGTCAATTTTGAAAGTACTGTATTATTTTTTGCCGTAAAATTACTGTGTTTTTAAGTATGAAAATAGGGATGCACCGAAACGGAAATTTCCGACCGAAAATTTGGGATCGGTATGGCCGTAAACCGAAAATTCGGGATCGGTATGGCCGTAAACCGAAAATAAGACATGAGAACCTGGGCCTGGAGGCCGGGCCAAGCTGGGGACGCCTGGTCCCGGAGGCCGGCCGAGCAGCTTGCTCAGCCGCGCCTCCAGGCCCAGGTTCGCATGGCTGATTGGTTGCAACTACACACTCGCCTACAGCCTCCTACTTCGGCCCTGAGCTCCACCGGTGACAGCTCTCAGGCTGTCGCAGGCTGCTTGGCCGGCCTCCAGGCTCAGGCGAGCCCCCGGGTTGGCTGGGCCTTGGAGGCCGGCCGAGCAGCCTGCAACAGCTGGAGGACTGTTACCGCTGGAGCTCAGGGCCGAAGTAGGAGGCTCTAGGTGAGTATGTTGCCTACACATACTCACCTACATCGGCCCCGAGTCCTCCTCCAGTGGCAGTCCTGCTGCATCCAGAGCCAGGGATTTTTTGGGCTCTTATAAATGTGAGTTTCCATATTCCTACGAGTGATTTATTTGCCATATTTATTTGGGATTTTCTGCACGATTATTTCTTCATTTTTTTCTCTCCCCTCCCAATTTATTTTTATTTTTTTCCTTTCTCTCACTTTTTTCTCCTTTCTGGCTATCCTCTCCACTATTGAGAGACGGCAAGAGATACACAGACCAAGAAAGGAGGACTATATTTGTGCATCGCTTGAACATAAAGAGAAGTAAATTTTAAGGAATTTTTCCCACTGGTATTCATACTGTTGTGAAGAAAAACAGAATTGGTGCTCTTTCCCAGATAGAGGCAAAAGGTGACAAGAAAAAATGCTAAAAAGACCTGTGGATCTCAAACTCGTCCCCTCCAACAGACGTTTCAAGGAATGAATGATAAATAATATATCGAGATCTAAACAGGACAATATAAAAGATGAAGAATCATAGTGTTATATGTTAAAACAGTGGTGCATCATGACACGCACCCCTGTAGAAAACGCACTCACAAGATGTGTAGTAAATAAGCGCATGTACAGATTACCCGTTCCAAGGGTGTTTGGAGAGGCCCAGAATATCACCATCAGCGGGAAAACTCCACCTGGATCATCATCAGCGGGAAAACTCCACCTGGATCGCTTGCTAGTGCTGGACCAGAGAGATGGGACTTCAATCGCCAATGTAGTAAAAAAGATTTTTATTCCATAAACTCCGACGCGTTTCGTTGGTATCACACCAACTTCATCAGGGATATAATACATACAGGCAAGCCCCCCCCCTCTTTATAGTTCCCATCCTAAAAAACGATCCAATCGTTTCTGCATTGTAATCGCCGCTGTATATTGGAGATACTTCCGGCTTCCGGTTCTCTGACAGCTCGCGCTGACTCATTTCCTGTCATCCATCTTGGTGCAGGCAAAGGGTAATACGTGTCTCGGAATTCCGCCATCTTGATGCAGTCATTAATTAATGTCACATACGATGTCACTTTTTTTAGTCTCGCTTGTTAGTTCTCATAGTCCAGCCACAAAAGCGCCGGTATTTGGCGGAGCACGGTGATTGTTGAATATGTACAATGAAGACCCGATATACCATGGATGGAAAGAGAAGGGCTCAAATTACACACAATACTTAGTTCAAAATACGAAAAAATGCACATAAAAATACAAATAAAAAATGAATCTAAAAAACAGAAAAAATGAAAGTAAATAAATAAAGGAAGGAAAAAGAAAAAAGCAGAAGGGAGTTCTAATGATTCACAGACAATTCATCACGTCTATTTCTAAGTTAAGACCACCTTCTATCCAGGTACCCATCTCAAAAATGCGGATAAGCTCCATAGGGATGTCTTGCCAGTCAGACCCAGTATTATTTTTAAAAAAGCTTCTAATTTGAAGAATATTCTAGCTCCTACACTGTTGCCTAAGAAGAAGACAGAATATAATGAGAATATGTTTATAAAAAGAGAATCAGGCTTTTACAAATGTGGCAGATGCAAAGCATGCACCCATATAGGAAAGAAATATACTAGCTTCATTAGCACTCATTCAGGTAAAGTTTTTAAAATTAAACAATTTATTAATTGTAGAAGCAAGGGGGTCATTTACCTCCTGGAATGTGGTTGTGGACTGCAGTATGTGGGCAGAACCACCAGGGAATTTAAGATTAGAATTTTGGAGCATCTTAATAATATTCGGAATAAAAAAGAACATAGTGTTTCGGATCATTGTAATAAATGTCCCCTTTTTTCTTTCACAAGTTTAAAATGGTGTGGTATAGAGTTGGTTAAACCCAACTGGAGAGGAGGAGATTTTATTAAAATTCTAGCCCAAAAAGAAAGTAGGTGGATTTTTGAGATGGGTACCTGGATAGAAGGTGGTCTTAACTTAGAAATAGACGTGATGAATTGTCTGTAAATCATTAGAACTCCCTTCTGCTTTTTTCTTTTTCCTTCCTTTATTTATTTACTTTCATTTTTTCTGTTTTTTAGATTCATATTTTATTTGTATTTTTTCGTATTTTGAACTAAGTATTGTGTGTAATTTGAGCCCTTCTCTTTCCATCCATGGTATATCGGGTCTTCATTGTACATATTCAACATCACCGTGCTCCGCCAAATACCGGCGCTTTTGTGGCTGGACTATGAGAACTAACAAGCGAGACTGCAAAAGTGACATCGTATGTGACATTAATTAATGACTGCATCAAGATGGCGGAGTTCCGAGACACGTATTACCCTTTGTCTGCACCAAGATGGATGACAGGAAATGAGTCAGCGCGAGCTGTCAGAGAACCGGAAGCCGGAAGTATCTCCAATATACAGCGGCGATTACAACGCAGAAACGATTGGATCGTTTTTTAGGATGGGAACTATAAAAAGGGGGGGGCTTGCCTGTATGTATTATATCCCTGATGAAGTTGGTGTGATACCAACGAAACGCGTCGGAGTTTATGGAATAAAAATCTTTTTTACTACATTGGCGATTGAAGTCCCATCTCTCTGGTCCAGCACTAGCAAGCGATCCAGGTGGAGTTTTCCCGCTGATGGTGATATTCTGGGCCTCTCCAAACACCCATGGAACGGGTAATCTGTACATGCGCTTATTTACTACACATCTTGTGAGTGCGTTTTCTACAGGGGGCGTGTCATGATGCACCACTGTTTTAACATATAACGCTATGATTCTTCATCTTTTATATTGTCCTGTTTAGATCTCGATATATTATTTATCATTCATACTGTTGTATTGGATATCATTGTATTTGCACATTTTGCACATTCAGACACTGTTGCACTTTATAGACTCTCTTATACCCATCGCACTGCTGGAATTTTATATATTGTTGCACTTTACTGTCTTCTATGGCACATTGCACTTTTATATGTGTACATTGATTGAATATTTGTCACCTTAAGATTGAAGCACTTTAAGACTGAAGCACTTTATGTTTCATATACCTCTTTGTTGAAGTCTACCTTTAAATCTATTTTTGATGCGCTACAAAGGTTCTATCTATAATTTCACTGCTGCATCCAGTGCCCGGTCTCTGTGTCGGTTGCCGGGATGACGTCATTAAAGCCTTTGACCCAGGGTCAAAGGCTTCCGTGACATCATACCGGCGACCAACGGAAAGAGGACACTAGATGCAGGAGGGCTGCCGCCGGTGGAGGACTCACCTTTAGGCCCAGGCCAAGCCGGGGGCTCGCCTGAGCTTGGAAGATGGCTGAGCAGGCAGCTCCAGGCCCTATTTTGAAAGGGAAATTTTCAACCTTTTTTTTTTTTTCTCTGGCTGAATTTCCATTTCAGCCGAAAACAGCATTTTTGGCCGATTAAGTTTCGGTGACCGAAATTTGGGTGCATCACTATATGAAAAGCATTACCTTTACTGTCTCGAGGGTCTGAAGACTTAATTATTTTTTTCACTTCTGCTGCAGATGTTTCATGTAGGGAGGAACGAAAACCAAGATTGCCATATTACCAATACTCCTTTATAATTAGGCTGTCCTGATCGCCTTTTACAAGCCTGCTAATCTGATCCAGGTTTTGTAGTGTACAGGATCAGCTGATACAAAGTCCTTTGCTTTTCAGTCGGTTCTAAATTATATGCATCAAGCACCCCTTATCTACCATGCATATATTTATATAGAGTTAAGTACCCCTTATCTACTAGCATGATCCCACTACCGATTAGTTTATAAATATGCAGACTCCTACAGCTTTCTTGATAGATGTATGTGAATCAGCGGTGGATCCAAACAAAATTTTTAGGATGGGCACCCTACCAATTTTGGCAGAGCAAGTGTTCGGTTTGCAGTACCAGTGACAGCAGACAGCGCCAAATCGCAGGCTGCACTCATCACACACACTCTCCCCAGAATATTGCCGCACAGGGTCTGTCTCCTTCTGCAGTTCAGGTGACACCTGACTGACCCTGCATATCAACGCTTCTCAGTCTGCATTCTGGCACATGTATATGTTATGTAACACCAGAATGCCCTATCAAAATATGTTTTTTTTTATTTTTATAAAAGTGAATTTCTATTCAGATTTCAATCATTTACACCATATAAATAAATTTTGCGACATCATCCAAACTTTTGTGGTTATATATTTGACAGGGTACTATTTAAAAAAAAATCCTCATAAATGGAGGTTCTGTTACTGCATTTTTCTAAGGAAAATGCAACACAATTTTAACCAAACTTTAAAAAAAAAACACTTTTCTATTGTATTTTAATTTTACATGATCATGGTTGGTATTATTAAGAAGACCAGACTCGGCCTGTCCGATTGCACCTCAGACAACCACATAGAGTGTATGGAACTGGAGATACAGGGGACTCTGGACATTTTAAATCCCTGTATCTCTTACAATGGGATTGCAGCTCGGGGGGGGAGGGGTGCAGATGCTCCCTGTGCCTCCTTCCTTGATCTGCCAGTGATGTGCATGTAGGGGTATATTTGTGTGGCATGTTAGCAGGTACGTGAATACATCTGTGTACGGATATTGTACACAAATTCCATTGTGTAAGACCCCAGTGAAAGCGAGGCCTTGGGCAACTGCCTATTTTACCTAATTACAGAGTCGCCGCTGGACTGTGGAATATACATGAGCAACATCATAGCTGGCTGAGCATCATGAGATTCAAAGTTAAAACTGGCTGAGCATTTTGCAACATACAATTCTATAACGTCTGAGGTTTGTTATCACTAGCAAATGATCCTCATTGTGCTACAAGGGTGTTGTACAAAAGAATGCTGACTCTAAGCATGCGTTCCAAAAATATTAACAAAGGTATTGTTTCTTACGTTCTATTTTTCATCCGTTTCCTTTTTTTTTCCATAAGAAGGCAGATAAGAAGGATAATATTGAAACAAGTAACCCCAGGGGTTCCATATTTCAAATGGACAGGAAGTTTAATAATACAGAAAGATACTGACGTATTTATTTGAGGATGTGTGCAAGATAACACTTCACTTTTGCGGAGCACGATACGATTAGAAGCTGCTCTTTCACATTATAGTCCAACCTGTCTCCTAGTCTTTTAAATGTGTATTTAACTGTTAAAAAAAAAAAAATGTCACTACAAAATTGAAATCTATTGTTTCATATTCCATCATTTGCACAGCCCATAACTCTCCTCATCCATCAGAATCTCAGGTTTGTGCTGTCGTAAATGTAATTTTGCAATTTGTAGAAGCATATTGCTCCATTGGGAGCATTGTTCACACAGGAAGGGGTGTGTCTTCACAGAAGGGGCATGATGCACCATTGGCAGAACTAGTTACAGAGTATGGGGTCTGTTGCCCAGTTAGGAGCATTGTTCACAGATGGAAGGGGCGTGTTGCCACATTGGGAGCATTGTTCACAGAGGAAGGGGTGTGTTGCCACATTGGGAGCATTGTTCACAGATGAAGGGGCGTGTTGCCACATTGGGAGCATTGGTCACAGAGGAAGGGGCATGTTGCCACATTGGGAGCATTGATCACAGAGGAAGGGGCGTGTTGCCACTTTGCGGGCATTGGTCACAGGAAGAGGCGTGTTTGTCACATTGGGAGCATTGTTCACAGATGGAAGGGGCATGTTGCCACATTGTGAGCATTGTTCACAGAGGAAGGGGCATGTTGCCACATTGGGAGCATTGATCACAGAGGAAGGGGCGTGTTGCCACTTTGCGGGCATTGGTCACAGGAAGGGGCGTGTTGTCTCATTGGGAGCATTGTTCACAGATGGAAGGGGCGTGTTGCCACATTGGGAGCATTGTTCACAGATGAAGGGGCGTGTTGCCACATTGGGAGCATTGGTCACAGAGGAAGGGGCATGTTGCCACATTGGGAGCATTGATCACAGAGGAAGGGGCGTGTTGCCACTTTGCGGGCATTGTTCACAGAGGAATGGGTGTGTTCCCACATTGGGAGCATTGGTCACAGAGGAAGGGGCGTGTTGCCACATTGGGAGCATTGTTCACAGAGGAAGGGGCATGTTGCCACATTGGGAGCATTGATCACAGAGGAAGGGGCGTGTTGCCACTTTGCGGGCATTGGTCACAGGAAGAGGCGTGTTTGTCACATTGGGAGCATTGTTCACAGATGGAAGGGGCGTGTTGCCACATTGTGAGCATTGTTCACAGAGGAAGGGGCATGTTGCCACATTGGGAGCATTGATCACAGAGGAAGGGGCGTGTTGCCACTTTGCGGGCATTGGTCACAGGAAGGGGCGTGTTGTCTCATTGGGAGCATTGTTCACAGATGGAAGGGGCGTGTTGCCACATTGGGAGCATTGTTCACAGAGGAAGGGGCGTGTTGCCACATTGGTAGCATTGTTCACAGAGGAAGGGGCGTGTTGCCACATTGGTAGCATTGTTCACAGAGGAAGGGGCGTGTTGCCACATTGGTAGCATTTTTCACTGTGGAAGGGGCATGTTGCATCATTGGGTGCACTAGTCGCAGAGTAAGGGGTGTCAAAGCTGCATGTTGCACCATAGGGAGAATTGTTCACAGAAGGGTAGGATGACCCAGTGGAAGCACTGGTCAATGAGTAAGGGTGATGTTGCCCCATTAGGAGCAATGATCACAGAGGATGGGATGTGGTACCCCATTTGGAGCATTGTTCGCTGAGGAATGGGTGTGGTGCCCCATTGCCTGCTTGAGACATGCAGGGAGAATTACTGCAATTTCCGCTGCAGCTGGTACTGCTTTCACCTATTTATTTAGGATATACAGACACAAACCCTGGGGTTTATTATTCCTGTTTGGGTTTCTGGGAGATGCAGTTCATTTTTCTGCTGAAGTGCAACTCTCACATCCCCCATTGATTCACGGCTTTGTGTAGGAGTAAAGCAAAATGCTGCGTTTTAAATCTTAACTTCAGGAGAATCTCTTCACTGTAATTTAAGATTGTATTTTTCAGGGAATCTCACAAAGGATGAACACAAACCAAAATTGTTCCCCTTCCAAATGAACTTCTCATGCACCATCTGGTATCATATCCCATGCACTTGTTACTAAATGGACCCTGTGTTTTATTTTTGACAAGGATCACATGATTGTTGTTCTATTCTGTTTTAATTTTTTTTTTTTAGCTTTTCTTGAAACTGATCCACAATCCCTTTCATGACATAAAAAAAATGAAATGCCAGAATCAGTCTTTATTTACTGTTTGTTTTGCAGCTATAGTTAAAAGGAAAACACATACAGGGTTATTCAAAGCGAGGTGAAAAGCGGAGAATGACTGGAGAATAGAAAATTCTAGGTCAAAATATCCAAACCAGAAAAATTCTCCCATTCATCTCAATTTTCAAATCTGCTATTTTGACCTAGAATTTTCCATTCTCCAGTCATTCTCCTGCTTTTCACCTCTCTTTGAATAACCCTGATAGTATGATGGTAATGCTTGGTCATGAGTTACTGGGCTAATATTAGCACTTCAATGAGTATTTCATAAAGTTACGCAAGTCAGAATTCAAGTCTTCAATGGGATATTCACTAAAGGGTTTATTCAGAAAGCAACGAACTTGCCACCGAATTGCACCAAATGGTGAATCTCATGTACGGTGTAATTTCGTGGCGGTTTGTCTATTCAGAAAGCTGTCAATTTGCCAAACACTGGCGAATTGACAGCGAAATGCGGTGCAATTCTGCGATCGTCAGCGGCAATGAAATTGTCCCATAGAAAAGTAATAGTTAATCTATTCACAGAACACGTGAATAGTGTCCTTGAAATGCCCTGATTTTCAGTGATTCAGTTCGACAGGTTTAAATTCCGTTTAGGATTCAATGTAAAAAAAATTATCGTTTTTATATTTTAATTCAACCATTTATTCTTTTCATTTTCAGCAAACGGTCTTTTTATATATATATTTTGAAACATCTTTATGTATTTTTTTAGATGAAATTTTGATTTCCCAATTTTTTCATAAAGGTCCAAAAATAAAACAACCATTTTTATTATGTAAACACATTTTAATGCATTTTTATTGGTTTTATCACCTAATAGAAGAATAGCAAAGTTCTTCTCTTTTTTTTTTTTTTCTACAGTTCTGTGGCGGCGTTCGGTCTTCGGCGACTCCATTACCAGCGCACTTCGGGGACCCTGCAGTGAATAGTGAATTTACAGCAGGGTCGTTGAAATGGAATAGGTGAAGTACGCCGAACCAGAAAGCACTAAAATGTCGGTGCTTTTCCTTAAGTAGTGAATTGGTGGAGAATTTCAAGTGTTGCACAAAATAGTTAGCTCAGCGCAAGCATTTTAGCTTAAAGTGGACAAAATTCCCTTCCAATTCACCACTCAGTGCACAGTTTCATAAATGTATATCCTGAAAATCTAGGAGCCAAGTAGGGGCTTTTTTCCAACCCTGGTGTAAACTTAGCAACTCCGTAAACTTTTTTGGCTCTAGTAAGTTTACAACAGCTCTGGTTAAGTTTACGCCAGGGTAGGACTAGATCCCTGAATATTTTAATCATATTTGTCAAGCCCCATATTTGGGATAGAAGGCAAAAGTAATAAGTAGCAATAAAGATGAGGGGCTGTATTACAACGGAGACGTTAAAGGTAAAACACAAATGGAAACTTTAACATCTGTATTACAACTGAGCCACTTTGCCAGCAGCATAACACCAGCGGCATGCGACGCTAAACGCTGCGGTGCTAACAGCTCCAGGAGTCAGACATGATCTCACGCTAGATACGGTTGGGGCGGCGCAGAGATACAGAAGAACACTAGGAGCTTTTTGTTTCCACTGTCCCTCTGACCACAGAGCGAGGAAGCAGTGGATCGCACCTTTCTCTCCACAGGTGGATCTGAGGTGGGATTTTTTTGGTGGGGTTACATTACTGTTTTAAGTGATTGTGCTTAAATGGAATCACTTAACACCAGTCTATGAAAAACAAACAGCTGGTGCAGCATCTGAGAAGCAAGCTGTTGTTTGTTGGAACTCAATGGAATCAAGCCACCTTGCTGGAGTTGTACTGTCGATTGCGTTAAGCAATAAATGTTGCAATAGAATGTCTGTTGTCAGGATTAATAAGCGCAAAATTGTTTCACACCTCAAAGGACTGAAATCAGATTACTTTAAATTTTTCACGAAAGTAACATGAAGCAGAATTAATCCTGGGTCTAGCGCATTTTAAAATGATTTTCAGACCCCTTCTTTTTGTAACCTTTTCCTTGTAGCCTTTTTTTGGTTTTGTAGCCTACATTTCTTTTTTTTTTTTTTCTTTTTTTTAACATCAATCTACACTCATAATGGCAGAGCAAAAAAAACAAGTTTCGTGGATTTGGATTGTACTGTATGTGTTGTTGCTTTTATTATCATATGTGAAATTCTGCTGACCTCTGATCACATATGGCTGTATTTGTAGAGTGACTGTTTGTGCTAAATACACATTTTCAAATAAACAGATTTTGCCAACAATGCAAATTTATTAAAGAGGAAAAATGGAAGTATTACATTGACATGTGTATTCAAACCCTTTGCTATAATAATTGAAATCTGATGTATCCCGTTTCTCTGAATCGTCTTTGAGATGTTTCTACACTTGACTGGACTCCAACTGTGGCAAATTCAATTGATTGGCCAGGATTTGGAAGGGGCAAACTTGTCTATATAAGGCAGTGTTTCCCTAACCTGTTCTCTGGGCCGGATTTATAACTAGAGTAGCCAGGTGCCTATAGGCGCCTGCCACAAGGGGACGCCTTGCTTTGTAAAAAAAAAAAAACTTTTTTTTTTTTTAAAACAATTTCCAATAATTTAGACCACTGTTTCTCTGTAGCCCTATGGGTTAGAGGGACATATGAGGTATCTTTGGAAAGGCCAGCTGGCCTTTCCAGTTATATCAAACACATCTGGGTTAGATTTATGTAAAATAAAATAACATATAAAATATTATTTTTCTCTTTTGTTTTCTAACACAGCACTATTATTCAGTTTACAATTATAAAGGGAACAGTGGTGCTGCACTAACTCACTTTCTCATTTCCCACACTGCCAGCCAGTGTGGAGCTGATGATGCACCACATTTTTTCATTGACAACCTAGTCCTTCAATGTGGCAGTGCAGTGAGGAGAGACCGGGGAACTTTGGAACCTGCATCTCTGAATTGTACACTGCACAAGTTTAAGTGAGGTGTCATTGGAAAGTTCAGAGTCTGGTTTTTATAATGATGCCAAACATGACCATGTAATGTGTAAAAATAAAAGAAAAATTTAATGCAAATTCTTTTTTTCTCTGTTCTACAGCAGAGGCAATATATGCTTTTACATATAAAACAAACAATGTCGCTGCACTAACTCAACTAAGGCAACAGATTCTGCCCATTTTGATCATCGCACAGAGAGAAACCGTTTTTCGTTTTGCTTGGGAGGGGGTGGCGCTCCACATTTCTGTGCCTACAAGCTACTGAGATGCAAATCCAGCCCTACCTCTCCTCGGGACCCTAATCCAGGCCAGATTTTGCAGATCACCTTGGGGAAATGCAGGCTGAATACTTCATTCACTGAGAAGCAAATTATATCACCTGTGCTGTACTTCAGATATCTGTCAAACCTGGCATGTCAGCAGGTCCTGAGGACAGGTTTAAGAAATACTGATATAAGGGCACACAGCTGTAAATGCATCAGGGCAAAAGCCGAGCCTGGAGGTCAAAGGAGGTGCCTGCAGGGCTCAGAGACAGGATTTTGTCATGGCACAGATTTGGGAAATGCTGCATTAAAGGTTCCTCAGAGCCTCTATAATTCTTAAATGGAAGAAGCTTGGAACAACCTGGTCTTTTCCTAGAGCTAGTTGCCTTACTAAGCTGAGCAATAGTGTGAGAAGGGACTTTGTAAGAGAAGCGTTCAAGAACCCAATATTTACTTTGGGTGCGCTCTGGAGCTCGTGTGGAGATGGGAGAATTTTGCGGATGAACAATCATCAATACAACACTCAACCAATCTGGCCTTCATGGCGGACGGGCCAAATGGAAGCATGTCCTCACTACAAAACACATGTAAGGCATCCCAACATTGAAACACAGTGTTGGTATTGTCGTGTTTTTGGTGTGTTTTTCAACAACGGGGACCTGGAGACTGGTCAGTGTTGAGGGAAAGCTGACTATAACAATGTACAGAGATATCCTTGACCCCTTACTGCCAGGTGGGTTGTCCCCGGCAGAAGGGTCCTAACGCCCCTGGGGAGTACTGATATGCCCTGCTGTCCAGCAGCTGTAGGGGGCATCTCCTCCTGCCCGCCTAAGCAGCTCATTCGCCTTGCGTGTCATTGGGTGCAGGATTCGGCTAGAGTTCAAACCGTTCCCGGCAGTGAATGAGGAGCGCCAGCTTGCGCGCAAGCCAGACGTTGGCAAAAGACGCCAGTGGGGCTTGCTATGTCATCCTGCAGCGTTGGGTCCCATCCGCCGAAGGGACAACATAGTATGCACCAGGGTGTAAAAGGGTTTATGAAAACCCACAGTGCGCAGCACCTCAGCCTGACCTGAACGTGCAACTTCCAAATTAATAAAGGGCTGTTACAGGACCATCCTAAGGATCCTAAAGTTTAGTAACTCTGAGGAGGTGCATTCACTCTGCACTCCCTTCCTTCTAATACATACAGGTTTTCCCTCTCTATCCATTTAAAGGGAAGAGAGTTTATTCCTGTCCATTCAAGTACGTTTATATTAGGGACTAACTGGTTGGGACCACGTCAAGGATCCCAGAGTATAGTATTTGGACTGGAATACGCTCAGAAGAGAATCTATTTCTATGTTTTATTTAATCCAGGTTTGGGGACTCCTGTTTTTTTGTTTTTTTAATAGTAAAAATTACGTTTTAATCCAGCAGACCCTGTGTCTGTAGCAACACACTGTTTTATTCCATACAATTGCATACAATATTGATTTTGGGTTACCCCCTTTGACCATGGAAGACAGGGTGCTACTCACTTAATGTGATGAATTACGGCTGTTTACACTAACCTTTCTGTACAATTGCAGCTTATCTACAATTTCAAATAACTGTTGACCCTAAGTACACAGCTAGGACAACACGACAAGAGAGGCTTAAGGAGATCTTTGTGGATGTCCTTGAGTGCCCCAGCCATTGCCTAGAATTAAACATCTCTTGAAAGACCTGAGAATGGTGGTCCATCGACTGCTCCCATCCAACCTGACAGATCGAGAGGATTTGCAGAGATGAAAGCCAGACACTTCCCAATTTCAGGTGCCTCATCATATCCAAAAATACTTGGGATACAATTTTTTTTCTTTGTAATACACTTGCAATGTTTATTTTTTTTGCTGTGTTATTATAAGATACGGAGTGTAGTCTGTCAGGGACCTTAAGTTATGTGTGTGTGACATGGAGTGAATACATTACTGTTTGTCTCTACTATGTTAAATGGTGTCTCTTTTGTGAGATTGAATACATGCGAGTTGTAACCAGTTCCTGAGTGTGCAGCTGTTCTTTGTTTTAGGGCCTATTCTTGGGGATTGGAACCCTGACTAGTCTACAGTCATGGCCGAAATTGTTGGCACCCCAGAAATGTTTCCAGAAAATCAAGCATTTCTCATAGAAAAGTATTGCAGTAACACATGTTTTGCTATACACATGTTTATTCCCTTTGTGTGTATTGGAACAAAACAAAAAAAGGGAGGAAAAAAATCAAATTGGACATAATGTCACACAAAACTCCAAAAATGGGCTGGACAAAATTATTGGCACCCTTTCAAAATTGTGGATAAATAAGATTGTTTCAAGCATCTGATGCTCCTGTAAACTCACCTGGGGCAAGTAACAGGTGTGGGCAATATAAAAATCACACCTGAAAGCAGATAAAAAAGAGAGTTCACTTAGTCTTTGCATTGTGTGTCTGTATCTGCCACACTAAGCATGGACAACAGAAAGAGGAGAAGAGAACTGTCTGAGGACTTGAGAACCAAAATTGTGGAAAAATATCAACAATCTCAAGGTTACAAGTCCATCTCCAGAGATCTAGATTTGCCTTTATCCACAATTTTGAAAGTGTGCCAATAATTTTGTCCAGCCCATTTTTGGAGTTTTGTGTGACATTATGTCCAATTTGATTTTTTTCCTCCCTTTTTTTGTTTTGTTCCAATACACACAAAGGGAATAAACATGTGTATAGCAAAACATGTGTTACTGCAATACTTTTCTGTGAGAAATACTTGATTTTCTGGAAAAATGTGTATCCTTTTTCGTGTGTGTGTTATCTGTACGAGGTATAATCAGTTATCCAGGAGTGGTAGCTCCTCTTGTTCTGCAAGCCACTCCTTCAGATACATTCTGTATCAGAAAGATCGTGATGTCTTCTCCATCACTGAAAATCATTGTTCCTGATTTCCCCTACACTCAGTCTCATCCAGTGGTTTGAGAATTATGCAAAAGCTGTAGTGTACACTACAAACTCATTGGAGGGCGTCTGAAGGGTGAGGGAGCTAATCTTTTCAGAGCTGCTCCGCTGGAATACCAGGGCTTCTGAAACATAGATTAGTGCAGGGCTCAAAATTTCAGGTCCTGAGCTACTAGCCAGGCCTTAAGAGTTACTCGCCACCAGTTGCCCCACCCAACCCAACCCTTACCTCTAAATCTGCCCTTAAACACACTCTCTTAAATTATTTAATTATCATTAACATAAAGCAGTTAAAACAAAGAAAAATAATGTGTGGCGTGTATGAGAGCTCAACAGCGATAAAACTCAAGCTCATACAGTGCACATTACTGTGAGTTTTATTGCTTTGTAGCTCTGTCATACGCTCATACACACCGCACATTACTGTATCACAGAGCTTCACAGTAATAAAACTCACAGTAATGTGCAGTGTGTATGAGCATGAGTTTTATTGCTGTGTAGCTCTGTGATACAGTAATGTGCCGTGTGTATGAGAGTATCACAGAGCTCCACAGTAATAAAACTCACGTTCATACACACCGCACATAACTGCGCGTTTTATTGCTGGGGTGCTCTGATACATTCATACACACTGCACCTTTCTGTATCAGAGCATTACAGCCATAGCTCACAGTAATGTGCAGTGTGTAGGAGCTCCACTGCCTTTTTTTCACCCCCCGTTTCTCATTCTTTTTACCCCTTTCCCCCCCATTCTCAGTTTTTTTTCCCCCTCATTCTTTTCCTCTTTCTTTTTAACCCTTATCATTCTTTCCCCCTCTCTTACTCATTCTTTTCACATTCTCATTCTTTTCACCTTCTCATTCTTTTTTCTCCTTTCTTTTTCCCCCTCATTCTCATTCTTTTTACTCCTTTCTTTTTCCCCCTCATTCTCATTCTTTTTACTCCTTTCTTTTTCCACCCTCATTCTTTTTACTCCTTTCTTTTTCCCCCTCATTCTCATTCTTTTTACTCCTTTCTTTTTCCCCCGCATTCTCATTCTTCCCCCCTTTCTTTTTACCCCTTATCATTCTTTCCCCCTCTTGTTCTCTCTCCCCTCTTCATCTTCCTCTCCTTTAACCCCTTCCCCTCCCTTCAGCAGTCACCTACCAATTCAGAGGTGCTGCAGCACGGCCGCTGTGTTGGTGCTGCCCCTCCCGTGCATCACCTGACCCACCCACGTGATGCGTTGTCAACTCGCAGCAGTGTGTGCAACGCATCACGTGGGTGGGCAGGTGACCCCCGCAGTCCTGCACGGGAGTGGGCCGACGCCGCACGGGAGAGGGCAGCTACGATTGGTCAGCTCCGGATTCGGACTCCAAGAGTCCGATACCGGAGCTGAGAAGCAAGGCGGCGGTGGCCCACTGATCCGGGTCCCAGCAACCCGCGGGCCTGACAGGCCAATGCACCTCACTCGCCCGCAGTCAATTTCCACTCGCCATTTGCGAGCAGGCGAGTGGAAATTTTGCGGGCTGGACTAGTGTATGTGTGTGGGGGGAGGGGGTCATCTACACATTTTCAACATAAAGGTAACCTAGAATATAGAGAAATAGGAAAAAAGGAAGTGGTCTGAACACTCTGAATGCTCTGTATTCATTTAGAATGAGCCTGTTTGGTTTTCTCGATTTGAAAACCCTTTGATTATTGAAGGATTATCCAACCCATGGTCGGCAAACAGTTAAATGCCCAGTGTTCTGAGTCCTCTACTGAATCCACGTCAAGAAACGGAAACTTCATCTATTAAAGCGCTTGGTTGCTAGCCTGCATTCTTGTTGTGCCACAAACCATACATAAAGGGAAACTTGTTTCGCTCGCTGATGTCTTTTGATTCGGCGTGGTTGCCAAGAACTCCCACACACAGGGCTGGACCTGCAGACAATGGTGGTGTATTCCAGTTACAGCTGACTCGAGGAAACCTTTTACTTGACACTGAAGGAATATAACCCCGTTTAGAAAACCTTTTCCAGACAGGAAGGAAAGTGGTGCTGATTATACTTCTGAATAGTCTCTTGTGACCAGACATTTTTTCCCGCCTTTTATTTTATAGGAAGGTTGTAATTGCTGGGAACAAAATAAACGTTGAAGGTTTTGTTTGAAGAGCTGACGAGATGTCCAAATGTATACGAACCCATATTATTACTGGCCGGGTTTTACAGCCCTCTTCTATACGCCTCGGAATATTACTACCGCTTTTGCATTTAAAATAATGGTATTGGGAACTAAAATTTCAGGGTGTTTTTTTTTTTTTTTTTTTGTAAATATCTGTTTATTGAATTCCAAAAATAAACACAAAAACACATAAATCGATGAACACGCAGGTTCTCAGAGATGGTAAATAAGCCATTACGGACACGCAGGTCCGACACTTGACAACATTACATACTTATTACTAAAAAGGAAAGTCGGTGGTGTGGGAAGGTAAGAGGGAATAAGAGCAGGATTCAGGTGAGCCTCACGTCTATCGCTCGTATATAGATCTCTCTAGGAACCGTCTACTGTTCGGGGGGGGTCAGCAATGCTCTGAATGAAGTGGCCGAGGATCGGAGGACCCAGTTCGACCATATCTCAGAGTATAGGGATAATTGGTCAGAGGCCTTGTATATCAGGTGTTCAATGGAATGGAGTTCTTCCATTCGGGTAAACCAGAGTGCGAGGGGTGGGGGTGTGCGCTGTCTCCAGAACAGGGGTATTAAGGCCTTGGCGGTGTTCAGGACCCGGATGGCCAGCGTGCGTTTGTACGAAGCTATCGAGTAGTGATTATGGTGTAGGAGCAGAGCAGCAGGTGAAAATTCTGGAGGGGGGTCTATGAATTCTTTGAGTATGTCGTATATTCTAACCCAGTAGGGTCGGATTATTTGTCATTCCCACCAGATGTGCAACATGTCACCCCGCTCATCATTGCATCGCCAGCAGAGCGCAGGAACCTGTGGGTCAAAGCGATTAATTATGTCCGGTGTCCTGTACCAGAAGCTTAGGACTTTGTATGCCGTTTCTTGCAATTTGGAGGAGGTGGAGCAGTGATGTGTCAATTCGCATATTTTGGACCATTGGTCATCGGAGAGTGTGATGTTCAAGACTGACTCCCATTTTCCCATGTATGGCGGTGGAGTGTCCGCGGCTGCCTCTCTGAGCAACGAGTACAACAATGACAGACCATGTGAGAGAGGTCCCGTGATATGACATAGTCTCTCAAACGTCCATAATGGGCGCCCCAGCTGATGTTTTTGGGGAATACCATCAAGGTAGTGCCGTATCTGAGCATAGTGAAACGAATGAAGGAATGTAACCTGTCTGTCTTGCATTATGTCTGCCAATGATCAGCGGGCCGAGGCGTTGAAGTGCAATATACGAGGTGTGGGAGCGGGTATCAGCCGTCTGACCGAGTGAGGGTCTAGACCAGGAAGGTAATCTTCATTATGTATCACCGGGGTCATGGGAGAGGGAAAGGGGTGAGGTTAAATTTGATCGCTATCCGGCGCCATATTCCGTACGTTGCCCCCACATATGGCGAGGAGTTGGCCAGTTTCCTACCCTCTTTCAATGGTAGCCACGGAAGGACTGTCATCGGCCTCCCAACCAATTCCTGCTCCACTGCTCTCCACAGTTTAACCGATCCCTCCCTGGACCATTCCACCACCCTCTGTAAGTGACAGGCCTGATGGTAAAGGCTAAAATTAGGTAGAGCCAGGCCCCCTGCAGCTCTAGATCTAGTGAGTACCTGGTAGCTCGTCCTGGGGCGTTTACCTCTCCATATATAAGTGGCCACCATAGACCTAAGAGAAGCAAGAAACGCCCGAGGAAGATCAATAGGTATCGTTTGTATCAAGTACAGGAGTCGGGGTTGTACATTCATCTTAATAACTGAGATATGACCCAGCCAAGAGATGTGTGGGTAATTCCATTTGGCTAGGTCCCGTTGCAAAAGTGTGAGTAATGGAGGGAAGTTTTCTCGAAAAAGGTGGGAACCCTGCGATGTGAGCCATATGCCTAGGTATTTAATTTTGTCAGTAACCCATGTGAAAGTGAAGTGTGGCTTTAGAGCTTGGGCTCTGGTGTCAGGGACCGAGACGTTTAGGATATGGGATTTTAGGTAATTGATTTTGAGGTTGGATAGTCTACCATAGTCCTCAAAGGCCACCATGATTGCTGGCAGGGATACCTCCGGCCTTGTGACGAAGAACAAGAGGTCATCCGCATACGCAGCCACCTTGTGGTGTTGAGGACCCACCCGTACCCCTGTTATGTTCGAATTTAACCGTATGGCCTCCAAGAATGGTTCTAGGGTCATTACGAATAGTAACGGCGAGAGAGGACAGCCCTGTCATGTGCCGTTGCGGATAGGGAATGGGGCCGTGAACACCCCGTTCACACAGACACGTGCAGTCGTGTCCCCGTATAGAGCTCCTATCCAGGCGCGGAGGTGGGGACCCAGGCCAATGCGTATCAGGGAAAGTGATATAAAGTCCCAATCTACCCTATCAAAGGCCTTCTCCGCGTCCGTGGACAGGAGCGCCAACGCCTGAGATGAGCGGCGAGCATGGTGCATGAGGGTGTTTTTATACCGTGCAAAAAAAATCCTGCAAACTACTTTTAAATACTTTTTTCTGGAAGCTTGTGTCTGAGGCGGTCAGACAGGACACTGGAGAACCCATCCAGAACATTGTTATAAAGATCAAAAAATATCAGAAGTGTTTGTTTGAGTGAAGGTCTAACTGGAATAATTTTTTAAGATCTAAGGACAAGCACAACGCACCTCACTGACCCATAACCTAAGCGAGTAAGGCTAGGGTCAGATGAGCGCATTTTGTACGGACTGTGCGTCCGTGCAGTAGGACGTACTTACTGACTGACAACAAGGTAGTGGCCACACAGTCCGTTTTTTTCACTGACGGATTTCTTGACTGATGTAGCAGGGAAAATAAATAAAAATGAAAAAACATTCTGTCCGTCAAAAATGCTGGACGTATGAGGGTGCGTGGCCGGCCGCGCGGGAGAGCAGACGTGTCTGTGCTGAGCTCCATCTCCAGCTGCTGTCAGAGGGGATTTCTACCATGAATCCTCACTTAAATTGCCCCCTTGGGGAGTCCCTGCGCGGCTGGCCATCGGGAGGATTGCCCTGGAGCTGCTGGGTCCCCCCCTCCAGGGCCCAGCGGAGTTTGGGGCCTTGCTTTCCGACGGGAGAACTGGCCCGGTGGCCATTTTGAGGCCTGTTGCATTACTTTGGACTATCCATCGATTCCTTTTCCTCCCCCTGTGAAACGGCTCTGCCCGAAGGACTGGCGGGCGCGGACTTGGAGGATGGAGGGCCCCTGTCCTCTGAACGCGGCTTCTGACCCGGTGTCGGATTTGGCGGGGCACGTGCGGAATGGAGGCGTCTGATGCGCGCCCTCAACAACGGAGAGGAGGAAGCTGCCCTTGCGGACCTTGGAGGCTGCCTGGTGTGGATAGAGGAGGTCGAGTGATGCCCGCTGGTGTGCGGCCTTGAAGTGGTTAGTCGGCGGTCTGACAAGCTGGATGAGACCCGGGAAGGAAGGAGGATGCGACCTGGACGATGAGGCCTTACCTGATGATCGTTACAAAGCTGTACCAGGTAGTTTTGCCCAGAGGACTTGGCGGTGGACTTTGCGGAAACGGCTCGGGCTTTTAGGGGTCCTGATGGCTTCTCCGGAGATGAAGCTCGGGCGGCTGTCGGGCGCCGTGGCCAGCTGGGGGTCGCGCTGCCTGTATGCCGCCCGTTCTTGTTTCTTGACGCAGGTTGAGAGGACAGTTGGACGGAATGTCTGAGCTACCCCATTTCCCATCGTGACCCTTATTATCCCTCCACCATGCTGAGACTTTGATTTTTGGCTACAAATTTTAGATGAGACCCCCCTTAATTGGGGATGATTTTGCCGATATTTTGCTGTCTTTGGATGTTTTTCTTTTCTCCGTTACTGAGACACCCTTTTTCTCGGGACACTGAAGTCTTTTTTTTGCTATAATTCCCCGGTTGGGGCTTATTCTGATTGTGTCCCCCGCTCCCCCCTTCTGCTATTTGAGAATTTGATGTTTCCCTATGAGACACCCCCCCCCCCTTATGCTTTATGTGTATTTGATGCCTATTTGGCCCTGCGAGGCCTGTATTGCCAGTTTGTGTATTATTCTTGCTTGCAAAATAAAAAACTTTAAAAAAAAAAAAATGCTGGACGTATAAATGCAGTCCGTCTGACCACGCTCCAGCACTCACACACAAAGCTACGTGGACGTGGCGCACTCTGCATGTCCGTTCTAGCAGTATTACGTTCTTGCCTAACCTGCGTCCGTTTGCAGCGTCCGTCAGCCCCCGCACTTCTGTGCGGACGTACTTTGTGTGTGGGGCTCCATTTAACACAATTGTATGCTATCACGGACGTACTTATGTGCGGCAACACGGACGTTAACACTGCGTTCGGCTGACCCCAGCCTTAGATGTATGTTTATTTGGCTGCAAGTGGCCCTTTCATAAATTCTTTGCTGTTGGGAAAACTGTCAGTTCTGGCTGTTGTGTATTTTAAAAGTGTATTTTACGTGTGACCTCTGATTCATATCGTATATAGGATCTACAGTAATACTTTGGATTGCGAGCATAATTCGTTCCGGAAGCGTGCTTGTTATCCAAAGCACTCTTATATCAAAGCGAATTTCCCCATAAGAAATAATAGAAACTCTGACGATTCGTTCCCCAACCATTTATTCATATGAAAATGATTACAGTAATACAAAATACTGTACAGTATGAAGTAAAAATAAAACAAACAAACCTGCACTTTACTTTTAGGAGAAGAATCATGGCTGGTGGGAGAGGGAGAGGAGGGTTATTGTGCAGGACGTTTATCACTATCTGTTGGGAGGGTTTCAGCACATCCGGTGTAATGTGTGATACTATTTTGCAGGTTACATCGCGTGGCTCTCCCCGTCAAGCTGCCAGAATGTTGGGACGGACGCAGGAAGGAAAGGTCACACAGATGCACTCATTGCGCTTGTGTGACCGCGTCCTTCGTTATAACGTGACGCCCGGCAGATAAAGCAGTACTGCTTGTATTGCAAGACATTGCTCGTTTATCAAGTTATAATTTATAAAAAATTGTTGCTCTTCTTGCAAAACACTCAAACCAAGTTACTTTCAATCCAAGGTTTTACTGTATTCACTAAGCCGAAAGTTGATGCTCTTAAAGGGATACTCTAAAATATAGAGTTCCCCTTATTTGGCTTTAAATAATTGGGCAGATGCTTTTTTTTTCCCCTCTCTCCTTTTAGGTTTTTACTCTCCTTTTGTCTCTCGCCGCGTGCAGCTACTTGTCTTCAGCTTCGAGATTCTAGAGCCCAGAAGTCCCTGAAACTAACTAACGCAATTTGCGCTCCTACAAGACTTGTGTAGTATACAAGCCACAAACTGCGCAGCCCAACTGGAGTTGTGAGCTTTACGTACACAAGTTCTGCAGCACCTGTGCAGAATGATGGATCAGAACTGCGTACATGCACAGATCTGATCCATCGACTGCCTCACTGAGAATGCTCTCTGAATGCCGACATCACTGGTGACAGGCAGCCGAGAAATTAAAAAATCCTAGGTGCTGGTGACGTTGGGTGGGTGAAGGGAACTCCTCCACTTCGCTCAGCTTTATTGCCAGGACGGGGGAGCTGATGGGGCAGAAAGAGGGCACTCCTCACATCCTGACCACTTTTTAACAATAAAGGGGTCTGGATGAGTAGTGTCCCTTTTAAAGAGATATTCTAGAGTTAAAGCAGGATGGGGCAGGAAACACTGGGGTTAAACATTAACCCATTGCCACCGCAGGGCGTACTATGCCATCCCTGCGGTGGGTGGGCCTGAATGCTGCAGGGCCGCAAAGTACACCCTGCTAGCGTCTATGGGCATCCTCCGTCCAGCCCACTAGCTTTCACGTGCTGGGCGCCATTAGTTGCTGTGGGACTGCCTGCTTCAGACCCTCCCCCAACAGCCAATGACGATTGTCTGCTGCCAAGGTAGGCCAAAGGAGGGGCTTGCCGCAGCAGTCAGCTAGCGGTGGCGTACTAGTATGCTTCGGCTGGTGTTAAAGCACGAAAGGGTTAAGCCTACCCCACGCTGCACCATCTCCTTCCATTTTAGTCCTTTAGATTCCTTTAAAAGCACACCCAAATCCAGCGTTGATCTCCCTCTGATCTCTCCAAAATATGACATGCTCAGCATGTCATGTGACCGCGGGGTAGACTTCATGCTCCAGGAAAAAAAGCCGTGCCACATAAAAAAAAATCAGGAAATCGTTTCATAGCCTTCAATTGAATTCAGTGTTGATATTTTCACTTGAGTAAATTAATAGATAGCATAAAACTTAAACTTGTCCGGCTGCGATCTGTGCACTAAAATGAAAATATACCGGCACTGATGTAATTAAATATGTTTCTATTTGTTGTGCGCATTTTTTAATTTATTGCTGTTTTGCTCCAGGTGCTGGGACTGGCGGCTGTTCCGGTTAGCCTAAGCTTTGTATCCCTTCATGTCCATGCGTCCAGTGAAAAGAGAACTCCGAAGGAGGTCATAAAAGTGGAAGAGGTAAATATATCTTTTTTTTCTTCTTCTTCTAACTAGACCAATAGCTGGCAGATTTATAAGGTGGTGGCATGAACTCATCTAGTCCTAGGAAGTTAAGTAACGACCTGTTTACCTTCATGACTAGAATATTGGAATTTCTAATGTGCCACAAGACCTTCACAATCTTTTCATAAATGTACAGAGGTCCACATCTGTGCCACATGACTTGCTGTGCAGAGGCGCAATGGGGTGGGTACCTAATAGGGCAATGGGAATGTAAAGAAGCAATGGCACAACGAGGAGAGCTATTAACTAGCGCTTTACACAAAATCGTAATCCAGGTTATAAATTATATATAATACTGATGCTCTACCTTGATATTTTAAGCTTTTTGTCATTGTGGCGTGAGAAGACATGGGGCCCTACTACACTCCTAACGCTTCGCTCACCTGCGTGAGCACTACTGTTAGCTGCGGTATCTACCGCATATTACAATCCAAACGCAAACGGGTTAAGTAACCCGTTTGCGTTTGGTACCTTGCGCTTTGAAGCGCGAGGTTACTGTACTTTGCGCTCCCTATACTTAACTTGGGGAGCGCAAAGTGTTAATCAGCGCTGGTATTACAAAGTCCCAGCGCTGATTAACGCCTGGCTCTGGTCAGTGAAAAGTTACCCAGAGCCTGGACTTGGTGTTAACGGATTCCACTTCTGCAGAATCCGTTAACACCAGCAATAAAAATAAAAAAATGCAGCACATACTCACCCTCTGTCCCGCGGCGACAACCACAGCTCTGTCCGCCTCCTCCGGCCAGCGGGAGCAGGGAAACACTGGGGGAAAAAGTCCCCCCAGTCTCTTCCTGCGTATCACTACGCCGACTGGTTGGTTACGTGACCGGCAGGGAGGAACTCAATGGAGTCCTATGGACTGCAGCGAGTGGATGCTCGCAGCTGCGCTCAGGGCTGCCGTGAGCATCCCTGATTTTACGCTCGGAAACAATGCAGGCAGCATTTTTTGCGCTTGCATTGTAATCCAGCGTTAAAATGCGGGCGCAGGGGGGGAAACTGCAGGCGCAGTTTTTCCTCCCTTACGCCCGCGTTTTAACGCGAAGAGCGTAATCGAGCCCATGGTGTTACAGTGTATCAGGTCTCCTTCTTTGTAGATAACAATTTGAAAATGAATGTAAATAATAATAATTTCAAGAATCCAATAGACCCTTATAGAAAAAAAGTGAAACCGATGACTGCACCTGTACATGCGCATATTCAGAGTGTGACATACACAGAGTGATGCGATATACAGGAACAAGGACAGATTCTTAACTGTCGGGTACTATTGTGCATCAGAAGTGTGAGAATCAGCAGCCTGTTTATATCTCGATATAAGTCTGTTGCCATGAAAAACAGCTGTTTACATCATTAAGACATAGAAGAACCATATTTTAGTATTTGTTTCTCTTTGCCTTTCGTGTCTGCAGCTTTCTCTGTATTCCAGTCCAGTTCATGAATCCAAATACATTGAAAAAAGTCAGACACAGCTGGAGGATGGAATCTCATGGCTTCGTCACTCAGTCTCCCCATATACCGACTGGTGCCAGGTACAACTAAGCATGGGAATTGCCAATATAACAGCTGTTTTTAAGTTGCATTGGGTTTGTGTGCATATATATTGTATTTATATTTGTTTTTCAGTCTTCTATTAAATTTGCATACTGACTATCTTTACGTGCTGTGGGATGTCCATCTTTCTCTGAGTTTTGTTGGAAATGTTGAAATATTTTGTGAGCAGGGCATATAGCATGTAAAGAAATAAAAATAGTTTTGCTGTATGTCTTGTGCAGAGGAGACATCCTTAGCATTTTGGTTCTGGCCGCCCTTTCTGGGTGATAGCACTCTGATGTGCATATGGGAACGCTCCCTCTCTAATGGTGCCATCAGTGGTGTATTTAGGTTTTGTGCTGCCCTAAGCCTGATTAAACTTGTGCAACCCCTAATTAAATTTGACACACCCCTTCCTGTCAAAGTCACGCCTCTTCCTGGTTAAACCCCGCCCTTTCTCTTTAGGCTCCACCTTTTACGCTTTGAGCGCATCACTGAGCTGCACAGCAATAAAACCCACAGAAATGTGCACTGCATTTGAGCGTATCACAGAGCTGCACAGCAATAAAACCCACAGAAATATGCACTGCGTATGAGCATATCACAGCGCTGCACAGCAATAAAACCCACCTGCCCCCAGGCCAGCTCACTTGGTTATATTTGCCCCCAGCTCACATGGATATATTTGCCCCCAGCTCTCACCTCCTCTGTCTGTGCGGCCACAAGCATTCAGCTTTGCCGCTCGCCAGGAACCACCTGACCAGCAGCATCTGCATGTGGTGGAGGCGGCGCACTGGGAGGAAGTGACGTCATATGATCACTTCCTCCCAGCGCCGCAGCACAGAGTAGCAGGCAGCTGTGGAAGGAGGAGGGCAGCACTCGGCCTTCGGTGATTCAGACACCGGTGGTCGCGGGCGGCACGTTCCGTGGATGGCAGATCACAACGAGCGGCGGGTCCCACCGCGCGGTGGGCGGCCGCCCCGTGGAAACTGACGCCCTAGGCCTAAATACACCACTGGGTGCCATCAAGCTAAAACAATATGAGATCTGAGCGTGGACCACAGTTGGACAGGCCATTAATGCCACAGCCTGTTCTTAGTGCTTTCATTATCTTGTTTTTTGTTTTGTTCTTTTTATTAAAATTATTTTAAATTACTGAAACTCTTAAATGTACCAGGTCTAGCAAAACTAATTTGTTGTGTCCTGTCTCCCAGCCTATACCTTCTATAGGAGGTGTTAATTTACTCCTGGGATTAGAAGAATTAGCTATCCTATGTAGCTCGTTCCTTTATTCTGGAGCCAGTATTTCGAAAAAGGAATACCAACTACCAGAATCTGGTGTTAAGTGATCTTGCAAACTCACTTAACACCTTATAATAACTCCCAAAAAAATCCCCAAACTTTTTTGTGGAGGGCAGTGCGATCCGCCGCTTTCTCTGGCCTTGAGCTGCAGAAAACTGGGAACAAATACTTACCAGTGTCCTTCTGCGGCTTCTCAGCGGCTCCCATTCAATTACGCTTTCATGACCAAGTGGCAGGGTTGAGCTCTGATCCATAGAGTCCTATTGACTCCAGGAACCAATACCAGCGGTGACGCACAGCATTGCTGCCAGTATCTGTCTGTGGCTCCTCTTTTTTGACACCAGACGCTAATACAGCAGTTGGGTCAGAATAGGTATGGTATCAGGGAGCCAGTAAAGGAGATCGCCTTGTGCCGCTTATTGTTTATTCCCCTTGTCGAATTCCTGTTACTGGCAAGAGAGGAATAGGGCACTGAAAAATTCTGCACTTTCTTGTGCAGACTTGCTGCAGTACCAAGATTTGACCAGTCTGTCAAATAATATGTAACGTTTCTAAATGCACTGTAATCCTGTTACAGTGAATTTACTCTGTGTGTGTTGCGTACCTGTTTTCCATGGTTTTATGTATTGGTGTGTAGTTTTGTGCATGTGTTCATGGTGGTGATAGAGTTAAGGTGTCATTTAAAGTGGTTTTCCATAAAACCACTGATTCCTGTAAAAACCACTTGGTAGTGAAGGGGTTAATCTACATAAATATATTGTGAGTGTATCATAATACTTATATTGTGGTGTACATGTACTCCTTTGTATGTATTTTTTTTTCTTTCAAAAAATCTTGTGAGTAGAGTCAGTTTCCAGGATTTTTTTATGATGTCATCTTCAGTAAAAGAAAACCAAACGGTGAAATGTTTTTTATTACAGTTTCACTTCCAAACGCTTCTTGTTGAAAATATAGTGTTATAACATTTATTTGAAAGATGGGATGTCTAATTAAGACTTTAACCCCTTCGATACCAAGCACTTTTTGTGGAAAATAATATTATCATAGCATTTATTTGAAACATGGGATGCGTAGATAACTATTAAATATAGGGTAAAAATGGCAATTTTGCACAGAGATTGTTATTTTGAGATAGTAAAAAAAAATAATGTAAACGTTTTAGTTTTTCATGTATTTGTTTTTCTTTTCTAGAAATATCGCTGGGGTGGATGATCTTTGTATCAAACACAGTAAATACATGATATAGATAATACAAATGGTCAGATCTCCTGGTTATGGGGATCTGTAGTGGTTATAATAAGATTATTAGCAATGCAGCTTCCAAAAAATACCAATAAAATATAAATACAGTATATCTGCGTATGGTTATAAAATGCCTGCATATGATAAGTACAGTGACACCTTGTATCTGTACTGTAGCATCAGAAATTATCTGTATAACAACCTGAATCGTATCCCTGTTCAATAGTGAATGACCCTTTTATTCTGCCCACTCTCTCTAATGCTGCAGTAAAGTCTGTAGGTTTTTGTTACAGTGAGGGTGGGGGTGCTCCCTGCAGATTCTGTACATTTATACAAGGTGACAATAGTGAGATTACATATACAGTTTCATTCCTCTCCAGAGGGCACACTACAGCCTTTCATTAAACAGTATGCAAGTGAGGTATCTATGATAATTCTTGCTATTCATTGTTTTACCATGCAAACTAGAATAGACGTGTTTTTGATAGTGGGACGTGCGTCACTATGGACTTGAAGTTCATAGGCCTAGAATTGTATTTGAGAGGTGCAGGCCTGATGTTTCATATGGTTTCCCTGCCCTTTCCTTTATTAAAGTCACCCTGTATGTACGATTTTAGATTTAGATTTTTGTTTGTGTTTTCTGTGCCCTATTCCCTGATGTCTGTGTTATATTAATATTCCCTTATGTATTTATTGTAGAGTCTCCTGTTGTGTATACTCTGTACATTCCCTCTGTATAGCTTAACCTCTGTATTAGGATTCTGTCTTTGTATATTATACCCCCCCGTAAGTAATAGATCCCTTTGTTTTCACATGCTTCCATCAACCCCCCAGCGACCAGCTTAAACTGGATCACCTTGCCACTTCTAATCTTTTGTTTCAATGCTGGGCGTGTTTCCATTGTTTCTTAACCTTCCCTGTGTGTGTTTTAACCAGTTGCAAATTGTAAATAAAGTCAGTCTCATTTGGATTTTCAACCTGCTGCATGGATCTCCTGTGTGCTATTGCCTGGGTTCTGGACCAAAAGCAGTACTTCTGCGGAATGCTGACTTCAAGCTGAGCAGTCTGCACGTGGACAGGAATCACCCACGTTACAGATAGTAAAAAGGATAATGCAGGATAAAATAGTACTTTTGCATCAAGATTGTTATTTTATGTTATTTAATTAATGAACTGGGGAACATAACAATTTAAATGTGGGGCATTATGAATGAAATATCGGGGGGATAAAATAAAATTGGGCATATAATGAACGAAATGACTGATATATTATTTATTTATTTATTTATAAAGGATTTTACCAGGAAGGATACATTGAGATTTCTCTCGTTTTCAAGTATGTCCTGGGTTCAAGAACATTGAATTGTTACAGTTGTTGCAAAAATACAAAGTAATAAAATGCAAGATATTAAAAAAAAAAGCACAAATATACATATTAACAGAAAATAAATATATTCACTGTTACATGTTTACAGGTGCATTCTGTATCGGGGTATGTTAAATAGAGATCTCTTAAGTGACTTTATACACCTGTATCTCATAAAACTCCTAAATCATTTGGAAAGAAAGAAATAAGCATAAGCAGGACATGATAATGAAGTCTAGTATTGCACACAGTTCATTACATGTTAAGTATTTATTTTGATCGTTACAAGGCTTTTTGTGTGGTTCAATAAGTTTCCTAGGGACCATGACATGCACTGTAAAATGACTATAACCAGTGCTACGGAGCTGAGTGTTAACTGACAAGAAACAGGATGTCAGCTTCCTGTGTTAAGAGACACAATAGTTAGATAGCTTTTTTTAGCGATGGCATATTCCATGTCAGCTGTACTAAAATTGTATAAATATTATAAATACCAGTTCTGTTTCTGTACGGCACGAGGTATACTTTTCTGTGTGATAAAATAAATTTTAAGAATTGGCATAGATCTGGTGAATTATCCCTAGAATGTCGCAATTTCCTACATATTTATTTTCTTTGTTAATCTGTATATTTGTGTTTTGTTTTGTTACTTTGTATTTCTGTAACGACTGTAAGAATTCAGGGTTTCTGGAACCCAGGACATACTTGAAAATGAGAGAAATCTCGATGTATCCTTGCTGGTAAAATACTTTGGGCTCTAATACATTCTCCGTGCAAATTCGTACGCGCAGCGCAATTTTTTTTTACGCAGCGTTAAACGTTAACGCGCATAACTTAACGCAGGTATTACAATGCGAGTGCATTTTTTTCATCCGTCCAAAAATATTGCGCGTAAAAAAGAAGTGCAAAAACGCACGCGCATTAACATTCCGCGCAGAAACCGGTGGGCAATCAGAATTAAGAACCACAATTGTCTCCCATTCAGTTTTAGCGCCTGTCAAAATCAATCTGTGTATATATGCTGCAGCAATAATAAAAACATGCACAACTTATCAGTTTTATTGTTTGGGTATGTGTAACTATACTGTGCTGTATTTTCTTTTCGTGCTGGTGTATTTAGTTTCGGCCAGAACGTTCAGATTTGCCGTTACCACCAGCTTTTAAGAGACGTTAAAATTTATGCGCGCAAACGTCGTTCGTAAAAAGTTGCGCATCGATTGTAATACCATCCGCGTACCAGCGCACGAACGTGTTTGCTCTCACAAAGTTAAGTATGGGATGCGCGCACGAACTTGCGATCGCGCAGGGTTTGCGCAGGGTCACTCGCGTAAGACGTTAATGTGCATCGTATGCGCGAACGTCGTAATACGACGTTCAGCGGGAAGGGTTTTGCCCCTCGCATTAATGCGTTTGTGCGCACGCGCACATTTTTGCGCGAACAGTGTAATAGAGCCCTTTATAAATAAATAATTGCAGAACTCGTGGTATGCGCACAACAAGGATAAGTAAGACTAGAGCTGTCTGTGAAAGAGGGCTACAACTAACCATTATTTTCATAATCGATTAGTTGGCCAGTTAATTTTTTCGATTAATCGATTCATTGAATGATAAAAAAAGTTTTTGTTTTACGTAAAGCAACACCATGTAAATATCAACCCTCCCTCCTTTTTTTCCTACGCAATTTGCGTAGTGCATGTAACTTTAGTGCAGTACAGTAAACTCGCGGAAGCGAGCACAATCTCCGATGTGTTAGCGGATTTTTTTAACCCGTTAGCGCCAGAGTTGTAGTAGGGGGGAAAACGTTAAAGTCACTTAAAGTAGTGTTAATGCTCATATATCTGAGCGTTAAATTTGTAACAGGGCCTATTATCTGTACAGAAATCATAACAGAATTGAGGATGTATTGTTTAATTAAAGTTGGAGATCTGAAGAGCGCACAGGATGTTTTCATAGTGGCGAGTGTCCCTAAGGTCTATACAGATCTCCCAGACTAAATATTTACTAATCCTATGAAAAATAGAGAACACATTCCTAAATTGTTTTGTCAGTGCAGGAATATATTTATCGCTGCGCAGTTCTAAACTAATTGTAAAATTTTATTTTATTACTATTTAAATCACACTTGTGTTGTTTGGACTTTGCAGTTATTTCATATACAATTCAGTGGGTGTTGCTGTACGTCACTATAGAGCAGGTGTGGGCAACTACGGCCCTCCAGATGTTTTGAAACTACATTTCCCGTGATGCTCGGCTGCTCATTAGGTTTGCAGAGCCTCAAGGGAAATATAGTTCCAAAACATTTGGAGGGCCAGGGTGGCTGACCCCTGATTTATAGGAATATTTAATATTACAATATGTCATTTTGCTGCCCTGTCCTGGGATACTTGTGATTAATAGAAATCTTGGTGTAATTTGCTTCTGATAAACATTTTATAAATATCTATCAGAAACAAATTACACCAGGATTTCTATTATTCACAAGTATCCCAGGACAGGGCAGCAAAATGACATATTGTAATATTAAATATTCCTATAAATCAGGGGTCAGCCACCCTGGCCCTCCAAATGTTTTGGAACTATATTTCCCTTGAGGCTCTGCAAACCTAATGAGCAGCCGAGCATCACGGGAAATGTAGTTTCAAAACATCTGGAGGGCCGTAGTTGCCCACACCTGCTATAGAGCAGGGATGTGTTCCTGCATAAGCCAACTAAGGGCCATGTCACAAGAGCGCACTATGTGCGCCCGTACTGACATGCCTCCCGGCGTGGTTTGCAGCGTTTTGATGCTTCGACGGGGCCGGCCACACGCTGTAGCGCACGCACAAATTGCATGTGCTACAGCGTCTGTGTTGCGGCCGTGCTGAAAGCCTCCCCGTCGAAGCGCTACGACGCACGTTCGAAGGGACTGCAAAGCACGGTTCTCTATAGGGGATCGAGCCTTCCAGCGCTGAGAGCACTAACTGCACTCAGCGAGGTGGTCAGATGGGCGTCGGAGTGGAAGGCATGTCCACTCTCACGGAGGTTCCTTCCGCTCTTAAAAACGCTCGTCTGACCCCCGCGTCAGGCTGCTTGTGTTGTGGCCCTGAGCTAGTGTCAGATTGTGCCGCCCTCTGCACCGCGTCATCTGAGGGAAACTTTGGGATGTTTTGGTTTGGTTTGTTTTCCGTGTTAAGTGATTTTGAAAAAAGTATCAATTTGCACCCTAATCATATCCTTTATAAATCTATAGTTTGAACCTCTTCGGTCTTAGATAATGTCATTATTTGACAATTATTTTCAAAGTTTTTGGTTAACTAATAGGGCAGCTACTGCTTCTTTTCTGGTGCCATCTCTATTCATCTGGAAGCGTATTTCAATACCTATCCTCCCAATCATTGCACACAACGCAGAAACGTTCTCCCTGTTACAGGAAGATATGGATTTGATAAAGAGCCATAGATTGCAGGATCCTGAAGGCACCTGAGGAAATAGGATTAACTCCATGTAACAGAAGATATATAGGCTGAACTGCTAAAATGCCTATTCTCCCAGTCCAGATTTATTAAGGATTATGTAAAAACAATAGAATGCTCACGTAGCTCTCAAGTTTTCTAGATCTACAGCTATTTTGCAAGTCTTAAGGTTTTTAAAGCATCAGGGGAATTGTAGCTATACAACAGGTTTGGAAGTTACCTCCTGACCATGTCTGTGTTAGGTTTAAGTTAGTGCATTACATAGAGTTCTTCTTCCAAGTAAATGTGCTCCATCTGCATGGCATTGCCATGTCTATTAATCTCGTTCACTGTGGCTTCTGTTCATACTGTTGAAGGAGGACTTTCCGTCGGCTGTTACTTGTTCTATACGTATGCTTGTGTATACTGTACAGCCTGAACACATGTCTTGATGTTGGATGGGATGCAGAGTGTGTTTCCCCCATAAATGCTAGCGCATTGCCAAAGTGATTTGTGTACAATTAGTACTGTGATCATGCTGTACATTGGTATTCATTTATATCTGTTTTTTTCCTTGTGCAGGATGCTTACACCAAACTCAAGCCTAAAGTCGAAACTGCGGTAGATCACTCAATAGGTAACTGCATTGTAGACTGGAGACCTTTTTCAAGTAGGACTATGTTTTATGAAACAGGGAGTTGTAAAGGGATATTCTACACACCTGACCACTTCAGCTTTTTAAAGGGCCATGTTGTGTAGAGTATCCTCCGCCCCCCCTCCCAGTTGCTCCAAACTGTTTAAATTGCTTCCCCTTCCCATAGGACCAGGCAGCCGGGAGGTTTGAACTTCCCAGCTGGCGGCCACTAGTTTGGTCACTCGAGACGTCAGTACGCTCAAGCTTGCCGACATCACGATCTTTGAGACCAATCACGTTAGCGATCGTTCTCAGAGAGGCTGCTCCAACGTTCTACCCAAGCGCTACAGGACTTGGGCACGTAAAGTTTGGCATTCCCGTTGCAGTGCGCAATTTGCGTTCTCTAAGGCTCCTGTCAGACGAGCACAGCGTTAACGTCCGTGATGGCGCACAAAAGTACGTCTGTGATAGCATGAAATAAAGGCCAATGGAGTCCCACACACGAAGTACGTCCACACTGAACTGCGGACGCACAACGGCCGCGGCAAACGGACGCAAGTTAGTCAAGAACGTACAACCCCTAGAACGGCCGCACAAAGTGCGCTGCGTCCGCAACGTCCGCATAGCTTTGTGCGTGAGTGATGGAACGTGGTCAGACGCACTGCATTTATACGTCCAGCATTTTTGACGGACAAAAATGGTTTTGCATTTTAATTTATTTTCCCTGCAATATCCGTCAAAAAATACGTCGGTGAAAAAAACGGACTGTGTTGCCACTACTGCATCTTCTGTCAGAAAGTAGGTCCGTACTGCACGGACGCACAGTCCATACAAAATGCGCTCGTCTGACCCTAGCCTTAGCTGCGCAGGAGGCGCAACTTGTGGAGAAAAGACTCAAGAACGTCCGGGCTTGGGAGTCCCTGAGCAGAAGAGATGGAGCAGTGTGTGCCAATGGACAACAGGTGAGTATATTCACTTGAAAAAAGAACAAATAATAATAATTGGTTGGAGGCTGTCAGCAGCCGATGCCCAGTTATTTAAGGGCAAAAAAAGGGCACTATTTTTTTTTAGTAGAGCGTTCCTTTAAATTATCCTGGGAGTACACAGAAGGTTCAACACCGTAAAATGCACATTAATGCAGATTTAAGCTACTGCAAATGTTTTTAGATTGCATAAAGTGCATCTGTTATACTTGTCACCAGGGCATCATCATCTTGGTAATAGTATAAGCACAGCATTGTCATAGCAATTGGAGGTCCAATCAGAGCTGCTGGTGTTAACTGGTCTGGTGAAATCAGAAGAGACGGCCAATAGGAGACTGACGATGGGGGGGCCCAGCAGTGAGAATGACAGGTGCACTTTAATGAAATTATTTAGGCCTTCTGATTCCTGAATAAATATTGCAATGGAAACAATGCTATACTTAGGATTCATCACTATCTTCACATCAAACCAAAAGCTCCTTGACCAATAAAAATGGGATGTATTTTATATAATGTGACTTTATAGTAGTGTGGTCATTAAAGACTAGAAACGGGAAGAAAAAGGGTTCCTTATTACTTCATGTTTTATTTTGACACTTCCTGAACCTAGCCTTTTTTATAACTGTTTTATCTTGTTTTTGTTTTAGTTACTTATGAATTCCTTAAAGATGCACCTCCAGGCTTCTACCCCAGGCTTGGCTTAATTGGATTTGCTGGACTGGTTGGGTTGTTTCTCGCTAGAGGTTAGTGCAGTGGAATTACCCAGTATCGCGGAATAATTTTATATTAAAATTATTATATTATATTTTAATATTAAAAAACATATTAATCTGAGCTTGCCAAAACTTGCTTGTATGAAACAGAATTACAAAACGGTCAAGATTATTGTTATTTTCCTTTTATTATAAGTGGGTTTTTTTCTGAAATACTGTATATCTGAGTAACATAAATGTCTCACAGGATCTTGATCTAGATGACTTTCTATTGTTTATTTTCAGGCCCCATAGTTCAATACTTCATGTTGTACACATCAAGAGCTGACTATTTTAAGTCGAGCACTGGTTGCTGCCACAGAGCTTGCAACCGGGCCCCATGTTTATTTATAGCAATAAATGTCCACCGCCATTTTTCTTTTTGTATATATATAATTATGGATTTCTAAAGATTTATTTTTCAATACCCGGCAGGATCAAAAGTAAAGAAAGCGGTTTATCCGATTGCTTTTATGGGACTTGGTGCTTCCCTATATTATCCTCAGCAAGCAGCAACAATTGCAAAGGTAATATGCATGCATTGGCAAAATGTAGCTTTGATGTATGCGAAAGACAGAGTATAATTTTTTTTCATCCCATCATGATTTAAAGAGGACCGTCAAATCAAGGGGAAAGGTGAATTCAAATTGTTGTATTGCTTCTTTTTTTTCCCCTTCCATTATGTAAACATGTAATGCTTTTTTTTTACTTGAGGGCCTATTCATGAAGGGTCTATTAATGAACCACTTTCAGTGCACTTCGGCAATTCCACTTCACTGACAGTACGGTGAATTCACTATTCACTAAATGGTCACCATAGTGAGCCGAAAATGGAGTTGCTGAAGCCTCATGAAAAAGTTGGAGAACGTCGCCAAAGTGGCCGTGGCGCATTCCACCGAACTGCAGAAAAACAGAACTCTTGTATTCTCCTAATAGGTGTTTAAACTAATAAAAATTAATTATAATGTTTGTAAATAATAAAAAAGGTCCTTCAAAAAATAATAAAAAGGTCTGTTACATATGCCTTTAAAAAAAATTGGGAAATAAAAAATTTGTCAAAAAAAATACAAAAAGGTGTTCTAAAAAAATAAATAAAGAAAGAAACTTTAAAAAAAAAAAATATATATATATATATATATATTACTTTTTTACATTGAAACCTATGGGATTCGCTTATTTAAATCCGTCAAACTGAAGCACCAAAAATCAGGCCATTTTGCCAACACCAGTCGGCGTTCTATGAATAGACGAACCATTACTTCTCTAGTGAGCAATTTCACTGCTGCGAACTGCACCATATTTCGCCGTCAATTCACCTGTATTTGGTGAAGTGACCATTTAGTGAATAGACCAACTGCCCCAAAATTGCATGGAATGGTACAATTCAGTGGCAAGTTCAGTGCATAGTGAATAACCTCTTTTGACTCTTGTCAAATGAAAACTCATTCTGACGTAATAGGTTTCAGTGTGGTTTCCTAGTTCCCATTGGTCATGATTACGAGCAGACCACACAGTGTTTTCACGTTCAGTCACGCAGGGATTACAAACTTGCTGGCACATGCAGAGTTTCCGATCCGATCACCTTAACGTGCAAGAAATGCATTCCGTCTTCATCTCGCTAGAGTAAGTAAAAAAAAGAACTGTCACTACAGAAAGGTTAACATTCGTCCAAGGTAAATATTTTAAGAAGCAACTAACATTCCATATTTGGATCCTTGCCATTGTGTCACTCACAAATAACATAGTAAACAGGAACAATAACCTGTTTAGCGAGGTATGCAAATAGATGCTTAGCAACAGCAAGGGTGAATTGATTCAGGGATATGTACAGTGATCAATTACTGAGAAATACAGTATATAGCTGTGAATACACTTCTCTAGACATGATGAACTGTTTCTATTTGTTTCATTAACCATTAGCTTTTCAACATGTTTCGGATTCCTGTCATATTCTCACACAATAATATCTAATTGATATTTGGTGCCACTATAGGTACATAAAAATAATTTTGAAATACATTAAGAAAAAGCCGGAATGGAACATGACACCTCCTCGTTACATTCAGGGAGCTATTCATGTTGGATTCTTGTTGTGAGAAATTGTAGACTGACTTTTATACACTTTCACAGTTATTTGTCACTAAGGCTGTCACAAAGTTCTTGAACGCCCGTGGAAAAACCTGTTTCCAAGCCATGTTATCATCCGTGCAGTCAGTGCTTCCATCAAGTTACCAAGGTTATAGACCAAAGGAAACATTTCGGGACACTCCATTTCAATATGTCCTTAAAGCAGCTTTAAAGATAATATGCTTTTTTGAATGCCCTTGTTTTTCCAAGCACTGTTGAATAACATCAGCAACAGTTCATGTCAGTGTAATCTATTTCGGCACTAGCTGGGAAGGTCCGCATTGGCTACCCTTTCAAATGCCTACAGTGGTTAGTGCAAAATGCACATTGGGTTGAGTTAATCAGCACTAAATGAATGCTAAAATGCTTAAACACACTGAATAAGAAAAAAGTCTTGTTTCAAGATTCTTGGGATGTGATATATACATTTTTTTTTTGATTCCTCACTACTTCTACATATGAGATATATCATAAATGTTCCACATATCCCTTTAAATCTCGGAGCTCAAAGCTAATGGATCAAAGTAAAGACGAGATATGACTTGGCAATGTAGGGTTATCTTAAAGTCTAAATGACGGTTCAAAGTAAAACGAAACCTCCATGTTTTTTTCCGCACTGGGATTTGGGATTTAAGACACAATTCCATTTTTCTGGTTTGTTCTTTGTATTAGGATGAGTTGAATATATTATGTTACCACCTAAGTGTAGTGTTAGTTTGAGTGTGGGTCGGAATCTTTATGTATTCCACTTCCTTAGATCCCGTGGTGAGAGGTTGCAGCGTGTCTGAGAACATCATTTTCATGTAGTGGGACTTCATTTGTTCCCCCACTCCACAACTGTTCTGTATGTATTCCACATCTGTTACCCGTTTATAAAGAATCAGATTAGGAATTCATGATAGATCGTTCTTTCCTTCAGTATGCCATTCACACTATAGATATGTAAATAGGGACGCACCACTGGTGAATGAAAATTCAATCCTCATGAACTTACTTGTTGAGGAGAGAAATCCCAAATAAAGCTAAGCTTAGAAGCGGCGGTTTGTTTTAGTGACAACTAAGGAAGGCCACCTTAAGGTGGTCAACCAAAAGTTTCTGATTAAAGGGGACTCTTGGTGGCAATAAGGACATCCTCATAGAGCTGTTCTTCAGTCCGAGTTCCCCCATGCTTGTGCTGTAATGAAGTAGGTCACTGGTGGCATGTTGCAACCGGTCAACCATTCTATTGGGACAGGAAGAGTGGTGAGGGAGCTTTGCCAATCTCTATTAACCAAAGCACAACTCGAAGCAATGACCTAAAACTCAGATGTGTTTCACCTGTTAGCAACAATGGAGGAATGGAGGAGGTTGACACAAAATGTTAATAAAATGTACATGATTAATGTATACGATTGGGTAAGAATGTGAGGAGAGTTATAGCACAATCTGGTAAGGGGGCTAACGACTATTAAGAATAATCACATTATTGTGAGACCAATTAGACGGCACCAGAAGCGAACTGAAATCAAAATAAAGGCAAAATACACACATACAACTACAACTCATCACAACCAGATACCAAACAACTACCTCCTACACAGCGATCTGTGGAACCATCCTCTAAAAATAGTACACATTATTGACTTTTTACACTGAAGCTCAGGATGACTGCAATGGGCAGTCCTTCTCCATGGGTATGTTACACTCCCTCCTGATCGAAATGAAGCAGACTTTGTGTACAGTACCTTACAAGAGACATAATACTAATTGTTTGCTTTGCTGAAACACATTGGCATATATTTAAAGTGGCATTTGGTTCGTGTTCGGCTTAATTGGCATTCCTTTCAACGGATGACAGGATCTGATTAGGCTTGTACCATTTTCTAAAGGAATGTTTCACTCAATTAATACAAAAAATGAGTTGCTTGCTGTGTTTAATGATCACTGTAAGACTTGTGCTTCACGTCAACAGCAATTTCTCTTATCAGTATACTTATATTGTGTCTTTGCCTTGGTATCAGAACATTCCAACCAACAGTATTCCCTGAAAGCAGGGGACAGTGTGTGAAAAGCAAACAACTGGTTCAGGGAGAGCCACATATCTTTGTATCTGTTTTTGCTAACACTATGAATATATATATATGTTTTATGGCTGAAACAACTAATCGATAATGAGAATAGTTGACAACTATTTTCATTATTGATTAATCGGTCTGTGTCCAGCACACACTGCTTAGAGTCAGCTGAGTTAAACGTTAACAACCTCAGAAGCTACACCAGAACTGATTATAGAAGATGTGCCGCTGCTTTACTCAATATAATTTAGCCTTAGGTTATGTCAGACATAACCAGTTTGGGGTTTTTTTTATGTGAGGGGGTTATTCAAAGAGCACTGATTTGGCCACAAAATTGCACCGAACAGTGAATGTCAAAATGTTGGCAATTTGCCAAATATTGGCGAACTGACAGTGAAATACAGTGATCTTTGGTGGCAGTGAAATCCCCATAGAGAAGTAATTGTTAATCTATTCAGAGAACACCGAACGGCACAGAAATGTCAGTAAAATGCCCTGATTTTCAGTGGTTTCATTCGACAGGTTTATGCAGACGAATACCATAGGTTTCAGTGTAAAAACAAATTCCCTGTTTTTATTAAATATTTATTAAACAACTTATTCTTGTCATTTGCAGCAAAAAGTCAATTTATTTATAAAGATTTTTAGGCATATTCCGTGATATTTTTTTTTCTGTAAGAGACCTTTTTATTGTTATTCATAGGACTTCCTATGTTATTTCCAGGCATTTTCATGCAGTATTTTTTTTAAAAAAAAGCCTTTTAAAAGTTCTATTCCTTTTTTTTGTGGGGGGGGGGGGGGTTTACTCCTGTTCAGCATTTTCCAGCGACTGGTCGGCGGTCTGTTTTCAGATTGATTCGGCAGTCTGTTCAGCGGATTGTCAGATGCATTCAGCGTTTTTTCGGATAGATTCTCTGGTTTTTCGATTTGTTCAGCGGTTTTGCTGCGTTTTTTCTGATCGATTCAGCAGTTTTTTAGATGCGTTCGGCGGGTCGATTCGCTGTACTTCAAATTTAACTCGCCAGTGTGTGGTGAACCGTAGGTTTTCTCTGAATAACCCTGTTAGTCAGGGGTCAAGTCCTGGGAAAAAAGTGAGGGAACTCACCCACGAATTCCACAACCCCTATTACCTGAAGAAAAAATATATATACATATCACGAGTATAGCAGTACGTGGAGATACCATTTTTATTGGGTTAACATTACATTTAAAAGACAAGCTTTCAAGAGTATAACGCTCCTCTTCAGGTCTGGAAACTATACTGATCAGTGAAAGGTATCACTAAGTACAGTTATACTTATGATTTTGGCAACTGGACTAAAACGTTATATATATATATATATATATCTATCCAGGCACAGACCCCCCAGAATTATATACACAGGCGTAGACCCCCCCAGAATTATATACACAGGCACAGACTCCCCAGAATTATATACACAGGCACAGACCCCCCCCCCAGAATTATATACACAGGCACAGACCCCCCAGAATTATATATACAGGCACTGGACCCCTAGAATAATATACACAGCACTGAGCCCCCAGAATAGAATACACAGCACTGGACCCCCAGAATAATCTACCCAGCACTGGACCCCCAGAATAATCTACCCAGCACTGGACCCCCAGAATAATATACACAGCACTGGACCCCCAGAATAATATGCATATCACTGAGCCCCCAGAATAATATACACAGCACTGGACCCCCAGAATAATATGCACATCACTGAGCCCCCAGAATTATATACACAGCACTGGACCCCCAGAATAATATACCCAGCACTGAGCCCCAAAAATAATATATCCAGCACTGAGCCCCCAAAATAATATACACAGCACTGAGCCCCAGAATAATATACCCAGCACTGGTTATATGAATATATTTGCCCCCAGCTCCCATGGATATATTTGCCCCAGCTCATATGGGTATATATTGTCCCCAGCTCACGTGGATATTATTGCCCCCAGTTCACGTGGATATAATTGCCCCCAGTTCACAAGGATATAATTGCCCCCAGTTCACATGGATATTATTGCCCCCAGCTCATATGGGTATATATTGCCCCCAGCTCATATGAATATTATTGCCCCCAGCTCACGTGGATATTATTGCCCCCAGCTCACGTGGATATTATTGCCCCCAGCTCACGTGGATAGTATTGCCCCCAGCTCACGTGGATATTATTGCCCCCAGTTCACATGGATATTATTGCCCCAGCTCATATGGGTATATATTGCCCCCAGCTCACATAGATATTATTGCCCCCAGTTCACATGGATATTATTGCCCCCAGTTCACATGGATATTATTGTTCCCAGTTCACATGGATATAATTGCCCCCTGTTCACATGGATATTATTGCCCCCAGCTCATATGGGGATATAATTGCCCCCAGCTCACATGGATATTATTGCCCCCAGCTCACATGGATATTATTGCCCCCAGTTCACATGGATATTATTGCCTCCAGTTCACATGGGTATAATTGCCCCCAGCTCACATGGATATTATTGCCCCCAGTTCACATGGGTATAATTGCCCCCAGCTCACATGGATATTATTGCCCCCAGTTCACATGGATATTATTGCCCCCAGTTCACATGGATATTATTGCCCCCAGCTCACACATGGATTTTTGTTTGCCCCCAGCAGCTCACCTCTCCTCTGGGTGTGGGTCCGAAACGATTGAGCTGGCCGCACATTGCCGTCGGCCGCGTGTTTTTCCTGATACGAACGGCCTCTGGCAGGAAGTGCGGCCGCTCGCCTGGGATCGATGAAACAGCCAGCATCGCGGCTGGCTGTTAGATCCCAGGCGAGCGGCTGCACTTCCTGCCAGCGGCCGTTCATAGCAGGAAAGCGCGCGGCCGCTGGCAATGTGCGGCCAGTTCAATCATTTCGGGCTCAGGCCACAGCAGGAACCTGCGTTCCCGCTGTGGGAGAAGTGCGGGAACGCCGTTCCCGCAGGACTCGAGCCCTGCTGTTAGTTTACAACAGTAGCAGAACTATAGCACAGACCCTGGGGTGCTGCCACTGGGTGGAGGAGCTGTACCATCGGCATTTTATCCTTACTTGGAGCTGGATTCTTGTGCCACCACCTGCCCTCCCTTCCTCCCTCTCCAGTCCGGAGCTGCCATTCCTCCCTTTGGTCCCATCCCTCACCGAAACTCCCTGACGCATTCAAGTCTGGTCACTTGCCCAAACTCACTCCCTCCGCCCCCCCCCACTCAGTTTGTTCATGGAATTTTTGTAAAGGTACATTCTACGCATTCTAACCACTTAAGCTTATTGAAATGGTCAGGCTGCGTGCAGTGCCTCCCCTCCCCCCCTGTTTTGTGTGCGGACGTCATCATGGCAGAGTTCGTTTGGGGGGGAAAAGCAGACATGGGCTCGAGCTGCGATCACCGCATCAATCCATCACTCTGACCAGGCGCTCCTGTACCTTGTGTGTGAAAAGCACGCTAGATATGCAATTTGCGTATGTACAGTGATAAGTGCATGGTATAGTATGTGATGGTGTGTACATCCCCTCTAAACTTTTTAGCGAGGGATTTGATGTTTAGCTCCATGGGAGTGCTTTTTTTAATGAAGTCCTGGAGTTTGTTTAGGTAAAACTCCTACACAGTGGTCAGCTGAAAATCATTAGCAGCAGTAAAAGCAATCACTGCCTGCCCCTTCAGTCTGAGAGAGGTGCCTGTGTGAGGAGAGGAAGCAGCTTGTTAGGTTCCAAGCAGAAACCTGAATGCTGGAAAATATAACGTCTCTAAGGTTGGTGAAACCAGAGGCACGTTCCTCAGCAGCTGCTGAATTGCTCTATTGCAGCAGTTCAGTTTGCTGCAGCAGTCTCACTGAACGCTTTGGCTGTGCATATTGAAGCAAAAGGGCAGAGGATTGCTTAATGAAAGGGGCTGTTTCTGCAATATCCACTGTTGTCCATTTTATTACCACTTTACTGTTAATGTTTACCATATTCCAAGAAATATTTGGTGTGTTGATCCACCAAAACTTCAAACTGAACATTTCCTTATTGGATTATTTGCCCCGTGGAGGCAGCCATCTTTCCCACGTCACGGTCAGCTACTCTGCAGCACCTCTCTACTTAGCTGCAAGTGCTAAGTTAGCAGTGCTGAGCGCTGAGCTGCAGCACAGGGTTCAGTGCCAAGTTGCTAACTTAGCACTTGCAGCGCTGAGGAACTGAACGTGCCTCAGTGTTTTGTTTAGGTTAAAAAACCCTGATAGTAAGGGATCTCTTTGTGAGTCAGAGCTCAAAGGAGCCAGGAGTTTGTTTGTAGGGACGTCTTTGTTTTTTGTTCATTTTGTATGCTCAAACTGCTGCCAGTCAATGCAATAAAGTAAAGAGCTTATTTATGCAACCCTAGAGGACCGTGCTTTATTAAGGACATAACACCCAAGGCGGGTACAAGGAGTACGGTTCGCACAAAAGTTACATACATCTAAATTGAGTAAGAAAAAAAGAGGGGGTCAATTATTTTCTCCATAGGGTTCCTTTAAAAAAAAGAAATTACTCTATGAATCAGTCGGAAAAAAAATAATAATCAGCCAACAAATCGATTCTGACAATAATCGTTAGTTGAAGCCCTAATGTTTCTCTTTACAGTTTTTCACTACAAGCCTTGTAAAGCTTCATAGTTGGCGGAGTTCCACGAAACCGTTATATAACAGCATCTTCTAATAGTGTTAAATTCGAGCATTGCATCATGATATACTTTAATCTTTGAAAGGGCTTACCAAATAAATGACTTTTTTAGCCAAAAATATTGTAGCTGATATTAACGGTGTTGTACAGCTGAGCTTTCTGTCTTCTGCTGTTCCTAGGCCATATAAAGGGACACACTATGCACCCTGGCCAGGCCCGTCTTTAATATTGATTGGACCCTGGGCAAACATTTTCTTGGCCCCCCCCCTCCGATAGCTGACACACTGCATGATTTTTCTCTCCACCCCAACATCCAAAAAAAAAAAAATACACAAATACATCATGGGCTTATATATTAGAAGACATATATATTTACACACATTCTATATACATAAACACATAATGTTTTTGTCTGGACAAAAAGGAAATTCAGCATAACGCATAGCTTTCTTTTTACAGGAAGAGCAATAAAGCTGTGGAATTCTCTGCCTGTTGAGGTGGTTGGGTCAGAGTCTGTACAGACTTTCAAACAATGACAGTAATGTGCAGTGTGTGAGCATAACATCAGAGCCCCACAGCAATAAAACTGAAATTATATATTCTAATAATTATATCATTACTAACTTTGAGAATTAATAGATCATTAAACAGAAGTATCCGTAAAACCGTTTAATCTTTATTAAATTGTAGAATACAAATGACGCCACACTGGTCCTTATGCCTGGTGTTTCATTCTACATTTAATAATGATTATGCAATTTTATATACTTTTGTCATAATATAGGTATGAATGGCATATTCTAGAGATCAAATAGTTCTCAAATTTAGTCTGTATCCCTTACACAGATCGTGGTGCCATTAACTATAGATTAGCATTTCACATTTCTAGACTTTTTTCAGGTTCATTGCTTTTTAGTCTTCATTATATTGTTAAAATTTTAAGTATGAAAATATATTTTATTTTAACTATATTAAAATGATTATTAAACGTTTTTAAAATAAAATGTTGAAAAAATAATGCATGTGAATCCATGTTGGCCCATTCCATGCAAACTGTGAGCGCTTAGGTAAGAACCTGCATTTATTTATATGACAGTAGTAAGCTATAAAATAAAAGTGCAGTATCTGGGGTAGTGAGTGGAGAGGGTTAACTTCCCTTACCCAAAGAAGTTTAAGCTCACTCCCCACATGCTTCTCCCGGAATACAGCCTGAGGCGCGTTCAGTTGCTCAGCCGCTGCAAGTTAGCAATTCACCACTGAATGCTGTTCTGCAGCTCAGCGCTCGGCACTGCTAACTTAGCACTTGCATCCAAGTCGAGAGGTGCTACGGGGTTAGCTGAGTGTGACGTACGAAAGATGACCTCCTCTACGGAGCAAATAATCCAATAAGGAAATGTTCAGTTTGTAGGTTTGGTGGAGCAAAACAGTAACACTAAAGATGTAATAAAATGGACAAAAGTGGATTTTGCAGACACAGCACCTTTCATTAAGCAATCCTCTACCCTTTCGCTTCCATATTCACAGCCAAAGCGTTCAATGAGACTGCTGCAGCAAACTGATCTGCTGCATGGAACAATTCAGCAGCTGCTGAGGAACTGAACGTGCCTCAGATCACTGACAGATAACTGCTGCTTGCTTGAAACCATGGGCAGCTCCTTCTCCCAAACCTTTGCAGCCCCCAGAGTCAGATTGCAAACTCAGAGGTGTCATTTCTCCCTGTATTATGCTGTGCACACAAACCTTGCTACACACAGATTGTGATAGTCAGCCTCTGCACAGCTCTTGCTGCATTAAGGAGAGGAGCCTCTGAGCTGAGAGCTGGAGGGAGATTGTGATGTGCAGCCAGTTTTTTAGCAGGACCTGTCCTGTGTTTCTCCTAGGGCCCCCCAATACCAGGCCCCCCCCCCTCAAATACCTTCTTGTACTCCAGCAGCACGTGGAGGCTCATGGCTCTGTCTGTGGAAGGAGGGGGTGGAGTCAGCACAAGGAGCTGCAGCCTCCATGTGAGGTCCTTTGATTAGGGTGTGTCCAGGCCTAGGCAGTCAGGAAACCTCAACTGGCTTCCTCCCGTTTGGCCCCGCCCCTGTGGCACGCCCTCTCTGACATCATCAGAGGGGCCCACCGGGCCTAGGAAGGCTGCAGGGCTTCCACAGAAGCCTGGGGCCTCCAAAACACACAGAGTCAACACTGTAAAACGGCCCCAGCAGCCCACAAACAAAGCAGCCTGCTTTGGGCCCCTCAACTATGACTGGGCCTGGGGCACCTGCCCCTTTTGCCCCTCCTTAAAGACGGCCCTGACCCTGGCACATCTGCTAAATAAAGTGGCCAGGCTGCATGAAGTGCCTCCTGCCCCTTCCCTCTAGCCCTGTTTGGCATATATTACATGCAGCTGTCACTCAGCAGGCAGGAATTTAAATATCCCACCTGCTAGAGACTGATGATTCCAGCACACTCTGTTTACTCAGGCTGCAGTGCTCCATCCCCCTTTCTTCTTCCTCTGACCCTCCCAGATTCTAAACTGGTTTGGTATCTCGCATTTTTCCTTTTCCATTCAGATCTCTCCACCTCCAGCTACTCTTTACTGTCCAGCCTGCCCCTGCCTTGCTTTTGTTTATTTATTGTTTTACTTTTATGCTGTCCCCCTTCATGTGTTTACACTTCTCCATACTCACCCTCAGTGGCGACTCTAGGAACAATATTTAGGGGGGCACAGAAGATACCGCAGTCAAAACTGGGGGGGCACTAATAATTTTCACCACTAAATCATACCACTGAATAAAAGTAAGGGCCCTATCACCTAGTGTGAACTAAAACACCATCACTAAAGGAACAAATTTAGTGCGAGTCGCTAAAACTTACAGGGTTATTCAGAGAGAGGTGAAAAGCAGGAGAATGACTGGAGAATGGAAAATTCTTGGTCAAAGAATCGGCTATTTTGACCTAGAATTTTCCATTCTCCAGTCATTCTCCTGCTTTTCACCGCTTTCTGAATAACCCTGTTAGTGCCTGACGACCTACTAACAGATCACCTTGACTGCAGTAGTCCATGAACAAGGTCGTTTGGCGCACGCTAGGGAAACTCTAAGACCCAAGTTGAGACCCAGCGCTAATGCGGTTGTGTACAGGATAGAACTGTTTTTTTTCCAGTGCAGAGTGCCGGGTCATACCTATCCCCCACCCTCACAAGCTTGAATATGAACACATCCAGTGAATAACCTCTCACCCCTGCATTATTAAAATCCTCCACGGTGGCCGTATCATCCATGTTTTGATGCACACATATATTAAGGCTGATGGGCATTGCATGATAAATGCCTCCCAGCAGCATGTTGAATCATTACACTGCATTTAATAGATCCAAAAGGAAGGCCAGGTGAGCGACAAAAATTTCCCTGCTACAGCATATAAACAATACATGTTTCAGGGCAAGACTTATCCATGTGTTCCTTTAAACATGGTCCACACAGTCACCCTAATAATCAACTGCTTACATACTATGAATAGCCCCCAGCATAAAATGTTTAAAATTAGGCAATATATTAGAATTAGGATATATGTGGATAAAGGATACATTTATAATAGAGCCGACTGCAACAGCAGCGACATTGCTGACCATATCCATTACTATGGTGTATGGGGCCAAGAGAACACCTGTGTTGCATTCCTTTCAATTGCCTGTTAATTTTGGACGAGGACCTGTTTTTTCTGTTTTTTTGGAGTTAGCACCAGGGCTGAGCAGTAGGTCAAATGTTGCAATTAGTGCACCTCAAAAAATTTAGTGCTGGCACCAAGTGATCTGTAAAGATATCTAGCACTCCCCGTGTTAAGTATAGGATGCGGAAAGTACAGTAAGCTCGCGGTACAAATCGCTAATAGCGACGCGCTAAGTGATTTTTCCCATTTGTAGCGGGAGGCAAACGATCTGTTGGTCAGGCGCTAGACTGAATTAACCTGGCGCTAACGCAAAATCACGCCGACGCAAGGGTTAGCTCACACCAAGTAATAGTGCCCTAAATAAGTATATATATAAATAAGATTACAAAACCCCAGAGTAATGTGATGCAATGATGCCTTTTTGTTGTACTAACCTGATACTTAAATTCAATATTTTATTTGACGCAATTTGGCAGTTTCCGCTGAATGTCTGATTGCTGCTTCAGCGACTCCACTTTTAGCAAATTACAGTGACCATTCGCTAAATAGAGAATTCACCTTATTTTCTGCAAAATAAATTCCCCGAAATGTGACGGAAAGCAGAGGATCTACAGATCATTAGACCCTTTAGATTCTAACTTCCATAATAACCCCTAAAATGCCTTAAACCCAGAGAAATGCAATAAAAATAATAAACAATGTGGCATTTAGCTACCCCTCAACCCCTAAAATGCCATTAATCAAGGGAAAACATGAAATGAATACACTGAGGCATGTAGCCAACCCATTAACCCCTAAAATGCCATTAATCAAGGAAAAACCAAATGTATACTGTGAGGGATGAAGCCTGCCCATTAACCCTTAATATACAACTAAACCAAGGCATAAACTAACATAATACACAATGTAATGTATAGTCTGAACATTAACCATTTCACTGCTGAGCCATTTCAACCCTGTGAAAATGTTTACGTTTAAGTGCACGTTTTTATTTGATGTTTTATGACTTTTACATCATACGATGCATAGCTACGGAGATACGTTGGTCCGAAGAAGTGTGGGAAGCTGGATGATGATTTTTGGTGGGGGGGCACATGGGGGGGCAAGGAACAACCTTGCCCCCCCTTGCCCCCCTGTAGACTCGCCTATGCTCACCCTAGTAACTCTTTCGCAACCTACACATTTTTTACAGCCTTCTCAATGGCTGTCTGCTTCATAGTCCCCTGGCTCCCTTTTGTCTCCTGTCCCTTTATGAAATTAGATTGTAAGCGCACTGGCTGCTGGCAGTGCATTTATATAAGTGCCAGATCGTCCATATGATTGGGGACTTTTTTTCCCGTTGTAGCAGTATGTGTTTTGTCTGTATTTTACTATCAGGGACAGGGTTATTCAGAGAGAGGTGAAACTCAGGAGAATGGCTGGAGAATGGAAAATTCTAGGTAAAAATAGCCAAACCAGAAAAATTCTCCCATTTATCTCACTTTCCAAATGGGCTATTTTGACCTAGAATTTTCCATTCTCCAGTCATTATCCTGCTTTTCACCTCTCTCTGAATAACCCTGTATATGTAAAGCGCCGTAGAATATGTTGGTGATATACAAACCCTTCTAATGTGTGTGTCCTGAAAATATCTTACATTTTCAATGTGTATCATCTCTTTTCAAACACTGGTCACAATCACCCAATTCTAGCCAAAGTTCATGTAACATGTTGCTCAGAGCCCCCAGGGTCCTTCCTCAGATGTGTAACTTTGTGGTATGCCACGGAGTAATGTTTAACTTGACAGTCATTGACTGTCATCTGTAATTTCAACATCTCAACATTTCGTCAGCTGTGTCAAATTACACATATTTCTAATGTAGGACTTTTTGACAGAATATTTCTCTGATACAGATGATGGAACCCTTACCTTTCCTGCAGATTTAGCTGAAAATATGCTACTGCAGTAAAAAATATGTATCTTTACTAGCCTAATTGAGATATAATGTTCACGGCCATTCAGAAGTCATATCTTTAATGCTCCCATCCTATTTTATAATAGGCATTGTTACTACATGCTTTAAAGGTGCAACTATAACTTGTACACCAAATTGTAAAGTGCCGAGGAAACTGTCGGCGATATACATAAATGGCAATAATCATAAACTAATGTATAGGAGTGCATGTTCTTCCTGATTTGATTTTATTTGTATTTTTTGACACCATAAAATGATAATTTAGCTGTGATGTCATAACATGATCCTATATATCTCCAGGACACTGGTACGATGCTGTATGACCAAAGCCTGAAAGCTTATGTAAACTTGGAGTCTTTATGGAAGGATAGTGGGAAAAAGAAGAAGTCTGGCAAAAAGGACAGCGGAAAGGTGACGGTCTGAAAGAAATGAATAATTCCAATGGAAGTGTACAGTGTTCTACTTTCAGAAGAGTCTGGTTTGTGTTTGTCTAAAGAGTGCAATTCCTCTTGTGTAATTTATTAAATTATTGCTCTGCTTCAGTCTTCACAATTGGCTCTATAGATTGAATCATGGGTGATAAACTGAAGAGAATAAGCATCAATATACCATTTGTTGTTCCGACACATTGTGACTTTCTTTAGGATCGTATTGTTTGAGTTTCAACATTTTAATAAGATGAAGAAACCGGCATTTATATACGATTCATCAATTTAAGAGGTAAGGTGTTAGCATTAGAGTCTGAGGGCAGTATTACAAAGCTGGGGCTAACTTAACCAGAGCTGTTGTAAACTTAACAACTCCATAGACTATAATGGCTCTGGCAAGTATACAACCACTCTGATTAAATTAGCACCAGCTTTGTAATACTGCCCCTTGTGTATGGAATATATATATATATCATTTTTTGAGGTTTAATCAGTCATACTTTGAGAGACTGTCCTGCGTCACACTGAAACCGGACGTTTGAGGAGCAGAGCTTACAGCCGTGGATATACTGTATAAATAGTTATATGGTAGTTTGCTGTAGATGTGTGACAGCTCGTGCACTTGTAGTACACACCCTAACGTATACTACCATTCAGTATCTAACAAACAAAAAAGGGGGTAACCCTGGAGCATGGATATATAATAGGGGTTACTGAAATGCTGAGGTCGTAACGAGTAAAACTTAACTTTTAATCAAGCGTGTAAAATTTGACCATAAACAAAACACAAACAGCTGTCAAAAGACAATAGTAAAGTTTTAAATTGTCAAAGCCTACACTGTGGTGTACCAGTCAGGTGAAGTTTAACCGTGCGGGCCTATAAACCCTGGCATAGAAGGAAATGGGCCTTCAAGGGTCTGCGGAAATAGTACAGTAGGAAAGACACTGGTAAGAGGGTTCACCAAAGTATTCACTAACCTAAAGGTGTAACACAGTAGCAGTAGAGAAATATACAGTAGAATGTGCTAGGAACCAAAGGAAAGTGAGCGCTCCAAAACCGCACACACTCCAAGTAAAAACTAAGCAGTAAGCATGACTTCTTAGGATCCGATCCATCGCAACTTCTCTGAGACCAATGGCTAATGCGATTGGTCTTAAAGATAGTGGCGTCGCTGGGTGGGGGCGGGGGTGCGGCCCGCACCAGGTGACACCCGCGGCGGGGTGACACCGTCACCAGCTGAGACGTTTGATTTTTGATCCGCCCGCGGGGCCGCACTGCAGGTTACTAACTTAGTTTGCACCAAAGTTAGTAACCTCATGCAGTGCGGCCCTGGCGGCCGGTTCAAAAATCAAACCTCAGGCTCAAAGTCTTTACTTAGTCACGACCCCGGGTCGTGAGACTGAGTCAGTGTCACCCTCCGTAGCGGTAACGGTAGTGTAAGGCAGGGCATGAATCTCCATGATGCACGCACCAAAGATGGCTGCGTTGATCCCACCCCCTCTGACGCGTGACGCCACCCACACGCCAGAGGGAGCTGCACGCCGGCCGTCCGACGGGCTGACGTCTCATCAGCGGCAGCCCGCCCACCGCCCTAACAGCTCCTGCGTGGCACCTTTTCTTCAGAAGCGTGCGGGAGCTGCGGCGTACACAGTACCTCACCTGTCTTCTGTGAGTGTGACACTCTCTGGCAGTGACTGTGTCTGTCTTGTCTGCTGCCTTCAGCCTCGCCTCGGCTCAGTCTCTCCTCATCCGATTCCTCACATCACAGACATAATCAAATGATTCAAATCAATCATCTTCGGCACATCCATCCATTGTGTGTAAGTTATAAGAACTGTGACAACGTTTTTTTTTTAAGGTGGTCGTGGTGGTCCTCTCCTGTTTATTACCGTAATGGGGGGGGGGGTGTCTGAGGTTTTGTAATTTTGCAGAATTAAGATCCTCTGCAGTAGTAGTGCAGTTAAATTGCCCTGATTGCAGAATGGGAATTAATTTGTGTGCTCTCTGTCTGGCCTATGGAAGAAATTGTTCTAATAGACTATATTCACCTCTTTATTAAGAAGTGGGGATTTTTAAGACACAGACTCTGCACAAATTGCAATTGGGCTGACTGGTACCATTCAGCCACTATATAGTATTTGACCATTTTGAATAATGTAACAAGCTATCCCCCATCACCCCCTCCCCTTACACACCCCACACACACACACATGCAGTAAATTGCTTTTTTTTTTAATTTTTAGAAAAGGAATGATGATTCTGGAATCGAACCAGGCCCTTGTTATGTTGTCAGACTCATCATATTACATTGCCAATGCCAAATGTTTTAACAGACATTTCACCACCTCAGCATAACACATAACACATTGAAGCTGCCTTTTATGTATGTATGTATGCAAAACAAGGTGGTAGAAATCTGCCTGATTAATAAATAAAATCCCATCTGGAAATGCATAAAAATAAAAAATAAATTATCCTACTAATATTTAGAAAATTTTATTGCACCTGGTTATGGTTTAAAATGAAGTGATAGGAACTGGGCTGCTGTGATTGCTGGAGATTGTCAGTTTTGCCCTGTATTAGCTACCCCGGGGGATGATCAGTAACGCTCTCACTGACACCTCTATCATAGGCCTGCGCACGGCACCCTGCCTGCCTGACCTCACGATCATGTTTTGTGTAAAACTGGGGGGGGGGGGGCTCGAGTCGAGGGGGTGACACCATGAGTTACTGCACCGGGTGACACCAACCCTAGTAACGCCACTGCGTTGACATACTCTGTGTGTGCCAATGTCACTTGAAACCGAATTAGTAACCAGCAGCCGGGAAATTCAAAGTCCTTGGCTGCTGGTGACACTGGGTGGGGTGGCACAAACTCATCCCCCACAATATAAAGTGGTCAGGATGTGTAGAGTGTTCCTTTTAATAGCAATTCGACTTAGTATATACCAGTGATGCTTTTAATGTGTCTTGCTGCAATCTGTGGGTAAATGTCATAAGTGTTTCCACAGGCCTGACCCTGTTGTCTGGGCACTACAAAATGACCCCTCTCCAAACTGACTTCTTTCCTTGAGGCCATTGTATGAGGACTTCGGTATTATGTTCAAGCTACCCAATACTTTGTACCTACTAACAGTGCCTGGTCTTCCTGTATCCATATGCTCCAGCCTCTTCTGCTCTGCGTTTCCTCCAGCTACTCATAGTTGGCCTTATTTCTGAATAGCTACAGTATATGACACTTGTCCTTTGGCCTGTTTCTCACTATTGTTCTACTATGACTTTTGGGTAGGTTTACATAGTTGTGGGCTGGACACTGTAATGATATATATATATATATATATATATATATATTACACAGATACTATATAGAAAAATGGCTCCAGAACTTGTTTGCTGTAAACGTCTTCCTTGCCATTCTAGACACACATAGTAAATAGTGCTGCTGTGTTGCACAAAAGGTTAAGTATAAAGCATGAGGCTCTTCTGAGCTAAAATCCAGTATATTCAGTGACAGTCAAGAGGCCAAAAATCCAAAGTGCTCTGCAACTTTCACAATGTTGATTGATAGATGTTATAAATTGCTGTGGAAATACCAGAAAGGGTCATATAAGTCACAGTTAAAGGAGCCATCTTGCTTTCTTTGAATGTTTTTAAAATGCGTACTGTTTTCTCAGTCTTCTTTGTACGGCAAGTTTTTGTCTTTCACTGAAAGGTCACCAGAAGCTGATCTTCTGAATATGTGGGATTCTCTCCTAAAACAATTGTGTTCTGTGTTTAATGATGTCCTTGGACGTAGGATACAATGAAATACTCACACTTCAGAGTGAAAGTCTTCAGCAGGCCTTTTATAACATTAATCGAACGCCGTGCATTCAAGAACATAGTAGATGAAGTGGGATGTGCGGATACAGTTTGACATAATTGAATACAAAATCAGATGCTCATAAATTAAATTTATAAAAAAAATATATCAGATGGTGACTTCCCATGGACATTCTCATTTATTTTCTGGCAAAACATTTAGGGCACAACTAAAAACATTTAGGGCAGAAGCGGAATCCATAAGCACCAGGTCCTAGCTGTGGTTAACTTTTCAGTTAATCGCAGCGTTGAGTAATTAGCGTTAGGACTTTGTAATACTAACGCTAATTAACACATTGCGCTCCCTGTACTTATCATGGGGAGCGCAAAGTACAGTAAGCTCGCACTGAAAAGCACAAGCTCCGAATCGCTAACGGGTTTTTTAAACCATTCGTGTTCGGAATGTAATATGGTGCGCCCGCGCTTGGGCCACTTAAGCTAACGTTAACGCTCACACAGGTGCGCTCTAAGTATGTGATAGGGTCCTTACTCATGTCACCAAGTAAGAAATTTCCCTACTTTTAACCTTGTTTTGTTACAGATGCATCTAAAATGACATTGATTTGATTTAATGAAATAACCAGTCCGTATCAATTTGCTATTTCTGTCTATCACTTGTAAAGAATAGTTCCTGGCACATTCATGATGTTGAGTTGAGCAGCTGATAGCGAGTACTGTATGTTTTTGTGGAAAAGGTAGTCTAAGAGTTTGACGGCGTCACGTGGAAATTGCAGTATCTCGAAGGCAAATTCCTATTAACCCTACGTCATCCTAAACCTAATATGTCAGCTTTCCTGGAGATCTACAATAGTAGTTATTACGCTCACAGCTATTTACGAAGGCGTTTTCTAAACCCAGAGCCAGTTGTGTAAATGCAAGAGTTTCTGCCTGTTATTAATGTGTCTGATGATATACAGTGGGATTCACTGTTTTTTGTTCTTATGTACATAGTAATACTATTTTTAAACTTCATGGTCCACTCTAAGCTTTGAAACCATGTAATTGTTTTTTTGGGTGGTCACAGCACCCTGAGTGCCCTCTCCCACTTTTGCGAAGGAGGGTGTCTCAGAGGCTAATGAAGTCTCCATGTCTCTCCTACAAACGCATACTCCCTTCAGGTGTCTTGGAGGGCTGTGACAGCCTTCCAAAGCAGAGGCTCTACCCATAAGACCGTTCATTATCTCATAAGGTGTCACGAGGGGTTAAAGGAACACTCTAACAAAAAAATCACCCCCCGTTTTTTTTCCCTAACCTATCCTTATTCCCTTAATAAAACTTTTTTTTTTTTTCTTTCTTGTAACTGCAATACTTACCCTAAAATCCTCTTGTTTCCAGCGGCGTTTTTTTTTTTTATATATATACTCACCTCCCTCCTCTTCCGCTCCCGTCCTTCTTCTTGCTGCGTCTTGGCTTCTGGTTTACGTGAGAAGCGCGCAACACTAACCCCCAGGATGCGCGCAACACTAACCCTCAGAGGGAGCCGCCAGCTTCTGCGGGGAGTTGGAGACGTCATCGCGCTGAAAGAGCGATGACGTCTCCTACTCGGCAAAAGTCGGCAGAAGCGGGAAATATGATTCCCGCTCTGCTGACTGACAGCTGGGAGGGCGGAGTAAACTTCTCCGCCTCTCTCAGCTGTTTTCAGCATTTTCAGCTGAACCGCTGAGCGGAGGGAGCGGGGACAAAGGGCAGCATACTCCGGGCATCATGACCACCTAAAATAGCTTAGGTGGTCATGTTGCCTAGAGTATCCCTTTAATATCTCTTTTTTTAACCCTTTCACTGCTGAGGACGTATGGGGAACGTCCTCTTTGACTCCTAAGGAAAGATAGGGGTGGAGATAGGGGGTTCATTTGAACCCCGATATCTCCCGACTGTTGGCAGCTAGCAGGATCATCTTTGGTATCATTAGAAAGGCCATAGCATGGCCTTTCCAATGATACCAAACATGACCATGTTTAAAGTAAAGACAAAAGGTAATAAAAATAATAATAAAAAAAAAGGAAAAGTTTTTTTTTTTAAGACGTGAAATGGCTCAGCAGTGAAGGGGTTAAAATTCTTATAAAGCAGGACTTCCCATATTACGACATTATCGTAATCTAGTTTGAGAAAAAAAGCTCTTGTCTAGGGTGTCTTTTTTAATGTTTCAGGGGAGGCTTGCTTCCACTCCTTTTCATAATATTCTCACAGCACAAACGCTTCAAAGTATCCCATCCAATCCACTGGTTTCCGTTTCTCTTTATTACATCCTCACGCTGAGTGAAATGATTTCTCATAAGATTGGTATGAGGCGTTTTCACTTTCATCCACATCTCAAGCATTATGCTATCAAAGAGGGAAACGAGCTTAAGTGGATTTGTTACTTTAGAGAAAAAATAAGTAAAGTTTACAAAGCGCTTATATTATGAAATGATTTTACATATAAGCCATGTTGCATCCTGTGCTTTCATCTGAGACCCCTCACCGTTAAAAAGAAACATTACAATGTCACTTCTTAAAAAAAAAAATTACTGTTTGCTGGCGGTATTTTTGGAAGCCATAATGTTAGACAACAGATATTTAAATAAATAATTAACTGGTTTTACCTTTTATCTAATATGGGGCTCATTTTAGTTCTATATGCCAATTTTTTATATATATTTATTTCATTTATCTGAACGATATATTTTTTTTAATATAATTTTTTTTAAAAAAAATTGGCTGATTCAGTTAAAATTTTTTAGCCCAAGCCAATATTTGAAAAGTGCCGCTGGTCAAAGAAAAAAAAAAAAAAGAGAGATTGTCAGGTGAAACGTCAGCCAAGTCTATTTTCACCCAAAGTCGAACAGATTTTAACCTTTAAACCTGTCTCTTAAAAAGTCTGATGTTTAAAAAGGATTTTCAGCCTTATTCTATTTTTCTGCCTGAAAAATCCATTTAGAAACCCCTTTTAGCGCTTGTTATTCTTTCAGAAATCCGCATACCAATAACGTCGAAGTGAATTGATTAAAGCTGATCTTTCCGTTAACAAGAATAGCTGTGAGAGCAGATATTTGATCCAAATATTCATCAAGAATCAAAATGCCGCTAAGCCCAAATTTCAATATCCTGAAAGATTTTTTTTTTTGCTGTAAATGGAGCGGATTTTGGCAATCGGGCCAACTTATATAGAGGGTCCTTTTTGTTTTTAGAAATGCACGGTAGTTTTGTTGCTTACAGGGAAGGACAGTAGATCAATGTTGAAGTTATGTTTTTTTCAACCTGAAATTCTCTCTTAAAAAATATGATCTCCCCAGATGTGCCAACAATTAGGTGTCAACTCGAAGCCAAATGAACGCTCATCTAACTCTAACCTTACTAGGATCTTTTTGAACTTGTGCCTCTTACTGTCACTAGAACGATGCTGCTGTTCTTGCATTCTGGGTGGCTACCGTGATTTTGTGAGTAGATATCATTAACATTGATAATTAGAGTCATATCCACAATTCTGTGTCTGTTCTGCTTTGTTTCAGTCGGAAGAAGCCTCAGACGCACCTCTTAACAGCATTACCTCGGCCGAAGGGAAGACACAGCAATAAGGCTCATGTGAAGGGTCTAACTGACAAGGTTTGTATTCAGACAAATGCACGAGGTCTTTATTGAACTCTATGAAAATGAATGAATCTTTATTCTTTAAGGTCTTTATCTAACTAGGAAAATGAATGAATCTTTTTACAAAGATGTATTCTGCCTTTTGTATCTATTGTATTTTTTTCACATGGGTAGGTGGACCAGTGAACACAGTACGAATTTTATTTAGTGACTTCTTTGGAGGCAATAAACCCTTCTCAGCATCATATATTTCCTGTGCGCGTACAGCCAATAGAAATGTTGAGGTTATAGACTTGGATGGTTTGTTTAAACAAATGCTGGACCTGACAACCACACTGATAAATGTAGGCAAAGAAGAGCTAAGTAGTATGACACAGACTGTTCTGTTCAGGTTTTAAATGCAATATGTGTTTTAGTTTAAAATATTAACTTTCCCTTAAGATGTAAAAAAAAAATTAAATGACTTCATTGTAATTTATATTCAAAAGAACAGTGTTAAAGTGTTGTGACACCCTTTCAAGCATTCTTAAAATATGACCGTATTGTTCTCTTGTACTGTAAATCAAGTACATTTGTTATCCAGGGCATTATTAACACCCTCTGAGAACATACAGCTCACTTTTTTACATTTTTATTGCAGTTTGATTTTTTTTTTCCCTAATACACCAAGGTCTTAGTCAAGGTCAAATTTGTGATGCTAATCCCAGACAAACCCCAAAATGCTTTATGGATAACCCTCTTGAGTTTGTGTAGTCTTAGTTGCACAAAGAAACAGTTCCGTGCCTATTCTCTATCAACGCGGCTGCGTAGACCAAAAGTATCCAGCCTGCTTCATGTATAAAGCATAACAAAAAAACAGGTTGTCATTTGCGCTCACCACTGTAGCTCACCGTTTTTTCTGCACGTATATATATTTTGTTGTATCCCCAGCCAGCTCATTATTGCTGCTACCTCTTTCCATGTTTTTCTTTTAAATCCCAAAGTGGAATTGTTTCTGGTGAGGGTATAAATGTAAACCCACATGAGAAACAGCATGAGGCTATGCGGTTGCTTAGAGAGTAGCTCTTGGTTTCATTAGGTAGGACCCACGTGACCCAGAGGTGCCGTGACATGGCGGGTGGGCTTACACTTTAATGGCGATTCAACTAAACCAAAACTTCTGTTTGTGTTTTGTTTCGCATGGAGCTAAAGTGGGGAACGCAAATGACAACCTTTTTTTCTTGTGTGTAGTCTTATTGGCTTTTTACAATTTCCAAAAATATGGATCTCACTAGTGGTTGCATCAAGATTGCATGTAAGAGTTATAGGTGCTACCCCGTCCTACCTTTGATTGTTTGTTTCAAGGTGTGTACACTAGACAAGTCACACCATAAACCTTCATTATTTTATGACCTAAATATAAAGTGAGCCAAACGTCTATGGTTATCTGAAGTTTAAAACCAGAAACTTGGTATGTTTTGGGGTCGGTAGCTGTCTCTTTGGTTTAACAGCAGAATAAACAAGTATATTAACTATCTCCCAGCAACTCTCCAAAAAAGCTGCAGAATTATGTTCTCAAAGTATAGTGAAAGCTTTCTCAAGGTACATTCATGTTCAAGATAGATCAATCCGTGCAGTCTGCAGACAGTTCCCTGTTTTCAAAAGCAGATTGACGTCATGCCATATAAAACCAGCCTGGGATTCTCTCGGCATACGCACAGGAATTTACTAAGTGCAAATATGAACTGGTCATACCAAGGAGGTACAATGATGGAACAAAATGTTAATGGATACAGCAGCATGTCTACCCTGTAAGAGTGTTTTTGCAAGCCATGATACAGCATGTTTTGACCCATCAGCTTTTAGCTTGGAAGAATGATTTGCGCAAACAGGTATATGCTAAAATCATGCAAAAAGACTATCAGGGTTATTCAGAGAAAGGTGAAAACCAGGAGAACTGGCAGGAGAAGAGAACAATCTAGAGCAAATAGCCGATTTGGAAAGTGAGATAAATGGGAGAATTTTTTTGGTTAGGCTATTTTGATTTAGAACTTTCACTTCTCCAGTCATTCTCCTGAGGTTCACCTTTCTTTGAATAGACCTTATGTGAAGAGGCTGACACGATGCTGTATCCATTTGAGTTTTGGTCCATCGTTGTACCTCCCTGGTGTGACCGGCTCTTATTTGCACTTTAACGCCTTAAAGCCGTTGCCTGCTATGCCTTCCTGGCGGCTGGTGGGCCTGAACGGAGAGGGGCGGCATTGCACAACAACTCCAGCTCTCCTCCATTGCCAGCAGCCGATCGCCGTCATTGGCTGCAGCATGCATGCCTGAACTTATGTAGCCCCCTGCAGCCAATGACCGCAATCAGTCACTCAGAAGGGAGGCAGGTCGGGGGAATTGTCAGAGAGTCACGGGGCATACTATGCTACCCTGGGGAGTTCAGACCCACCACCCTCCCTGCACTGCCCCGGTGTTAAGGGGTTAACATTCCCTCTTTTCATGCTTGGGGCTAATACTCCTGCCCAGAGAGGTGCTTTCTCCTTAGGAAATGTCACTGGTTCTTGATCACGATTCCTCAGAGTTTGCCTTCAATAAATGAAGACCTATGGAAACCAATTTAACTATCTAAAAGCCATAAAAAAAATTGGTGACACAACCGAAAATACCTGTTTTAAAAGATCTACTATTCCACTAATATTCTGTTCCAAAATATTCATAAACTAATCAGAAAAACTAGCAGGGACTGCTCTAGTTGGTAAAACCTCCCCATGCAATGTTTGGGGTGTCCATTTCCATCATAGACTCCTGGTTCAGATAAGGGAAGATAACTCTCTGGCAATCACTGATACGGACTAATGGTTAAAGAGCTGATTTAATTTGTTTTGGAAACGTTCGAGACGGACTTAAGCAGCGATTATCATTGTGATCTGCTTGAAACCAGGTGAAGCTCTGATTCGTTAAGACGTTCTAGCTTGGCATGTTATCCTTTCCACCGAGATCAAGTCGCATTGGCGTCTTGGTTTTTCCACATCATGATTCTTCAACACAAAGTACATTTACCAACCTTTCTCTTTATCTAGAAAAATCAAGTGTTGGTGATGTTTAAAGTAACAGAACTTAAATAAAGTACCCCAACACAAAAACTGAAATTAATAGTTGCAAAATACAATTTTTTTTTTTATTTAATGTCCGACATGGAGCCTGTCCCTCTCGAGTTCTGTCTTGAGGTTAAATATCAAAAGAAACATATACTGAATTCCAGAGAGCAATTTGTGCGTTTATTTAAAACCTCTATTCGGGATAATATTGATTTAAAAAATGCCTTTTAAAGTGCCTTGAATTCCGGCAACATAAAAAAGACACTCCTGTCATTTTTCTGATGCGAGTAAGCTGCAAAAATGAAATTCTGTTCTTCTAAACAGATTCTGTTAAATTCTTTTTCCCAATTTTCACTTCAGTTCTATTACGCCTTCTTCATTTTTAAGCAACATATTCTGCTCCTAATTCTAACCCTAAGGCTAGGGACAGATGAGCGCATTTTCTGCGGCCACCGTCAAAATGTACGTCGATGCGTGCGCACGCATTTTTTCACGGAATACGCTTAAGTGGTCAGACGATGCGCAATTCTGGACGTATTTCATGACGATGGGGTGAAAAGAAGTCTAGGGAAATCCGGCTGTTTGAACGTTATGTTGGCCGCACACTAGCAGCGTCTGACATCTCCTAATCACGCACACACGCTGCTATGCGGCCGCAGCGCACTCTGTACGTCAGTACCAGCGGTTTAACGTTCTCGAAAAAATGCGTTCATTTTCCACTTGCGTTGCGCGGCCGGACTTTTGTGCGACCGTACTTCGTATATTGGCTGTCATTGCCCGGCATCTGCTGCTAGTGCGGCCGTGATTATGTGCGCCAGAACGCGCGTTCGCACTGCCTCAGTCTGACCCTAGCCTAAAACCAGCGTTCGTTTTGCACTAGGCTCGCATCAGAAAAATTCCATAAGTGTGGTGTTAACTTGTGTAGAAATACTATCGCGAATGCACTGCTGTTTCTGACAAAAAAAGCAACTTTTTTCAGGTGGCTGAATTCATTTATTGATAATGCAATGTATTTTACACAGCCGTTTTATCCGCTGCCACGGGGTGTTAAGGTTCCCGGTGAATCCCATCATAAAAGATGAGAGAAATCTATAATCCGTGTGAATAAGCAACAGATCATGAATGGACATTGTTACATTTGTGAAACCTGGACACATTATGGGGTCCTGTAAGACACTTGAAAGATAAGGTTATAAACGATTTGTGTTTCACAATTCTAAAGATCAAAACCACTATAGAAATCGGGGTAAAATAATGTCTGAAATCATTAAAGGGTCACCCTAGCCACCATGACTACATAATTGTATTTAAGTGGTTACACTGTGTTGTCGTTGTCCCCTTCCCCACCGCCACCCCTTGACTGTCTCTGTTTATGACAGCTCTTTAGTGCAGAGCGCCTGCATCAACCCTGAAGGTTATCTGTCACCTCTGCCTTCTAAAGATTTGAGCAGAATTGGTAAACCGAAGCTGATCGTCCAGTGCTTCTCTGTGCTCACGCATTCTTATAGTTGAGGGGAGGGGTGTTACCTCTTTTTTCTTGTCTGGAATGTTCTTTTAAAGGCATGCTCTAATCCAGGGATCTTGAACTCTTGCCCCAGAAACATCTGAGGGGCCAGAGTTTGAGATCCCTGCTCTAATCCAACCAAACTCCACCCCCTGACATTTCTGAACTACAACTCCCATGATTCATTGGCCATCTACTGCATTCAAAAAATTCTGGGACTTGTGGATCATCAACATCTGGGAGGCCAAAGTTTAACACCCCAGCGCTAAACACTCTATCATTTACACCACAATCGTGGAGATCATCTACGGCTTCACATACTGATCGAAATTTTCTGCTTAAAGCTATAGTTTATGTTTAACTGAAACTATGAGGGCTTGGGCACATGTTTGCAGTGTGTCTTATAGATGTTTACCGGATGGGAGTGGACAGCTATTTTGCATACTATGAATAATCAAATAATACGACTATGATGATTTAATTTTATATAACATAGTCGTTGTCGTGCACCGTTGTCTTTTTTTAAGGAACATGCAGACCTGAGACTGGGAAGATGAATGAGTGATCATAATGCCATTTCTGTGAATGAAGACAGCCATCCCCAAAACAAAGCATGTCATCCCATGTTCATCATCGCCAGTGCGCCATAAGAACCAGCTGTCTGGCTGTGCTGCCCATACACAAGCGTTCCTTTAGCACTCAAGCATGGGATCAAAAAAACCTTGATTTTTTTTTAACGATATTTATTACAGTGAGGGCCACTAAACAGACACTCGTGGTGCATTTCTTTTAGTTCTCCTAAAAACCAGCTTAGGGCTGTCAGGTAATTAAGACTAAGGGAAAACAATATGTCACACGGTCATACCATGGCAGGTCTGAACATGATATTTTCGTGTGTCATACAATGTTAAGGTATTCTGTAGTAATTTATAATATTAAGCTTTCAATCTTTGATGTTTTTTGTGAATATCCATGGCAGCCCTTAAGATATTCATTTTACTTGAGACAGAATCTGTTCACTCATATTTGCCACAGGATAATTGTACATTAAACTTTCTGTTCATATGACATTGATATAGTAAATGTATACTTTATAGGCCCTCAGGACAAAAGCATAAATCACAACGTGTTCTATAGAGAGCGTGATTCTCAGTTTTACTGACTCGGTGGTTTAAACTCGTAGTCATGTCATTAAGTGTAATATTTATTTTGTTGCCATAGGTTACAGATGATTTTCCAGTCTCAAAATCTTTATTGAAACAACTTTCAATGAATCTCAAGAAACACAAAACATACACTGATGCAAAAGTATGGCGTTGTGTACCTTCGTCAAGCAACTCTATTTATTTGATTCCATCATTAATTATCCAAAGTCACTTTCTGTTCAGTATTTACAAATTGTAAATCGAAGCTCCTAATAAAAGAAGATTCTTATTTTACTGGTATGTTGTTTGCATTTCATTTATGTACAGAACAATTTAAATCCGTATATTGCTTGTAACCATTCATACTTATTAGTGTAAACTACTATTCAAAGAGAGGGGGTACTTGTGATCCCCTTTGCACTATACACATGGAGTGTTTACATGTTGGATCATTTCTATCACAGTAGCAGTGTGGGGCTGGAATCCGACGTCCAATCAGAGCTGCTGTTGTTTACCCTTCCGGTGAGAGCAGAAGAGCTGGTCTATAAGGGACGGGCAATGGTGGCGCCCAACATTGAGCAGGACAGGAAGAGTCACTAGCTTTGTGCTGTTCGTTTAGGTTGCAGTATGTGACACAGATATGTCAGCTTGACAACCCAGGAATTTTATAACATGTGCTCATCAGATCTGTCTTTAAATATAGCAAACTCCCAAATGGAAGTTATGTCATCTTACTGTCTTAGCTGTGGGCCTCAGTCTCTGTTTTAGGACTGTGGAGACCCTTTAATATCTGCAAATTACAGAACAACAGAGGTTTTAGAAAGAGATGGGAATGTACTCCATTGTTACTACCTACATTTAAAGAAATCCTGGCTCAGTTGTGCTAGGAGAGAGGTAAATTTGCTCGAAAGTGTGTGGGTAGTTTTGGCATCTGTTGCTTAGAGCAGTGATTCCCAACCCTGGTCCTCAATTACCTCCAACAGGCCAGGTTTTTCAGGCTTACTTTGGGGAAATGCAGACTAAATCCTGCACTCACTGAGCAGCAAATCATATCACCTGTGCTGTGCTTCACATATCTGGGAAACCTGACCTGTTGGGAGTACTTGAGGACCGCAGTTGGGAACCACCGGCTTAGAGACTCAATTCCCCTATCAATTAGTTGTGTGCTAGCAGGTGCATCTTAACTATGATAGATGAGTAGCACTACCTTGTGTAAATTCAATGGTTTTTATGTAGACATGTTTTGTCTTTTTATGTCCATATACCTAAAATTTGAATTTCTATGCAGGCATGTACTGGCTATGAGGAGATTCCCGTTGGGCCGGTGTGACCAAGGTTGGTCCATCCAAAGGCCGCAGCATGGAGCCCTGTTTCCATGTGTTTATATCTGTCAGATTTACTGTGAAACTTTTCCAGCCCCCCTTTGGATTTGTGCCTGCATTTCCACACTGGTGCGTTCTGAATAACTCCCTAAATGTTGTTATAGATTTAACTAAGGCTGTCCTAGATAATCGGGGTATATCTACTGATAATACAGACATATATTCCTTGTAAACACTGACATTCGAGCTCCTATAAAAAATCGATTGCTGATAGTGTTCTCCTATGTACATCGGCCAGGGATGAATCATGTGAGAATCGGGAACTATAGTGGCATGGGATAACATACTACTGGTATACCACGTGCTGTATCAGTACTGAGTGTGATTAAAATGCAATCAGATGGTTTTTACTGAGGTTTTTTGAGGACACCCTAAGGTAATCAAGCATAAATCGCATGCTTGGAGCTATAATAAAACCTACGCTTTTGATATCATTTAAGCCCTTGAACAGTTCACAGATGAGCATCACGGCATAGCATGTTTATATATTGGATAAAGCTGGTCATGGGACTGACAGAATTATTGCTTAACAACATTTTAAAACTCTGGAACAACTAAAGGGGTTATTCAAAAAAAACACAGAAATTTCAGTGCTATCTCATTCGGCGCACTTTGGTGAATTCGCTGTTCACTGCAGGGACCCCGAAGTGTGCCGAAGACCGCCAAACTGCTGGGGGAAAAATAAATGGAACTCTGCTATTCTTCTAAAAGGTGTTTAAGCCAATAAAAATGCATTAAAATGTGTAAAAATAATAAAAAGGACAGTTTTTTATTATTTTTTTATAGAGCCTGTTACAGAATAAAACAAAGTGCCTTTAAAAAGGAATTGGGAATCAAAAATTCTCGTCTGAAAAATACAAAAAGTACATCAAATGTTCTAATAAATAAATAAAAAGACAGTATGCTGAAAATGAAAAGAATAAACGGTTGAATAAAATTAAAGACGATAATCTTTTTTTACATTGAATCCTATGGGATTCGCCTATTTAAACCTGTCGAACTGAATCACTGAAAATCAGGGCATTTCACTGACACTTCCGTGCAGTTTGGCATTCTCTGTATAGATTAACCATTACTTCTCTGGGACAATTTCACTCCCACCAAAGATCACCCAATTGTGGCAAACTGCACCATATTTCGCTGTCATTTCACCAGTATTTGGCGAACTGACAGCTTTTTGAATAGATTAAATGCCACGAAATTGCAACCTATGATGAAATTCACCATTTGGTGGCAAGTTCGTCGCTTATTGAATAACCCTTTAAGTGTGCCAAATACAACTTCTAAATGACCATGCCCTGATTTCTGTTTCAAGACGGCACACTTTTCTGCCGCACAATAGTACATTTCCAAGAATCTGCTGAACAATATTAAATCAAACTTGAATTAAATGTTAAATACCAAGATGTTATAAACAATAGTCACCTGTGGGACAACATCATGCAGCATATATATATATGACCATTTGCATAAACCTGATCTCTGCTAAAAAGCCATCTAGTATGGCATAGCATTGATTGAAGGGTTTTGTGTTAAAACAGACCCAGGATGCAAAAAAGTGAGACAATTGTCATTTGCATGTATTACCCAGAGTTCCTTGCTGCATATGGGGAATGTAGCACAGAGGCTCTGTGATGCAGTTCTTTGAATTGCTGTGATGTGCCAATGACTTATGCAATAATAAACCACACATACAGTTGCAAGAAAAAGTATGTGAACCCTTTGGGATTACGTGGAGTTTTGCATGAATTGGTCATAAAATGTGCTCTGATCTTCATCTAAGTCACAACAATTTGAAAAACACAGTCTGCTTAAAATAATACAACATAAACATATGTTTTCATGTTTTTATTGAACATGTAAACATTCACAGTGCAGGGTGGAAAAAGTATGTGAACCTTTGGACTTGATAACTGGTTGACCCTCCTTTGGCAGCAATAAGCTCAACCAAACGTTTCCTGTAGTTGCAGATCAGACCTGCACAACGATCTGGAGTAATTTTGGACCACTCCTCTTCACAAAACTGTTTCAGTGTAGCAATATCCTTGGGAAGTCTGGTGTGAATCGCTCTCTTAAGGTCATGCCACAGCATTTCAATTGGGTTGAGGTCAGGACTCTGACTGGGCCACTCCAGAAGGCGTATTTTGTTTTGTTGAAGCCATTCTTTTGTTGAATTACATGTATGCTTTGGGTCATTGTCCTGTTGCATCACCATCCTCTGCGGAGCTTCAGTTGGCGGACAGATGGTCTTACGTTTTCCTGAAAAATGTCTTGATAAACTCTGGAATTCATTTTTCCATCAATGACAACAATCCGTCCAGGCCCTGAGGCAGCAAAGCAGCCCCAAACCGTGATGCTCCCTCCGCCATGTTTTACAGTGGGGATGAGGTTTTGATGTTGGTGTGCTGTGCCTTTTTTTCTCCACACATAGTGTTGTGTGTTTTTTCCAAACAACTCAATTTTGTTTTCATCTGTCCACAGAATATTTTGCCAGTAGTGCTGTGGAACATCCAGGTGCTCTTTTGCAAACTTCAAACGTGCTGCAATATTCTTTTTGGACAGCAATGGCTTCCTCCGTGGTGTCCTCCCATGTACTCCATTCTTGTTTAACGTTTTCCTTATTGTAGATGTGTCAACAAAAATGTTAGCATGTGCCAGAGATTTCTGTAAGTCTTTAGCTGACACTCTAGGATTCTTCTTTACCTCATTAAGCATTCTGCGCTGTGCTCTTGCAGTCATCTTTAAAGGACGACCACGCCTAGGGAGAGTAGCAACAGTGCTGAACTTTCTCCATTTGTAGACAGTCTGTCTTACCGTGAACACATGAACATGAAGGCTTTTGGAGATACTTTTGTAACCCTTTCCAGCTTCATGCAAGTCAACAATTATTGATCGTAGGTCTTCTGAGAGCTCTTTTCTGCGAGGCATGGTTCACATCAGGCAGTGCTTCTTGAAACCAGTAAACCCAAAACTGGTGTGTGTTTTTAAAGGGCAGGACAGCTTTCAGCAACACATCCAATAATATCACACCGATTGGGCTCAAGGTTAGCTCACTCCTGGCTCCAATTAGCTCTTGGAGAAGTCATTAGGCTAGGGGTTCACATACTTTTTCCACCCTGCACTGTGAATGTTTACATGTTATGTTCAATAAACACATGAAAACATATAATGTTTGTGTTGTATTATTTTAAGCAGACTGTGTTTTTCAAATTGTTGTGACTTAGATGAAGATCCGAGCATAATTTTATGACCAATTCATGCAAAACTCCACGTAATCCCAAAGTCTTCACATACTTTTTCTTGCCACTGTATATATATTATAAATTGGTGGTGATGGGAATAACAGATTGTGTACCAGGATTTAAAACGTCGGTCACACCTTCACATGCCATCGTTGAATACATTTAATGACTATAATGCAATCTGTGTTGAGGAAGCATTTTTTCTGCTTTTGCAATAGTATATTTCCATGACTCTGCTGAAAAATATTAAATCTAACTTTAATTGTTACATTCTGAGATTTGGAATAACAGCCACCTGCGGTGCGTAGTGTTTACAGCCTGTAAGGCTCGGGAGATTTGCAGGAGGAAATTCTGCCCTCTGGACCTTGCTAGCCTTGCTATTTATTGAGAGTTGTATAATAATCACATTATCTGGCATAGAAATCCCAGTGAAAGACAGTTATCCAACAGCTGTAAAGGTTGATCATTAATGTGTGCCTGCTGTCTTATTGCAAAGCATATAATAAACTCGAAAAATCAGGTCAAACTTTACTCTCTAAGGGAAAGTTGCAGCTCAGTAAAAGGCGTACATACCATAAAACCGGGGTCAGACGAGCGTCTTTGGAGAGTGGAAGGAACGTCCGTGAGAGTGGGCGTTCCTTCTACTTGACGCCCGTCTAGCCACCTCACTGAGCGCAGTTAGTGCGCTCAGCGCTGCAAGGCTCGATTTCCCCTTATGGAGGATTGCACTTTGCAGCCCCGTCAACGCGATTCTAGCGTTTTGACGGGGAGGCTTTGTGCACGGACGCTTGTAGCACGCGCAATTCGTGTGCACGCTACAGCGTGTGACCGGCCCGACGCCGGTAGGCGCATCAATACGGGCGCACCTAGTGTGCTCATCTAACACCAGCCTTAGCAGGACTGTACCTTGGCTTAGCTTGACTTGGCCTGAGATTCTCATAAAAAAAAATTAAACCAAGGGTTTGCGATCTACCTGTTAATCACAGTGAGGCAAATGATAGACCATCACCTACCTTAGATAATCCTAACGGGAATATTTTAGCACTCTCTACATCATGGGGCAGCAACCTTGGCCCTCCAGATGTTTTGGAGATACAGCTCCCATGATGCTCAGCCACTCATTAGGTTAGAGGAGACTCCTAAGAAATGTAACATCCCCCAAGATAAGTGTATATTGTATAGGCGCTTAGATAGTAGGACAATGTAAATACAAATAAAGAAAATAGTGCGGCCTAAAAGTGCGGCAAAGGTATTGGGAAACTTAAAACCGAAACCACAGAGAACCCTAAAAACACAAAATAAAGAATCCTCAGCGGCGCACAGAGATCATTAAAGTGATCCCACATTATTTGGTCTAACCAGTGACAGTTCTACTAAGGAACTTTATAGAAAAACACATATAGAGGGGTAACAGACCCACACAGTATTTCACTGTTCCGTCTTTACACCTTCATGACTATAACTAATAAAAAAAGATTACTTAAATTCACATTCAGAGGTGGGGACCCAGGTCCAGGGGAAAGTATCCAGAGCCCCTTATTAATCTTAGGAGTCACATCCACATTAATTCTATAGTGAAAAACAGCAAGATCTGTACACAAAATCCTTATAAATGGTCTCTAAGGACCTTACTCGTAATTTTTTGAGCCCTTTTATGGCTCATTTGCTGTCGCCACTGGCGTTTATGGTAAAGCCCGCCCTTTAGCTGGAGCGTCCTCTGCTTTTCTGTCCTCTTTGTAACAGGCTGGTGTGATTTCGTATCCTCCTTTTCATCAACTGGTTTGCTCTTTATTTCTCAGCAACGTTTGCAGGATGAAATGGACAGAGACTCTGCGTCCTTTGACAGGGTGGCAAAATGCTGCCCCTGGCAAAGGGCTGCCTGAGACCATGCTCTCATCCAGCCCCATGGAAGGGCCAGCCCTGGATCTCAGGTAAGTTTGGGTTTTTTCATGGGCTTGCATTTAAGTGTTAAGTGATTTTTGCTTTTGCAAATTCATTTAACACAAGGCTCTGAAAGCCATTTACATTTACCTGAACTATTGTCCAGGCCACAAGCAACGTTTATGACAAAGATGTGATAGCAGCTAAAGCCATTATATAGAACAGCTCTGTTGGAATTTGCCCCAAAAACTCCCTTTTCGGAGAGAACATTGGAAACATTTTGTATCAATCATAACTGCTAATGCAATTATTGTTAAATACAAAATGCAGTCTATCTGTATTTGCTTTGCACTGAACAAAAGCTACCCTTCATCTAAAACCATAATAAAAAGGTTTGATATACGAGAACAAACAATTATGTGAACAATGGGACAAGCTGACATTGAGAACAAACACTGGCGATCATTTACATCTCTCCTCCGTAGGCGGGAAGCTACGATGAATTCACTAGTGTTATAAATGCAATAAAATTATCTATAGTGGGGTTAAAAAAATGTTCCAGTTGTGCTGGAAATATGTACTTAAATAATTCTGTAATTCAATACCAAGGCCAGACCTCCCCTAAGTCACTTTGTTGTCTTTAATTTTTTTGTCATTCTCTGACTCACATGAAAATCCACATGCATCGTTTGTACCACATTGTTGCATGGTTACATTACTAGTAATGAAGGTTTAACAGACACTCAAATACATCTGGTTTAACTTTCCTCTATAGGCGTCCACATAGGCACACCCTGTTGCGCTCAGTCGTTCCTTTCTTGTCCAGATGCTCCAGATGTTCATCCCTCCCTTTTAGAATGTTCCTTTTCTAGTTTAAGAAAAATAGACAGTCTTTAAATGTTTCTATTTTATATCTTGCTTTGTATGTTTTTATTATTAAATTATGTGATTAGTAAATCTAATACAATAGAGCTGTTAATAGCGTGCCACTTCTGTAGGCCTGTCAAACTCTGGCCCGCTAGATGATGATGGACTGCAATTCCCGGGAACACTTTGAATACAACAGATGGCAAGACAAACATGGGAGTTGTTGTTCATCAACATCTTGGGGGCCAGCGATTAACAGCCCCGCACTAATGAATAACGGCTCACACACAATTTATTCATTTGCATAGGCCCTAAATGATACATGTGTGCACAGCCTAATGGGCTATGCTGCACATCCTATCTTTTTACTATTAGGGTTATTCAGAGAGAATCAAAGTCACCGCATGTTCGGTGACCTTTCGTTCCCTGCACTTTGGAGCGATTCGGCGATTCTAGTTCGCAGACCCTGCGGTGTATTCAGCAAACAGTGCAGGGCGCCCCCTGTAGTGCAGGGAAAACCCCCCGCTGAACACTCACGAAAGCCCACAGAAACCGCCGGAAAAACTCGACGAGCCGCCGACCACAGTGGAGAGCAGCCACCATAAAAACCCGACTAAGCTGACGAACGTGGTAAAAAAAGAAACCGTTCGCTTGAAAGGTTCAAAATTGAAATGCTGTTTGCGAAAAAACTACTAAACGAAAATGTCGGAGTTTACATATACTGTAAGATCCTATGAATGATAATAAAAAGGTCTGTTACAGAAAAAACGTTTAAAAAAAAACGGGAAACAAATGTTGCTGAAAAATGCCTAAAAGATTCTAAATAATCTATAAAGAGACTTTTTACAGCAGATATTGTATTAAAACAGGAATATTTTCAACATTGAAGCCTATGGGATTTGCCTGAATAAACCTGCCGAATTAAACCACTAAACAGCAGGGCATTTCGGCAGCTTTTCTCTGCTGTTTGGTGTCTCTGAATAGATTAACCATTCCTTCTCTATGGGGATTTCACTGCCCTCGAACAGGCACCGTACGTGCAGGCAATTCGCCAGAATTTGGCCAACTGCCTGCTCTCTGAATAGCCGAATGGCCCTGAAATGTCCCAATATGCTGAAATTCAGCGTCCGGTTACATTTCGGCGACATTTCGGATCTCTTTGAATAACCCCCTATATCTGTAAATGCTGGTGGACCAGCAGAAGGCAACAACCCCCCCCCCCAAAAAAAACAGCTTTAAGCAGGGAATAATCATCTCCATAATAGTAATCCGATATCTCCTGGAAGCAGTAGGCTGTAATGTCATATAACCTTTCCATCCATTAATATTATGCTTTTCTTTATATACACCCAGAATATATAATCATAGCAGTGTATACATTTAATATCTGTGTTGTCTTGTGTTTTGCTGTGATTCGGGGCGGTTAATATGGATATTCTTTTAATTCATGCCATTTCACATTTGCAAGCACTAAATTACATTGATTATAGTATTTGCGTTATGTGTTTTAACAGATTATGGTAATTGTTAGGGAAAGGGATTGTACTCACATGGTGACAGATAACATACATAGGATTATATAAGTATCGATCGTGGCATGAAACCGATCTGCTGATTTGTTGAGGGGTGGGAGTCCCCATTTTCTTATCCCTTGACTATATTTTCACATTTGTTTACGTTTATACAATAGCTATATTAGAGGATTATTTTTTCAGTTTCCCTCTGTGCTTATTGTTCTGTTTGACTCCAGGAACATTCTCTTACTAAGCCTACATGCAGGGCAGTCATCAGGAGGTGACAACTCATGATATGTTCAGGGGCCCAGTGGCTCCAGGTTGCCTTGGCCAAACTGTCACACTGGGTGCCCACTTGGGCCATCGTGGTGGCTTGGAACACGGAGTGTAGCCCTTTAGGCAGGTGAGCTGCTGGCTTGATACAGGAAAGATATACAATTCAGTTTCCAGGGCAATAAAGGTACCAGACTGAGACACAAGGGACAGGAGGGCCAGGAAGAAAACTAAAGGGATCTCTATGCTGGGAATGATTTCTAAGAAAACCTCACAAAGAATAACAGAGCAAGGGGAGCAAGAAGTGCAAGGGTTAACAAGATGGACAGAAATCCTATACTGCAGAGGTCCTTGTATGTTGGCCTCTGAGTAAACTAAACTCAGACAAACAAGATACATGAAACATAGGAGTGGTCAGGACTAGCAGAGGTTGGCAACTGAACAGGTATACAGTAATGCAGGGAGCAGGCAAGAGAGAGATCCAGAGAACACGCTAAAGGTCATACACAGGAATATCTAGATGCTCGATCACAGGTTACAGGGAATAGACCAGACAATAAACCATAACGAAGTCATACACAGGAGCAGTTCTCAGTCAGGCCAGGTCAGTAACAGGATTAGCAGAAGACAGAGTACAGGGAGCAAGAAAGAGAATATCCAGGAACATAAGCCAAAATCAGAAATACTAGACAAGAAGCTATACAGCAACGCGGGAATCCGGAACCAGGACACAGGAAACACAACCAACGTGAACTCCTCAAACAGTCAAAGAAGCACTGTGCTGCTGGGAGTATATATAGGCAGTGGGTCTGTGTGATTGTGTCATGCCCCGCTCCGCGGCCCGCTCTCGGCCCCAGCCGCCATGTTGGGACGCCTGCAATACTCACCCGAGGTACCTCGTGGCGTGTCGCTCCACGCTCTCTGCCCGCAAACCGGAGAGAGCTGATCAGTGTTTGCTTTAGGAAGCTCCCACACTCCTGCTCGTTCAGAAGCTGTAACCACCAGGGAGAAGCTGCCGAACACCAGCTCCAATATAGAAGGATAAGTGCTTTTTCTCCAACATATGGTGACCTCTAGCTACTGGAATAACTGGCTGAGAAAAGTAATCCATCGAGGGGTTGATGGGCGCCTGAATCGTTCTAAGACCCATAAAGTGGTTTACTCTAGAGCTGGATACAGGCTCAGAAGAATGTGAGTCCCATATTATATCTTGTTTATTACATCATTGGACTGACATACTGTGCAATTTTGGGTCTCCCCTCTTTCTCTTGCAGTGACATCAAGTCCATACCATCACCTGCAGGGGAGGAGAAAGAGAAGGGGAACAATTGAAGGACATGTATTGTGTTTGAATTCGTATACCAATTTCTGGCGCTACTTTGTTTTTTGGTATTGTGTATTTTCAAATTGTTGTGACTTAGATGAAGATCAGAGCACATTTTATGACCAATTCATGCAAAACTCCACGTAATCCCAAAGGGTTCACATATTTTTTCTTGCAACGGTATATATTTATATATCTATCAAAAAACTATCATTCCAAACATAATCTCAGTAATAGCCACGGTGCTTAGCCCCAAAAAAATAATATGTATAGAGCGTTGAAGAGGCCGCACACGTGTATAAAATAATAAACTTTATTACAATAGATTACGGATCTATTATTATTATGGATAAATGGCTCCCAAGAGAGCCGAAATGTCAATTTATTTTAATCTATTGTAATAGAGTTTATTATTTTATACACGTGTGCGGCCTCTCCAACGCTCGATATATATCCAGAAGCTGGCATTTGGCTCCTCAAATCACCATTTAGTGATTCAGCCCCGGTGCAACCTCCACAGCACATACAGTTTCAATATATCGAGGGCACTCACAGTTCTTCACAATAAAGTTCAATCTTCGTTGCAAATTAATCAACGTTTCGGGTCGTGTGAGCCTTTATCAAGACAATACAAACAAAACTTAAATAGAAACTATTGAAACACTCCGCAAGTAGCTCACATATATATAATGTGTGGGTGTGTGTGATATATACTGTAGATGAACCGACTGACTTTGTTACTGTTCCTCGTACAAGAGCCAATTACACCTCTATCTTTGAACAAGCTCTGCTCATTTCTCACCCCCTTGCATTGTGTAAATAATACTTTTTTTACCTTTTGAAAAGTATGGGTAATTGTTGTATTTACCACAATGTCTTGTACATTTATACTGCCCTGACAAAATAAATTATCCCACGCTATTCAGAATCCAAACTTCGCGATATTGTGCGCGACTTGTTTGGCTTAAAACTATTTCTGTTCGTGAGCACTTAAATCAGCTTTAAGTAGCAATAAAGGTCAAATGTTTGGAACAGCGTGCAGCGTGCACGTGATATGGCACGTCTCCATTACATCAGGTTACGGGAATTCTATTACTAAAAGTAACTTGAAACAGATCCGCCAAAATAGCCCAGTATTGACACTTAAACAGAACATTGTTTCTTGAAATCCTCAAGCCGTATATAGTTTATAGGAGTTCTCCTTTCAGAAGTGGATGTGATCTTGAACTCAGCTTTAACATTTTAACCCTTTCCTGACTAACATATTTCTATTCAAGTTAGTATGTGAACCACAAAGCATCAGCAGACCCACCACATCACATGTTTTAAGTTTGTGGTTGATGATATTCCTTTAGTTCTTTTGATTGCTATAGGCTGCCACTCTCTTAAGCAAGATTGAAGGAAAATGCACTGCAGGCATCTGTTCGATGGTGCCCACGGTGTAGTAATAGTTAGATTTAGGGTTCATACACAAGTACTAATGTATAAGTAGCCCTGTTTGGCTGCTGAGCCAAGCATCCTTGCATACTGGTGCCAGTGGCGTCTCCTCAATTAGGCGGCCGCCTAAGGCCTCGCACCAACAATGCCTCACGGCTGCCTAATTTGCTTAATGCACACAGGCATCGCAGCGCAATAAATTGTTTCGCACTGCAGTGCCTGCCACGTTTTTTTTCCCCCCACCGCAAGAATCAAAGATAGCGCCCAGCGGCACCCTCTGATGACGTCAGAGAGAGCACCGAACATCTGCCCATGCCTTGGCGCCGGTGTTCTGCCCAGGCAGCGAACACAGCCGCACCCTGCCTGCTGCATACAGCATCACGTGGAGGCTGAGCACCGACACAGCACACACACCAGCGGCGGCTGACCAGGATGACGGGGCTGTCTCGGGGGATCAAATGATCTGCACAAACGTGAGTGGAAAGGCCCCCCCAGAGTCACCTGCGCACCCAGAGGCCCCCAGAGATGCCTCAGAGGGCCCCCCCAAAAGCACCAGAGTGACACAAGATTCTGCAGGTCCCCCAGAAAGATCCCAGAGCCCCCCAAAGGCACCTGAGGGACTCCAGAGGCCCCCCCAGGGGCACCAGAGGGACATCATAGGCCCCCCAAAGACACCAGAGGCCCCCCAAAGGGGTACCAGAGCCTCCAAAGGCACCAGAGGACCCCCAAAGGCACCAGAGGGACCCAGAGGCCCCACCAGAGGGACCCCAGAGGCCCCCCAGGAGCACCAGAGGGACATCATAGGCCCCCAAAGACACCAAAGGGACCCCAGGGGGCATCAGAGAGATCCAAGGGGCACCAAAGATTCCTAGTTCTAATTATTTTTGACAAGCGTGCCCCATCTATACTATAATTGAGTAAGGCTTGGCGTGTCCGTCGCCAAGCCTTACTCTGCGCATGTGCGCGCAACCAGCGGCGGTTGGTTGCGCGCGCATGCAACCGCCACGGCACGAGCCGGCTGTGCGCTCGCCGCGGCGGTTACAAGATGCACACAGCAGCCGGGTAGAGGCTGCGCTCGCAGCCTCTACCCGGCTGCCGCGCGCATCCAACCCCCGAGCGGCGGAGGGAAAGTTCCCTCGCTTCCGCTCTTTGAAGGACCCAAGCCGCGGTCACGTGACCGCGGCTTGGGTCCTTCAACGACCGGAAGCGGGGAAACTTTCACTTCCCCGGCGCCGCTCGGAAAGGTAAGTATGGCGCGGAGCTCCAGGGGCGGCTGTCCGAAGGCCGATAGAGCATTCGAACAGCCGCCCCATGTCTGGTCTGGGGTCTGATCTGGGGCATATATCAGCTGGGGGGCTATATCCATGAGCTGGGGGGCAATATCCATGAGCTGGGGGGCAATATCCATGAGCTGGGGGGCAATATCCACGAGCTGGGGGGCAATATCCACGAGCTGGGGCAGTATCCACGAGCTGGGGCAATATCCACGAGCTGGGGCAATATCCACGTGCTGGGGCAATATCCACGAGCTGGGGCAGTATCCACGAGCTGGGGCAATATCCACGTGCTGGGGCAGTATCCACGTGCTGGGGCAATATCCACGAGCTGGGGCAATATCCACGTGCAGGGGCAATATCCATGAGCTGGGGCAATATCCACGTGCAGGGGCAATATCCACGAGCTGGGCCAGTATCCACGAGCTGGGGCAATATCCACGTGCTGGGGCAGTATCCACGTGCTGGGGCAATATCCACAAGCTGGGGCAATATCCACGTGCTGGGGCAGTATCCACGAGCTGGGGCAATATCCACGAGCTGGGCCAGTATCCACGAGCTGGGGCAATATCCACGTGCTGGGGCAGTATCCACGTGCTGGGGCGATATCCACGAGCTGGGGCAATATCCACGTGCAGGGGCAATATCCACGTGCAGGGGCAATATCCACGAGCTGGGGCAATATCCACGAGCTGGGGCAATATCCACGTGCAGGGGCAATATCCACGAGCTGGGGCAATATCCACGTGCTGGGGCAATATCCACGTGCAGGGGCAATATCCAGGAGCTGGGGGGCAATATCCAGGAGCTGGGGCATATATCCATGAGCAGGGGTAGTATATCCACAATAGACTGCCCTCTGGGCAGGCTTTCCACCTTGTAGAATATATAACCGCAAAGGCTTGCATGATAAAATGTGAAAACAATTACTTTACACACTGTAGATGATAGGAAATGCAAATTTTATTGCATTTTTTGTCATAATATTCAGGCGGGGCATGAGTTATACATATAATAATGATCTATTATGAATCTGCCGAGTCTGCCGGAAAGAACAATATATAATTTGTCTTGGTCGTATAAGAAAATGTGACTTCAAATTGCGTTTAAGCATGATGAGCGAAACAGGAAAAAATGAGCTCAGCACACAGAGGTGAAATAGCTCAGCAGTGAAGGGGTTAAACCTGTCAAATGAAACCACCGAAAATCAGGGCATTTCACTGACATTTCATGCAGTTCAGCAACTGTGAATAGATTAACCCTTACTTCTCTATGGGACTATTTCACTGTCACTGAATTGTAGCAATCTGTGGAGAACTGCACTGTATTTTGCTGTCAGTTTTCCAGTATTTGGCAAATTGATAGATTAGCTTTCAGAATAGACTAACTGCCACGAAATTGCACCATATGGTGAAAATCACCGTTCAGTGCAATTCAGTGGCAAGTTCAATGCTCTTAATAATACCTTTAGGGCACTATCACCTGGTGTGAGCTAACGTTAGCGTTTGTATGTGTACGTGCTAGCGATAGGTTAAATGAGTTTAGCTCATCACCAAACAGATCATCTGCTTCTCGCTAGAAGAGGCGCTAGACGCCTGACGAAGCATGGTCATTGCTAGCTTCGCTGGGGTTCTCCCAGACCCCTGCCTTGGATGATCCGGGATGATCCAGGCACTTTGCCCCCCTTGTGGACATTGCCTCAAGTTTTGTTTCTTCTGCGCCTATCCTTTGTCTCCCTCACCCGTTTTCGCCTATCCCCCACCCCCATGAGGTTCCCTAAGGACATTTGACTCTCTCTGCTGAACTTTGATCGTGACATATTTTATTTGTCTGTTGGTTATTAAGATGTCTTTCTTATGGCAACACGCTGACTACTTTGGGCACATGTTATAGTGAGGTTGGTGGCTCTCACCCCACCCCTTTTTTTTTTTTTTTTGCACTTTCCGGGTTGCCACAAGGTGTGCCACTGTGGCGGACACCATGGCTCTGTCTGCCACACTTGGCCCTTGGGTACCCGGGCCTCGTGACGTTTGTTTTCCATGGCCTCCTTTCGTCTTCTGGACTTTAGGGAGTGAGCCAGGAAAGTCACAATACTGGCTTGTGCCTTTTGCCACCTTCTCGCATGTATACTGTCCATAACTTTTAGATCCATATGTAAAATTCATGTTGCTTCTTTCAATTTACGACGTTTTCACCGTTTGGTTCTATCTGCCCTTTTCTTATTTGTAGTATTCATATTGTTATCTTATGTGCTGACTCCCTCTGAGATACCTTACCGCGGTATTTATTCTTTGGCCCTGCGCGGCCGGCATTTAATATTGTGTGTTTTATTGCTGAGGCATTTTCGAAATAAACACTTTTGAATTAAAAAAAAAAATCCTTGCAAGTAGAAAATAAAAGCAAGTTGTTTTAGTTACTAAAATCCTACTTTTACAAGACTGGATTTATTCATAGGCTAGAGTGACTCAAATCTTCCATAGCATTAACTCTGAACACGATTGTCCCATTGAGCCCGCGGCTTGGTAGGAGCCCAGTTTAGTGGGCCGCCACTGCTGACGCCTTCTTATTTCTCAGCTCTGGTATTGGACTCTTGGAGGCCGAATCCGGAGCTGTCTGTTTGATCAGCGGTGCATGTGCCTCCCCTGCGACCCATGAGATTCATGTTCGCGGGTCATCTGACCCACCCACATGATGCATCACAGACTTGCAGCAGTTGTGCTGCGAGTCTGTGACGTGTCCGTGGGTGAGGTCAGGTGACCTGAGAGCGTGAATCTCGTGCGGGAGGGGGCGGCACAATGCAGCGTACCATTCCCAGACTCCTGTTATGGGTGTGGGAGGCACACTGCAGTACCGATCAGACCGTACCGATCAGACAGACAGCACGCAGAAGAGACAAGGACACGATCGACTCCCAGCAGACAGTGGAGCCAGTTTGCATCTGGACCGGGAAGGAGGACAGAGCAGCCGAATGGCTGTGTCTCCGCATGACCACAGATGGGATCTCGCGAGACTCCGGGAGCTGTTCCTGGAGCCGGCGCATGCGCAGGAGGCTCTCGCTCGCCATGTTTACATGTCAGTCGGCGTGGGTCTGTATTTACATTGGGAGCATCAGGAACATGCTTTTGGACTCCTAAAAACACGCGAAACACATCAGTATGTAATTATCTATCTATTCTTTTCATGTGTATACCAATGTTCTGATTCGCTCTACCTTTATTGTATATTATGTATATAAGGGGTTTGTCTTTCTATGGTTGTTTAGGGCACTGCACACTGAGGAAGGGGCTGCGTCCCCGAAACGTTTGTGTTTTTTCTAGTAAAAGTGGTGACACTAGTGCACCTTTATCAGCAGCGCTAGAGGTCTGTCTTTTTTACTTCATTGTTACAGCCGAGGCCCATCGACTGACTTGGTGAATGACTACTACTGGGGCCTGGGGGGGGTGTAAAAAGAATGAGAGGGGCCAGGGATGGGTGTAAAAAAAGGCTGTGGAACGCTGTGATATACATAGTGCACATTACTGTGAGTTTTATTGCCGTGGAGCTCTGTGATACGTCCATACACACCCCAAATTATTTTCCTTTATATTTACATTGCTTTATGTTATAATATTGTTAATGATAATGAAATGATAATTTAAGAGGGTGTGTTTAGGGGCAGAGTAAAGGGCTGGGTGGGGCAACTGGTGGTGAGTAACTCTTAGGCTAGGGTCAGATGAGCGCATTTTGTACGGACTGTGCGTCCGTGCAGTACGGACGTACTTACTGACTGACTACAAGGTAGTGGCCACACAGTCCGTTTTTTTCACTGATGTATTTTTTGACTGATGTAGCAGGGAAAATAAATTACAATGAAAAAACATTCTGTCCGTCCAAAAAAATGGACGTATAAATGCAGTCCGTCTGACCACGCTCCATCACTCACACACAAAGCTATGCGGACGTTGTGGACGTGGCGCACTCCGCACGTCCGTTCTAGCAGTATTACGTTCTTGCCTAACCTGCGTCCGTTTGCAGCGTCCGTCAGCCCCCGCACTTCTGTGCGGATGTACTTTGTGTGTGGGGCTCCATTTAACACAATTGTATGCTATCTCGGACGTACTTATGTGCGGCAACACTGACGTTAACACTGCGTTCGTCTGACCCCAGCCTTACGGTCTGGCTAGTAGCTCGGGACCTGAAATTGTGAGCCCTGCTAAACCTAGTCCTAAAGCAAACACAATTCTAAACCTAACCCTAATCCTAAAAGTAACCCTGACCCTAATCATAAAACAAGCAGAAATAGCAATCCAAATCCTGTCTCTAAACATAACCCTGATACTAGCTCTAATACTAATCCTAAAATAACCAGAAATGGTAAACCTAAACCTAGTATTAAACCTAATCCTAAAGCAATCTCAAATAGTAACCCTAAGCCTAGCTTAAATTTTTCCACTTTACTAGCATTCGTAAACATTATGTGCCCTTTCAAAATTTCAGACGATTTTTGGGTCAGCTAAAACAACAAATGTGAAACATTTATTTAATTTTAAATTTCCGAATTGTTGATTTTTCCTGAACCAAAACAAACAAAAATTTTGGCAGGCATATGTCTAATCCCTACAAACAAACCCAAAATCTGAGAAGATTTATAACCAAAATTTTAACTAATCATTACAACAATATGGAGATAATACATGTTTTAATGTTTGTTTTAAACTTTCATTGGGCAAGAAACCTGCAAGAAAATATAGATATAGATCTAGAAGTCATAATTACCCTACGCAGAGTATTTAAAAGAGTATGAGTGATTTTACATTGGTACCATTATATTATTACAAATATTAAATGACATTAAATATCCCAGAGAATATGCTCAGATATAAGTAATTGGGACAAAGGGGAGCTTTATATTTTTTTTCTATTCTAAGGTGCATTTTGTTATGATCGGGTATTGACAGCACAAGCTGGATAGCATTATGTACGTTTTTATAAACCCCCGTCACCATTTTCTTCCATAAAAGTTTGTTCTGAAAAGAATGTTAATCATTTAGGAATGTTCTTTGTGGGAGTTTGCAGCAGGCGTGAAGGACAAAGAGAACAAATGCTACTCACGTACTGTCCTCCTCAGCTTTCATGATCTTATTTCTTATTTATGTATTTAGTTTAAATATTTAATCAATCTCGGAACCGTGAATTAAAGTAATTTGATGCAGAAATAAATAATTTAACCTTGATGAATCATGTAAATTTGAGATTAAATGTTGGCTGCACTTGTTATAATCTGTAGTTACATTTTATAATCATTTTATAATCTCGTTACAGGCTCATCCCTTCAGTGGAAGCGGGGGGATTTATGATTGCCGTCTGGACCGGTACTGATTTTCTGCTCCCGTGCTCTTTCTATTTAGAAAGTTAGAAGCAGTAGCAGTGAGTACAGATATACGTGGAAAATTCCAGTTTGGTTTAGAAGGAGAGTGAGGGTTTTAGCAGAGGATTGGAATTAGCACCTCCTGCTGTCAGGAACCTGGGGCCGGTTTGTTGCACATGTGGTGGACATGTCCAGTGATTCCACAGTTCTGGAGGAGGCAGGTTTATGAAACTCTCTGCAAGGTCTCTTCGTCCCTCCCGGCTTTCACCCCGTTGGCTATGCTGTTTCACCACACTCATCGAGACCAAACAGAGTATAAGCGCTCTCTTGACATCCACCTCCTAAACGCCACTAAAGCAACTGTCCCGAGACATTGGAAATCACCCACTACACCCTCCCTCCATGAGTGGTTAGCTGAAGTCCACCAGGTTCATGATGTGGAGGATCTAATCCACCAATCCCGTGTCACTACTGCCTCGCACCTAAGGCGATGGGTTTACTGGTCGACCACTGGCCTTTTTCCTGACAGCCCCCAAAAACACCCCATCCCATGAGGTACCCCTTTCCCCCCCTCTGTGCTGAGCATGAGCCCCCCCTTCCTTCACCCCCTTATATTTATTTTTTTTTTCTCCTGCGTAATGTTGTTTTTGCCTTTACCTTATGTGCGTTCCTTTTGATAATTTAGACTTTTGACCCTCAAGGGTCCTTTATTTTTTTGATGTATACATTAATGTGCTTCACTCTATATGAGCTTCTCTTCTCGGCTGCCCTGTTTTTGTATCGCTGTTGTTCTGCCCTTGAAAATCTTTAATAAAATTCTTGTTATAATAATAATAAAAAAAAGAATTAGTACCCATAGGGTTAAATAAAGCAAGGTTAGGATACTCGTGAATAGCAGAAGTCTAGAGGTATAGGGTAGGAGAAGCTCCAGGCCCATTCTGTCACAAGAGGCCCACACAAAAACTACCAATTTGGACATCAACCACCTCCTACACAGAGAGGAGTAAAAAGACTCAATGCATGGGAGTGAGAGGGATGGGGTAGAAGAATAATGGAGGTGATACGAATGGAGCAAAGTCTTATTAGAAGTAAGAGGACCACCAAAATCTGCAGCTACGAGCCCATGATGCACATAATCCAGTACTAATGATAGAAATAAATCATAATGGGATTATTCGGTTCATTTGTCTCCTTTGATGACCTCTGATAATCATAGGGGCCCACTGAGTAATTGGCCAGTGTATCCGATTTCCGTTCAATTCTGATCAGCATGCTATTATCTACATTGTAGCAGGAGAGTTCAGTATTGCCACCTCTCAGTTTGTGATCTGTGCAGTTAATCATTATTATTATTATTATTCTTTATTTATAAAGCGCCAGCATATTCCGCAGCGCTGTACAATAAGCACAGTATAGACAGGGTTACAATACATTGAACAACATTTGACAAACAGTACAGGAGGAGATGAGGGCCCTATTCCCGTAGGAACTCACAATCTGAGAGGGTTGGGGTTGGAAACAGGAGGAGAGGACTGTAAGGTGAGAGTGATTGATGGTTGCATCAGTGAGTTGGGTGGTAGGCTTCCCTAAATAGGAATGTTTTCAGGGAGCGTTTGAAGGAAGAGAAGTTAGGGGAAAGTCTGACAGTACGAGGGAGAGCGTTCCAGAGAGTGGGGGCTGCGCGTGAGAAATCCTGCAGTCTATCATGGGAAGAGGTGATGCGGGGAGAAGCTAGGCGCAGGTCACTGTTTGACCTTAGGGAGCGGGCTGGGGTGTATTTGGTGATTAGTGAGGACAGGTAGTGGGGAGCTGAGTTAGTGAGGCTTTTGTAGGTAAGGATAAGGATTTTGAACTTAATTCTGCAGTGGATGGGGAGCCAGTGAAGGGACTCGCAGAGGGGAGCGGCAGAGACAGAGCGGCGGGTGAGGTGAATTAGCCTGGCGGAGGCGTTCAGGATGGATTGTAATCATTTTGAGCATCGATAACGCAAGCCTTTTTGACAGCTAATCATTCTTATCTTTAGTGCCTAAGGAAAATCAAAACCCTTATTGCTAAAAATAAATGGAGATTACAAACTTGGTGGCAACCGTGACCATACCTGCTTCACAAGAGTTTAATCCTGAACCACAACAGATCTTTACTTGTGCTTCAATCTCTATTTGACTTCGTAGCATTAGAATAGATTTTATCCCTTGAATCAACAGAAAAAGAAGATGACAATGCATGAATTCTTTTCACTGGCTTATTGACCGACGCATTTCTGAGAGATCAAAGATATTTTTCCTGGTTGAGAGGATCATCCACTATTCACTGAGTCCTATGTGATGACAGTTTGTAGCCAAATACTGTAGTAATAATTCTTGCATTGCCTAAAAGGGAATATTCAATTAACACATGCAGGGTTATTCAGAGAAAGGTGAAACTCAGGAGAACTGGCAGAAGAGAACAATCTAGACCAAATAGTCAATTTGGGAAGTGTTTTGACCTAGAATTTTCACTTCTCCGGTCATTCTCCTGAGTTTCACCTTTCATTGAGCAGACCTGTTAATGTCAATAGAGGTTTCTCCTCAGGCTCATTTATTAAATTCTATGATAAATAAAAGTGCTATAAAAATACTCTGTGGTGTCAGCATTAAATAAAAACATTCTACTATAAGACAAAGGAGTTTATCTTAGAACAAGTCCGCCAACCTGCCAAGACTGCTTTGAGCGTGTCATGCTTATGTCCTGTCTTGTCAAAGACAAGGAAATCTTGTGTTCTAAACAGTGCTGGGTTTTCCCTTTGGGTGACCTTAAAGGATGGGTAGTGGTGTTATTTTAAGGAAACTGATATTGAAACAAAAATAAGCGTGAGGCCTGTTTTGTAATAATTGTAAGTAACCATAGATAAAATAATATACTTCAAGGATTTAATTTGTTACATTTCCTCTGATCATTATGTTTGCACACAAACATAAACACCACATTCTCATTCCTATTTCATTCAATTTTATATTTCATGAACTAAACAAGGCTGGTTTCCTTCCCTGGAGACTGTAGGACTTTATGGAGCTGAGTGCCGAGACCCAAACTTATGTTAATCACACATTCACTGGATTGAGCAGCTTCGATGGAAGAACACTGGAGAACTATTTGTTCTCACTTTCCTTTTTTGGTAAGAAGAGGAAAAGAATTGCACATCCGCTTCACGATGGGGCTCGCTTCAGTGTTCAGTGATTTTGCAGATAAAAAAATTAGAAACCAATCACTTAGCACCATGTTTTTTCCCAGTACCAACTGCAAGTGAGAACAACACACTACCTTGGAGTTACTTGTTATTTTCCAGCTGTCTTCACATTGGCTGCAGGCAGCCATAACAGTCAATTGGCAATGAGTTTGCAGCTTGGCTGAACTTGGACAGAAGCCATTGGCTTTAGCGAGTTGTGCTGTTCAGGGGACTAGTCCTAAATGTATAAGTGTGGGAACTCTCCAAGATATCTGCCCCCCAATGAACCATTAAGATGTTGGACTTGGCATGCCACCCCACACTCAAATTTGACATCAATTCTTAAATATGTTGATAATCTGGGTTTTCTGGTAAAATTAAGATAATTGTATTACATTTTGTATATATTTGGTGACCTATTAAGGAAATTAATGACTGAAACCTAATATGTTTTCAGTGTTTGGGGGAAAGGGAACTTTGTTCCTCTTGCTTGACTTGACTCCTGGTGCTGTCATACATAATCGCTTAGCCATAAATGCTAACAACTTAGTTGCAATATGACCCTAAATGTTTTAAATGCATTTTAAATGTTCATGACAGTATGATGCTGTTGTTCTTAAATACTATTAAGATTGTACATCCTCCCCCTACCTGCCCACTTGTTCCCAGAAAAAGAGACCCTTTTCCACAGATACATATTGACCAAATCTTGTAGGACCCCTACAAACTCTAACCTTCTAGACAGGGCTCCAGGTCCAGACGGCATTACTCTGCGCTACGAGTATCAAAGGAAGCAACAGAATCAGTTGCTTAAAAACGAAGCAAAAATCGAGCAGAAATTAAGGCTAGGGGTTAGGGTTAACCCTAAAACAAGTAGAAACAGTAATTTAATCATAGCCCTAAGCCTAATTTCTAATTCTAGCTATGGAAAATGACGCCCTGTTTTGGCTCTTACAGTCTATTTCAGCTGCGTCCGAATTGGAGCGACTTTTAGTTAGCAACTTGTTGATGCAGGTTTTTTTAGGTGTCCTATATAGTAGCAAAAAAACACAACCAGTGGATGAGAACAACAATCACCCCAGCCCCAATAATCAGCACAAATTGGGGTGGGCAGCCCGATAATAGGATTCATCCTAGCACAAAATTGAGAATGAACAAGAGCAGAACTCTCTGAACAACATCGGAGTGCTAACCTTTATTGACTACAATGAAATAAATATATGAAAATGGACAGTGAATAAAAACCATATACACAAAAATGAATATACAACATGCAGGCACAAGAATGAATCGATAATAAATAGCGCAAAGTCAGTGCCCTATGAATCGTTATCAATGACGCAAAAACCCAACAACTAATCGGCACTTATCTTAATTGCTGGCCATCAGTATTAGTCGTAACTTCATTAACAGCTGAAATGGATTTATTAAGAACAAAGCTGCACCAGAAATCCCCCTATGGTCTCAATGAAGGCTTCTCTTTTTCACCATTCATTTAATAGTAGGATATAGGACATGCACAACATCACAATATCTCCAGAACCCTGAAGCCTACAAACTTGAAATTCGGCACTTATGTTCCTCTCGGCTTCTAGGTTCTCACTAAGAAAGGATTTTTCGACATGAGCATCAGAGCATCAGTTATTAACACGCTCTGATGCTAAGGAGTTATACCTCCCCCTCCCCACCTGAAAATAAATCTGCTCCAACTGCCGCTTGCCTCACATGCCGTTATCTCCGTTCATACTGGCACATGTTGCTCTCCTTCACTCGGGAGCATCTGGGGATCCTTACAGCACTAAACCTAAGCTACCTCACCAACATGTCCACACCTTCAGCCTATGGAACTGCTTCCGAAATCAGAGTGGCGGGAGATATATTCCCTTATGAGTTTCAATCACCCACCAGCACTGAGCCAATGGATTGTGAACCAAATTTCTCTTACATAGTGTCCAAGCCCCAAATCATTTTTTACACTGATCTCTTCAGTATATGAAGTATGAATCTGTGGACTCGGTAATGGCGATTGAGGATGCTGTACATTACCCTGTGGAGTTCTTGCACACTCTCAACCCACCAGGATTACCACCTCATGTCCTCTACCTCAAGTTAGCTGCAATTATGCTGTTACGCAATCTAACCCCTCCGAAACTGTTCAATGGCACCAGCCGTCAGGTGAAGACAAGCACGTAATCAAAGCCATGATTTTCACAGGCGTAAATCAGGGAGAAACCGTTTTCATACCTAGAATTCCTCTGATCCCATCAGACTACTGTGACAGATTAGATCCGTATATCTATCATGATATATATATAAGTATCTATCTATCTATAATATATATATATATATATCTCTATGGCTATCTATATAGCCAAAGTGTCCATTTTCCACAGCGGCCTGGTGAAAACCTCAGCTCTGAGTAGGTGCTAGAAAGTAATTAAAGTGGTTATCTTCTTGCCCCTGGGAGGGATATAACACGTGGCTGCAAAATGGGATTTCTTTTGATACAGGGCCAGGGTGGAGATAACCCATTTGGGGCACTGAAAAGTCCTGTATCATCTATTCACACCTTGGAGTCCTGGCTGCAGACACCGCGGCCCCAAGGTATACGTGGTCCTGCCTTTCAAAGAAGTAATCACATCCTTTGATCACTAGAGGGGGTCTCTGGGAGATAATTGATATCTTTGGGACTAGAATTAATGAAGGAGCGCACTGAGCATGCTCAGGAAGGGGGTAGTCTGGGAAATGTCGTGCCAGGCTCTTCCAGATAGGAGGCTGACCTGGGAGGGACAAGACAAACCTATATAATCGGGAGCACGACATGTGGCTCTTGCTGATCAGAGGGGGTTTACGCTGCATGTGTGATGGTCTGTCCATGATGTCCATGCTTCAATCTCCAGCCCCAGGAGTCACCGATGCTAGCTTGCTGACATGTGAGTAGGGTCTGTGGTTTGCTCGTTTTATTTTCTTGCTGTCTGTGTGTAATTGATTTGTCATATCCATTTTTTCTGTAACAAAATTCACTGTGGTTTTTTTGATCATAATAAATATCCCTTATTAAGTTCTGCTTCTGACTGATATTCGCTCCACGCTAACTGAAGGGACTGAATTATTGTTTTTTTTGTTTTAAGCTCGAGTATCTACTAAATTGTGAGTTGCGGTGGCTGGGGACGGTTGGGTAAGCGAGCGGGGAGTAAGAAAGTGGGTGTAAGGATTGTGGGAAACATAGTCGCTACCCCAGGTCGAGAGAAGACGGGTACGGCATTGCAATCCTGGGACCACTTCATCACGCTTTACGTGCGTTTCACAAGCGGAGGCTTTGTCGGGGTAGTTAGGCACGTGCGCGGGGGGATTGTTGTCCGCGTAGTCATTATTTGGGTCTAGGATAGACGGATAGTGAGTTACTTAACCCTGCGCCTTTTGTAGTGCGCGCGTAGTTGTTGTGACAACTACCACTTCGAGTTCAAACGTCTACAATTTCCTGTTAAGGTGTGCTACGCCATCACCATCAATAAGGCACAGGGACAGACTTTGAAAGTGGCTGGTGTGCATCTGACGAGTGATTGTTTCTCCCATGGCCAGTTGTATGTGGCGTGCTCCAGAGACAGTTCACCTGACAGCCTGGTCATCCTCCAGCCAGAGAGTAAAACCAGGAATGTTGTTTCCAGGGAGGTCTTGAGCATATCATCTGAGGGACAAATTGAAAGTCTATGCTATGCAGTCCGGCTACATGGACAAAAAACCCAGGGTTGCTGGTGGGATTAAAGGGCTTAAACCCAGGGCATACTTGAAAACGAGAGAAATCTCAATGTATCCTTCCTGGTAAAATACTTTGCAATTAAATAAATAAATCTATTTTATATATAGATCTATGTATTTCAATCACCAACCACCACTAAGCCAACGGATTGTGAACCTATTATCTCCTGCATAACCCGACGTTTCGTCGCGAAGCACGGGTATCCAGCTAGTAATTAATATATCCACTAGGGCGGGGTGTATCAATGACTGGTTTAATGCTGACAATTTGCACATTGAATGCCCTAATTTACTTTCAACAATCTGCTTTTCACTAGATTAAGATTCCAGCCACATGAAATGCTTTATTAAAGCCTAAATGATCCATGTTTGGTGGGAGAGATGTATTATAGATCATTGTAAATCACAGCTAGTTGTGGCTTTGTAGTAGAGCCTAGAGGCTATTATTATATAGCTTTATGATTTATTACTGTGCTGTGTTTCTTTCATACAGCTCCTTTTATGACATTGCTCTCTACAATAAAGAAGTATTGGTGTTCTCTGATATGCATAAAAACATATATGCAGATTTAATTCTCGCAATAACTTCTGGTTTTCAACTGAGGGCACAATTCCAACAAACACTCATTCAGTGAATAGATGAATTTACTACCTCTTTAAGATTACAGATGATAATGATGATGCATGCTATCACCACAAACTGCCACTTAAATGTCGTAAAATGGCATAAATATCCTGATATTCACCATTACAGACCTTTAGCCACATAAGTTGGCCTTACATTTTCTAAAACCAAACATTTCAGACTGAGAGACCCTAAACTTGACCGTAATGTCACAGAATGATTGAAAGGTAAATATGCCTACTGTACAGAGTCTCAGCATTCCCTCTACAGCAGGGATGTCAGACTCTGTCTCCCAGATGTTTTCTGCCCTACAACTCTCAGAATACTTTGGATGTAACAGCTGTCCAGGGAATTATGGGAGTTGCAGTTCAGAAGCATTTGGGGAGCCGGGGTTTGACAGCCCTGCTCTACAATATTTGTTCCCAGTCTAACTCTGCTCATGTCCGGAAGAAGAAGCCACGAATCGGGCCACCGTTCTCGTCGCAGGATGAGAGGTGAGTATCGTATTGTTTGGGGGGGGGGGTGATAAATGATTTAACGTTTGCAGAATCATTTAGCACCAGGTTTTAGAAGGTGCTAAAATTTTGCCGTGCGCGTCCCGACGGTAATTAGCGCACTTTGTAATACCTTACTTATCAAAATGCTAAGAAATGATTGCACTCCGCATGTTAAGTATAGGATGCGCAAAGTACAGTAAGTTTGCGGAAGCTAGCTCAAAAAATGATGCACTATCAGGGGTAGCATCAGGAATGTAATATGGGGGGCATGCGTTAAACACACTTATCCTGACAGTAACGCTTACATATCGAGAAGCTAATGTTAGCGTTAACTAGGGAATCGAGCCCTACATCGCTCTGAAGCATGCACATCACATTAACAGGGTTATTCAGAGAGAGGTGAAAACCAGGAGAATGACTGGAGAAGTGAAAATTCTAGGTCAAAATAGCCAAACCAGAAAAATTCTCCCATTCATCTCACTTTCCAAATCAGCTATTTTGATCTAAAATTTTCACTTCTCCAATCATTCTCCTGGTTTTCACCTCTCTCTAAATAACCCTGTACATCTGCAGTAAAGTTGTTGATTTTCCAACGTGACATTTGTCATGTTGCTGTATTATCTCTGTTTACTTATGGACATGGTGACATTACAGCAATAATTAAATAAGGCCAACATGCAGGACCCTGGTTTCTAAGCATAATTGTCTCTAATTAACACCCCTGCTTCTCTAGGTCAGAGACTAAGGCTGGGGTCAGACGAGCGTAGTGTTCACGTCCGTGATTGCGCCTAAAAGTACGTCCGTGATAGCATGACAGAAAGCCCATTGGAGCCTGACACATGAAGTACGTCCGCACTGAACTGCGGACGCACAACGGCCGCGGCCCACGGACGCAAGGCAGGCAAGAACGTACATCCCCTAGAACGGCCGCACAAAGTGCGCTGCGTCCGCAACGTCTGCATAGCTTTGTGTGTGAGTGATGGAACGTGGTCAGACGGACTGCATTTATACGTCCAGCATTTTTCACGGACAAAATGGTTTTGATTTTTAATTTATTTCCCCTCCTACATCCGTCAAAATATACGTCAGTGAATAAACGGACTGTGTGGCCACTACTGTGTCTTCTGTACTGACGTACGTCCGTGTGCACAGACGTACAGTCCGTAGAAATCACGCTCGTCTGACCCTAGCCTAAATATCTCTTAAGGGTTTAGTTCATTATTTTCAGTTTTGGCGATCACATGTAGGGACTGTTACTACACAGGAAATGATTCATATTTTCAAAAGAAAACCAGTCAGTAAAATAATAATAGGTCTTAGAATGTATGCTCCTTAGGGGACCAGGCCCTCTATACCTCATGCCTCAGTCTGTCTCGTGTCCTAAATCATTGTAACCCTATTTTCAGGGTCTCTATTTTCCCTTCAGACGAGGATTACAGCCAGGATACTCTTTCAATTAAAATGTTAACCAAACCAAACACAATGGAAAGTCTCCACCAGGGAGAGGTTAACTAAACAGAGTTTTTTTTTAAAACTAACTACACTGACCAGCTAAAGGTGAAACTCAGGAGTATTTGGAGGAGAAGTGAAAATCCAGGTCAAAATAGCCAAACCAGAAAAATTCTCCCATTTATCTCACTTTCCAAATTGGCTATTTGGTCTAGATTGTTCTCTTCTCCTGCCAATTCTCCTGAGTTTCACCTTTTAGTGAATAGACCTGTATATAATAGTTCTTTGTTTTCACCTCACCCAGCTCTCCGCTTCACTTGCTTCTCTGTTGTCCTGAGTCCTAATGAGAAATGTCATCAGACGGTATGGGCCGGGAAATGTCGAACTAGCTACAGGTTTAGCTGCTACTGATCTCAAGCCTAGAAGTAGGAAAAGAGAGCTTTTCCTATCTGCCTATTAATATATCTACCCATAATTAACCTGTGTGTATATATATATATATATATATACACATGAAAGGATGCTGCGGAGAATGCATGCAGTAATGAAAGCAAAAGGCTGTCCAGCAAAATATTAGAGTGTGTGACTATTTTTGGCCAGACAGCGTAAATCATCTGATTTTAGCTTACAATTCAATATATTTCCTACCCACGTCATCCCTTTGTGTCGGGAGTTGACGCATGCGCACTGAGTGGGTGAGAATGCCGATTGAGGGGAGGGGTAAGTACGGTAGTGCTTATAAGTTTTTATGATTTTTTGTTGTGTTTATGTCCTGAGGAAAGCCCTGTATTGGGGCTGAAACGTTGACTTATATGGAATAAATCAAAGTTTTTTGCGTTATAGACCTGGAGTGCCGCTACTTTTATTATTTTGTATCGAATTGAGCTGAAAGGCAGGCACCGGGCGTTGGTGATAGAGGTAGCTGGAGTGCTCGGCTAATGTTTGGATATATATATATATTAACGTACATGAAAGGATGCCGCGGAGAATGCATGCCGTAATCAAAGCAAAAGGCTGTCCAGCAAGTGTGTGACTATTTTTGGCCAGACAGCGTAAATCATCTGATTTTAGCTTACAATTCAATATATTTCCTTTCTGAACACACGACGCAACCATCCTATTTAATCGCTGTACTCTTATTTCTCATTAAATTTAGGGAATTGTGCGATGTAATATAAATTTTTTGGACAAAAGGCTGAAATTAGAATTTGTCCTATTTAAAAAATATTCATTTCCCAGTAACTTGTAAATGTGCCTGGTACCACCTAATCGCATGATTGCCTTATCCTTTATACACAGTGTATTTATCACGACATAGCAGAAAATAATGACACATCTATGCATTAGAGGTGATATTGCTCAATCGTAACAGTAACTGCCCAGCCGTCTCTTTGATCCGTGTTGACACGCTTCCTAGTGGCCTGGATTTCTTTAAAGTGCTTGTAGAGTTTCATTTACTCAGAAATGATGATTTGGTAACAGTTTCAGCTTTTACAATGTTAAAGTTTATGGAAGGTTGATTCACATGAACTTGTTTTCCCACGTTGTGAAGTTATTAGGTTTAACGTTCAGATGAGGTTTGTTCCCATTTCTAAAGCACACACTGTCAATGGGACGTATATAGTGCGAAGAAAAATGCTGTCGTTCACTTCAAGTTATTGAATGTCTTATTTTATTATGTTCTATCTGACCAAAATGAAGTCACACACTCTAATATTTTGTTGGATTGCCATTTTTACGGCATGCATTCTCCGTGGCATCGTTTCGATAAGCTTATGCAACATCATTTATTTCCGTCCAGAGTTGCATTAAATCTTGTATTGATGATGGAGAGTCAGAGCGCTACATAAACAATGATATTCAAAGAGAATCGAAAAGTCACCGCACTTTCGGTGACTTTTCGTTCTCTTCAATTCGGTGCGATTTGGCGATCCCATTTCGGTGACCCTGCGGTGTATTCAGCAAGCACCACAGGGTCACCGTAATGCAGGGAAAAGCCCTCTATTTTTGCTAGAAAGCTGGGTGAAGTGAAGGAGTTAACTCCACCCCACCCAGCGTCACTAGCAGGAAGAAAATTTTAATTTCCCGGCTGTCGGTTACTAATCATTGTGACAATCTCGATAGCGATCGGTCTCAGAGACAGTAGCGTAGCGTGGGTTATCAGCGCCCGGGGCAAGGAAAGAATTGCGCCCCCCCCCAACCTGTGGACGTGGTAACACACCCTGATTCCCTTCCGCCAACTTGAGTATTGACCGCCTTACCCCACAAGCACATGTATTGTATATTAACAAAATACTGATATAATAAAAAAAATGAAACACACATGCCCCCCCACGCTACGCCACTGCTACCAGTCACCCTGTCCCAGTATACCCTAGCATAGTTCCACTCTCACACTATACCCAGTCACTCTCTCAGTATTCCCAGTACCCACAGTCACTCTCTCCCTCCAAGTACCCTCAGTCATACTCTCTCCAGTTACCCACAGTCACTCTCTCCCAGTACACCCCAGACACACTCTCTCCCAGTTCCCCCACTTTCTCCCAGTACTCCTCAGTCACACTCTCTCTCTCCCAGTACCCCCAGCCACTTTCTCTCTCCAAGTACCCCCACTTTCTCCCAGTACCCCCAGTCACTCTCTCTCTTTATCCAAGTACCCCCACACCTCATTGTGTGTTGTTCACGCTGCTCTGGTGTCACACAGTGTCGCCTACCTGCGTGGAGTTGCTGGTGGCTCAGGGGGGAGCTGTCCATGGTTCTTAGTGGGGACCGGATTTTAAATGTGCTGCAGGGCAGGCGCCTCCCTCCCTCCTTCCTGTTCAGAGGCTGCAGGACTGCCAGCAGCGGGGGCTGGCACAGGCCTTCAATGGGGGCTGACAAGCGTGGTAGAGGGTGTTCCTTCGAATAATGCTGCGCTGCTTCACGTGACTCATGTCAGCGTTAAGGAAGAGTCAGGACAGGACCAGAATTTTCTGTCCTCATCCTCCCTTCCGGACGTTGAGTGCTAAGTCACCGCCAGCGCCGCAAAACTGGCGGCTGCCCATGCAAGGGCCTCTCATGGACACCATTACTGATCCCTGCTGCAAATTATTAGTGGTTCAAAATCCTTCTGAAATTAGGCACCCCTAAGAAAATTGTGCCCAGGGCGACCACCCCCGAGGCCCCCCCACTCTACACCACTGCTCAGAGAGACCGCAATGGATCAGATCTGTGTATGTGCATAGCTCTGATCCATCATGCTGCACAAGCGCTACAGGGCTTGCATACGTAATGTTTGCAAGACCCATTGTGTTGCTCAATTTTCATTTACTACGCAACACAAAGTAGCGCAGGAAGTGCAAGTTGAACAGAAAAGCCTCAGCGACTTCCAGGTTTGGGAAGCCTTCCCAAGCTGAAGTGGAGGAGCTGCGCATGGCGAGAGACAAAAGGTGAGTAAAATCACAGAAAATAAAAAAAATATTAATTATTGTGCAGAGGCTGGCAGCAGACTCTGCCGAATTATTTAAGGGCAAAAAAGGGACATGCTACTTTTCAGTACAATGTTCCTTTAAACTGATACCTGGACAGTAACAAAAAATAAGTTGTGAATGTTTCTGGCAGCTATTTTACCTGATATTCAACCTGGGATATTCCACCTGAAATGATCATTTTTGCTAAAGGATTTTGAAGCATCATGAAAAACAGGACTAACGTCCTTATCTGTCATCATATACCTCAATATTTTAGTTGAATTCACAATGAACAGCAGTTTGCACCTGCCACATGGTGCAAAAAGCAAGAAAAATGTCATTCTTTTAGGGATTTCGGGATTGCCGGTTTTTTTCCATTGAGTTTTATTGCGTTTTGAAAAGATTCAGTGATGGGATTTAACATTTTTAACAGGTTCTCTTTGAACATACTGCTCTAACAAAATTATTTATTTGATTGAAGTTTTCCAAAATCCTATGAAGTCAGTGTCGTCACGGTGACTGGTGTGAGTGAAGATATCACACCACAATACACTAGGGATGTGCGTTTCGGGTTTCGGAATTTCGGAATTTTCACGAAATTTCCCGATTCGGGTCTTTCGATGTGGCCGAAATTCCGAAATTTTTTAGATCCGAAAAAGTCGAATCCGAACTGTTTTCCGAGCCGAATCGAAAAATTTTCAGAATTTCGAATGGACTTGAAATGTGTCAAATCGAAATCTATTGCTTTGAAACGAGAACAGACTTTCCGAAAAAACGAAAAATTTACCAAATCGAAAATTTTTCGGAATTTTCGAATGGACTTGAAATGTGTCAAATCGAAATTTATTTTCCCTCTATTCATGATTTCAGTTCCATTCGGGATTTCGGTTCCATTTCGGTAAGTCTGGACATCGTATATTTAACTAGTATCGGTTATATCGCTGATTCTGTAAAATTTTTTATTGTTTCCAATAGGGATGCACCGATACCACTTTTTTAAGACCGAGTACGAGTACCGATACTATTTAAAAGTACTCACCGATACCGAGTACCGATACTTTTATTTAATATCATGTGACGCTTTCCAATAGGAACAGACCTCATATAAAAATTTATATGAGATTGACCACAGCTCACATGGATTTGCCCCAGGTCTCATGGATTTGCCCCCAGGTCTCATGGATTTGCCCCCAGGTCTCATGGATTTGCCCCCAGGTCTCATGGATTTGCCCCCAGCTCACATGGGTTTGCCCCCAGCTCACATGGGTTTGCCCCCAGCTCACATGGGTGTCCCCCAGGTCTCATGGATTTGCCCCCAGCTCACATGGATTTGTCCCCCAGGTCTCATGGATTTGCCCCCAGGTCTCATGGATTTGCCCCCAGGTCTCATGGATTTGCCCCCAGCTCACATGGATTTGTCCCCCAGGTCTCATGGATTTGCCCCCAGGTCTCATGGATTTGCCCCCAGGTCTCATGGATTTGCCCCCAGGTCTCATGGATTTGCCCCCAGCTCACATGGGTTTGCCCCAGCTCACATGGATGTCCCCCAAGCTTACATGGATTTGTCCCCCAGGTCTCATGGATTTGCCCCCAGGTCTCATGGATTTGCCCCCAGGTCTCATGGATTTGTCCCCCAGGTCTCATGGATTTGTCCCCCAGGTCACATGGATTTGTCCCCCAGGTCTCATGGATTGGCCCCCAGGTCTCATGGATTGGCCCCCAGGTCTCATGGATTGGCCCCCAGGTCTCATGGATTTGCCCCCAGGTCTCATGGATTTACCCCCAGGTCTCATGGATTTGGCCCCCCGGTCTCATGGATTGGCCCGCAGCTCTCATCGATTTACCCCCCGCTCGAACGCTGGGGAAGCTGGCCATGTGCATGTAAAGCACGCGGCCAGCGTTCCCCTCCGGCGCGCCAAATACTCACCCTTCCTGAAGTTCCGGTCTCTGGGCAGTGATGCGGTCACGTGGCCGCCGGGCGCATCTGTGACGCTGCCTCCAGCCGAGAGGCCGCGTCACAGGAGCGCCCGGCGGCCACGTGACCGCATCACTGCCCAGAGACCGGAACTTCAGGAAGGGTGAGTATGTGGCGCGCCAGAGGGGAACGCTGGTCGCGTGCTTTTCATGCACGCGGCCAGCTTCCCCAGCCCCGCGGATACCGGCAAGCCGGCCCAGCGCCGGCTTCCGGTATCGGCGGGATGTATCGGGCCGTTTGCACGAGTAACAAGTACTCGTGCAAACGGCAATATCGGCCCCGATACCGATACTAGTATCGGTATCGGTGCATCCCTAGTTTCCAATGATCCGATAAGAATTTTCGTATTTGGGTCAGATCCGATTCGTCCGCGGGTCGTGCATGCGCGCGCGCGCGCGGATGTCGTAACTTTATTGAGCCAGTTTTATTGACAACTTTTTGAACAAAATATTGTTTTTATTATTCATCATAATGGCCGCTGAAAGAGAGGAGTGCCGTACAAGCACCTCATCATCTCATGATGAACCACCGGCACCCAGGAAGAAACGGGCCCCCAATATGGCGTTTGAAGAGATGTTGGAGCTGGTACGCATCTTTGATAGCAAAGATTATGATTGCCGGAAGGGCCTTACCGCAGGAAGTCTAACGCCAGGCAGGATCGTATCTTAGAGAAGCTACGCACCACCATTTTGGAGTTATTCGGGAAGGACAGGACAAAGGACCAGCTCAGGAAACGCTGGTCTGATTTGAAAGTACGTGAGCAGGAGCAGCTGAGACGCATCCGCCGCGTCATAGCGAAACGTAAGTGTCATGTTATATTGTAAAGCGCTGCGCAAACTGTTGGTGCTATATAAATCCTGTATAATAATAATAATGTGCTTGCATGTGCTAATGTGCACAGAAATACGCTGATTTATCTAGTCCTTTTTTCATGCAATGTGATTGTGTATAGCTTTGCGTTTTCACGACTCGTCATACATGCAGTTTTGCCATAGCTCTTCCTTTTTGTGATTTTACGTATTCGTGAAAATTGTGATATTTGATGTATGTAGATGAAATTACAATGCTGGATTTCTTTTGGCACTGTGTGTATAGTCTGTAGTGTGCTGGGGGGGTTGTTGTGATTGAGTGATGCATACGAGATGACCCGCAGCTTGCCTAATATTGGCTCCCACCTGCGCATCAATAAAAATCTCTGCGTCTCTGCTAAGTGATAGGATGGGACATGTAGTTCTTCTGAAAGTGCATCCAAACAGAGCTGCGTTCAATACGTCCTCAGCAGCTGCTGCAGCAGTGTCATTGAATGCTTTAGATGCAAATTTCAAAACAAAATGGTGGATTTCTGTTGTTGTTTCTGCAATATCCAGTTTTATTCACAGAAACTGAAAGTGAAACTGAGGCTGAGGCCTTCTATAAAATAACTAAAAGCAGTCACACAATGCGTTTTGTACGCACGCAACACAAATAATAGTTTTTATTGAATAAACGTAATGTTTACTTCTGAAAAAAATATATAAATGAACGGTAATATATGTCTGTGCAGAGGAAATAAATAAATATTTTGTGACTTTAGAACTATGAGATGGGAGTAGTGGGGGGTTAAGCTGGTAGTGGGTAGTGGAGGGGTGTCGCAATACTTTCGGCAATATATTGTATAGATATACCATTTTTTCCAGTCTGCATTATTTACGTGTTATTTTTTGGATTTGGCAGAAGACAGGAAGAAGGCCGCAGAATCTGCCCGGGCAGGGACCAGTGCCCCAGTGGAGGAGGAGCCACGGGCGTCCACCAGCGCTGGTATATACTGTTTTATTTTGCAACGACTTTTGGTCAAAAACAGAAACATTTTTTGTTTACTGTATTTTAATTTAATTTTTTTATGTATAGCACAAGAGGAGCAGGAGGAGGAGCAGGAGGAAGAGGAGGATGGCGATGATGGAGAGAGGGAGCCGGTGCAGCAGGAGGCCGCCAGTCCAGGTTTTTATTTTTTACTGTTGTATTTTGTATCGACTTTTGTTCAAAAATAAATCAGTTTTGTTGTTTACTGTATTTTTTATTTCTTTAATTTCTTACATATAGCACTGGATATGCTGACGGTGGTGGTGGGGGAGGAGTCAGAGGAGTCGGAGCCTCAGGAGGCCGCCAGCTCTGGTATATACTACTGTTATATTTTTTCAAGACTTTCAGTCAAAAATAGAAACCTGCTTTACTTACTGTATTTTCCTTCTTTCATTTATTGGATATATAGAAGGAGAAGCCAGACGCCGACGGGAGGCGATCGGCGAGCTTCGCCTGGCAGCTACCGCCATCAACTCCCTACAAGAACTGCTCCAGGAACTGCGGGAGCACATAACCAATGCCGCAGACCTCCTGGAGCAGCAGTGAGACCAGTGGCAGCCTCCTCCAGAATGTGCCTCAGCTGCTCCTGCTCGCGTGCCTTGAGGTCGGACCAGCGTTTTCAGAGATGGTCCTTCGTCCAGTCCTTCCCGAACAGCTCCAGGATGGTGGTGCGTAGCTTTTCAAGGATACGATCCTTGCGGGTGTTATTCTTCCTGCCGTAAGGGCCCTTACAGCAATCGTAATCTTTGCAATCCAAGATGCGGACCAGCTCCAACATCTCCTCAAATGCCAGTAACTTGTTGGGCAGTTTGCCATCCTTGGCATGTTCCCTTCCCTATGTTAATATGTTGTAAATAAATTTTCTATTTTTTCACTATTTTCCTGTTTGTGTGCGTTGCTTTTCCTTACTTAATAAGTTAATATGTATTGCTTGGTTTCCACACTGTTAAAATTATATGTACATAAATGTATTGACATTTCTATGGACCCTTTGTCATAAATTTGTCAACATATTTGTGGCCATGAATGTGACTGTGCACATTCTACACTTCCTGCCTGGCCAAAAAATGTCACACACTAACACAACCTTGTTGTACGGCCTTGAGATTTGATTACCAACGTGGCCTGGTTTTTTGTTAAGCTTAGGCGTTGTCACAACAACACGGATTTTTGTCCACAGTCACATTCATTGTATAACCAAGAATTTATCAAAAAATATTGATGGCAGCACTACGTGAAGTCTTCTCCGACACAACCCAAAGATCCTTAGTGCGGCTCAGGTCTAGTTTATTTGTCCCTGTTTGCAGCTTCACACAACACCTCCTCCCAGCTATGAGCTCTCTCTCTCCCACCGCTGCCCGCTAAGACGCTGCCCGCCAACATGGTCACGTCTTTGCAGGAAGACAACAGCGTGGGGGACAGCAGCTGCTGACAGTCCCAAGACCTCGTCACAATGACGTCAGTTTTGGAGTTAACCCCTAACTGTGACCAATGGTGGAGATAGGGGGTTCATTGGAACCCCTATCTCCCGATCCGCGGCAGCTATCGGTTGGTTAATGTTTGGTATCTTTGGATCGACCAGAGCATGGCCTTTCCAACAATACCAAACATGACAATGTTAAAAATTTAAAAAAATTTAAATAAAAAATAAAAAAATACAGGTTTTTTGTTTTGTTAATGCAGCAATATTGTTGCCATTTCAATTATAATGTGAACAATGATGCTGCACTAAGGATTTTTGTATGGGGTGCGTTTGTTAAAAATAGTGTAATTGTCACCCAAAAAAATATAACAAGTCCCCTTTTCAATTTTTTTTAACAAACGCAACTCATAAAATATAACCGCAAACACTCGCATGTTAAAATGTGAAAAAAACACTTTACACCTTGTAAAACAAACATTGAAAATTCTAATTTTATTGCATTTTTTGTTATAATATACAGACAGGACATGACGCATACATATGATAATGATATATTATGAATCATCTGCCGAGTCTGCCGGAAAGAACGATATATAACATGTCTGGGTCATATTATAAAAGAAGGCTTCAAAACGCGTTTAAACAAGAGGAGCGAAACTGTTAAAAATTAGCTCAGCAGCAGACCGCAGTGCCGCACACAGGCGTGAAGGGAAGCCGTGAAATGCCTCAGCAGCGAAAGGGTTAATTTATATTTTTGTCTGTTTTAAATCATTTTATTTTATTATTTTTTTTCATTTCAGATCATTTTGATCAACTATTTTTCCGTTTTAAAACATTTTTGTTCTGGTTTTTATTTTTAAAGTCAGACCATTCGGGTCAGTTTACCGTTTTTTAAATCGTTTTGTTCTTTTTTTTTTTGTTCCTTGGCTTTCATACCATTTTTTTAATGTGATTAAATAAATAAAGTTGTGAAATGTATATTCATAAGAAAAAAAGGATCTTTATTTAATAAAAAAAAAAACACGATAGAATCGCCAGAATTATCGTATCGTCAGAATGAATTATCGGATCCGAAAAACAAACCAAAAATTTATTATAAAAAAATATATAAAGTATAAAAAAGTAAACCATAGTACTTTACATCAAAACGAATAGAGTTAGACACTTTGAAACGAGGAGAACAGACGTTCCGAAAAAAAAGAAAATTTCCGAAATCACGAAAAGTCGATACAAAAAACGAGCAAAGTGACCCGAAAATACGAAAAATGGTTGATATTCCAAAAAAATGTACACAATCGAAAATTTTAAACATCAGAACAAATCGTCCGAAAAAAAAAAATCGGTGCACAAGCCTATTAATATCTGACATCCCGATGTGAAACATCAGGACTTTTGCATTAGATTTCGACCATTTTTATTTTTTTAACTTCTGGATAGTCGAAAATCGAAATCTATCCAAAAAGTCCCAATGTTTCACATCATTCTGAACTTTGTTTGGATAGAGTAAGTCCGTGGGCGTGCGGCCGTTAAATGTATATACCAGTGGCGTCGTAACATGGGGGCGGGGGGGCGGCACGCACCAGGTGACACCCGCCTTTAGGGTGACACCGTCACCCTAAGGGCGGGTGTCTCACCCTCCGCCGCGTTTTTCGCTCCCTGCGAGCGTCCGAAGCATGCAGCTTCGGCGCTCGCCTGGAGGAAACACGTCACCAGCAATCGCAGCTGGTCACGTGGCTCCCCCTGGCGAGCGCCCAAGCTCCGCGCCGCCGGACGCTCTGAGGGAGCGAAAAAGGTGGCGGAGGTGAGCTGGGGCCATTATCATGAGGTGCTGGGGCATTCCATGTGCTGGGGCAAATCCATGAGGAGCTGGGGCATATCCATGAGGAGCTGGGGCATTCCATGTGCTGGGGCATATCCAGGAGGAGCTGGGGCATATCCACGAGGAGCTGGGGCAAATCCATGTGTGAGCTGGGGCATATCCACGAGGAGCTGGGGCATGTCCACGAGGAGCTGGGGCATATCCACGAGGTGCTGGGGCAATATCCATGAGGAGCTGGGGCATATCCATGAGGATGTCGGATGTCGGCCAAGCTTCCGGGAACTCCCCCTGAGGACTGGCGTCATCGTGCATAGCACGATGACGCCAGTCCTGGAGTTAACCCCTAGTTGCCACCAATGGTGGAGATAGGGGGTTCCAATGAACCCCCTATCTCCCGATCCGTGGCAGCTAGGGGTTAAAGTTTGGTATTGTTGGATCGGCCAGAGCATGGCCGTTCCAACGATACCAAACACGAATGTGAAAAACGTTTGTAAAAAAATTAAAAATAAAAAAATATTTTAAAAAATTTATAAAAAAAAAATAAACAATTTTTTTTTCTTTTTTTTGGTTTGTTAATGCAGCAATATTCTTCCCATTTCAATTATAATGTGAACAATGATGCTGCACTAACGATTTTTGTTTGCGGTGCGTTTGTTAAAAATTTTGTAATTTTCCCCAAAAAAAATTGTAACGAGACCCCATCTCTAATTTTTTTAACAAGCGCACCCCATACAAAATATAACCGCAATTGCTCGCATGTTAAAATGTGAAAAAAAAAACACTTTACACGTTGTAAATTATTGAAAAATCATATTTTATTGCATTTTTTGTTATAATATACAGACAGGTCATGACGTATACATATAATAATGACATATTATGAATCTACCAAGTCTGACGGAAAGAACGATATATAATATGTCTGTGTCATATACTAAAATAAGCTTCAAAACACGTTTAAACATGATGAGCAAAACCGGTAAAAATGAGCTCAGCACAGAGGTGGGAAAAGCCTCAGCAGCGAAAGGGTTAATTAAAAAAACACGATAGAATCGCCAGATTTATCGTATCGACATAATGAATTATTGGATCCGAAAAACAAACCAAAAATTTATTATAAAAAATATATAAAGTAGTATTAAAAAAGTAAACCATAGTAGTTTTCATCAAAACGAATAGAGTTAGACAGCTTTGAAACGAGAACAGACGTTCCGAAAAACGAAAAATTGGCGATATGCCGAAAACCATGTACAATTCCGAAAAACGAAAACTTCCGAAATAACGAAAAGTCGATACAGAAACCTAGTGAAGTTACCCGAAAATACGAAAAATGGTCGATATTCCGAAAAATAAATGTACCCGAAAACCGAATCGAGCCGAACGAATCGAAACAGAAAGCAGTCGAAACGAGCCGAAACGAAAAGTTTAAAAATTCGAAAAATCGAATCGAAAAAAAAATCTGTGCACATCCCTACAATACACAAGAAAGCAAGCCAGCCAGTGATCATGAATGCCTTGACTGCAGTGGTTTAAACTGAAATAAAGCTCACCTTCACTGCATAGTAACAGCATGTAGAAGGAACGGAGGAAGAAATAATAACACTGACACCAGGGCCAATCCCAGGAGCTTTAGGCACCCCGGAACCCCCCTCCTCCTCTTTGAAGCCTATTTAATATTACCTGATTTCACCTTTCACACAGGTTTATTCAAAGAAAAGTGAAACTCAGGAGAATGACTGGAGAAGTGAAAATTCTAGGTCAAAATAGCCAAACCAGAGAAATTCTCCCATTTATCTCACTTTCCAAATCGGCATATGGGTCTAGATTGTTCTCTTCTCTTGCCAGTTCTCCTGATTTTCACCTTTTAGTGAATAGACCTGACAGTCACATGCAGACAAAAGTACACAGTCCCATAATCACGCACTTGCAACCACCAACATATAACTGACAGACGTGAGACACTGACAGGCACACACAGAGTGTCAATTAAACATTTGATAAAACCGTTACACCACTCACTTGTATAGGGGCGGATAAACTGCACGGTGCATTCAGTGCACTCTACAGTGTGCGAGAATTTTGTAAAAATTGCTATTCATCTACAAAGACATTGAGCGGACATTTTAAGACTCGAGCATTCCCAATGTAGGGCACTATTCCAAGGGTGGTGTTAACTTAACCAGAGCTACTGTTGTTAGGTTAGGGTTAGTATTTAGGTTAGGGTTAGTATTAGGGTTGCTATTTGTGCTTGTTTTAGGGTGAAGTTTAGTATTAGGGTTAGGGTTGCTATTTGTGTTTGTTTTAGGGTTACGTTTAGTATTAGGGTTAGGGTTACGTTTAGTGTTAGGGTAGCTATTTGTGCTTGTTTTAGGGTTATGTTTAGTATTAGGGTTGCTATTTGTGTTTGTTTTAGGGTTACGTTTAGTATTAGGGTTGCTATTTGTGTTTGTTTTAGGGTTATATTTAGTATTAGGGTTAGGATTGCTATTTGTGTTTGTTTTAGGGTTATGTTTAGTATTAGGGTTGCTATTTGTGCTTGTTTTAGGGTTATGTTTAGTATTAGGGTTGCTATTTGTGTTTGTTTTAGGGTTATGTTTAGTATTAGGGTTGCTATTTGTGCTTGTTTTAGGGTTATGTTTAGTATTAGGGTTGCTATTTGTGCTTGTTTTAGGGTTATGTTTAGTGTTAGGGTTGCTATTTGTGTTTGTTTTAGGGTTATGTTTAGTATTAGAGTTAGGATTGCTATTTGTGTTTGTTTTAGGGTTATGTTTAGTGTTAGGGTTGCTATTTGTGTTTGTTTTAGGGTTATGTTTAGTATTAGAGTTAGGATTGCTATTTGTGTTTGTTTTAGGGTTATGTTTAGTATTAGGATTGCTATTTGTGTTTGTTTTAGGGTTATGTTTAGTATTAGGATTGCTATTTGTGTTTGTTTTAGGGTTATGTTTAGTATTAGGATTGCTATTTGCGCTTGTTTTAGGGTTATGTTTAGTATTAGGGTTGCTATTTGTGTTTGTTTTAGGGTTACGTTTAGTATTAGGGTTAGGGTTACATTTAGTGTTAGGGTTGCTATTTGTGCTTGTTTTAGGGTTATGTTTAGTATTAGGGTTAGGATTGCTATTTGTGTTTGTTTTAGGGTTACGTTTAGTATTAGGGTTAGGGTTACATTTAGTGTTAGGGTTGCTATTTGTGCTTGTTTTAGGGTTATGTTTAGTATTAGGGTTAGGATTGCTATTTGTGTTTGTTTTAGGGTTATGTTTAGTATTAGCGTTGCTATTTGTGTTTGTTTTAGGGTTACGTTTAGTATTAGGGTTGCTATTTGTGTTTGTTTTAGGGTTACTAGCAGGTTTACTACCTCTGCCTCTTTTAGGTGTGAAGTTTGGTTTATTATTTGTGCTTCTTTTCTGACTAGTAATAGGGTTTTGACTAGAGTTGTTATTTTAGGGCTGGGGTTACTTTTAGGGTTAGGTTAACCCTAACCTCAAAACAACATCCGGATCCATAAAATTCCACTAGTATGGAACTAAGTTTGATTGAAAGAATGACACAGTGTTCTGTTTTATTGCGTCAAGTACTATTTTTTATTAACATCCTAATGTTTGGAAACATTTTTAGAAAGTGACGTTATTGCATACCAATACAATGTATTTATAATACATGTCTGACAGATTTATAGTAAGGTGACATAATCCTAATGCATAAGAGTGACTAATGGCTACAGTAATTGTAGGTTGCGTTTCGTGAAGCCACAGAGATAGAAAGCAACTGTCGGATTGTGTACAACTTGTCCAAGCAACCTTCCTTAGAACTGAATGTAAAATATTGCCTATACATCATTACATCATAATGAATAAACAAAAAGAAACACTCATTATTTTGGAATTATTTCTTTCAAGGCCTGAAGCAACTTGCTGAAACGTCAGTAAATAAAATGCAGAATTTATAGTAATAAAGGGTGTCACGTGACGTGTACCACAGCAAAATAAATGGATTTCTAAGGACTAATCTCCCGAAGATGATTTAAGTGCACAATATCATGTATCAGTATAACCAGGAGGATACAAACATGGATGTTTATGTTATGTTGCCTTAACTAGGACACCGAGAGCTATTTAATTGTTGTTATTGATGAGTTATTCACCAAAATGATAAAGGCAGTGATGTCGGATAGGTCTGCACATTTTGGCTATTTTGGCTTAAATCATAAAATGCTTCAGTTAGTTTTCTCACCTTTTTTACATTTCTTAGGCTAGTGTCAGACGAGTGTCTTTGAGGAGCGAAAGGAACGTCTGTGAGAGTGGACGTTCCTTCCACTCGACGCCTGTCTGGCCACCTCCCTGAGCGCACTCAGTGTGCTCAGCGCTGCAAAGCACGATCCTCCTATGGAGGATCGCGCTTTGTAGCCCGTCAACGCGCGTCCTAGCGCTTTGACGGAGAGACTTGGATAACGGACGCTTGTTGTGCTCGCATTTCGTGCGCGTGCACAAGCGTGTGACCGGCCCCGTTGCATCGTCACAACACTGAGACGGACACCGGTAAGCACGTCAGTACGGGCACACATAGCGCACTCGTCTGACGCCAGCCTTAGTCTTGTGAAAATCCATTAGTGTTTTATCCCTGTAGGCATTTTAGTGGGGTTCTATATACAGTGACTTTAGAGAATATTTACACAGGGGATCTCCTCGTGAGAGGCGTCTATTCATAGTTGGGCACAGTGGATATGTCTGATCTACACAGAGATGTTCTAGCCTGTCCCCATTTCAGGTCTTTTCTATTTTTTTTGAATGTTCCAAAATCTGTTTTAAGTCTAACAAGATGTGCAGAGGTTGATCTTTCTTCCTTTTTTTCCTTTCCTTTCCGTCCACGTCAGCGCACCTTTCCAGCTTGTGTTTTTTGGCAACATACCCACCGGTACATACTTGCCTACCACACAATATCAGCAGTGTAGGGTACTGGCAAGGTGTCAACCTCTCCGCTTCACAACTGTTGCGAAGCAGCTTTGAATCCCAAACAGAACACCCGTCCAGAATTCCTCTGTTTTACAACCATAGAAAGCAGATTGAGATCCTGGTCAGAACAACCCACCAGCAAGTGTCCTATGGCAATACACCTAATAATACAGTATGTGCCAACCTCACCATATATATGCCATATCAGAGTCCTCCAATTTACTGTGTCATCCACATTAATCTAATTATGTGTGTTATGTATCACCCCCTTGTTAACATATCTTGTACAGTGCCGCGGAATATGTTGGCTCTATATAAACATAAAGACTTATTATAATAATAAAGAGAACAAAGCTTTTATTTTAAAAAATATAGCAGATTATTTGATAGAAGTTACATTCTTCTTTTTAAATAATAAATGAATTGTCCACAGTCCAGTGAAATGTGCTGCACACAAAACTGATTTTATTTTGTAGAATTTACAGACACTAGAAACATAGAAACATAGAAAAATGTCGGCAGATAAGAACCTTTCGGCCCATCTAGTCTGCCTAATTACATGGATACTTAACCTGGATTTATCTTTTGTTTAGGATAGCCTTATGCCTATCCCATGCCTGCTTTAATTCAATTACTGTTTTGGCCTCTACCACTTCTACTAGAAGGCTGTTCCATGTATCCACCACCCTCTCAGTAAAATAAGGCTTCCTGATGTTACTTTTAAACCTTTGCCCCTCTAATCTAAGACTATGTCCTCTTGTTTTACTACTTTGTTTCCTTTTAAATAAACTCCCTTCCTCTACCTTGTGGATTCCCTTTACGTATTTAAATGTTTCTATCATATCTCCTCTGTCTCGTCTTTTTTCCAAGCTGTACATGTTAAGATCATTAAGCCTTTCCTGGTAACATTTCTCCTTCAAGCCGTACACCATTTTAGTAGCCCTTCTCTGAACTCTCTCTAAGATGTCTATATCCTTCTGGAGATACGGTCTCCAGTACTGCACACAGTACTCCAAGTGAGGTCTCACCAGTGCTCTGTACAGTGGCATGAGCACTTCCCTTTTCCTACTGCTAATACCTCTCCCTACACAACCAAGCATTCTGCTAGCATTTCCTGCTGCTCTATTACATTGACTACTTACCCTTAGATCCTTTGAAATAGGTAGAGGTAGAGGGTGAGACCATATCATCCTCGTTTTTCTGTAAAACCTCAGTCTAAGATACTTGGCTGATCTGTGTCTCAACAGCTTTCCAGGTGTAACATCTTCTAAGATTATATTAAAACAAAATTGGAAATCAAATGGTTTTTATTTGGCTTTTGTAATAAAATTAACATTTTCAAATTAAAATTGCCCTGAGGAACTAGAATCTGTGAGCATGCTGTAACATGTCATGCATAGCCGTAACAAGATGCCATATAAACGTCTGGAACATTGTATTCTTTTATGTGATACATTCAGCCTGCATTTATATTATATGTGGAAGAACAGCGTGAGCTTGCCTAAATGCCAAGCACTCCTTTCACCAGGAAATGTGTTTGACCATCATGTTACCTACTGAGTCAATACACTGTTTCTAATTATTCTTCGCCAAGAAGCACAATCCAAAACACAACACAATCAAACAAACATTGTGTCATTTGGAGAAATTGTGGCCAATCGTATGTAGGACCTTTCTCTTCCAGGTTTGTTGCCCGTCGTATGTGTATTTAGATATTTCTAAGTTGTTATGTAAATGAAAGACTACAATCGGCACAGAAAAAGGAAGAATTCTTAGGCGCACACAGTAAAATATAATGTGGATTCCCATGTGTCCCCCCCAATAGGTTACCTTTCCTTTCACCTTTAAAGCATACAAAAACAATACAATAACACAATGGGGAGACAGTGCTTCCTACACACCACTATCCACTGAGTTGCCAGATTATTATGACCACCCAATCAGTACTTCGTTGGGCCACCTTTTGCCTAAAAATACTGCGGCGATTCTTCTTGGCATTGACTCCACGAGATGTTGAAAGGTGATGCAAGGAATCTGACACCATGCCTGATGAATAGCACTGTCCAGTTCTGTGAGATTCGATGGTTGTTGGACCAGCTGCCTGATGGCTCTTTCAACTTCGTCGCAAATGCTCAATTGGATTGAGATATGGTGATTGTGGGGGTCACCTAAGCAAGGTAAATTCTCCCTCATGTTCTTGAAGCCACTCCTGCACAATACGAGCACCGTGGCATGGCGCATTGTCTTGTTGGAAAAAGCCATCTCCATTGGGATACTCCATCAACATGATAAGATGAACCTGATCAGCAACGTTACTTTGGTATGTTGTGCTATTCAGACGTTGTTGCACACAAATTAAAGGGCTCCAAACCATAACACTGCCCCCACCAGCTTGAAGGGTTGTACATGACATAATAATTTATTATCCCAAAAATAATTATCCAAAATAATGCAAATAAATGATATTCAATAAAATACAACAAAAAACACTGAAATCTGTCTGAAAACAAGGGTGAGACGATGTATGGTCTGTTTCTTATCCTGTAGTGCTAGTGGCCATTCATAAACATTGCACATTGGATTATACAGTGTATTATAATTTTTTTCTAAGTTTGCTGCTGGTCCCACCCCCCTGCATCGTGTGACTCGTGGGGAGCCTTACCAGGAAGCAACTCGTTGCGATCACACTGTGGGGGACAGCCAGGGAGCCAGGAGGAGGTGAGTATGCATCCAGCCCGAGTGTGGCTCGGGGTTACCGTTCGCGGTAGTGAAATTTAACCCTGAGTCACACTCGGGAATACCACCAGGGAGGTTAAACACTTTAACAACAGCTGCTCTTGAACATTTAACAAATTCTGCTGTTTTGCTTATACTCGCTCCATGGCTCCGAGCACCAACAATCATCCCATGTTTAAAGGTTGTTAAATCGCATTGTTTACCCATATCTTCAGAAAAAAATCACTTCTACTGTCGTGGTAAACAACCTGCTTCCCTATCAACTTCAGTGCGAAATTATAGCCAGTTTGCCTAAAAAAGTCAGGTGGTCATAATAATCTGGCCACTCAGTGTACATGTGAAGTGGAGTGGTACAAGAAATGAGCATACATGTAGTCACCACTGGGATGAAAAGCTCAGAGTGTACAAATCACAAATCCTTGTTGACTTCAGGACAGAAGGAACCTCAAAAAAGAAAACCACACAGCACATAGCATAATACTGCATAAATAGTAACAGTGTCACTTATAAACGGTGAACAGATACACTCACAATATTTGAGAGCTTCCAGCCCTCATATGTTCGCCTTACAAGTTATTTTTGGGCCTCCTGTTCGCCCCTGGTCGTCTTGACACTAACAGGGTTATCCAAAGAGATTCGAATTGCTTGAGAAAGGTAACCGAACGCTGAAAATCAGCGTTCGGTTACCTTTCCTGGCCATTCGGCCAATGTTCCCTCTAATTTTTGGGGGCCGTGAGCGCACCAGATTTTTCATGAGCAACAATATTTTCGTCATGAGCGCTTATTGACTATGGTAACCAATAGTTGGTTTTTTAAAAGTAGCGCAATTGATCGTACGTGTAAGTGAAAACTGTTCAAAGCTAAAACGAAGCAACCAGATGATTTGATAAAACTTATATCTGAATGAATGTATATTTATATTTTCTAACTCATGTGAGAAAAGAAAAGAAAAAACTTCCATCAATTAAGGTACATGAGACTTCTACAAATATCAGTCCTATCATTTATAAGAGTCTGATAACCTAGATTTACCTAGATTTGTTCACGTCTGTCTCGAGTTAGTTGCCAACGGGTGTACACTTGATCAAGGTTGATATGTTCACCTGAATTTAAATAAGTCTTTATCCTTATAAGACAGTCCAGATGATCAACTTGAAGTCGGTTACGCATTTTGGTCTTTGTTGCATTCATGAGACTAAATCCACGTTCACACTCGGCACTGGAAGCCTGGAACGAGGCGCATATATCGACTAGCAGTGCTAACTCGCTGAATTCTTCTTCAGTAAGGATGTAAGAAACAATGTCGTTGAAATTTTTAAACATTCCTGCTTTAACTTTCTCACAAGCAATAAACTTGAAGTCCCGATACTGTTTGCAAGTCTGCTTCTTGTATTCATCGCTGTCAGTTTTACCAAGTAATTTACTGTATTTAACTGCTAGGTTTGCAATCTCGGTTTGCCCATTTTCATAGCTGGAAACGTCTGTCAGAGTACGTAACTCAAACACCTTCCAATCTAGCAACTCGTCGTCTGGGAACCGGCGATCCAAGTGGTCACAGACACGTTCGATAAATCTGATTACCGAGGCTGTGTCTACTTCTTCATATTTGGTTAACAGATCTTTAGCATCATCGCTCCAGTGTACGCATTCGCCGAGGTACTGCGAGCGCAACTTGGCAATTTTTGCTTTGACTAACTGATGTGCTTCGACTGGGGACAAACAACTTCTTTGGAATACTTTACTGAGGTCTGCTAATTGTCCAAGAACGTCATGGAGAACAGTAAGTGCGACGTGATACTGAGGATTTCTCAAACGCTTCAAACAATACTTGTTAATAGGATCGTTATTTTCACTGACCTGTTGCCCACAGTACTCTTCCAATACAGTGTAGTTTCTCATTATTGCATTAACTGCAAAATACGCGATAGCCAACGAACTTCGTTTAACGGTCTGAATGCAATAACATCACTTTCGGTCACTTTCGCCAGCTCTGCCAGTTCTTGTCGCTTTACAGTTGACTTGCTAAAGAGCGTATATACAGTCCTTAACAAGGTCTCGATGTCTTTCATCAAAGACACATTCTTCCAGGCGTCATCTATGCCAAGGTCTTCTCTGTGTGCAACGCAGTGTTGTTCTAACACATGTGGAACTTCGCGACGTAGCTGAGCTGCGACGCCATTCTGCTTGCCCAACATTACCGAAGCACCATCAGAGGTAAACATTACCATTTTCTGTAAATCTAACTTACAGTCTGCATAGAACTGCTTAATTGCCATTGTAATTGAGGTGCTATCACATGCCGATAGCTTGAGAATTCCGGCGAAAACTGTTTTGTGAATATTCATGCCTACTGGACGAAATTTCAAGTATAAAATCAGCATTTTTGTGATGGACACATCTGTGCTTTCATCCGCTATCAGAGTATGAAATGGAGCACTATTTATTTCAGTCAAAATTTGGGCTTTGACAACCATGTTAATGGACTCCACAAACTCGAACGCATAATTCTTGCTGCGCCAACTCTCTGGTAATTGAACGTATTTTGCGACGTGTGCATGAATTTCTTGAACAGATAGCATTGACGCGTTCAATTTAATAGCCAATATGACATTATCAATAAGAATCTTCACCTGTTCGGGCTTCGAAATCTTCCGCTGAGCTACCTCCAATCTCTGTTCTCTGTCGCTTGCTGATTCTGTAAACATCTTGAGAATACCCCCTTTGCTAATATTTACGAGCTTTGCAACGGATTCGAGGTGAGTTTTGTGCAGCAGGTGTCGCTTTAAGTAATCTAACTTCCATTCGTTCCAGCGTTTGCCGTTTGTAAATTCGCCAGGAGCATCCGCTTTCTTACAAACATTGCAAATAACAGCATCGGAATTCTCGTTGTATGTAAAAACATCTTTCAGCATGACCGTTTGTTTTTTTCCTGACGACGGCATTTCAGTTTCTACAAGTTCGTCTAACCACTCTATCTTAAAACGTGCGCATGTTCTTTTCCTGCACAACATCACACGTGATCGGAACGTTTTTGCTTCGACATTGAAATTTAAGTCAAGTTATAAGTTAACAGCTTTAGACAGTCCAGCCACTGTGATCGATTTCCCTCGTCATCATCACGCCGGAACGCAGCTACGTGTTCAGCTGCGCGACGAAGAGCTCCCCCGGAACTTCCCCATTGCGCAGCGCCTACAGCCTGTAACCAGGGTCAGACGAACGCATTTCTGACGTCCAGCTTCAAAACGCACGTCGGTGCGTGCGAACGCATTTTTTCACGGAATACGCTTAAGCGGTCAGACGATGCGCAATTCTGGACGTATTTCATGACGGAGCTGTAAAAAAACGAGAAAAATCCGATGAATCTAAGTTGGCCACCCCTGCACTAATTTGTGCGCGCATAAATACACGTTGTGCGCGCTGTCATTGCATTCCGTGCGCGGGCGCGCACGTTAGAGGGAATCCATTGGATTTGCCCCAGCTCACAAATGGATTTGCCCCCAGCTCATGGATTTGCCCCAGCTCTCACATGGATTTGCCCCAACTCATGGATTTGCCCAGCTCATGGATTTGCCCCCAGCTCATGGATTTGCCCCCAGCTCATGGATTTGCCCCCCAACTCATGGATTTGCCCCCCAACTCATGGATTTGCCCCCCAGCTCATGGATTTGCCCCCCAGCTCATGGATTTGCCCCCCAGCTCGTGGATATGCCCAGCTCGTGGATTTAACCCCCCAGCTCGTGGATTTGCCCCCCAGCTGTGGATTTGCCCCCCAGCTCATGGATTTGGCCCCCAGCTCGTGGATTTGGCCCCCAGCTCATGGATTTGGCCCCCAGCTCATGGATTTGCCCCCAGCTCGTGGATATGCCCAGCTCGTGGATTTAACCCCCCAGCTCATGGATTTGCCCCCCAGCTCGTGGATTTGCCCCCCAGCTCATGGATTTGGCCCCCAGCTCATGGATTTGCCCCCCAGCTCATGGATTTGCCCCCCAGCTCGTGGATTTAACCCCCCAGCTCGTGGATTTGGCCCCCAGCTCATACCTGGTTAGTTGCCCCAGCGGGGTTTAAGGGGACCCAGATGCCGGGCAGCGCGGGAATGCCTGCCCGGTCCTGAAGAGTCCGTCCTGTTAAAGGGGATGGCTGCGTGGCGTGCGTGCGCAGGTCACGCGGTCCGGCCAGTCAGGTGGCCTGATTAGCCGGACCACGTGACCGGCTGCGCGCGCACGCACGCAGCCGCTTAGGACGGACTCTTCAGAACCGGGCAGGCACTCACGCGCTGCCCGGCTCTGGGTCCCCTCAAACCCCGCCGGTTGCCATGCGCGCATAACCACAAGTTGTGCGCGCTGGCACCGCGTTCCCTGCGCGCGCGCGCACGTTGCAGGGAACACTGCATTCGGCTATCCAGAGAGCAGGCAATTCGCCAAATCCTGGCGAATTGCCTGAACATACGGTGCCTGTTCGGTGCCTGTTCGAGGGCAGTGAAATCCCCATGAAAAAGCACTGCTTCGGCTATTCAGAGAACACAAACCAGCAGTGAAAGGTTCCCCTAATGCCCTGCCATTCGGTGGTTTAATTCGGCAAATTTATTCAGGAGAATCCCATAGGCTTCAATGTTAAAAATATTCCCGTTTTAATTCAATATCTAATAAACCGTTCATTATAAAATTCTGCAGCAAAAAGTCTCTTTATTTATAGATTTTTTAGGATACTTTAAGCATTTTTCTGAATTTTTTTAAAAAAAATAAAAAGTCCGATTTTTTTTTTTTTTTTTTTCAGTTTGCTTATTTTTTTTGTAACAGCCCTCTTTATTATCATTCCCTGGACCTCCTGTGAAAATTTCAGACATTTTCGCTTAGTAGTTTCTTTGCAAACAGCGATTCATTTTCCCAGATTCATACAAATGGTTTTTCTAATTTATTCACTGCCTCCTCTACGTCACAGCTGCTTCGGCTCTGTGTGATTCGGCTCCTGTTCGGCTCCTGTTCGGCTTCTTCGAAGGTTAATCCAGATGTTTTTGCTTGTTTTCAGCGTGCATTCGGTTAGTTTTCGTCAGGTTTTCGGCAGCTTTTCCCTGCAATTCGGGGACCCTGTGGTGTTTGCTGAATACACCGCAGGGTCACCGAAATGCAATCGGCAAAAGGAACTGAATTGAAGAGAACGAAAAGTCACCGAACGTGCGGTGACTTTTCGAATCTCTTTGGATAACCCTGAATGTAAATCTCAAACATAAACAGATAGAGACCTCATAGCGCAGTAAGTGTGAAGAGGGCTGTAAACGGTAGGCTTGTGCACCGATTTTTTTTTTCGGTTCGGTTCGTTCGGATTTTGTAAATTTTCATTTCGGCTCGTTTCGGCCGATTTTCGGTTAGGTTCGTTTTTCGTATCGACTTTTTTTCGTGATTTTGGAAATTTTCATGTTTTTCGGAACGTCTGTTCTCCTCGTTTCAAAGTGTCTATTCGTTTTGACGTAAACTAATGGTTTTTCGGATATGATAATTATACGATACGATAATTCTGCTGATACGTTAATTCTGCCATTGAGATTTCTCATGTTTTACAAGAAGGATACATTGAGATTTCTCTGGTTTTACAAGAAGGATACATTGAGATTTCTCATGTTTTACAAGAAGGATACATTGAGATTTCTCTGGTTTTACAAGAAGGATACATTGAGATTTCTCATGTTTTACAAGAAGGATACATTGAGATTTCTCTGGTTTTCCAGGAAGGATACATTGAGATTTCTCTGGTTTTCCAGGAAGGATACATTGAGATGGGAATGATACAAAATTTAATTACAGAATCAGCGATATAAATACGATGTCCGAAATTACTGAAATGGAACCGAAATCAGGAATGGAGCCGAAATCACGAATTGAACGAAAATGAATTTCGATTTCACACATTTCTACTCCATTCGAAAATTCCGAAAAGTTTTCGTTTCGGCTCTGAAAATTTTTCGGATCTGCCGTTTTCGAATCCGGAAAATCGGCCGAATCCGAATGCACGAATCGGGAAATTTCGTGAAAATTCCGAAACCCGAAACGCACATCCCTAATAAACGGTTTGTGCCCCTAAAACATACCATTAATGCACATATTCCCAGAGCGGGGATAATGCTCTGTGAAGGGTGAGTAGGCCCTTTTTTAAACTTTTCCATATAATATACAGTTGTGTTCAAAATTATTCAACCCCCAATGCTGTAAAGGGTTTTAGGGAATTTAGTGTACATTTGTAATTGTATTCAGAATGAAATCCTACAAGGACTTTTTAAAGAACCATATGCAACTAAAATGACATCAATTGGTTTTGTAATACCGTAGTAAATGTTTCTTTTGTGAATTCTTCATTGACACAATTATTCAACCCCTTAAAGACTACCACGCTGAAGAACAGAGGTTCATTCAAGTGTTTTCAATCAGGTATTGAAAACACCTGTGGATGTCACGGAGCAGCAATAAAGCATAATAAGCACCAATTAGGCAGCTTTAAAATGACTGTGATACTCAGCTCCTTCTAGACATTTACTGGTGTGGTTACAAACATGGTGAAGTCAAGAGAATGGTCCAGGAAGACAAGAGAAGAGGTGATTACTCTTCACAGGAAGGGCAATGGCTATAAGAAGATTGCAAAGATGTTAAACATACCAAGAGAGACCATAGGAAGCATCATTCGCAAATTCAAGGCAAAGGGCACTGTTGAAACGCTACCTGGTCGTGGCAGAAAGAAGATGCTGACTTCGACTGCTGTGCGCTACCTGAAGCGTAGAGTGGAGAAAAGTCCCCGTGTGACTGCTGAGGAACTGAGAAAAGATTTGTCAGATGTGGGTACTGAAGTTTCAGCTCAGACAATACGGCGCACACTGCGTAATGAAGGCCTCCATGCCAGAACTCCCAGGCGCACTCCCTTGCTGTCTCCAAAGAATAAGAAGAGTCGACTGCAGTATGCCAAAAGTCATGTGGACAAACCACAGAAGTTTTGGGATAGTGTTCTGTGGACTGATGAAACAAAATTAGAACTGTTTGGGCCCATGGATCAACGCTATGTTTGGAGGAGGAAGAACAAGGCCTATGAAGAAAAGAACACCTTGCCTACTGTGAAGCATCGTGGCGGGGGGGTCAATCATGCTTTGGGGCTGTTTTGCTTCTGCAGGTACAGGGAAGCTTCAGCGTGTGCAAGGTGCCATGAATTCTCTTCAGTACCAGGAGATATTGGATGACAATGTGATGCAGTCCATCACAAACCTGAGGCTTGGGAGACGTTGGACCTTTCAACAGGACAATGATCCCAAGCATACCTCCAAGTCCACTAGAGCATGGTTGCAGATTAAACGCTGGAACATTTTGGAGTGGCCATCGCAGTCACCTGACTTAAATCCGATTGAGAACCTCTGGTGGGACTTAAAGAAAGCAGTTGCAGTGCACAAGCCTAAGAATGTGACTGAACTGGAGGCTTTTGCCCATGACGAATGGGCGAAGATACCCGTAGATCGCTGCAAGACACTTGTGTCAAGCTATGCTTCACGTTTAGGCTAGGGTCAAACGAAAGCATTTTTACACGCGAACGTAAAAAAGTGCGTCCGAACGCATTGATGTATTTTTTCACGGAATATGCGAAAACGGTCATACGATGCGCATTTTCGAGCGTGATGTTTTACGAATCCAAACCAGGAAACTTTCATGGACGTTATGTTGGCCGGACACGAGCAGGGTCTGACGTCTCCAAATCACACACACACACCGCTAGCGGGCGCAGTGCACTCTGTATGTCCGTACTAGAGGTTCTGCGTTCTCGAAAAAATGCGTTCATTTTCCACTTGCGTTGCGCGGCCGGACTTTCGTGCGACCGTACTTCGTATATTGGCTGTCATTGCCCGTCATTTGCTGCTAGTGCGGCCATAATTAAGTGCGCTAGAACGCACGTTAAAAATGCGCTGGTCTGACCCCAGCCTTAAAAGCTGTTATAACTGTAAAAGGATGTTGTACTAAGATTGAATGTCACTTGGGGGTTGAATAAAACTGATAATGATGTGAGCACAGAAAAGACATTTGTGGTTATTTCATTATAAATGTTCTGTTATATTTGTCTGACCTACACGTGCCTCTTTGATTTAATTGTAAGCAAGATGACTGAGTGATCAAAATCAATGTCAAACTGGCCAAAACACTCAATTTCAGTGGGGGTTGAATAATTTTGAACACAACTGTATATGCTGATTTCCTGCACTATGAGGTCTCTGTCTGTGGCAGCACTAGATTGCACTGATCAGGGTTAACTCAGTCAGGAAGAAACGTGCCCATATTATGGGAATGGAATGGCTTGTGAGAATCTTAATCTCAGATTGTTATGGACGTTTAAGCGCCTACAAATTGGGCAATAATGGTCTGCAATTGAGCAACTCTGCGTCATCTCTATCGTTCTGATAAGCCTGTATGACATATCAATATGTATCATGCTCTGTAATTGGGTAGCATTAGGGAGGATTTTGTATTGGTTACATGACTGTATAAAAGGCTGTTGCGCCCATGTTCGATGCTCACTCGGGATAGCATTTGCTTCACTGAGCCGCAATCGGACGCAGCTTGTTAATAAACTGATGTTTTCCTGGAGTCCTGCCGTGTCCGTGTCTTCTTGGTATGGCTCTCTGTCTCAGTTCATGATTCTGCTGCTACATTTCCTGATTCTATGCTATACATAATAGCTATACATTTCTTCTCTGTTGTCTACTACATATCTGTTTATGTTTGAGATATACATCGGGCCAAGACGACCAGGGGGAACAGGTGACCCAAAAATAACATGTGAGGCGAACATATGTGGGCTGGAAGCTCTCAAATATTGTGAATGTAACTGTTCAGTATATAAGTGACACTGTTACTATTTATGCAGTATTATGCTATGTGCTGTTTGGTTTTCTTTTTTGAGGTTCCTTCTGTCCTGAATTCAACAAGGATTTATGATTTCTCTGAGCTTTTCATCCTAGTGGTGACTACATGTAAGCTCATTTCTTGTACCACTCCACTTCACATCTATAGTGTTGTGTAGGAAGCGCTATCTCCCCATTGTGTTATTGTATTGTTTTTGTTTTGTAAATGGTTTGTCAGTGAACGGACAGGTTCGTCAACTTTGAGTCTTGACCTTTTCCAGGTCTTCTAATGAAGCTTCACTTTGAAACATAACGGCTAAGGCTAGGGTCAGACGAGCGCATTTTGTACGGACTGTGGCTAGGGACAGATGAGCGCATTTTCTGCGGCCACCGTCAAAATGTACGTCGATGCGTGCGCACGCATTTTTTCACGGAATACGCTTAAGTGGTCAGACGATGCGCAATTCTGGACGTATTTCATGACGATGGGGTAAAAAGAAGTCTAGGGAAATCCGGCTGTTTGAACGTTATGTTGGCCGCACACTAGCAGCGTCTGACATCTCCTAATCACGCACACACGCTGCTATGCGGCCGCAGCGCACTCTGTACGTCAGTAGCAGCGGTTTAACGTTCTCGAAAAAATGCGTTCATTTTCCACTTGCGTTGCGCGGCCGGACTTTTGTGCGACCGTACGTCGTATATTGGCCGTCATTGCCTGTCATCTGCTGCTAGTGCGGCCGTGATTATGTGCGCCAGAACGTGCGTTCGCACTGCCTCAGTCTGACCCTAGCCTGTGCGTCTGTGCAGTACGGACGTACTTTCTGACTGACGACAAGGTAGCGGCCACACAGTCCGTTTTTTTCACTGACGTATTTTTTGACTGATGTAGCAGGGAAAATAAATTACAATGAAAAAACATTCTGTCCGTCAAAAATGCTGGACGTATAAATGCAGTCCATCTGACCATGCTCCATCACTCACACACAAAGCTATGTGGACGTTGTGGACGTGGCGCACTCCGCACGTCCGTTCTAGCAGTATTACGTTCTTGCCTAACCTGCGTCCGTTTGCCGTGTCCGCCATGCAGCCGCACTTCCGTGCGGACGTACTTCGTGTGTGGGGCTCCATTGGTCAGAATGCTATGCTGCCACGGACGTACAAAAGTGCGGCAACATGGACGTGATAACTGCGCTCGTCTGACCCCAGCCTAAAAGGGAATATTAAAGGACAGACAAACCATTCTCGGCTATTTGAGACGATTTAATGTTATCATATCAGTATATTTTGTACGAAATTCTCACACTGCTATTATTCAGATTGAAGAGAAAAAAAATACTTATATTGGTAACGATTGCTTCACATTAGGAAATCACCCAAAGTACATTGACAGACATTATTGAGGAACTGACCCAAAAAAATTACAAAACTATTAAGAGGAACTGACACTAATGGTATGAGCAGGGAGTGACTTTTTCAAGAATTGGAAAAGGTATATGATGGTTAATGACTGAATCGGGAGATGATTGATGTTTCAAGTTTAATTTGGTGTTGGGGGTGAAGTTGGCATATATTCAAAGAACAGGTGCTCAACAAGCAACTTTCACCCCACCATACAGAGGTCATACACCAAGCTGCACATGGGTTATGGAGTAAAACTGACCATTGCATAGCTTCACTTATACTTTGTATAGGAGTTCCTAATCTGCTGATAGCTGGAGAAGAACAATCTATTCCTACCTCACACATTATTAAAAGCGACTATCATTTTTTCATATATATTGACAACACTGCTTTTTTATTTATATATATATATATCTCTACAAGGGTTGTGGTGGAGGACTAAAAGTGAGATAAAAAGCCTCCACACTATAATAAGTGTGTTTATTATTGCAGAAGCCACCTGCACATCACAGCGATTCGATGAATTGCATCCTAGAGCTCCTGTGCCACATTCCCCATATGCAGCAAGGAATTCTGGGTAGGATATGCAAATGACCTCTTTCTCACTTTTATGCATCCTGGGTCTGTTATTACACAGAACCCTAAAATCAATGCTATGCCACACTGTGGCTTTGTAGCAGAGATAAGGTTTATGCAACCGGCTGTGATGTGCAAGTGGCTTCTGCAATAATAAACACAAACAGGGTTATCCAAAGAGATCCGAATTGCTTGAGAAAGGTAACCGAATGCTGAAAATCAGCGTTCGGTTACTTTTCCTGGACATTCGGCTATCCAGAGAGCAGGCAATTCGCCAAATCCTGGCGAATTGCCTGCACATACGGTGCCTGTTCGGTCCCTGTTCGAGGGCAGTGAAATCCCCATGAAAAAGCACTGCTTCGGCTATTCAGAGAACACAAACCAGCAGTGAAAGGTTCCTCTAATGCTCTGCCATTCGGTGGTTTAATTCGGCAAATTTATTCAGGCGAATCCCATAGGCTTCAATGTTAAAAATATTCCCATTTTAATTCAATATCTAATAAACCGTTCATTATAAAATTCTGCAGCAAAAAGTCTCTTTATTTATAGATTTTTTAGGATACTTTAAGCATTTTTCTGATTTTTTTTTTTTTTTTTCAAAAGTCCGATTTTTTTTGATTTTTTTTTTCAGTTTACTTATTTTTTTTGTAACAGCCCTCTTTATTATCATTCCCTGGACCTCCTGTGAAAATTTCAGACATTTTCGCTCAGTAGTTTCTTTGCAAACAGCGTTTCTTTTTCCCAGATTCATACAAATGGTTTTTCTAATTTATTCACTGCCTCCTCTACGTCACAGCTGCTTCGGCTCTGTGTGATTCGGCTCCTTTTCGGCTCCTGTTCGGCTTTTCGAAGGTTAATCCAGATGTTTTTGCTTGTTTTCAGCGTGCATTCGGTTAGGTTTCGTCAGGTTTTCGGCAGCTTTTCCCTGCAATTCGGGGACCCTGTGCTGTTTGCTGAATACACCGCAGGGTCACCGAAATGCAATCGGCAAAAGGAACCGAATTGAAGAGAACAAAAAGTCACCGAACGTGCGGTGACTTTTCGAATCTCTTTGGATAACCCTGTATATATATATATATATATTATATATATATATATATATAAATAGCGTTCAGTCGTACCCCAATTTGCCAACTAGGAATTGCATCTTTATTCTTCTGAAATCCTTGAAAAATCATGCAACTAATGAATGGTTTCCTTTTTAGTTGTGCTTTTTTGAGCTTTCTCTCTTCCTCTATCCCTCTGTAACCCGATCTCAAACTTGCTCCTTCAGCTGAGCATTACCAACAATATAGACGTCCCAGGGAGAATATCCCTAAAACCGCCTACCCTTAACCTCATCCAACCACTAGAATGACCCTTTAAAACTTCTAGCATAGATGAAAAACTAAACTGCAATGGAGCCACTGGGAGTTTGTGTATCTGTTATCAGATATGAGATTATTATTCCTTAGGGACATGTGTAAAACACGATCAGGACTGTGATTCTCCAGCATAGGAAAAAGCTGTGACTCACTAGCGCTATTCTGCATGTTTAATCATTTCCGATCTTTTTATCACAGGCACAAAACACTATCTCTGTGAGCTGATCCAAAACGCCCCAGACACCAATTGTTTTATTGTCCACTTGGGGACAATATTGCTTTTATTTACTTCACACAATAACCTCCTGTGTAGTCTTTTGATGAAAGAATTTTATGAATTGCAAAACTATGGTCTACATTATTCCCTGAAAATGTGGGTTCTCTAGCTTGGGTTGATGAACATCCAAGATGTATGGATTTCCATAGTGAGTGGGGAAAATCCATGGGTTTGGTTGAGAACTCTTCAAATAATCACAATTTTCTTTTAACCTTTTGTTTTTGACATAATGGTATTTATTACAGGTTTTGACATTGCATCTGCCTTTCATTTGTCACACTTCCATGGAGTTTTGAAATGTGTGAACAGGGAGCTCGGTTACAGGTTGGTTTAAAATCGGATCATAACATGAATCTGGCGGCATAAAGATTGTGTTAGGGCTTTGTGAGGACCAGGATGGGGTGATGCTAGAAATGTTTAAAGGTGGGACTTGTCATACCAACACTCTCATGGCACTCATTTTAAACAATGCTATTTTTATTTGTTGCAGCAGGATAGTAATTCTAGTCCTTTATTTCTATATTATTTTAAGAGGGTATCCGTCTTGTGGATGCACCCATCAACAAAACATTAAACTGCCCTGCATCACTCAGGGCTCTATTAAATACTTTGCGCAAACGTGAGAAAAAACGCTTTGAGGGGGGGGGGGGGGGAACCCTTCGTGCAGAACGTCGTATTACAATGTCTGCGCACAAAAGGCGCGTTAACGTCTAACGCGGGTGAACCTGCGCAAACCTGTTGCGAGCATAATGTACTCTGCGTGGCCTATACTTAACATTGTGAGCGCAAATGCGTTTGTGCGCTGGTAAGCGGATGGTATTACAATCTATGAACAACTTTTAACGCACAGAGTTTGCGCGCATAATTTTAACGTCTTTTAAAAGCTGGTGTTAATGGCAAATCTGAACGTCCTGGCTGAAACCAAATACACCAGCGCAAAAAAAAAAGGTTGTGTTTTTATTATTGCTGCAGCATACAGTATATACTCTGACAGGCGCAAAAACTGAACGGGAGACCATTGTGGTTCTTAATTCAGATTGGCGTTAAACAGTCCGCCCACTGATATATGCATGCGCGTTTTTGCGCATCTTTTTTACGAGTGTTATTTTTTGATGGATGAAAACAATGCGCTCGGCTTGTAATACCAGTGGTAATTTACACATGTTAAGGTTTAACGCTGCGCGCAAAAAAAAGAGCCCTCAATATCAGCACAGTGTTAACTTCGTAGTGGAAATCGTTAAAAAAAAAAAAAAAAAAAAAAAAAAAACCCTGATGCCATGACCGGTCTCCTTTAGTAAAACACAAAAGGTGTAGATAATTATCAGAAGCAGAGAGTGACTGGCAGAAACAGCTATGGTTCTGTAAAAACTTGCTCATAATACATATCATGGTGTTTCCACAACATTGATACTTGATCTATCCAAGCTTTACAAAAAAAATAAAATTTAAGGGTAAGCAGCGTGAGCAAAAGGAACCGGACATAGTCTGCACAGCTTCGGCTCATTTGACACAATAGAGTTTTATACAATCTGTAGGCTGGTCTCACATTGCTACCCATTATGTGACGTACTGCAGACGGTCTCACAATGAAGCTATAAGAGGAAAGGTTACAACCACAGATCACGCGGATAGACAAGCACATGAATCCGGTTATGTAACCATCTGCTGCTTTGAATTAGCGTCCAGTAGCACAAGAGACACGCCACGTAAGCTAACATACCGTTTAAAAGTTAAACTTTGTAAGACATTAGCATTTAATTTTAGGAAGACTTAAAATGCAGCCCTCAGTTTATCCTTTAGAAATCGTGATGGTCAAGACTTCCTGTATGCCCCATTTACAATTGTTTTTACTGAAACCATCCTTAGAATTTCTACACGGGTCTGAGACAAGGCCTGTCTTTGAAGTAATGGTATAACTGGCTTGTGTTTGTCGTGGTCGTTTCAGCAAGCTACCTTCCCGCCATGAAAAACAGAACGATAGGTTTGAGAACAGTCAAAGCATGTCTGCGGGAAGAACAGAATATAGAAAAGATACAAAACTTAAAAATCTAAAGCTGGAACTGCTTACTTGAAGTTTTTGAAAGTGCCAAAACATACAGCGGCATGTCTGCACGACCTGAACGGCACAGTATAAATCATTAAACTCAATCCTTCAAGAATATGGCATGACGAGGCTAACAGATTTAGCAGGAAAGTTGAAGTAAACACTTTGACACCAGCAGTTTTGCCTTTTCAAGTAAAGCTGTAGCTGCTTTGAGGTCTGCCTGATTAATGCTGGAGCCAGGTTTTCCACCTAGAATTTCACTTTATATGCAGACAAAACTTGCTCCTAAAAGAGGTAGTAAGCCCAAGTTTAACAATGAGAAACCAGTCAAGGTGTCCAGTGGGTCTATATTTTGCCATGTGCTGATATCAGCCAACTGATCCTACAACACAGACAAGTCATCCTTCCACTGCATCCAACTAGCGATGTCAGGCGATTGCAACAGATGTGCGATCCAAAAGATTGCATGGCATGATCGGCAGTAAATTGGACCTGGGGCAGGGTTTGTTTTTTTTAAAGACTAAATGCCTTTGTTTCCCCCCTTGAGAGTCAGCTGCAGTGTTTGCCCTCTGGTGCTGACACCCATTTTAGCAGGGGGGGGGGGGGGTAGTGGTCCACTGCAGGCATTTTTATTTTAAACACTGGGAGCTGGCCGGGTGCTGTGCCTGATGCTCTTTCAGCAAAGAAAATTCCTGGAGCAGCCCAGCACCGGTTTTGTTTTTAAACCTGGCAGCATGTCCAATGGCTGATCTGGGTTGTCCACGGGAAGCATCTGATCGGCCAATCGTGTGGTCTATAAATTGGGTGACCATAGCAGTCCATTAGAGAACCAAAAGTAGCATCTAGGATTTAAGTTAGTCATTCTGCAGCCAATTTACCCTTAATTGGCAAATCCATGTCTTCTAGAAGGCGTTTGGAGATGAGCTGGGCTGCTCTGACCACAGCAAGTTAAACAGAACATTACAAGCTTACAGTAGCTTCATTTTTACCTGCTCACTCTGGCCTCAAGTGAGGTGGGCAACAACCAAAACTTAGATCATACATGTTATACAAGATCAGTTGATGGGTTTGATTTAGCCATTTCAGCACAGGATTCATGAGAGCCCAGGACCCTCAATACCTACCCAATGACACCAAGCGAGACAATTTAACAGCACACTGCCCTTTAATTGGTAAAAACAAGTTCACTATACAAAAAGCCTACATAAATCTGCGTGTACACTGTACACAAATGACTTACAAGAATGAAGTTCTATAAATATACGCACACATCTTACAGGTTAAAAGGAACTTGAGTTAAGCTATTTTCACAAGTTTTAAGCCAAAAAGCGATGGAGAAACAACGTACAGATTGTGCCAGGATGCCACTGTCAAACTTGTTACAGATACTACAGAATCATTAAAAGTGAAAGGGCAAGTTTTATTGAGTTAATCGCGCCGACCAAGGAGCTCGTCTTTATTCTTCAGATGCCATTTTGCACAAGTATTCCTTATCAATTTTGAAGAGACGCCATCCCTCCTCGGTTGACAGATCAGATGCGCCGCGTCTCTTGTAGAACTTTATGGATGGTTCATTCCACTCTGCAACCAGGAAGTGCATGCTGCTGCAGCGACACTTCACTGCGATCTGAAACCAATCACAAAAGGAAAAAGCTGATAATGCACCCCCTGCCAGCTTATCTAAACCTTCCCAGGAGTGACATTTAAAAAACACAACTTACCTGACTTAATTGCTTAAATATCACTGAACCGATGCCTGAACCTGTAATGGGAACCAAAAAAACACATTTTATCATAGTTATTGACATTATTGCATCATGATTAAAGCCTAGTTTCCCAGATACTTTGAAACCAATGTTACAGGTCATGTCACTTAAAAGCTGTAAAGCAAGTTTTGGATATTCTGCATAGCTTTGCCAGTTCCGATTTTATCCCGCTTGTGGATGTTTTAGGTTACCATCTACACTAGGGATCCCAAACTCTGGTTTCCCAGATGTTGCCTCCAAGACCCAGAATTCTTTGAATGCAATAGCCAGAGACTCATGGGAGCTGTAGTTCAGAAACATCTGGGGGCCAGCGTTGGAGATCCAATCTATACCTTTTGTGTTTACCTTGGCTATTTGGAACATCTGACCAAATCACAAGCGGTTTGTAATCTGTCCACATGTCTATGTCTGCATTTAAGCCTATACAGCAGTTGTCTTCAAACCCTGGCTCTCCAGCTATTTGGGAACTTCATAAAAACCATAAGTAGCACAGGAAGTTTGTACTATGGAATACAAGACTGCAATTAGCAATCTCTTTATACTCATGTGATGGGCTTTAAAAACCCTAGATTTCAAATACATGGCTGCTGCTTCGCAGGTGTGACATGAACCACTTAAAATATAATCTTTATTATATTAAATTATATATTAACACAAGTGAATAACTAAAACGCAGATTCCGGCTAACGTAAGGTGATGAGGAGACCTACTACCCTTATTCATCTAAGGTATCACCATATGAGAGCGACAAATACTACCCAAGTATCACTTTACATTATTCAGTATCTGCTTGATTAATTTAAAGCACTTTTAATATATTTATAATTAAGTTTTAACAATAAAGGTTGTTTTATTTAACTGATGTAGGGCTGCAACAATTCTCATAATCGATTAGTTGGCAGATTATTATTTCTAATAGATCAGATTAGAGAAATAGTTTACTTAAAAGGAATTTTATGTAAACTAAAACCACAACCCCAGCTTTTTTCATAAGCAATTTGCTTACTGTATGTAACTTTCGTATGTACATACGCAAATTGTGTACTTTTGACACAGTACGCGAGTGCTTGGTCAGAGGGATGGGTTGATGCTGCATGCGCAGCTTAAGCCCAGGTTTGCTTTCTCAAATGAACGCAGCTACAAGCACTTGGTCATAGATGTCAGCATGAATTCAGGGGTTAATAAGCTAAAGTGGTCAGGGTGCGTAGAGTGTCCCTTTTAAATAATTTCGTGAACAAACTGAGTGGGAGGAGGGACTGGAGGAAGGGAGGGACTTTGTTCAAGTGACTTGCGTGTGAGGGAGTGGGTTTGGTCAAAAGACTGGATCTGAGTGTGGGGAAAGGGACCAGAACCAAAGGGAGGGAAAGGCAATTCAAGGCCAAAAAGGGTGTAGCAGGGAGGGTTGGGTGGTGGCACAGGACTACAGCTTCCAAGGATTAAACACAGGCATACAGCTCCTTCACCCAGTGGCAGTATCCTATTGTTTGTGTTATAGTTCTGCTACTGTTGTAAACTGAAAAACTGGTTGTGTCTGACATAAACCTAGAACTAAATCATGAGTAAAGCAGCAGCACGTCTTCTCCAATCTGCTCCGAAACTGAGGTTATTCAAGTTTAACTCCGTCTGACTCTAAACAGTGTGTGCTGTACACAGGACGAGCGACATATTAAAGCGATGATTAAATTAGTTGACAACCATTTCCATTATCAATTAGTTGCCAATTACTTGTTTCAGCCCTAAACTGATGATTGGTTCGTGTGTCAGGTCTGCGAAGCAGCGGACAAGTATTTGAAGCACAGGAATGTTAGTTCCAAAATACCTGGAAGGCCAAGGTTGCCGATGCCCACTTAAGCTATTATGCAGCCTTGCTCACTGAGTACCAATAGAAGTCACGCACCTCTTAACTCATTCATCACAAAGAAGTCTTCAAGATACAGCAGTTTTCCGATCCATGGGTCATAAGTGAAGTAGTACATCGCAAACCCAACGATTGTGTATCCTGCGAACAAGAGAAATGGTTACACGAACTAGAAACAAGTGGGGTTTTTGTAAAAATTAAAGCTTTACTATTAAGGTTACATATTGAAGATTAGACCAGACTTTATTCTCTCCATTATTAGCATTCACTGACCCCCTACTATAACCCAGACGCCCACATCAAGTTCTATTGATTCACATTCGTTCTGTAATTTGAGACGAGCGATTATTCTGCGCAGCAGCATTTCAGTAGCCAAGGAACAAAAAGCCAACAGAAGCACTTGGTTTCCCTTTACACACGGCAGTTCAGAAGGAGATCTAGCAATATGCTGAAGATTCCACTAATCCTCAGAAAACATCCTGGAAAGCCACGATTTGAGAGTCAAGATACAGTTACTCTTAGAACAAGGGCTGATGAAACCAAAAAGAAAAAAAAAGCCAAAAATATAAATGTTCTGTAGAACGTCACTACAGTATCAAGTGGAAAAGGAAATCGAAAAAAATCCAAAAGAATGGCAAAAGAAAGATGGGGCAGTTTTGAAAAGAAAAATACAAGCACCTTGTCAACATGGCCTCGACAGGAGAATTAGGTACGGCTCTAGAAGAGCTGCCACCAGGAGAAAGGTTCTGCGATTAAATCCTGAGGTTCTTTGGTTTTGTTCAGCGCAATTGCTGCAGGGAAGCCCTTAGTTGCATGGGATTTCTGATCTACCGTGTTTTGGTTTACATGGTCAGGGATCATCCCTGTAGGCCTTACCTCTGTTCATGATCATCTACTTTATTGTGTAACGATCTTTTAGTTACCTCCCCGCCCACCCATGTACACGGTAGGGGCCATGTACATGGCGAAGCTAGAGACTGTAACCTGAAGATTGGGGACAAATTAGAAAAGATACGGTTTAACAGATTGCAATGGCTTATGGGTCAAAAATACACATTCTGCAATGTTCAGAGAAGGAACAGGACATACACTTCTAGACGAGACTAAAATTAGGTTACCATCAGCGGTCTGGCTTTCCTTGGGCACTTCAGCGACAAGACAGTGGTAGAACGGGTGTTCTCCAAATCCATCTTCAAGCAGATCTTTAAAAAAATAAGAACCACAAAGCTTTAGATTAGGGCAAGCTCAGCCCTCCAGTTTTGAAACTACATCTCCCATGAACCTCTGCTCCTCAGATTGCCTGAACCTCATGGGAAGTGTGGTTCCATCTGGAGGAAAAAAATGTTGCAAACCCCCCCTCTTTTGAGCTCTTCAGGTGCAGGGAACTCTGGTCACCAAATGTTTATTGCCTACAAATCCCAGAATTCTTTGAACACAATAAATGTCCAGAGAATCATGGGAGGTGTAGTTCAGAAACCTCGGGAGGGACGAGTTTGAGATCCCTGCGTTTTGGGCAAAAACCTCAAGCAGCTTGTGTTTACATAAATGTTGCTGCATAGACTCATGGGAAATCACTGGCACACTGCCCGAAAAGCAGATTAGCAGATGCAAAACACAGCGCCGAGAGACATTTTGTCTTAAACATTAACCGCCAGGATCACTCGAGTAAACAAGACCTGTCACAGGCGTCATACCTTTCTCCGTTAGTACTACTTGGTTCTCCATTTCCTCATATTTAGCGAGTTCCTGTAAAGAAAAACGAGCCGTGTAAAACACAGAATGTCTTTGTAAGGTTTTATAGGGTTATGATCGCGTAAGCTTGACAAGAGGCCAGCATTCAGGGGAAATGTGTAGTACAGGTTGAGAGGGTTAAACCCAGGGATCACACAGGGCCGCGTCCATTATGAAGCCTATATAAAGCTCGGCCCTTTAACCCCAGCCTGAAGGGACAATTTAGCAGGAATGAAAGCTACAGTCCAAATCCTTAAAAAGAGGTCACCGGACAAGCCACCCAGAACAGGAAAAGCAGATGGAGCTAGACACCGTCCTCTCAGACTGCAAGCTCTAAAGAGCAGTGTATTTTTTAAAGGCTATTGGCCTCGTTCTACCGTCCATACAGCGCAGCATAAATAAAGCCAACAGCCGCCACCAAGTCATAAAGCGAGCGAGATCTCAACATTAAAACATGGCACAGCTCTGCCCAGCAAGACACCAAGCTGTGGCTGCGCTGAGAAGATCCAAGACCTGGCACGTCTCCAGACCCCAACCCCCCTCCTGCATGGAGAGTCCCCCTCCCCCCTGCATGGAGAGCACACTGCGCATGTTCACTGGGGCTCAGCGAAACAAAGGGCACCAGATAAACTGCAGTATCTGAGTGGAAGAAACAAAAAGGCAGCCAGTGAGAGGCTGTGTGCAGCCCAGGACACAATGTACAGGGTGACACAGCAACCCTGACCCGCCTTATGTACTGGAACTACATTACCCATGATGCTCAGTCGACTTAATGTGTGGCTGAGCATCACGGGAGATGCAGTTCCAAAACATCTGGCAGCTTCTGTAGGACAACTGAGACTAGGTGGCGCCATGAGGCCAGTGTATTAGCAGGAGGACCCGCAGCAGGACGGAGGAGTAACGCATAGGGATACGGCGGACTGCAGGTGCATCTCCCCAGTGAGGTGACAGCAGGACAGTCACCTTTATAAGCCGTAAGATGTCTCTGCAGTCACCGGGCACAGCGGATCGGATGATATAATTGGCCATTTTCGTCTCTTGCTCTTTTTTCCTTTGCGGACAAGCCCCCTGTACGTGAAGTGTAGTAAGAGGTGTTTCTTCATTCGCTTCCCAGGAGTTCCCTCCTTCTAGTCAGTCTGGGAGCCTGACCCGGCACACTTGACCCACGGAATCCACTTTGAACTTGAAACGTCCAGCGACGAAATGCCCGGGCAGCGGCGACTTGCAGCATTTATAGCCAGCGGCCGCGCGCACTCCCTGTCCACCCCCCCTTCGACGCTTTCGACCAATCGCAGGAAAGCATTGCGCAACAGCCGAGCCCTGTCTTATGCGGTTCGAGTGGAGACGTCACCGCTTCCGGAACCAGGAAACAACCGTGACTCACAGCGGGTCTGCAGAGGGCTAGGGAGGCGGCACGCGAGCGCCACCTCGTGCAGGGCGTGAGGAAGTGACGCATGTGGGGAAAATGCACTTCATGAATTCCTGTAAGAAAAATACAAACCTATGGAAATGTGACCCATGGATCTGATTCAGACAACAAAAAAACACAATTTCTTTCTAGTGATGTGTTTATCACCTTTTTTTGTTGTAAAATCTGTTTTATTAATGGTCACACACAAATTACACAATCACAAACAGTAGAATTTTAGAACATATGAATAATATATGAAAATGCGTATCTACGCATTCTGTGCCGGTACATTGCAACAATTGCCAGATGTATGATCTTAGGCATTTTGTGTTTTTAGGAATTGAACAGATTGGAGAGGGGGAGACAGGGTTAAGAAGCTGTCCGGGAGGGAGACTTATTGGATTCATTGTTTAAAAACTTTACAACCATTAGGGTTGAATAGCGACATGGATTTTATATGTTTTTAAATAATAAAATAAATTAAAAACAATGCCAGAACGCGTTTCGCCGTGTTACACCGCTTCATCAGCTGGAAGCCGTGTAAGACGGCGAAACGCGTTCTGGCATTGTTTTTAATTTATTTTATTACATTTTTTATTCCCTTCTATTGCTGTCCTTACTAATTCCTGGCGGTTTTCTATTGGGTTTCTCCAGCAAAACAAAAAACCCATGGGCGCTTTCTTAGAGAAGCTCCTCCAAAAGTAAGTGGAAAATTTGCTAAGAACTGACTGTATTTGGATTGCCATAGTAATATACACAGAGTATGAGCATGTCACAGAGCACCACAGCAATAGAACTCACAATAATGTGCACTGTGATGAGCATATCACAGAGCTCCACACAGGATCCACAGTAATAGACCTCTAATGGTAAAGGCAGTGAGTCTCTCCTTTTTCATGTCCCCCTCCCTTTATCTTGTCCATCTCCCACCTCCCTTTTCAGTCCATTTCACCCCTTCCTTTTCATTTCATCCCACTATTGTCATGTTAATTTTACCCCACTTTTTCATTTCAATCACCCCCACTCATTTTATTTCACCCCCACTCATTTCTAACCCCCCACTCATTTCATTTCACACACCCCACTCATTTCATACCCCCCCCCACTCACTTAATTTCACCCCCCCCGTGTTCAAGCTGAACATAGGGAGCCGGGTGTCAGGATCCTATCCAAACTGTCAGGATCCATCCATGCTACATTCCATGCAAGTGGCGGCTGCATGAAAGGTGCTGCCCTCTACTCAGCACAAGTGAATAAACAGTTAAACATACACCACAGGTCACGTGACACACCCCTGTGGCTGATCAATAAAGGTTCCACACCCCCCTCTAGTCCATTCTTCATTATTGTCTCTTATTCTTAGGAATAAGTCCTGCTCATACAAGTTCCAGAAAGACCTTTTTTCCTCTACCTAGACCCATCGTGTTTCCCTGCTCCAAGAGCCACCGTGTTTCCCTGCTCCAAGAGCCACCGTGTTTCCCTGCTCCAAGAGCCACCGTGTTTCCCTGCTCCAAGAGCCACCGTGTTTCCCTGTTCCAAGACCCACCGTGTTTCCCTGTTCCAAGACCCACCGTGTTTCCCTGTTCCAAGACCCACCGTGTTTCCCTGCTCCAAGACCCACCGTGTTCCCCTACTTCAATACTCACTGTGCTCTCCCAGGAGCAACTGTCCTTCACACCGTGCTCTCCCAGGAGCAACCACCCATCCAACCTCCATACCTGGACACAAGGACTAATTTCCCAATCAACCTCAACCAAACCAGTAAGTCCCATTGTGTCCTGTCCCGCAGACTCCTGTCTGTTCTCCATCAATACCTCTCCTCCCTCGGCCGCATGTGCATCATGCTGAAACGCTTGGAGGAAGTGACGTTATATGATCACTTCCTCCCAGTGTCGCAGAGTACACGTGGCTGCCGACTCGGGAGGAAGCAAGGTCTGCGTACTGTCGAGTCTCGTAATACAGCCCTCCAGTCACTCTATATGTGTCTCCCTGTGGTCTGTGGCCCCTAATACCAGACCCCACCCCCCGCGGCTGCCCTTCAGCCCGGGGTGTGTGTTGCCAAGACGAGCGAGGCTCTGCACACCAGCCCAGACCCATCTCTATGGAAACCCAGCGCCTCCCTCCATCAGCTTACCAGAAGCTGCATGCGCTGGAGGCAGCCATCATGCCTGCTGATTGAACGATGTGTCCACTAATCAGGAAGTGAAGGAAAGGTAACACCTACACAAGGCGGCGGCGGCTCGCGTTGGGAGAAAGCTCGGTGGTCCGGAGCGGAAGCCGAGATCTAGAAACCGGTGGCTGTGGGTCCCAGTGAGCGGCGGGGCGGCTTTTTTCATGTGGAGTGCGGCATTTTTTGCTGCCCCTGTAAAGTGCCACCCTAGGCCTAGGCCAAGATACATCACTGCCATCAGGTGCATCCACTCTCATATTCCACTCTCGTATTTATCATTTTAGTAATTGTAGATATGGGATAAAATCTGGAGGACAGAAAACACATCTGAGACCCCAAATCAGCCTGCATACAGCCATCAGACCCCAAGACAGTTCCCATAGACATTCACATTCCTGTGATAGTCCCCATACAAACCTTTAGACCCCAAGCACAATGTCAGTCCCTTCTTATTTATTTATTTATAAAGTATTTTACCAGGAAGGATGCATTGAGCTTTCTCACATTTTCAAGTATGTCCTTGGTTCAAGAACATTGAATTTTTTACAGTCAAACACCAATATACAAACTAACACAGAAAATAAATATGTAGGAAATATACTCACTACGTTACATGTTTACATGTGCATTCTGTATTGAGGTATGTTAAGTGACTTTAGACTGGGGGAAGATTTGATGTTGTATGTACATTTGATGTTGAATGTGTAGTATGCGCTTTGGAATTCCATGACGGATTGCACGCATGCGCAGTGTCCAGCGACTCGGGGAAACAGCTGATCCTCGTCACCAGAAGTGATGCGGGTTTGCTGATTTTCGCTATTCACTCACTTTTCCGAAGATTGTTTAGTGTTACTGTTAAGGATAATGTCAGATGAACGAAGTCTGAACGCACTCTGCGTACATGCACAACGGACGGACGGACGGACATACTGATGGAAGATACTGTAGACACCACACGGTCCGTTTTTTTTGACGGACGTAGAAAAAAAAAGGGAATTATGGGAAACAAAATTAATATGTGAAATGATAATAATTTGAAAATGATATGAAAAGCCATTTTGTGCGTTAAGGTGCTGGACGTCGCAAATGCTCTGCGTCTGACATCTCATCACACACACAGAACGCTTCGCGGACATGGCGCACTCTGCGCGTCCGTGATGGCGGTTTTACGTTCTTGCCTAATTTACGCCCGTTTGTTACGTGCGTTGTGCGTGCGCTGTTCAGTGTGCACGTACTTCGTGTGTGAGTCTCTATTGCTCATGATTCTATGCTACGACGGACGTTAAACTGTGCAGCAACACGGACGTGATCACTGCGTTTGTCTGACGCCGGCCTTAGCGGCGCAAGTGTTTAGTGAACAGGAGCGATGTCATTGGATAGATCCGCATCAGAATTATGAGATTACTACTTATCAACAAACACAAAGCTTCTTTTCAGCTGGGTCCAATTCATCTATTCTAGTAAAACAAAAATATATATGCAAAAAAATCAGTAAACCGTTTAATAATTCTGTGAATTGTGGCAACACACAACATAGAAATGTGATAATACACCCTCTAGTGGAATAATGCAAAATTTCATTTTACAGGTTTCATTCAAATAGAATTTCCAGTTTTCCGCCCCAGTCTGTCAGAAAAAAAAATACACAAATACCCAGAAACCCCTGACAAACGGAAGCCTGTGCGTCACTGAGACTGCTCCGCCAACGGCTCTCAGTCTCTATGAGTGGGCGACGCTCTGCCTTCCCTCCCCTGTCTCTATGGCTTGGGCTGATTTGTGGGTGTGGACACGTGGGATAGGGGGTGGAGCTCGCAGGCTGCTTGGGATTCCCTCACTCTTCCCTGCTAGTGCTCAGGTGTCCTGAACTGGTGGTTTCCCATCCCTGGCTGCCAACATGCTGCTCGCCGCCAGGTACTCCATGTCATTCTACAGGTTTATGCCTCGGTATAAGGACAGGTCATAGACAGACCGGGAGAATGCAGTCACTCCCAGCCGCCTGAGTCCCCAGGAAGCCCATTAGTCTCCCATATGAGGTGCTGGCAGTCAGGGCTGGAGGAGCAGCCATATTTATGAGGATATCTGGCGTCCCCTAAAGTAATGCAAGCGGTCACTACAAGGTCCAGCAGGCCTGAATAAGCTAGGGGGGAGCAAAAAGCAGGGGGAGCTGAGGCCTGGCATGAACATTACTCTGTTACCATAGGAAGGCGTTGGCATTGTCTGGACCTACATAGATGAGGAGTGCCCTGGCAGTGTCACTGTCTAAAGTACAACTATTTATAAAGCACCAACGTAGGCTGCAGCGCTGTGTGGTAGGGCTATTCAGAGAAAGGTGAAAACCAGGAGAATTGGCAGAAGAGCACAATCTAGACCAAATAGCCGATTTGGAAAATGAGATAAATGGGAGAATTTTTCTGGTTTGGCTATTTTAACCTAGAATTTTCACATCTCCAGTCATTCTCCAGAGATTCACCTTTCTCTGAATAACCCTGATAGTAAAAGCAGTCCCTGCACCAGTCACCCCTGGCATTGTGCGAACATCAATAGCTGTATGCCATGTGTAGGTGGGCACACCCTGGCATAGTCTACAAAAGTAATGCAGTGAGCAGGCTGGCAGTGTGGGAATATTCGTTGCTGTAGAACACGTAAGGTTTATAGCGGCAAACCTGGATCTGGGCATTAATCTGCACAATGTTTCCTTTTTTCTTCGTTAAGTAAACCCTGTTCTAAAACAAATACCCCGGCAACTTAATGCCAATCACTTTGACAGCTTGTGTCTACAATATTAGAGACAAATGGGAAATGTGGCATGCAAACAGAATCTCTGAGATCAGTGATGGCAAACCTTGGCCCTCTAGATCCTTCTGAACTACATGTCTCATGATGCTCTGCCAGCTTTAAGACCGTATCCTGTCACATGTAGTTCAGAATCATCTGGTGTGCCAAGGTTCGCCATCACTGTCAGGTATTCTGGCACCTGTTGCCCTTTTTTTTTTTTTTTTTTAAAGGATTTTACCAGGAAGGATACATTGATATTTCTCTCGTTTTCGAGTATGTACCGTTAGGTGTCTTATCCAAGGACACTTACTGGAGAGGTGCTCTTGCCGGGATCGAACCCATGTCTCCACAGGCTCTCTTGCCCAAGGACACCTACTGGAGAGGTGCTCTTGCCGGGATCGAACCCGTGTCTCCACAGGCTCTCTCCACGCAGAGCAGTGTTGTTACCTCTACTCCACCCAGCTGGTTGCCCTTATGACAATTATGTAATGTCTTCCATATATCCGCCACCCATTCATTCTGCAAGTGTCCAGTTTCACCACATCCTAAACACATACTATTGTACAGAGATCTGAGCTGTTGACATAAGGCACAATGGATTCATGCTATTTACTCTTATGCGTGAATACACCCTTAAGTGTTTTGCGAGGGGCTCTAATTCAGTCAGTTTTCAGTAAATTATGGTGACCCTACATGCCTAATACATTTTTTGCTCCTGTTTTCAGGCGTCTTGCAGGATGTCACGCATCGCAGTCGCTCAGCAGGTGTTTGACCTCTGGTATGGTGTATTCTAAGGGGCACGTACCCGACATGAATGCAGGTAATGTCCAGCTGCGGCATTAGGTAGCACAGCAATTAACACGCTTTTTTACCTTCCATCTGCATGTATGGCTATATCGTAAGCTTTACAGACCGAGCTGCTCACGCCATATACTTGAACCCACGCTCAGTAGATAGAAATAAAATCCAGGATATATGCACAATCATGGCATAACTCCAAATTTGGTTCTGGATGCGAGTGAACAGTTTTTGAAGACATTCAACTTAGAAATTACACTTTTAATAAATGCACTATTTAGACTAAAATATATGTACCTATACAGTGAACCTGTAGTGGAAAGAACTTTTCATGCAATGTAGAATGAATATATAAATAATAGAGATCATCGTATTACTGCCTTAAAGGAACACTCTACTCAAAAAACACCCCCCGTTTTTTCTATCCTAACCTATCCCTATTCCCTTAATAAAACTTTAGATTTTTTATTTTGTAACTGTAATACTTACCCTAAAATCCTCTTGTTTCCAGCAGCGTCTTTTTTTTTTATTTATTTTTTTTATACTCACCTCCCTCCTCTTCCGCTCCCGTCCTTCTTGCTGCGTCTTGGCTTCTGGTTTACGTGAGAAGCGCGCATGCGCGCCTCTCACATAAGCCAGCCAATCGGCAGGCTTCCTCCCGGCTCCCTCTGAGGATTAGTGTTGCGCGCAAGAGGATGCGCGCAACACTAACCCTCAGAGGGAGCCGCCAGCTTCTGCGGTGAGTAGGAGACGTCATCGCGCTGAAAGCGCGATGACGTCTCCTACTCGGCAAAAGTCGGCAGAAGCGGGAAATATGATTGCCACTCTGCTGACTGACAGCTGGGAGGGCGGAGTAAAGTCCTCCGCCTCTCTCAGCTGTTTTCAGCTTTTTGAGCTGAACCACTGAGCGGAGGAAGGGGGGACAGGGGGTAGCATACTCTGGGCATCATGACCACCTAAAATAGCTTAGGTGGTCATGTTGTCTAGAGTGTCCCTTTTAATAGCTATTACATTATTGCTTGCCTTACCCCTTCACGACTGAGATCGAAATATCTTGTGCTTCAAAAGTACCCTCCGGTGCCTGATATCGAGATGCCTCGATCTGCAGCTCTGAAGGACAAAAGCAAATTAAATTTGTTTGCTTTGGGCTGCAGAAGATGCCCCCAAAGTTTTAGTCCTGTGGGTGTAATGCCCGAGGTGCTAAAACAGTTTAAAATCGGCTGAGTGCCCTGACCTATCAGACATTCCGCAGCCGATGCAGGGAACCTCGAGCTGCAACTGTAATGGCTGTAACTCAGTTTGACAGTAGTTGGCACCATCTACTGGCCAAATATGTTTTTACAATAAGAAATACACTGGGAATATGCCCAAATATTTCTTACTGTAAGTAATTAATTAAAAATTATTTAAAAAAAAAAAAAAAAAAAACACTGGTTCCTGACGATATTTTTTTTTTAAATCCGTTCGTAGTGAAGGGGTTAAGAAAGGTGTAGAGGCCTCCATCTTGCTGCTCCCAGCGTGCTCCAAGGCCTTCCTGTCTCTCCCAATTTTAGTCATTGCTTGCACAAGGAGACGAGAATATATAAGTTAGGAAGCACACCAAATACAAAATACAAGTTTATTGGTATCAAACAAATACAATAACAAAAATAAAAAATGCTCTAGTTCCCATAGGAGTCCCCATCGCTGAATCTTTTTTCCTTTTTTTTCCTTCACATCAGGTGTGGGAGTTTCTGCCATTACGTTCACTGTTGAAGGCAGGGGATTGAGATCAATTTACAGAGATAATGAAAGACAGACTTAGCAGAAAATAAGCAGCCGCTTTCAATTCAATTAAAATAGAAACCAATTGTCATTGGCTGTTTCCAAGATTTAAAGAGAATTATGGTGCAGATTTTTATTTACAATTGAAAACTACTAGAATATTACATAAAAACTCCATAAAACATTTAGGGACCTGTAATGATATCTCACAGAGGTGCGTAGAATCCATCAAGATCACTGTGAACTTTATGCCAATCATACAGTGCATGATATCTCATGCTCAGTGATAACCGCTGGCAGTTTATGGAGAATTGTGCATGTACAAAAGAATAAATTAAAGGGATACTGTAGGCAACATGACCACCTAAGTATGCCCTTTTCTTTCCTCACCCTTCCGATGAGCCGATCGGCTGAAACAGATGAGAGACGCGGAGGACTTTCCTCCGCCCTCCCAGATGTCAATCAGCAGAGCGGGATTTGTATTTCCTGCTTCTGCCGACTTTTGCCGAGTAGGAGACATCAACGTGCTTTCAGCGCGATGACGTCTCCAACTCGCGGCGGGAGCGAGCGGTCAGCGGCTGTGATTAGTGTTGTGCGCATCCTTTTGCGCGTAACACTAATCAAAGAAGGTGGAGCCGGGAGGAAGCCTGCTGATTGGCTGGTTTACGTGATAGGCGCGCTTTGCACATAAACCTTAAGCGAAGTTGAAGATTTACCACGACGGAAGAGGAGGGAGGTGAGTGTAAAAAAAAAAAAAACCCCCCGTTGGAAAAGTGTTGTTTTAAGGGTTAGTATAATATTAAAAAAAAAATACTGAATGACTAGGTAGGGCAACAGGTATAATATAATGTAAAAAAAGGGGGGGGGTTGATTTTCAGCCTAGAGTGTTCCTTTAACACCCGCTTTAGCTACTGGCAGCTTCTGGATTTTGGTCCCTTTCAAAATCTGTTAAACCACTGTTTTGTTTACCAATATTTTTTTGTTTTTCACAATTTGAATCCGTTTGTCAATTCTGGATAGCATTAAGGGGATCATATATTGTAAATCTATTCTTTTAGTTCATTATTGTTTTTATTTGGGCCATGTTTGTGTAAATTTTTTTTTCCATTACAGGGTCCAACCCTATCCATGTGAATAATGGTGTGTGGTAATTTTAAAGCATGCTTTATCATATCACCTCATTTCATTTCTCATCGCTTCCTGTGCTGCTGCTTTTTTTGTTAGATGTGTCTGGTTGCTAAACTCCTAAGGCGCTGATAATGTACGTTATTCATTCTTGTTCATATCACTTTTTAAAAGTCACTTGTTAGCAATTTATTAAAGGAGTTTTTCAAAGAATGCCGGTGTTGGCTGAAGTTGCAGTCCTTTTCTCCTGAGAAAATATCTGTTCTTATAACCCCAACAAACGCCACCCTTTCACAAAAGTAAAATCCAACCAGCAGCAGGAGAAACTTCATTTGTGAAGATTCTCCTGCCTTTGGATTTTACATTTGTGAAAGGTGTCGGTTGTACAACACTGGCGCTTACTGAAATAACCCTGTTGGTGCGCTGTCAGAGTTTAATGAACCAGAGCTATGCTTCTCATCTCCTGATGACTTTTCAGGCTTTCTATACCTGCACGGCCCGTGCTGGCTTCCGAGCAAAACCACCACGGAGCAATTGTTTTCCATTTTCGCATTTACAATTCTGTTTTGAAAGCTTCAGTTTACAATATACCCCTGAGAACTTTGTTTGCTAATCACCGTTCAATAAATAAGAATTATTTATTGCTTTATATTAAATGCCAGAACAGACCTGAACCCAGGCACCAGTTTATACAATATACTGTATTATTCTTTCCATATACGCAGGCTTGTAACTTGCCTGATTACGGTGCTGTCTTGCGTATGGGTACAGTGACTGACTGTTCTACTGGCGCTACTTTCACTTTCTCCCATTCAGTTCTTCTACAATAATCTATATCAGTCCTGTGTTCAGTTAGGGGTTAATAATTTTATGTTTTAGGTAGGGATGCACCGATACCACTTTTTTAAGACCGAGTACGAGTACCGATACTTTTTAAAAGTACTCACCGATACCAAGTACCGATACTTTTATTTAATGTCATGTGACCGCTTTCCAATAAGAACAGACCATATAAAAATGCCCCCCGCTCACATGTATATCCCCCCGATATATATATATATTCATACTGCCCCAGCTCATGGATTTGCCCCAGCTCACTCATGGATTTGCCCCAGCTCACTCATGGATTTGCCCCAGCTCACTCATGGATTTGCCCCAGCACATGGATAATGCCCCAGCACACACATGGGTTATTATGCCCCCACAGCTCACACATGAGTATGCCCCCCAGCTCATGGATATGCCCCACATGGATATTGCCTCCAGCTCATGGATATGCCCCATCATGGATATTGCCTCCAGGTCATGGATATGCCCCCTCATGGATATGCCCCCTCATGGATATGCCCCCTCATGGATATGCCCCCTCATGGATATTGCCTCCAGCTCATGGATATGCCCCCTCATGGATATGCCCCCTCATGGATATTGCCTCCAGCTCATGGATATGCCCCCTCATGGATATGCCCCCTCATGGATATGCCCCTCATGGATATTGCCTCCAGCTCATGGATATGCCCCCTCATGGATATGCCCCCTCATGGATATTGCCTCCAGCTCATGGATATGCCCCCTCATGGATATGCCCCCTCATGGATATTGCCTCCAGCTCATGGATATGCCCCCTCATGGATATGCCCCTCATGGATATGCCCCTCATGGATATTGCCTCCAGCTCATGGATATGCCCCCTCATGGATATCCCCCTCATGGATATGCCCCCTCATGGATATTGCCTCCAGCTCATGGATATGCCCCCTCATGGATATGCCCCCTCATGGATATTGCCTCCAGCTCATGGATATGCCCCCTCATGGATATTGCCTCCAGGTCATGGATATGCCCCCTCATGGATATTGCCTCCAGGTCATGGATATGCCCCCTCATGGATATGCCCCCTCATGGATATTGCCTCCAGGTCATGGATATGCCCCCTCATGGATATTGCCTCCAGGTCATGGATATGCCCCTCATGGATATGCCCCCCAGCTCATGGACCGCCCCCCCCGACGATACTTACCTACCTGGGCGCCGCCGAGAATGTCTCCGCGCGCGCGCTCGTTGGAAGGACCCCAGCCGCGACCACGTGATCCCGGCTGGGGTCCTTCCAACGAGCGCGCGCGGGGAAACTTTCCCGGCGGCGCCCAGGAAGGTAAGTATCGTCGCGGAGAGCAGCTGCAGGGCCTGTCTGAATGCTCTATCAGCATTCAGACAGGCCCTGCAGCTGCTCAGTGTGTTTAATACTTACCTTCCTGGCGCCGCCGGAATGTCTCCGGCGCGCGCTCGTTGGAAGGACCCCAGCCGGGATCACGTGGTCGCGGCTGGGGTCCTTCCAACGAGCGCGCGCGTGGAGACATTCCCCGGCGGCGCCCAGGAAGGTAAGTATTGCGGAGAGTGCGAGCCGGCTGTCCGAATGCCGATAGAGCATTCAGACAGCCGCTGCAGCCCCTCGGATGCCGGAAGCCGGCTCAATGCCGGCTTCCGGTATCGGAAAAAATATCGGGGGTACTGCACGAGTACCAAGTACTCCTGCAGTACCCAGTATCGGCCCCGATACCGATACTAGTATCGGTATCGGTGCAACCCTAGTTTTAGGGTTTGATTTCCACACCTATCACCTAGCCCAGGGCTGTCAAACTCCACTCTCCAGATGATGTTGGCCTATTATTCCTAGAAGTTTTTGTTGCAACGGATGGCTAGAGATCATGGGAGTTATAACACACAAACACCTGGGGTGCCAGAGTTTGACAGCCCTTTCCTAGCCCATTTCGGACATGCTGTGTTTTCCTTTTTGCAGCCCGGGATGAGTTTTATTTTCTTATATTTGTGAGTAGTTGGTGGCAGCACAGATGATGATGGTGGCAGCACAGACCACACTCCTTGGTGCTTTCCAGTGCACATGGGGGCAGTCCAAAAAGTCCAGTGACTACCTCTGTTGCAGGTCTATGAGCCTTCTTGCCTCGTTGATTGGGATCTGTCTATGGTTTCATTGTGCAAAATAACCGCCTTTTCTAGTGAGTGACTTTAACATCCAAGGGTATATTCCCTGCTGTATACTCGAATGTGACGTTTACACAAGGACACTGGAACTCGAGAATACATCCAATTCTGCAACAGGTTCCTGATTTTATGTATATATTTTTTTTTCCTCTCTTACAGCATTTATTATCTCATAAATTAAGTCAGGGGTCAGCATCCTTGGCCCAGGCCCTGCAGATGTTTTAGAACTACATTTCCCATGAATCTCTGCCAACCTAACGAGTGACCGTGCATCCTGGGAGAAGTAGTTCCAAAACCTCTGTAGAAGCAAGTTTGCTGACCCTTGAATTGGATACAGAATTACCCAAAAATGCTCCAGCAGATGTACAACATGGATTTGCATCGTATGTCTTGCTTCTGTATTGATCATCTAGAAATTCGTACCATCATCCTACAACCCATAATGCAAAATGTCTCAAGAAATCCTATTGGACGTAGATTTCTTTTTCTACAGTTTCTAAATTTTAACTTGAAGATGTTTTTTGTTTTTATTGAAATTTCCATTTTCATAGGTTAATGTCCAGCTGTGTTCCTCCTGTATGGTGCTTCAGTTTAGAAAGGGTTAAATACAGTATGTTCCATGCACACGCTGTCCATTCCGTGTGTTTGTCATTTTTTGGGATAATTTATTGCTATCCATGTAGTTGTTGCTATATTTCTCAGGATGATGGGTTGGGCCAATACAGCCGTAGACCATAGTTGGACACGCCAACTTGCTCTAGTCTGGGGCTCAGCAGCCTTGTCCCATCAGATGTTTTGGAACTACTTCCCTTGAGTCTCTGCCAACCTTACCAGTGGCTGAACCTCACGTGCAATGTAGTTCAAAAACATCTGGAGCGCCAAGGTTGCCAACCTTCTCCCGACATTGTTAATCTTCCATGTAAGTGACAGCTGTACACATGTTTCCATTTGTTTCATTCTCGAGACTTGACGATGCCTTTTGCTTCTGGTGGAGCCTCGCATATCATAGTGTCATATAAGCTGTACAGTGAATGGCTTGGGACTTCCTATTTCTTTTAACCTGTCATTCTTTCTCTCCTGGGTCTCATACACCGTTCTCCTATTCCTTGCAGGGTTATGTGTGTGTCTTCTTTCCCATGTAACCATATTTGCCCCTCTTTTATTTCAGTGCGTGATAGATTGAGGTCTATAGTGGGAGCTTCTACCAACTGGAGGTACAGTCCATTTGCATGCCAATGCCATTTTCTGTGCACTGGGCAACCATTGTACTCCCTTTCTAATGACATAAAAAAAAAGTGACGGGAGATCTGTCTAATGATATCCCTAGATTAGTATGTGCTACATTAGAGGATCTGGTTTAGTTGTGGACTTTTTAAAAGCTGATCTGTGCGGACACACCGGGATAGTAAACAATCTGAAAGAGAAGCCAGTCCCTGCAATGACATTAAATACTAAATTCAGTGCACTATAATACAAGATTATAAAAAATGCAAGATAGGGAATAAATGAGATTTGGTTACAAAATATGATTGGACATTACGTGGGAGATGTTGGTATTTGTAAAAATAAACTTTTGCTAGGCCTTTTGCGTTCCCATAACCTAAGCATTGTGCATTGAAGAAATATGTGATCTGGCATGCAGACTTGTCTGGGGTCTATGGTGATGCTCGACAGCCTTATCGTACTTAGACTGAGAGACCTTCAGTTGATTCATTTTACCTGCCACTGATTGGGAATTTCAGAAAAAAATTATTTATTGGCAAAGAATATATTTATAATTTTTTTTTTATTAGGGAAATAAGGTTGATACTGTTGCTATGTTAAGTCTGTATGTGTTTGGATGTGCTCAAAAAACTGCAAGAATGAACATTTATTTTCTTTGTTCATTACAGTGACCATGTGCAAGCCATGGAAGAAAGAAAGTCTTTACAGTCATTGCTGGCTAAAAAGCAAGAAGATCTCCCAGCACGGAAGATGAAAGACAGCTACATCGAGGTTCTGCTGCCACTTGGTAGTCAGCCACAGCTGAGGGAGAAGTATCTCAATGTCTACAACAATGTGAGGTATGTGTCTCAAACATGGGGTAAAGCAACATTTGCCCATCGGTGTAGAAAGCGCAATGCGTATGCCTTTTTAAATGTCTCTGTTGTAATGGAACACTGTCCCTAAACTGTATCTTTTCACATAAGAGACCTGGGTGATTGGAGCGGTGATGAACTGTTGCCTTCTCTTATGTCACTTCTGAAATAAAGATAAGGTTTGAGCTTTAGGACTGAGGAGACTTTCAGTTTGCCATTCATGTTACAAAACGACTTCATGAAAGTGCTTGCCGCCTCTCTAAGTGCAGGATTTAAAGAGCCACCATCTGGGGGGGACTCCTGAGGTCTGATTCAGCAGTCTGAATGCAGAATCTTAGTCCCACCCAGAACCTGAGAACGAAGTTCACGTTCCATGGGGCTTTGGGAAGTATGTTCCACCAGTGGCTCTCAATGCCCCCAATTTAACCCCTTAGTATCCCGTTAAACAAATCAGTATCACCACATCATCCGGTACAGCAATAAAAAGACACAATTATATGCAGATTTATTTATAAAGCGTTTTTACCAGGAAGGATACATTGAGATTTCTCTAGTTTTCAAGTTCGTCCTGGGTTCAAGAACATTGAATTTGTACAGTCATTACAGAAATACAAAGTAATAAATGCAAAATTAATTAAAAACAAAACACAAATATACAGATTAACAGAAACTAAATATGTAGGAAATACATATGTTCCATTATGCCTGTTTTGAATCGAATATTATAAGATTGCGTTGTTCAGCTATGATGTTTTTAAAATAACAATTTCTAGATGTTGTCCACGAACTTCTGTTATTGCAACCATGATTTACTTCGGCGTTCCAGAATGGGAAAATTTAAAACAACGGCAAGCAACGATTTATCCATGAAAGCTACCCCTATCGTCATTTGAATTTTCCTCTGTGGACGACTGAAGTTTATTGTGATTGCAACAACATCAAATGGCGGATAAACCAATTCTGTGACACATTTTTATGTTGATATTTTTAAAATGAACCAAAGTGTGGCAGCGTAGCCAACAATGTAAGGAAGGTAAACCGTCTTTGATTTTGGAATGTCGTGTACGTTGTTTTTCATTTTCTTCGAAAGAAAAACAAAGCAGTTCAGTGTTCAGCTTCTTACACAATATAGGGTGTTCGCTTTTGTTACCTATTTGTCCCCATAATTGGTGTTTCTAGTACACACATGATATCCGAAGACCGCAGAGAATTATGGTTGACTATAAACATGTCAATAATGCTCTGGACCTTTTTATGCACATAATTTGTGAGCATGTTGGTCCTCAAGGGGTTTAAAACATGGCTATTGTCATCTTTTATAAGGTGACTTTTGTTTATCCTCAAGATGTAGATATTGCAGTCAGTGTTTTATTTGTCATATTTTTTTTTTTTTTGTAGATTTGGAAGAATCCTGGAAGATTTGGACAGTCTGGGAGGTGAAAGATTAATGCTATCACTTATCTGTGTCAAATCAAAGCTCTGTTTCTGTGGTTTTGTTTCCAAATGAAATGCACAAAAGCATAACTTTTTTCAATTTGTAATTGTTAAGCGAACGCTATTTTCAAAGTATACTCTAACTAACTACCACGGCCACGTAAAGACTGTCTCCTGGAATTTTACCTCTTCCTCACAAAGCTCTAAATTCTACAAACGTTAGTAATGACTTGCCTGGCTTATCAAAATCTGTGGGGTCCTTTTCCACTGGAATTGATCATGGCGAAGCGCTAATGGTAAAATTGTGCACGAGCTGTTAATTATTAACAGCTTTATTCCGTCAACGCCACTGTAATATCAACTCAAGTCATAATATTTGGTAGACACAGACCGATATAGGCAGCGGTGAATAAAAGCCAGCTTCGAGAGGACCGGCACCGTGCATCAGAAGCAACAGGTCCAGCTCATTGGTAGAGTGAGAGGAGATATGGTTGTCAAACACACTGCTCAATGTGTTTCGATGGTAAAAAGCACCAGCTTCATCAGGCGCATATTATATCCTCTCAGGCACTATTTGGATAAATGAAAGCCAGCACTCAGGTTTCTGTGTGTGTCTGGCCTGTGGAATATTTCCCACTTTCTCCCTGGTCTAACCCGTACTTATTCATGTAGCTGTTTTGGTGTCTTTGGCTCAGCTCCCCTACCTGGCCAGTAGATACATGTATCCACTACTACTATATACCGGGATATAAATTGCTTCGCAATATGTTACAGTACTCTGGCAAATCCTTTTTTCCTGGTCATTGTTTTATACCTATCCCCGTGGCCTGTTTTGTGTTCTTGGCTTTGCTTCCCCTATCAGAATTATGCATCAATAATTTATTTCTGGGATCATTCTTGGAACACATTGCCCAGCATTAGCATCCAGTACTAATTTTCTTTTTTTTCTTTCCTATAAATCATTTCAACTGTATAGATTTTAAACTATTCACTTCCCAGCCTTATTGACCGTATGCATGTGAGTCTGTTATTTTTCAGAGCCACTGGAAGCTGCTTACTTTAATATTGGAATTGATGAAGTGTTCAATATTATTTCCTTTTGTTGAGCACCAGTGAGCAGTGGTCTCTGCTCCTTTTCTTATGTTGTCGATGCACATTTTGTCAAGTCCTGATCTATAATATTACAACATCATCTCCCGCTTTCCAAATAACCCTGAATTAAATTTTTGTTTCTCGTCCAGTGCTTATTTGTTATACTCACACAAAGACTGACTCAGAAAAGACTCCCTTGTCGATAGTCACTGCCCTTGTGGACAAAATAGGTAAGAGAAGTCCTGTTATTAAATGTGCTGATAAGCTATAGACTTATGGTAAATAAACATATCCTACTGCTGTCATTGTCCTCTCAGCCATGTACACAAAAGCCTATTGTCTTCAACTTTTAATTTTTTTTTTAAATGAGTAAATATTTTGTCTTTTGTGTCTCGGTTTTAAATTATTTTAAGTTTTTTTTTTTATGCTCTAGCCACTATGACCATTTAATGTATTTTATTGGGGTGATTCAGCATTCTGAATTGAGCTCTCCCATATCGCCAAAACAATAGAAGCCAGAGGGTCTTGTCAGGTGTCGTCATTGAAATGGCCTTTCCAATGATGCCAAACACGACCAGGGTTTATGCAAAAAATAAATAAAACTTAATTTTTTCGTTATAATGCAGTGATGATTTTCACAATTATAAAGTGAACACTAATGCTGCACTGTGGAGCTGTGATACGTTCAAGCACTCCTGACGAGCCGTAGAATGCGAAACGCGTGTCGGGTCCGTGTTAGATGTTGGGGACCGTATTTTAGCAATCATTATACAGAGAGCTTATTTTAGGAATTGTGTACTTATTAGTCAAGACATGTGGGGAATTGCTATTATGTATTATGTGGCATGTTGATATCATCCAGTTTCAATGATATCGTGACCAGATATTTGGGTCTTTTCTTGTTTGAAATTTAGTTGGCGATCTCTATACCTATCTGTATCTCTTTTTAGTTTTTGCATAAATTTCTTATGTTAGCCCACCGGATTGACTAATGGACTCTACAAATGAACTACTATGAATATTTAGGACTTTATTATTATTGAATTATCCATGGTACTGGCAGGACTTGAATTGTCACCCTGTTGGTGGAGATTTGGTTTTAATTGGTTTATGTTTATATGTGTGAGACACAATATTGTGGCTATGTCATTTTTTTATATGGTGATTTAAATAAAAAGTTGATTTTAATAACTTTGTGTCTTTCTGGGTGGTCCAGAAAGACAATTGTTATGTATCAGAGCACCAAAACAATAAGGCCAACGTCAGACGAACGCATTGATCACGTCCATGTTGCCGCACAGTTTAACATCTGTCGTAGCATAGAATCATGAGCTGTAGAGACCCACACACTAAGTACGTGCGCACCGAACTGCATACGCACGTGGCAAACGGACGCAAGTTAGGCAAGAACGTAAAACCGCTAGACTGGCGCGCAGAATGAGTTGTCAGACGCAGTGCATTTGCGACGTCCAGCACCTTGACGCACAAAATTACTTTTCGTATCCTTTACAAATTTTTGTTTCCCATAATTCCCTTTTGCTCCTACACAGCTTACATTACTGAGAGTTTTCTTATTTTAACCGTCACACTGAGCGCTGTGATTTCACTTTCTAGTAGTGATGTTTAGAGTGTGATATTTATATAGTTTTTTTTTTTTTCTCTGCTCTGGAAAGCTATATATCAGTTGTTGTAATGTTCAGTTTTTTTTCTTAAAACATGTTCAGTTGATGCCAGATTTGTGTAGAAATTGTGAATTTTTGTTTCTTCAAAAACCTGATACTGGTTTTTCAGCAGCCTTTCAGGCTGAAAACTGGTATCGGCACCTAAAAAGTGATAACGGTCTATCCCTATTTTGAACTAAAGATTACTATTATGCTTTAAAAAATTATTTTTTTTAAAAAAAAAAAGATCGCGAGCATCCTTTTATTCTGCTTTTTGCACCTTCACATAGTATGGTGCAGCTCTGTGGTATTAAGTGTCTTCCGTTCTTGGAAAATATATTAGTGTGATCAAACATTTTCAAAATTGATAACAAGAAAGCATGACTAAATGGTGTTTCTGGCATTATGAGGGACCACATCGCCTGTGCGTGAAGTGAGTCTTCTTATCCTTGGTGTGCTTTAATCTTTCAGATTTACAGAGGCATCTTGTATCTCCTGACCGTGACATCAAATTTACTGGCCACGTTTCCTGGGTTGGCCAAACCTCCATGGAAGTCAAAATGCACATGTTACAGGTTTGTAATTGTTGGAGCGTGTCCACTGTAAACCTTATCGAGCGATCACTCTATCTCTTGAATCAAATCACAAATCAACTCCGTTCCAATAGTCAAAAACCACAACACAAGGTGCAGGTTGTAAGTCTCTGTTAAATTTGTCTATTGTGGTGATGTGTATATGTCCTGACTGCCCAGCTCGAACCGTTTAACCTAGGAATGTGAAATTTTGATGGTACGTTGTTTTTCTTGCGTAGGCACCCACTAAGGATACCTATAGCTCAAAAACTAAAGATGTTACAGGCATGAAAATTGGAATTTACAATCGTCTTGAAAAATAACAAAACACGTGTTTTTACCATTTTTCCAAAAAGTCCTGTTGATACACTGGATCAGCAGATCAGAGTGATGGTGTTACTTCACACAGAATGGAGTCTCTATGCAGCTCCTCTCACACACTCCCTCACTGTTCCAGCGTGGGAGAACCTGTGATATTATTGCAGAACCTCAATCCACCTAAGCTCTGTAATGGTACCAAATTGCAAGTAAAAGCACTCCACAGAAATGTGATTTGAGGCTACGGTGCTAACCCGTTTTGGCCGGGGGAGTCAGTGTCCATACCACAAATACCTTCTATACTTTCAGAATATCCGTTTCAATTCCAAAGACTTCAGTTCACCCTAAAGGTTTGTTTTGCGATGACCATCAACAAGTCTCAGGGACAGACTTTGAAGGTATTATTATTCTTTATTTCTAAAGCGCCAGCATATTCCGCAGCGCTGTACAATAGGCACAGTATAGACAGGGTTACAATACATTGAACAACATTTAACAAACAGTACAGGAGGAGATGAGGGCCCTATTCCCGTAGGAACTCACAATCTGGGAGGGTTGGGGTTGGAAACAGGAGGAGAGGACTGTAAGGTGAGAGTGATTGATGGTTGCGTCAGTGAGTTGGGTGGTAGGCTTCCTTAAATAGGAATGTTTTAAGGGAGCGTTTGAAGGAAGAGAAGTTAGGGGAAAGTCTGACAGTACGAGGGAGAGTGTTCCAGAGAGTGGGGGCTGCGCGTGAGAGATCCTGCTGTCTATCATGTGAAGAGGTGATGCGGGGAGACGCTAGGCGCAGGTCACTGTTTGACCTTAGGGAGCGGGCTGGGGTGTATTTGGTGATTAGTGAGGACAGGTAGTGGGGAGCTGAGTTAGTGAGGGTTTTGTAGTGCAGTGGATGGAGAGCCAGTGAAAGTACTCGCAGAGGGGAGAGACAGAGCGGCAGGTGAGGTGGATTAGCCTGGCGGAGGCGTTCAGGATGGATTGTAGGGGGGAGAGGCGAGAGAGAGGGAGGCCAGATAAGAGATTATTGCAATAGTCAAATCGGGAGATTACCAAGGTAGCGGAGATTGACCTAAGAATCTTAGGTCTGCTTCTCACACAGGTAGTTTTACGTTGCCTGTTTCAGAGTGAGCTCACCTAACTCTCTGCTGATCCGAGCACCTGAAAGAAGAACCACTAATGGCGTTTACAAAGAAGTACTCAAATCGTGGGTTTTTTGTTTTTTTCGTCCTATGTTCCAGATGCTAAAAAAACGTAATTTTTTTTCGTTTGTATTATTGTCTGTATTTACAACACAAAGAAAATTCATGGATGCATATGAATGAAACGACTTTGTTTCGTAGCCAATACACCCAGACTAACGTCTGCAATAAACATTACTTATTACTTTAAGACCTCATCCTGTAAACTTATATTTTGTTCAGTTTGGAAAAACAAGAGAGAAGCCGCGGGCAAAAGCTAGTATAGTATAAAATAAAGGCGGTTGCAAAACGTCCCACTGCGGCACATTTCAGAAAATCCCAGAACAAGACGGCTAAGAAAAACACGCATCTTAATACAGAGGAATTCACATACAAGGCACTTATGATTTTATATATTCATAAGATTCCCAGAGAGTGAATCTTGACGACTAATTGGGATGATAGCAGACCTGTCCTTGAAGTGTGTTTTAAGCTTTGAATATAGAAATGCATTTTTAGCTTAGCCGGGCCTACTAAATTTTTCCCAGCCCTGTGTGCTCAACACATATATAAGGGGGTAGGCAATTTTAACTCTTTCAGCAATGCGGTCAGCTGTGTCCAGTTATATTCACGTGTATAAAAAAAACCAATAATGTTAGAAATATTAGGGATGCACCGATACTAGTATCGGTGCCAATACCGGGACCTGTACAAGTACTTGGTACTCGAGCAGAGGCCCCGATACCGGAAGCCAGCGCCGGGCTAGCTTGCCGGCCAGTTTCTTTGGGGCAGTGTTCGGTGCGCTGCCAGGCTCCTTCGGCGTCTTCTTCCTTTGATCGGCCACCGGCAAAGAGTTGTAGCCCGGCTGCTCGTTGGGATCCACCAGCCGCGATCTCGTGAGATCGCGGAGTTCACGTGATCTCGTGAACTCCCAGGATCTCGTGAGACCGCGGTTGTGCATGGTTCCCAACGAGCGGCCGAGCTACAACCTCTGCCAGCGGCCGCTCGAAGGAAGATGCCGGAGGAGCCTGGCAGCGTGGGAGGGTGAGCTGGGGGGCAATATGCGAGCTGGGGGCAATATATTATATATATATATATATGAGGTCTGTTCCTATTGAAAAACGGTCACATGAGTACTCGGTGAGTACTTTTAAAAAGTATCGGTACTTGTATATTTCTGCAGCCACAATATTTCAGTGTTGTTCCACCACTTGTTTAGCATATAATCATTAGCCTTCATTCTATGGTCAATAGAGAAACGAATAAATATTTCATAAAGCATAACTAATAATCTCTCTTTTGCAGCTCCATGATGGCGTGTACAGTCCAGTGCTTGATGCAACATTTGTAATGGTGGCTAGAGATCCTGAGAACAAGAGGTCAGCTTGAGTCCTTCTGTTTTAGTGTTTGTGTGTGTGATGTGCCTGGTAACTGTTAAACAGGATGAGGGCTACAGTTCTTTTTGGTGTTAAACTAGGTAATTTCAATAGTACAGCTCTACATGTTAGTGTTTTTTGTAATTGGATTATGAAAAATATAAAATGTAATTCTATTTAGAATCTGATTTATATTGGGTTAGTCCAGGGGTCAGCAAATTTAGCTCCCTGATGTTTTGGAAACTACATTTCCCACGTGGCTTAGTCAGCCTAATGGGTGGCTGAGCTTCGTGGGAGATGTAGTTCCCAAAACATCAGGGAGCCAAGTTTCTGACCCCTGGGTTAGTCAATAAACAGACACTCTAGGATCTAGGAGCATTCTAGGCACTGTTACCATCCACTCCACAGCTACCTGTAGGTTGTCCGGAGGGGCTGACTCTCCCTGCCCAGAAACATTCACTCAAATTAAACTGATTGGTTTTCTGAGCTTCAGATCAGGAATGTACAGGTACTAGCCAATGGCTCTCCATGCTCTCTCATTTGAGAGACCATGGATCAGCAGGATGGCAGAGCAAGCATCCAGCTGCTGTCTGCTTCCGCATACCACTCTTACAGGAAGCCACAGCGGCTGCAAGCTCAGTGCTGGAAAGAAGGATGAATAGAATTCCCACTCAAGGGGTAAGATGTTGGAGCAGGTGATTTACGACCGGACTGTGGTCTCTGAGCAGTAAACTACTAAAAATCTTTGGCCGTTTATAAACCATAGTCAAGTTGGTTTACAATTGCAAATAATCTAGGATGGTTCCCCTAAAGTACATTTACCCCTTTCTCCACCAGCCTTTATGCCTAGTCCATAGGAAGAACCTGTATTGGTTTTTTTTATACTCTTCTTGGGCATTTGAGTTGGTAAGGGGTCTTTATTTGTGTTTTTTGTTGTACTATTATACCAGGCATTTACTAGTTGCCCAAACCTAGGTTAAAGGCTTGTATTGCTATTCTGTATCTTGTGCACCAAATCGATTTACACAGGATCCCTTTACAAAGCTACCTTGTTACCACTAGATGTCAGCATAATTAATGAGGAGGTGGGATCCCTTGTTCATTTTGATACGGCATGCACTCACTTGCACTGCTTTTTTCATTTTTCTATTTCTTTTTCCGTTTATTGGTCCACCTGTTTGTATGTGTGTAATACCATTGAAACTTTGTTAAAACCACCAACAAAAAAAAGGTCTATTTCCTAATAATGTTACCCTACTTTGCACTTGACATGCACAGTAGATGTAAAATAGCACGATAATACACAATATCTGTGTTCTAGTCCTACTTCCGGTCACCTGGTCTTTGGGTATTGGCTTGCCATGATTAGTCAGTGCACTACATAAAGAGTCTTTACTTACAGATGATTTATAAAGCTGTTTATTCTGAGCCTCAGTAGTACAAGTTGTTGTCTTGCTGTGTACAGACCGATGGTCAGTTGCAACAATGAATCTGAAATGCAGCGAAAATGGACATGACCGGCTAGTGTGCGTTGGTGTTTATACTCCTACAAAACACAGCTATTCTATTTTCTATGCAGAACCGTAATATTCTTATATGGTAATTCAGCTGTTTAGGGGGCCTTGTGTTCCAAGAACAGATCTGCAGAGTAAGCGAGTATCGAACCTCTTATTGGTCAGAAAGGTCTGTCTATGGCTAGAGCAATGTCACTGCAAACCATCATGTCACTCAAATCTCATTCATGCCTATTCTGGACCCCAATTTATAAAGGATATACAATGCTGTTAAGCGCAGGGCTTGAGCCATTCAGCGGAATTGTTTGAGTGCTGTGCTTTTTCTTTTTTTTTTGCGTCTCAGTTAATGCTCTCGGTTACTGTACATTAGCGTCTCCTATACTTTGGGAGATACTAATGTGGCCCCAACAGATTGAGAAGGTGCTATTTCATAAAGCTTCCTCAATCTGTGCCTGATCTGAAAAAAATATATCTTTCAGACCCTGGTGGTATGTGATTGTGCTGAAGCTCGATCACAGAACACCATGCTCTAACCCAGTGTTTCCCAACAGGTCATGTTTTCCAGATATGTGAAACACAGCACAGGTGATACGATTTGCTGCTCAGTGATTGCAGGATTTAGTCTGCATTTCCCCAAGGTGATCCTTAAAATTTGGCCGGTTAGGGGTACTTGAGGACCGCGGTTGGGAAACACTGCTCTAACCCCATACTCCCCTTAGATCCCTCGGTGCAGAGAGCGGCACGATCCATACTTCCTTGCTCCGTGACAGAGGAACACTAGTTACAAATAGTTCCCGGTGTTCTACCGCAGATCACTCTGCCGCCCAGCCAGATCTCATTTGCACGAGCTTGCGTCTATCTTCATGGAGTCCTAATGGACTCCTGGAGCTGATAACACTGCGTCCGTACAAGCAGCAGCAGAGCAGAGTCGTCTGGTTCAGCAGGCTTGCTAGCCCTGTTGACTCTGCTCTTCCAATGCTCAGACAGACACTCTGTCAATTAAAAAAATCCAGGGTTTTCAATTTTTGCAAAAGTAAAATAAAGGACGACCTCAGACTTTAATAATTGCAAAATGGCTCAATCTTTACTTCACACATGTCATACAGTTTAGTTGATGTTTAGTGGAAAAAAAGACGGAGGGGGGGATTGAGTCCTCAACTCCCATCTATTTTGCTCACCTTCCCATCTTTCTGCACAGCTGGAAGGATGACGCTTCATGCTACAGAGGTGTGGCCAAAGTGCAACATACAGGGTAATTCAAAGAGAATCAAAGTCACCGCACGTTCGGTGACTTTTCGTTCTCTTCCATTCGGTTCGTTTTGCCGATCCCATTTCGGTGACCCTGCGGTGTATTCAGCAAGTACCACAGGGTCCCCGAATTGCAGGGAAAGGCTGCCGCAAACCCGACGAAAACTAACCGCAAAACCCGGCGAATGCACGCCGAAAACCCTCAAAAACATCTGGATTAACCCACGAAAACCATGGAAAAACCCGAGCAGGAGCAGATCACACGCAGCGAAGCCGCCAGAAAAAGCCGACACCGCAGGCGAAGGCAGTGAATAAATTAGGAAAACCGTTCGCTTGAATGATTGAAAAGTGAAACGCTGTTTGCAAAGAAACTACTGAGCGAACATGTCTGAAATTTACATATGAGGTCCAGGGAATGATAATAAAAAGGTCTGTTACAGAAAAAAAATAAGTAAACTTAAAAAAAATAATCCAGAACAATGCTTAAAATATCCTAAAAAAATCTATAAATAAACGGTTTATTAGATATTGAATTAAAACGGGAATATTTTTAACATTGAAGCCTATGGGATTTGCCTGAATAAATATGCCGCATGAAATCACCGACTGGCAGGGCATTAGGGGAACCTTTCACTGCTGGTTTGTGTTCTCTGAATAGACGAAGCAGTGCTTTTTCATGGGGATTTCACTGCCCTCGAACAGGCACCGTATGTGCAGGCAATTCGCCAGGTTTTGGCGAATTGCCTGCTCTCTGGATAGCCGAATGGCCAAGAAAGGTAACCGAACGCTGATTTTCAGCGTTCAGTTACCTTTCTCAAGCAATTCGGATCTCTTTGAATTACCCTGATAGAGCACCCTAGACATGATTAATGCAGTGAATATCTTTGTTCTCTCAGGCCAGCTTTTGTTAATCCATTGCTCGCTGATGGTCCTGAAGAAGAAAATCTACTGAAACAAGGAGAATGTATGTATTTTGTAATTTTAATTGTATTTATTTTTTTTGCTGTTATTGTGTCACATTGTGAGCTCAGTACTTTTTTAATTTCTCTATCATTCGGTGTTTCCCTCTTCTATTTGTCATTCATGATTCTACCATTCATCTCTATCCAAGGGGTATCATCGATCCAGCTCCCTCAAAATGTTTTAAAAAGCTGATGTTTCTCAGAAGTTGTCACATGGTGTTTGTGTTTATTTTTATCTTATATATTTTATAGCAAACAAAATGAGACGCGTTGCTTTCAGCACTGCATCCTTATTGAAAATGGCTCCAACAGCAGAGGAAAGGAAGATTGTACATGAAATGTTTCTAAACACACTGGATACAAGGTATACACAAAGCAGTACAGTGCACTGACACTTACACACCCCACCACCGCCATACTTTACGAACACAAAGCATACACTACTCCTCCATACATTAAAGGCCTATGCATAGTGGGGTGGGTACACGTAGGCCTCCACTGTCCTTTTTCAGAGCAGACACCTTCTCCCTATCATCCCTGCTCTACAAACTGTAGTTTTGACGTTTGCTAAAACAAACCAATCTTTGAGATCTACAATGGCAGATACTTTGTGTTCTTTGCACTGAGGCTACATATTCTGCAGTTATCCATATGATAAAATACAGATGTAACATTGCAAATCTTTTATAATGCAAAAATAAAAAAAAGGATGATATACTATTGCTACTCCATTCATTTCACTTTCCACCTATCCATAGTTTAGAGATAAAAATAATGGGTCACTGTGCTACATACCAGGAATAATTACAATCTCCTGCTCCAGGTAAACTCCTGGCATTTAATTCAAGGCAATTAGTGTAGCTATTGATGTGTTTTTATATTTTCCCTTTGTTTTTATTCTGTAGGACGGTAAGCTTCCGTAGTCGTGTCTTGCCTCCTAATTCAGTCTGGATGGAAGATGCAAAATTTAAGGGCTTGGAGATCTGTCACCCTCAGGTATTTCATATAATATAATTCTTCCAACATGAACATCAATTGTTTACATTTGTTTGTTTACACCGCCATTTACTTGTGAAATAAAAAGTAAACCTTAAGCAATAAATTATAAACTTTGGACAGACAGTCATCGAACTTTTGTTTCCACACAAGATAATGTAGGGTCATGGGACATGGCTGAGAAATCAGTCTTTAAATTTTTGAGAATTTTAAACCAGTGTTTCCCAAACGCTGACAGGCCAGGTTTGCGAGATATCTGAAGCACAGCACAGGTGATATGTTTTGCTGCTCACTGATTGCAGGATTCATTCTGCATTTCCCCAAGGTGATCTGCAAAATCTGGACTGGTTTCAGGTTCTGAGGACAGGTTTGGGAAACACTGCTTTAAACAAATATTTCATTACGGCATTTTACTTTGGTCTGAAGCCGTTCATGCTTTCAACCTCTGCAAGAAGTTAAAACACCCCTTAACTTGCTCTGTGGTTGGCACACAACCAGTCGGTAAAAGATTTTGGAGCAAATGCCTACATACAACTGACATGTGTGCTGATTAGCCATGAGACGAACAAAACTGAGAGATGCAAGACCAGAGTCCCTTAGAAATAAGGGTCTCTAATAAACACTGAACAACTCTAAATGGGAAATAAACATGGCGATACATGGTCGCAATGTGACCCTGCTATGAAGTATAAAGGCAACATTAGTCCTGTGCTGATGCTCACATGGATGGAGCGGCTGAGTTCAGCATTAGTATTCAGCCCCACTTAATATAAAAAACAGACCAGAGAAAGTGTCACCTGTGCTCTATATCTCAAACCCCCAATGTATGGAAAAAACCTTTAACATTAGATATTATATTGCTAGCCCCCTTAAGAGGTTTGCTTGTCAGTTGTGTGTCATCTTGCCCTTTTAAACGGTCATTACATTGGCCCTGAAAACCTACTGAAATTCTGCATGTCAGTATATTAGAATATCCCTTTAAGAGTAAACAAATTGACCCACCTAGTGTTCAATATATTTTATTAAAATTGTGCCTTGGCTAACCTGATAATCTACCATTATAATCTCAAAAAGCTATTTCCTCGTGTTAGTCTCCCTCCTCCAATTCTCATGGGACCGTCTTCATGATCTCCTTTTGCCACACGTTTGTTTACTTGATATGTGCTATAAAATTTTTACACCTACCACTTGATCACATTAATTTGTATTTCATTCTGGGCTGTGCATATCCTATAATATGAAGTCGTTGTAATATGCTTCAGGAATATAAAATAAAAATAGCATAAGATAAATATGTTGTTGTACTTATACTGCGCTGAATGTGCTTTATCGCCGTAAAGTTTATTTTCTTCAGCACATCCGGAATAAAATTATTTCTAAGATTCGTTTTATCTACTTGGGGCAGGGGTCAGCAACCTTGGCCCTCCAGATGTTTTGGAACTACATCTCCCATGATGCTTAGCCACTCATTAACCACTTGGCTGCTAAGGACGCGCACAGCATGTCCAGCCAAGTGGTTACTCCTGTGCTATGGACGCGCTGAGCGATGACATCTATTCCAGGCACACCCCCCTGGGGGGGGGGGGTCCTTTGGACCTCTCTCCCTCCTCTTTCGTACGGGGCACAGGCAAAAAGGAAGGCATCGCTTTAAAGGGCACAGCCTGCTTTGAGGGCTGTACTGCGATTCGGCACCAATAGGCGCCAGATCGCGGTCCCCTCCCGGAGCTGGCTAACATCTTGGATGTTGGCCAAGCTTCTGGGATCTCCCCCTGCCTACTGGCGTCATCGCACTATGATGACATCAGTTCGGGAGTTAACCCCTAGCTGTTGATCCAATGAACCCCCTATCTCCTGATCCGTGGCAGCTAGGGGTTAATATTTGGTATCGTTGGAACAGCCAGAGCATGGCCTTTCCAATGATATCGAACATGACCATGTTAAATGAAAAGAAAAAAGTGTAAGAATATAAATCACAATTTAAAAATAAAGTGTTTTTGTTTTACTAATGCAGCAATATTGTTCTCATTTCAAATATAATGTGAACAATTATGCTGCACTAAAGATTTTTTTTCTATGGGGGGGTTTGCAAAAATCATGTAATTCCCCCCCCCCCCAAAAAAATGTAACGAGTCCCCATTTCTAATTTTTTTAACGAGCGCACCCCATAGAAAATATAACCGCAAAGGCTCGCATGATAAAATGTGAAAGAAAAACCACTTTACACGCTGTAGATTAGTGAAAATTCTAATTTTATTGCATTTTTTTATTATAATATTCAGGCAGAACATGACGTATACATATAATAATGATATATTATGAATCTGCCGAGTCTGCCGGAAAGAACGATATATAATATGTCTGCGTCGTATAAAAAAATGTGACTTAAAATTGTGTTTAAACATGATGAGCGAAACCGGTAAAAATTAGCTCAGCACACAGGGTGAAATGGCTCCGCAGCGAAAGGGTTAAAGTTGATGGAGCATCATGGGAATATAGTTCCAAAACAACGGGAGGGCCAAGGATACTGACCCCTGATTTAGGGGGTCATTCAGAAAGTGCTGTTTGCCGAAGCTCTGATTTGGAGCTTCTCCTGCCACTGCTTGGATATTGTAACAAGGATTTTGGTGCTCTTTGAATAACCCCCTAAAACTGGGATTAAATGTTTTTTTTCTCTATAGCAAAGAAACATATTCAACAGAATTTTTGGGGGGTTCCTCATGAGGAAGGCATATGAACTGGGCTGGGCCACTGCATGTTCCTACGGGTAAGTATTTGGCACCCCCGAAGAATTGGTTTACTAGCCATGCAGAGTATATTATGGTGACTGGTTTGCATTGTCAATTGCCAAAACAAAAAGTTATGAGCTGGAGTAGAAATGCATAAACTAACACAGATATATGTCCCTTGCATGGACTATGAATACAAATATATATATATATATATATACAAATATCTTTACCAAATAACGACAGACACCAATAAACTTTGGAATAGTTGGCCGTAGCTTTTATTTAAGGGTAATTTGGAGGCATAAAACTTCAACCATAAAACCGAACTTAAAAAACCTGTAAAACCTTATAAATAATATAACAAATTCCCAAACCGCCCCTGTTCTCAGCCAGCTTGGGAACCCTTCTGCCTCCATCCACCCCAATAAGGGGCGACCTTTACCCTTATTAAACAACTACGACAATATACATAAAAAAGGGAGGGGGGGGGAAACGCTGCTACAGGATCCAATCTTCTAAAACAGCTGAGGTAATTGCCAAAACTACCTCAGACTCTCAATTTATAAAACCTTTGGAACTTGTCTCGAGCTCTCAAACAGCTGATATCCAATCAGCTGTTTGAAATTTCCCGCTCTTGATTGCACGCGCAACGGCTCGTGCTGCTGAACAGCTGATTAACCAATCAGCTGTTCAGATTTTCCCGCTGCAAAAAACCAGCTCAGAAGCAGTTTCAGCTGGCTGAAACCAGCTCTGAGCTACCAAACTTGACCTCTAATTAACCCCAGCCTATCAATTTGTCCAGCAATGGACACTTGCAGCGCCTCCTATGCGGTTATCGCTTTAAATGTCCCTTGCATGGACTATGAATACAAATATATATATATATACAAATATCTTTACCAAATAACGACAGACACCAATAAACTTTGGAATAGTTGGCCGTAGCTTTTATTTAAGGGTAATTTGGAGGCATAAAACTTCAACCATAAAACCGAACTTAAAAAACCTGTAAAACCTTATAAATAATATAACAAATTCCCAAACCGCCCCTGTTCTCAGCCAGCTTGGGAACCCTTCTGCCTCCATCCACCCCAATAAGGGGCGACCTTTACCCAACGCCGAAACATCATTCAGACAAATGATGCTGAGGCCCTTCCCACCAATGCTACGGCTCTTTCCAACAGGCTCTGTAACCCATTATTAAAAATATCTAAACCAATATCAGAGAGATGAATCCTATCCTCCGCATATAAACCTACGCAATTCCCTTCTAAATCTACGTGCCTAAAGCTAAACCTCCCAGCACTGGTAAAAACTTCTCCATAGCCCTGTTGATTTTCCTGCGCACCTTTTCCAACGCTCTAAGACCTTTCTCATTACTCCAAAACCATCTTGGAATAATCTCAGAAAATACTAGCAAAGCCTCTGGAAACTGTTTTTTAAAATCAATAAACACATTTTTAATAGAAAACAGCAACTGTAGGGATTTCATGCTCCCAATGTCATTTCCACCACAGTGGAAGATGATGACATCCGGTGAAGGAAACGTTGCACAGCATTCTTCCAAAACTTTCTTTAAATCTTGTAACTTCAAGCCGCCGACTCCTTTCCAGTAAACTGAAACTGCAGCAATGTCCATACCTAAATTAATACCATATGGTCTGACGCAGGCCCTCCTAAAAGCCTGATTGATAAATGAATGACCAATTAACCATACTGATAACGCCTGCAGCTCTATAAAAGAAAAAACAAAAGTTAGAACAAGATTACAGCATGTTAATCCTGACATAGCGCTTAAAGCAATTGGATTTCCAGCGCCCCAATTTTTTAATGTTGTCTGGCGAAAAACCCAAATCTGCCGCTACCGATGCTGCTCCTATACGAAAAGAGTGTGAAGTAAATTTTTCTTTGCCCAAGCCTAAAAGCCTTAGACAACCCTTAAGTGCAGCATTAAACTGGTATCTGGTCAGAGGTGACCCATTTTCATGTATTAAAAGCGGCCCCATTTCTGAAGGCCTTATTGATAAAAACCTTCTCAAAGACCTAACTGCACAAAATTCTTTATCGTTAATAGCATTAATATGAATCCACGATCCTTTGCCTTCTTGATCAGTTTTGGATCTGCTGACAAAGATGGACAATTTCCTGTCACCTACCATAACATCTTCAATCTGAAGACCCGAAGGTCTAAATTTAGATTGAGAAACCAACTCGCTTAAACGCAGAGCGGCAAAAAATGCTAATAAAAAAGATAACTTAAATAAACTCCATTCATATTCATTAAGACAAAAAATTTTTAACTTAACTATCAACTGTTGAAGGAGAGCAAAGGAAATTGGACGTCTAGAATCTTTTACTCTTCCATGTCTAGCATAACCTTTCACCATCTGTTTAATCAAAAATTCCCCAAGCACTGGCTTACCACCCAGTAGCTTGGTGCAAAAATTAATACCGGAAATTGTGCGCTGCAAAAAGGATTTTGCTACTTTACACTGTGTCCAGTGCAATATAAAACCAATTGCCGTTTCTAAATCCATCGCTAATGGGTTAGATTGTTGAGCTGCCGCAAATTCCACCCAAACCTCCCAGGCTTTCACATAAGCCACCCAGGTAGACTTAGCCACAGAAGCTTTCAGTAAATCGTTTACTGCGGAAAAATTAGATCCCAAACGTGTAAGGGCACTGGAACAGGCATTTCCTCCGCCTCCGGTGCCAGCTCCTTGAACCTTGACCACTGCGAACGAGAAATAGCGTCAGCTATATTGTTGGTTTTACCTGCCACATGTACGGCTTTTAACCAGATGTTATTACATAAACATAGCAAAACTAATCTACGTAACAGTGTAACAACCTGTGGGGAGGAACCTCTCTGTGAATTAATTGCATCAACAACACTCTTGTTATCACATAACACCTTAATTCTTTTATTCGCAAAATCCTGGCCCCAAATCTCCAATGCCACTATAATAGGGAATAACTCCAGAAGCGTGAGATTCCTAGTCCAACCCGCTTCAACCCAACTAACTGGCCAAACTCCAAAACTCCATTTCCCATCCCAAAATAGACCAAAACCAACAGATCCAGATGCATCTGTGAAAAAATTAAGATCGGTGTTAAAAATAAAACCTTGCTGCCAAATTGTTCTGCCGTTAAAGTGACATAAAAAATCCAACCATATGGAAATATCATCTTTTATTTCCTTGCTAATCCTAACGTGCCAATGAGGGCATCTCATCCCTGCTATTGATAAAGACATTTTTCTAGTGAATACTCTACCCATAGGAATCACCCTAGAAGCAAAAGCTAACATGCCCAGCAACTCTTGTAACTCTTTCACTGACACTTTCTGTGCACTTTTTATCCTCAGCAGCTTGCTTGTTAACTTTGTAACCTTCTCATCAGGCAATCTGCATTCCATCCTGGAAGAATCTATTATAATACCAAGAAATTGTAAACAAGTAGTAGGAAGCACAGTTTTCTCCTTAGCCAAAGGAACACCAAATTCCTCCGCCATGTCACAAAACTCTTTCAACAGCTGAAAACAAACATCAGAACCTTCTCTGCCTATAAATAAAAAATCATCCAAATAATGAACCATGGACCCAATACCTGTTTTAAACACCAAGACCCACTGCAAAAAGGTTGCAAATGTTTCAAAATAGAAACAAGACAGGGAACAGCCCATAGGTAAACATCTGTCATAATAAAATTTACCTTCTAACTGAAAACCTAATGACCTATAGCAATCAGGATTCATGGGTAATAAACGAAATGCTGCCTCAATATCAACTTTAGACATGAGCGCATTCTGGCCACATGCCAGCACCCAATCTAAAGCCTCATCAAATGTGGAATACTTTAATGGAAACAGGTCATTGTCAATCTCGTCATTTAATGATTGACCTGCAGGAAACGACAGGTGGTGAATTAACCTAAACGAATTTTTTTCTTTCTTGGGTACTAAACCTAATGGGGACAAACGAAAACTACTAAACGGATCACCTCCAATGGGCCGACCATCCTACCTAAATCTACTTCATTTTGAACTTTAGCCTTTGCCATTTCTAAATTAACCTTAACGGATTTTAAATTCTCAACCCAAACAAATTCCTCTGAACTATAAACTGGAACACAAAAACCTGAACTAAAACCTTCAATTATTAAGTTGGCCTTCTCCTTGTTTGGGTAAATGCTTAAGAATGGATACATTTTTTCCAGCCTCACCGGAGTCGGTAGCCCGGGAGCTTTGAAAATTGGCCTGAGAGCCACCTCTTTTAAAACATTTAGCAGCGGAATGTGAACCACCACAAGTCAAGCATTCATGCTTATATTTACAGTTCCCCTGCCATTTGCACTGCGTTTCATTAAAAGCCCAGCAGACCCCTTTTCTCTGACTAAACATAGTACTGTTACCTGCGGCTTTATTAACAAAAGGCTTTTGTGACATCATAGTGCTCACCCATAGCCCGACTTCTTTAACTCCCCACTGTAATTTCTTATGAACTGAAACCTTCTGGCGAAACAAATCATCATAAGTGAACCACGCAATACCACCAAAAGTTTTATATGCATCCAAAATACTGTCCAAATGCTGAAAAAGCCCAATACTCAACTCTGGCTGCTTTTCACAGATTACACTCGCTAAAATACAGAAAGCCTGTAACCAATTATTAAAGGACCTCGGAATTGCCCGCCGTCTGTCCTCATCTTTATCTTTATCCTGTTTCACTAAAAATTCTTTTGATGCTGGTAATAAAGATAGAATATCTATATTCCCCTCTCCAAATCTTTTCTTTAACACTTTTATTTAAATGAAAACCTAGCTGTGACATATCACATGTAACCGGTTCCTTAAAGGAAACCTCATCAATTTTGCTATTTGTAACATTAGCTGGTTCTTTCTCCTGACCCCCTCCCTCCCACGCTGGGGCTGGACCCCGCTGCATATTTTTAAGCATATTAGAAAGCAAATTACACACTTCCCCTAGCTTTTCTACCCTTTCAGCCCCAGGGAAGCTCTCACCAGTCTGTTGTGCCACTCCAGCGCTGCTCGTCCCTTCTTCTAGATATTCTGAAGCAGACTGCAGCTGCTGAGTGTTTCTTCCTTCTTCAGGTCCTGTAGACTTAACAGCCGCCTTCCTATTGCTGTTAATCCTCTTTCTTCTCGGTCCAGCACTTGTAGGTGGAGAAAAATCTTTTTCTGCCTTGGTATTCTCTTCCTCTTCAAGTTCCCTGACTCTGTGCGTCTCTCTGATGAATCCCCCCGGAAACAGAAGCTGTGGTCCAGGTTCCTAGCTACACCCCGGCTGGGACCTGCCTCTTGACTTCCTCCAGACGCTCTGGTGCTGCCATCTGCTGGTAACTCTGAAGCGCATTCCTCATATGCTGCAACTGCAGGAGCAACAGCTAAACAGCTGCGTAGCCATTCTTCACCACCAGATATCCGGGCCCTTTCTTCTAAACGGCGCAGTAGATCTTCCATGTCAGGAAACGCTGCTACAGGATCCAATCTTCTAAAACAGCTGAGGTAATTGCCAAAACTACCTCAGACTCTCAATTTATAAAACCTTTGGAACTTGTCTCGAGCTCTCAAACAGCTGATATCCAATCAGCTGTTTGAAATTTCCCGCTCTTGATTGCACGCGCAACGGCTCGTGCTGCTGAACAGCTGATTAACCAATCAGCTGTTCAGATTTTCCCGCTGCAAAAAACCAGCTCAGAAGCAGTTTCAGCTGGCTGAAACCAGCTCTGAGCTACCAAACTTGACCTCTAATTAACCCCAGCCTATCAATTTGTCCAGCAATGGACACTTGCAGCGCCTCCTATGCGGTTATCGCTTTAAAGAAATACCGCTGCTATTTAAGACAGCCTTAATGCAGATTAAATTTTCCTAGATTTACCCATCTGTCATAATGTGTGTGTGTGTCCCAAGTGTATAAAAGTATATATCTTCTCCTATGATGTATTTCTTGAGCAATCTATTTTATATTTTTAAGGAACTTTAAGTTCTCTCCTGTCTTTTGAAGCTATGATCACTGTGCGGGTTGCTCCTAGAATAACACACAAAATGTTGTCATGTGGTTATTCAGAGGTGTATTGGAGAAAAGCGAGGGATTTGCACATTTCTAGGTCCAAATATTTGAGTTGAAGCCATATTGGTGCGGGAAAAAATTAATTCAGCTATTTTGTTGAGCTTGCACTGAATCTCCAAGTCGCATCACTGAATAATACTTCTTTTTTATAAACACATTGAATAATACTTCTAATTGACACGCTTTAGTTTTAATTTGGACTCCTATAATTTGCTCATGTTGGATGAACTGTTACAATTGACATGGAAGCAGCCCTGGGCACTTGAGATCATGTGAGCACATGAGATCTCTTTAATACAACACTGCTTTACTAATACAATTTGATTTGTGTTCAATGTGTGTTTTCCCCAAAAACATTTCTCAAAAATCAGAAAGACTTGATTAGAAATGTTGACTTCTTCACTAATCCCATTATTTCTGGCTGTCTAATCAAAGCATAAGGTGACTATGATCACTTGCTTTTCAGTGGTTCCAGACCATTTGTCGTGGCTGTTGATGACATCATGTTCCAGAGACCTGTGGAAATTGGATCATTATTATTCCTGTCTTCTCAAGTAGGTCCTTATTTTTCCTGAAAGCACCATACTTTGCATGTACATATATCATAAAATGCTGTAGCTTCAGTATATGGCTCTGCTGTTTAGTGTGACAGTTGTAACACAATATGAATGTGACGATGCTATTCTATTATTGTGTCAATGGTAATAAAATATCAGTGTGACAATGATCATACAACATCAAAGTGTCTATGGGTGATACAGTATCAATGTGTTCTCATACCCTACCTGTTTTAGGTGTGTTACACACAGAATAACTACGTGCAAATCAGAGTACACAGTGAGGTGTCTGACCCGGTAACCCAGGAGCACCATACAACCAACATCTTCCATTTCACTTTCACCTCAGAAAAAGAAGTGCCTAGAATTGTACCCCAAACATATGGAGGTAAGTGTCAGATCTAGAAAATCAACTGTGGTGGATATCGGTCAGAAAAATACAACATGTTAGATTGATACCCCATCTAGGGGCTCGATCCCTGAATTGTACAGATCCCCTTTCCATGTGCAATTTTGTCACTTTTTTCAGTTTTGGCAGACTTCAATATGATTATTGGCGGCACTGGTGCCCATGCCCATGATTTAACCCCATTCACTCCCGAGATTGAAATAACTCAGGTCTTCAAAAGGTACCATCGGGTGCCCAATATTCAGCTATCTCAATCTGCAGCTGAGCAGGACAAAAGCAAATGAAATTTGTTTGTTGCAAACAAATTTTGTGTGCTTTTGGGCTCCAGAACATGCCTCTAAAGTTTTAGCACTATGGACATGACGCCCAAGGTGCCTAAACGAACAGACCTTTCCCAGCTGATAAAACTAGGGCTGCAACAATCGCTTTATTTAACCCTAGAAGGACCACGGTAGGTACATGGTACGTCCTGGGAAAAAGTCCCATTAAGGACCATGGACGTCATGGTCCTCTAACCCCCCCCCCTCTCCCTCCCTATACTCTCCTCTCTGACCGGGGGCCCATGTCGGTCCTCACTTCAGACCAACCATTTTATGGGCCTCGGCCGTCGCACTGATGTCATCGCTGGGCATGATGACCTCAGTTTGAGGCGTCCCCCCTGGCACTGCCGAGGGAGAGCCTGAAAGGGGAGGTCCTTTGGCTAACAGTAAAAACAAAATCTATACTATAATTGAGTAAGGCTTGGCATATATCCATGAGAGCTTGGGGGGGCAATATCCACGAGCTGGGGGGCAATATCCACGAGCTGGGGGGCAATATCCACCAGCTGGGGGGCAATATCCACCAGCTGGGGTGCAATATCCAGGAGCTGGGGTGCAATATCCAGGAGCTGGGGTGCAATATCCAGGAGCTGGGGTGCAATATCCAGGAGCTGGGGTGCAATATCCAGGAGCTGGGGTGCAATATCCAGGAGCTGGGGGGCAATATCCACGAGCTGGGGGGCAGTATCAATGAGCGGGGGGCAGTATCAATGAGCGGGGGGCAGTATCAATGAGCGGGGGGCAGTATCAATGAGCGGGGGGCAGTATCAATGAGCGGGGGCAGTATCAATGAGCGGGGGGCAGTATCAATGAGCGGGGGGCAGTATCCACGAGGCGGGGGCAGTATCCACGAGCGGGGGGCAGTATCCACGAGCGGGGGGCAGTATCCACGAGCGGGGGGCAGTATATCCACAATAGACTGCCCTCTGGGCAGGCTTTCCACCTTGTAAGTAATAAAAGAGGCACTGCTGGAAAGGGCACAGTCTGCCCTTTCTATCAGTGGTTATCTTTAACCCCTTAGGTGTCGGATCGCGGTCTTCTCGCGGAGGTGGCTGACGGCTAGGATGTCATCCAAGCCTCCAGGTCCTCCCCCGCCCACTGACGTTGTCACCATATGTGCAATGACGTCATTTGGGCAGTTAAATTTTTGGGGGTCAAAGTTCGAAAATAAATACATTTTCCACATTTCATTTAATGGTGAGAAAAACAGTATATAATATGTGTTCCGTAAACGAGTAAGAGGAAAATTAGACCTAAACACAAACCAAGCAGAAATGTAAAAACAACTGGGTACTTTCAGATTGACAATGGTAAAATTGCCTGGTCACTATGGGGTTAATTGATTAGTTGACTCAAAAATATATATATTTCAATTTAATGGATTCATCTGACAAAATTTTTTGGTTTACATAAAGTATTAACAAACAAATAGATCTACCGGGGGGAAAAACCAAAACAATATAATAGTGTAGACCACTGAAAAAGGACATATAAATATGCACATATCAGAGGCTAACGACACGTAAATCACAGAAAGATCTCTCCAGGACATCTGGAAAGCTCAAACTTTAAAGGAACACTATGGAAAAATCCTCTCACTCTTCGGTCATTGATTCAAGTCGTGCGTTGGCAAACAGGCATGATTGTTCCTGCTAGTTTTGGCATTGAACTTTAGTTCATCTTATGGTATAGGACAGCTGTGCAGGCACGCAAGACATAATCTAGCCTCGCTGCCCACTGGGCTTGCCAGCGGGCGGAAAAATTGAAGATGGAGGCCAGCTGGCCCCTCTGTCAGAGCGGGCCCGCTTGCTGTCTGCTGCCCATGCCTCGTCCTGGAGGATCTCGTGTGGAGTCGCGGCCGTACCCTGTAGCCACCACCAACTCTTCCCTTGCTGCTCTGCTACTTAGGTCTGATGTCTGGGTATACATGTATCTGGGGTATGTGTATGGGTATACAGTGGGGCAAAAATGTATTTAGTCAGCCACCAATTGTGCAGGTTCTCCCACTTAAAAAGATGAGAGAGGCCTGTAATTGTCATCATAGGTACACTTCAACTATGAGAGACAAAATTAGGAAAAAAAATCCAGAAAATCACATCGTCTGATTTTTTTTTTTTTTTTTTAAAGAATTTATTTGCAAATTATGGTGGAAAATAAGTATTTGGTCACCTACAGTACCGTGCAAACAAGCAAGATTTCTGGCTCTCAGACGTGTAACGTCTTCTTTAAGAGGCTCCTCTGTCCTCCACTCGTTACCTATATGAATGGCACCTGTTTGAACTTGTTATCAGTATAAAAGACACCTGTCCACAACCTCAGACACACTCCAAACTCCACTATGGCCAAGACCAAAGAGCTGTCGAAGGACACCAGAAACAAAATTGTAGACCTGCACCAGGCTGGGAAGACTGAATCTGCAAAAGGCAAGCAGCTTGGTGTGAAGAAATCAACTGTGGGAGCAATCATTAGAAAATGGAAGACATACTAGACCACTGATAATCTCCATAGATCGGGGGCTCCATGCAAGATCTCACCCCGTGGGGCCAAATGATCACAAGAACGGTGAGCACAAATCCCAGAACCACACAGGGGGACCTAGTGAATGATCTGCAGAGAGCTGGGACCAAAGTAACAAAGGCTACCATCAGTAACACACTACGCCGCCAGGGACTCAAATCCTGCAGTGCCAGACGTGTCCCCCTGCTTAAGCCAGTACATGTCCGGGCCCGTCTGAAGTTTGCTAGAGAGCATTTGGATGATCCAGAAGAGGATTGGGAGAATGTCATATGGTCAGATGAAACCAAAGTAGAACTTTTTGGTAAAAACTCAACTCGTCGTGTTTGGAGGAGAGCGAATACAGAGTTGCATCCAAAGAACACCATACCTACTGTGAAGCATGGTGGCGGAAACATCATGCTTTGGGGCTGTTTTTCTGCAAAGGGACCAGGATGACTGATCCGTGTAAAGGGAAGAATGAATGTGGCCATGTATCGTGAGATTTTGAGTGAAAACCTCCTTCCATCAGCAAGGGCATTGAAGATGAAACGTGGCTGGGTCTTTCAGCAGGACAATGATCCCAAACACACCGCCTGGCAACGAAGGAGTGGCTTGGTAAGAAGCATATCAAGGTCCTGGTGTGGCCTAGCCAGTCTCCAGATCTCAACCTAATAGAAAACCTTTGGAGGGAGTTGAAGGTCCGTGTTGCCCAGCGACAGCCCCAAAACGTCACTGCTTTAGAGATCTGCATGGAGGAATGGGCAAAAATACCAGCAACAGTGTGTGAAGATTTACAGAAAACGTTTGACCTCTGTCATTGCCAACAAAGGATATATAACAAAGTATTGAGATGGACTTTTGATATTGACCAAATACTTATTTTTCACCATAATTTGCAAATAAATTCTTTAACAATCAGACAATGTGATTTTCTGGACTTTTTGTTCTCATTTTGTCTCTCGTAGTTGAAGTGTACCTATGATGACAATTACAGGCCTCTCATCTGTTTAGGTGGGAGAACCTGCACAATTGGTGGCTGACTATAAATACTTTTTTGCCCCACTGTACATGTACCTGGGGTCAGGGTCTGTTTAGCAGTTCCATATTCATATGCCCAAGTCTGAGCATCTTGTCGCCATAGGAAATACGATTACACACTGACCTGTAAAACGTCTTTTATTTTCTTTGTTTTCTAAGGCAAAAGCACAGAATTGGTTCAGACAGTCGTATGAAGTGTTTTTCTAATATAAATCTTCAGTATTCAGGTCTGATTGCAGGGTTGCCACTTTGAAACACAAAGTTGGTTCAGCGATCTAGTTTGGGCACTCGGGCTCAAAGAGGTTTGCCATCCCTGGTATAGGATGTTCAAATTGAAGCTAGTACTACAAAGTAACCAACCATTACATGTAACCTCACATTGCATATGTGCAAGTAAATGTCTACACTTTACGAGGAAGGAGGCAAAGGTTACGTTCCAACAGTAAGGTAAATATAATGGAAATCTAGGCTAAATGCATCCATATGTACCTGTGCAGGGTTAGGTTAATATGCGGAGTGGGAGAAAGATGTAGCAAATGCATGTGGGGAAATATGAGGCAGTGGGTTGAGAGGGACAGAACAGAGACCCCATGAGAAAGAGAGGGATGTATCAAACCCAATGGAAAGGAGAGGGATAGGATTTGAAGCCCACAAAAATATTTCACCTTGGGTGCCGTGGCTGCTGATGTCTGGTCTATTATGATACCAGCAATGGTGCAGCACCTCTTATCAATGTCTTCCTTCACTTCTACCTACAGAGTCCATGCTTTACTTGGATGGAAAGCGACACTTTGATGCCGTCGTTCAAAGCAGAAATGGTCCGAGTGTGTAGCAAATGTCAGCGCTGCTTGATGTTTCCGAGAAGAAAAGTACATCTGTTACACCTGAAATGAGCTGCTGAACTAAACCATACCGGAGTGCGTCTTCCTGCAGCAAACACAACAAACAGCAATTCTAAAACACCTAGTATTTCATATCCTGTAACCTTATATACAGAAATATAACTTTTTTTTTAAAAAAAATGCATTTATTTTAAAGCCTTACACTCAGGTCGGGAGTAAAACATAATGGGCCCAATTCCCTAGTTTGCGCTAACATGGGGACACTAACAGGGAAAATCTGCGCCTGCAGATTTCCCCATAGCGCCCCCATTTTAGCCTGATATTCTGGGGCAGGAGCTACTTCAGCACCTTGCCCCGGGAACGTAGTGCTTGCTGCTGGGATACTAGCGGTAGCGCTGCCGCAAGTATCACCTCCTGGAGTCCATAGGACTCCATGGAGTATTGCATTTCCAGGCCGGGAGCCCTGCACGATCTCGCAGAGGGAGAGTGGGAATTATTTGTTCCTAGTCTCACTCTGCTCCTGGTGACAAGAAGGGGTGGATCTCGTTGCGGGATGAGAGGAGTATCGGATTAATGAGGGACGGGGTGCTATATGAATCTGCAAAAACAGAATAATGTAACGCCAGCTTTTAGGAGGTGCTAACTTTTTAGCTGCCTACATCCCAATAGTAATTGGCGCTAGCACTTTGTAATACCTTTTTATAAAAGCGCTAATGGACGCTTCCCCATATGAAGTATAGGATGCGCAAAGTACAGTAAGCACACGAAAAAGCTGATGTGCTAACGGATTCGTAACGGGGTGGCATCAGGAATGTGATATGGGTGGCATGCGATAAACACACTTATCCCGCTGGTAGCGTTTACATAGAGACGCTATCTGTAGAATAGAGCCCAAAAAAAATTTAATCTATACAACACATGGGTGACATGTCATTGTCATTAACATCTATTGTGGTACACTTGCAAATTTTTCATAGCTCTTTATTTTAAATTTACAAAGCTGGACAGCATGTTGATCCTCATTTGCTCCTATGGGCACGTTGCAGCTTTGCCAGTCATGAAACCCAGTAGAAGTACCTTTTTCTTATTGTTTTTGTAAAAATAAAATCTATATATATATATTGTTTTCATATTGAATTCAATGCCATTATGGTTTGGTTTTGCGATTATGCTATAAAGGAAATTACTTTCACTTCTTAAAACCATTACAGAAATAAAAATGAAAGTCTGATACTATGACTCATTAATTGCTAATTAACCTTCGATCAAACATTGTTTCCCTAGGACATATGGGGCTCTATTCTAACCATGTGTAAATTTAAAGAGATCTGTTGTAATCTGACCAGAGCAATTGAAACCTGTGTAGTTGTGATGTTTACACCAGGGATAGAATAGATCCCTAAGGTAGATGAGCAGCATTTCAGTAATGCTAGAGGCTTCTTTTATGAAAAATGCCATCTTTGCGCATGACATTCCAGCTTTGTGACTCGTGTTCTTGCAATACATGGTGCACACAAAGCCACGAGTTGTTACTGAAACAGGCGCGTTATGAAACCTGCACAAAGCTTTCAGCAATCTGTTAGCACTGCACATACTCCTCACACAGGGGAGAAATACAACCCCAATGTAGGGAGTACGGGTAGCATTACAGGGATTACCAAAGGTTGTGTGCGCAGAACTCACAATCGGCGGCTCTACGTGCACCCACAGCGTCATCCTTTCGAGTGAAGATGCTGCAGTCCCAGCCTGGTATGCCGTGGAGTCGGGATTGGTTCATCTTAAAAAAATCTGATCCCAAAAAAAAGTTTCCATCGGATCACACCATCCCTAATTGAAATCTACGGAGTTGCTAGGTTTACAACAGCTCTGGTCATGTTTACACCAAGGTTTGGCTACAGCCGATTGTATGTTGGGCAAGGACTTGGCTGGTTATTACTCCTTAGGTTCACACATTTATTTATAACTGATATTCCCCGATTCAACTCGTTTCTGCTTGGTCAAACCTGACAGCTGAGAAACCTTGTGGAAGAGGAAAATTTTCCCAACTATCCCCTGTGGAAGGAGCTGTCCCCATGTGTACAAACAAGAAAAAGACAAATCTAGGTTTGACACCAGCCGCACTGCACATTTTCTGATGTTATTTCTCAAAGTAATGGAGGTGACGGCCCAGATATAGTCTCCATTATGGTGGTTATTGCCAGAGTAAGGTACAGTAAGATGTTAAAAGGATTGTTCCACAATAGCCACTTCTATAGGAGCCAATATGAATCACTAAGTACCGGCTGGGTGGAGTAGAGGTAACATCACTGCTGTGTGGAGAGAGACTGTGGAGACACAGGTTCGATCCCGGCAAGAGCACCTCTCTAGTAAGAGTCCTTGGGCAAGACACCCAACAGTACATAATCGCCACCCAGGACATACTTGAAAACGAGAGAAATCTCAATGTATCCTTCCTGGTAAAATCCTTTCTCAAAAAAAAATAATTATACACGCGTTTGTCCTTCATATGATACGGGACAAGTCACTTCTCGTCAGGCCCCTAAAAGGTCCTAATGACATTTCACTTATAATAACATGGTTAATGTCAGGGCCGGATTAACCCCTTAATGACCGTTGACGTACCATGTACATCCTGCCCACGGGTCTCCCTTAGACCCGCGGACGTACATAGTAGGTCAGCGGTTCCTAACCTCTCTCCTGCCCGATGCTTAACTCCGTTGGAGGTCTGGCAGGGAGGAAGCCAGCCCCTCTGCTTTAGAGGGGCCGGCGAGCACGATGACGTCTGCAGGCGCCCCCCCCCCTCCCGTGCTTGCATTGAAAACCAGGAAGTGGAGGGGTGCTTCCATTTGGAGACCTCTATCTCTCTAACCATGGCACCTAGAAACATGCTTTTTACACCGCTGGAAAGGTGAGAGTCTCCCCTTTTCAGCGCTGTATAAAGTTAACCGTTCCGCTGCTGAATCGGCGCTGAGTCGCGATTTAAACCTGGAGGTGGCTGACATCTTGGATGTCAGCCAAGCCTCCAGGTCACCCCTCACCCATTGACATCCTCACACACATGTTGGGGATATCAGTGGGCCAGTTAACCCCCTAGCTGCCAAGGGGGGATAGGGGGATCCAAAGGATCCCATCTCCTGATCCGTGGCAGCTAGATGGTCATGTTGGACATCATTGGAAAGGCCTGATCATGGTTGGAAAGGCCTGACCACTAGGTTTGGTATACAAAAAAAGATAAAACAATTTTTTATTTTATTATGATTGTTTTTTTTAAAAAAAAAATTGACTGGGGGGTTTAGTTAAATATGACCTAGGCTGTCATCTAAAAATAATGAGCAAAAAAACTGTCCGAATGAGCTCCGCGCACATAGGCGAACTGTCTCAGCAGTGAAGGGGTTAAAAAGCATAAACATGTAAAAATTGGGTATTTCTAGTCTCGGGACAAAATTTTGAAACTAGCCGGGGTCTTTTTTGGCGGTTGTAGATTTTGGGGATTAAATTACGAAAAAGTGTGTTTTTACCACTGTTTCATCAGATTTCTTTTTTTTTTATTATTGTAAATTATAGGATATGATGGAAATAATGGTATTTTTAGAAAGTCTAAGGCTAGGGACAGATGAGCGCATTTTCTGCAGCCACCGTCAAAATGTACGTCGATGCGTGCGCACGCATTTTTTCACGGAATACGCTTAAGTGGTCAGACGATGCGCAATTCTGGACGTATTTCATGACGGTGGGGTAAAAAGAAGTCTAGGGAAATCCGGCTGTTTGAACGTTATGTTGGCCGCACACTAGCAGCGTCTGACATCTCCTAATCACGCACACACGCTGCTATGCGGCCGCAGCGCACTTTGTACGTCAGTAGCAGCGGTTTCACGTTCTGATAAAAATGCGTTCATTTGCTGGTTGCGTGGTGTCGGCGCACTTTCGTACGCACGTACTGCGTATATTGGCCGTCATTGGCCGTTATGTGCTGCTACTGCCGCCGTGATTTAGTGCGCCTGCACGCGCGTTCCGACTGCCCCACTCTGACCCTAGCCTAAGAGGAAAATTTGACCTAAACACGAACAGCGCAGAAATGTGAAAACAGCAGCGGTCACTAAAAGACGGATTTGTGTAAAACCGCCCAGTCACTAAGGGGTTAATAATTAGGCAGGTGCCACAAGGGAGCACCATGCTCTACATAATCCCCCCCCCCATTTTGCAATTATGTAGACCCCCTGTATCTCTAGAGCCCTACGGGCAAGATGGGCATGTAAGGTATCATTGGAAAGGCCAGAGTATGGCCCGACTGAAACGAAAATATCAAAATAGAATAATTGTTTCTAATGCAGCACTATTGATCACTTTAGAACCTAAACCACAGCATTGCAGTGAGGAGAGGGCCCCCTGCAGCTCTGATTTTATACCTCACAAGGTCAAGTGAGGTGTTTTTGTAAAGGGCAGAATATGGTCTTTCCAATTGTACAAAACCTGACTATCTAATGTGTAAAAACATCAATCTGGAGAGAAAAAAATAACAAATGCAAATTTTACTTTTTTCTCTGTTCGAAGGTGGCGGCATTCTATGCTTTTACTTATAAACCAAACAATGCTGCTGCATTAACTCCCCTCATTTTCCACACCGGGAGCAAATGTGGAAGTGATGGTTTTTACGCATTGGTTCATGTAATAAAAAAGAAGGCTCTGCTGTGAGGATAGTGGGGGTACTTTGGACCCCTGTATCTCCAGTATTTAATTCCCACAAATTCAAGCTAAGGCTAGGGTCAAATGAACGCATTATTCGCAGCAACTGTCAAAGTGCGTCCGAACGCATTGACGTATTTTTTTCACGGAATGCGCGAAAACGGTCAGACGACGCGCATTTTTGTGCGTGAATTTTTACGGATCGTCAATAAAACACTTCTTGCGTCTGGATGTTATGTAGGCTGGACATTAGCAGCGTCTGACATCTCCTAATCACGCACACACGCCGCTATCCTGCTGCAGCGCACTCTGTACGCCAGTACTAGTGGTTCTGCGTTCTCGAAAAAATGCATTAATTTTCCACTTGCGTTGCGCGGCCGGACTTCGTATATTGGCCGTCATTTGCTGCTACTGCGGCCGTGATTAAGTGCGCCTAAACGCACGTTAAAAATACGTTTGTCCGTCCCCAGCCTAAGTGTCATTAGTCAGGTCACAGTCTGGCCTTTCTAATGATCCCAAACAAAACAATAGAATTGTTTGCAAAAAAAAAATCCTTTTTTTTTTTTTTAAAGGCAACAGGCTTTTGTCACGTATAAAAATATCAAAAAGTTAAGTAAAAAGTCACATCTTGAAAAAGACCACAGTCGTAATTTGATGCCTAGAATTTTGGTTGTTGTGAGCCAAAACCGAGCATCATTGCCATGGCTAGAATTGGGTTACTATTTGTGCTTGTTTTAGGGTTAAACAATTCTGCTGTTTTTGGTTGATTTTAAGGTAACAGACTCTGCCACTTCTTTTCATACAAGTGAAGCGAGAAACGCTTTGTTTTTTTGTTTCCCCCAAAAACAGAAATTAAAGTATCTGGGGGCATGTAAATCTGGCCCTGGTTACTGGTCTCATTTACTGTATAGGGGCTTTGCTACAGTATTTCTGCTTATCTGATGATTCTTGGCAGTGCTGGGCGTCTGATGATTCTTTATTTGCAAAGTATTTTACCAGGAAGGATACATTGAGATTTCTCTCGTTTTCAAGTATGTCCTGGGTTCAAGAACATTGAATTGTTACACAGAAAATCATACTGCACGGTGTTTATTTCTGTTATTGTGGTTTCTGATACTGTCCCAGTTTCCCTGTGTTTTTTGTGCATCCTGTTCCATGGGTCAATTGGCAATTTTGGATCTCTTCCCCCCCCCCCCGACTTTCCACTCTACTTTATCAACACATACTCCAATTTATTTGTAAGTTATATTACCAGGAAGGAGATTTCTCTCGTTTTCAAGTATGTCCTGGCTCAAAGAACACTCAGTCTCACTCAGCCATGCACCACTTCCTCCCTCACTCCGCCATACCTACTCCATTCCCCAACCATCCACTCACCCCACCACACCGTCACTCTCATCCCACTTATCCAAACACACACACTGTGACAGAACTATGACTGACTGTCCTCACACCCTTATGTATAACGGGGCGGGGTCGTGTGTGTGTGTGTACACCCTGGCCTCCTATAAAGCAGAGCGAGGCCTGCGATTGCATCATTCTGAAGGCGGGGTCCTCGCGTCGCCATCTACACTTCCTGTTGATCTGTGAGAGAGGCGAAGCGCTGAATGAATGAACACGCGCCCACAGTCACTGGAACTACAGCTCTGGGCCGCCCTCCCCCTGGCAGTACAGGGGTTAAGGGTAACGTACCCGCTCGAGTGGGCGGAGTCATAGTCAAAGACCAATCCCCTAACATATTGTACCGACGTGCTAGAGACTTGTTAGTTTCAAAGCGAGGCGTGAGCCGCAGCATGCACCGGAAGTTGTAAGTGCCAGGAACGCTGCGACTGCCCCTACGCCGCGAGCAGCTTCCTCTTCTCCAAGATGGCGGGCGACGAGCCGGGAGTCACACTGGGCCAGCCTCATTTATCCAGGCAGGATTTGGCTTCTCTGGTAGGTTTCTCTTCATCGCCGGAGCCTGCCGTGCTCGCTAGCCTGCGTGGCTTCTGTAGGGGACGCAGTGACCGTGCTCAAGGGGGTCGCCATGTCTCCCATGCGGTACTTGGCGTTGGCCGGGTGCAGCTTTCTTTCTGTGCTCGTTCGGTAACTGATGTCTTCAGCCCTTCCTGCCACGCTGCGACTCATCGAGCTTATCCACAGGCCGTGTGGCCAACATGTACCCTCTGCTCCCACGGGGGCTCCCATAGAGGCCGCTCTGACTCCCAGGCCCTGATCCTGTGTGTGGGGCGCCATGACTGGCAATGTATGGCCGATTCTAAAAGGGCAAGTCTGGAGCCCAATCTAGTGACCCCCCCCCCCCGGGCCTTGTGTGTGACAGATCCTGAGCTTAGGCTGCACCGGATCTATGTTAACATTTGCTGATGTAAAACATTTGGCCAAAGTTGCTGACTCCTGAGGCCTGTTCAGTTCCACAGCAGCTGCTGAATTGCTACATTGCAGCAGTTCAGTCTGCTGCAGCCGTCTCACTGAACGCTTTGGGTGTGAATATTGAAGCAAACGGGCAGAGGGTTGCTTAATGAAAGGGGCTGTTTCTACAATAGCCGCTGGTGTCCATTTTATTACCACTTTAGTGTTAATGTTTATCATGTTCAAATAAATATTTGGTGTTTTCGTCCACCAAAACATCAAACTGAACTTTTCCTTATTGGATTATTTGCTCTGTGGAAGTGGCCATCTTCCCCACGTCACACTCGGCTACTCTGCAGCAAGTGCTAAATTAGTGCTGAGCGCTGAACTGCAGCATAGCGTTAAGTGCCAAGTTGTTAATTTAGCACTTGCGGCTGAGGAACTGAACATGTATTGGTAGTCATGGTGACAGTGGGAGGCAGCACAGGTTAAAGGAACACTTTGCTGATGAATGGTGTCCTTTCTTGCTCCTAAATAATTGGGCAGAAGCTACCGACAACCCCTGCCCCTTAATTTTTGACTTATTTTAATTTTTGGTGATCTAACTCCGCTTTTCACCTTGCCGCGCGCTGCTTCTGCTCAGACTCCTGAACCCAGAAATCCGTGAGTCTTTTCTGCACAATTTGCATTCCCTATGTTACACAGGTAGCTTAAGTTGTGCACCGCTACAAGACATGCAAGCTTTACGTATGAAAGTCCCGTAGCGCTTGCGCATAACGATTGAGCATGGTGACATCTCTAGTGACCTAGTGATACAGTGGGGAAGTTCAAACCTTCTAGCTGCCTGGTCCTGGGGGGTAGAGGAATCTGCATTTCCCAGAATTCGGGGTACCTGGGAGGGGGAGGATACAACGCACACCCTGGCAACTTTAAAAAGCTAAAGTGGTCCGGTGTGTAGAATATCACTTTTTTAATACTTAACTGCTACAGTTTTTTCTTAAACAGGATAGGAAATTACAACAATGTTGGTAATTGTTTAAATTTACAACATACTTTTTCCTACTTGTAGCTTTCATTTACATTGTATCAGGTTTACATACGGAGTTCATGTGTAAGCGAAATTCTGTTACCAGGCTTTCATAGCAGACACGAGTCGGCTCAGCGACATGGCTGGGAACGTGCATGTGTTTAAGTCACCAGGTGCAGCATCTAGGTACTCTGAATTTAAAGGGATGTTACAATGTTTTTTCTACAAAAAGTGCTTGGTAGTAAAGTGTCGTCCCCCCCCCCCCCCCAATCTAGCTCAGGATCACAATGTAGTTATTCATTAAGCAACAGGCTTTGATCACATTGTATTAATTGGCTGAGTGCGTCTGTTGAAACGGATGCACATACAACAGATGAGATTGGTTCCATTGTATTAGTTATGACGGATGTTGAGGAAAAGACCAACTGTATGCAGGGGTTTCTCTACATCCGTTGTAGCTTTTTCGTATCGTTACCGTTTTGACGTCCGTTGCAACATGCATGCGTGAAAAAGTGTGCACGTGCTTTGTGTGTCGTTCTCTATTGACTCCTTTGAAAAGCTACGACGGACAGCAAAAAGTGCGTTCAGACGGATGTGAAAAGTGCGCTTGTGTGACGCAGCCTAAGATCTCCAGTATTGCTGTGCAGAGAAACGCCTGTGCTTCTCTACACTGGCATCGAAACAGCAAAACGAGAAGCTCTACAGTGCAACTTCTCCCTTTTCTGTTTAGTTTTGAGATGCGCTGGCAATTGTCGTCAGTGAAATCAATTTTTGTGTGTTGTTTTTTATTTTTATTATAAACCCCACAATAACCAGTGTCATCTCTCACTTAGACAGTTTAGACTGTTACAGGATAGGGATCACTATGATCAAATGTCACAAATCTCTCTGCTGGGACATCGGATCATCATGATTTGCTGTAAGTGGAGTGTCACAGATGCCGAGGCACCCAGCAACAGCATTGACTCGCTAGTCTCCTCATGCAGTTGCACAGTGCGTCTTAATCTGCTTGCTGGAATAATTCTTTTAGCAGCGGGAAGGGATTAAAGTCACATCGTCATGGCTGCTCGGGTATATAAGCCACTTTATATCAGTGTGCACTTGAGTGAAAGCAGTCCACTACCAGAATTGCTTGGTGGGGGGGTGCGATCAATTTTCATACTACTGAGCACCACCATACCCTTTTCCTAGCGATTCTGGTTTCTTTGTGAAGCTTTTTGTCCATAAAGTACATTGTTAGTTTGGCTCTGTTTGCTTGATTACCAAGACTGTTTATAAATGTTTTATTCATGTTGGTGGCTTGTGACATGTTCTGATCAGGTCACTTCATACACTGCTGAGGTGGAACCTTTTAGGTTAGACCAGATCAGCAGCCCCTGTGAACATAAATCAAGGGAAACTAATGACCTGCGTTTGTAAATTGGACATGTTTTTTGTTTGGGAGTATATATAATTTTCATGCTCCAGTGCTGGGAAGCGGTCTCCACTATACACTCAAAACAGTAACCCGCCACACGGAGACTGAGTAATTAAGAAAAAAAATCCTTTTTTATTGATTCGTTTCAGTCAGCACAAGGGACTTTCATCAGGAAGTCAGACTGTGCGGACTGAAACGAATCAATAAAAAAGGAAAAAAAATTCTCATTTTGAAAAGAAAAAAATATATATTCAAACAAAGAGAAGGATGCACTCCAGGACTTAAAACATTGCTTTTAGTTTTATTTCTTATTTAATTAAACATTAAAAAGATGCACCCAGGCATTTTTGAGTCTGCACAGAGCCTCAGCAGGTTGCCGCAGTCTTGTGTATGTATGTGTAATATATATATGTATATGTATTATACCGTAGAGTCCTAAACTGCACTGTCATGTCACCAGCTGTAAAATCTGTAACTGGACAAGAGCATGAAAATTGTAGGTGCCTGGCTATTTGGCCTCCAGATTTGTCAAGCATTGGCTCACATAATGAGGTGTCCTAATGTAACGGGAATTTCAAGGCCTTTTATAAACACAAATTCTTACATGGGCGATGATGTACGTTCTCCCGTCACTTTGTCCCTTTTTAGGACATCGGGTTTTGATAGTTGTTAAAATCAGCTTTTAAACTATGCACCATCTGTCCAGATCCTCCTCCTAATGATCCTAACATATTGGTTTTAACCAATTAATTACATAGATCGCGGACGCTCGATCATCAAAGTACCTGTGGTTGCCCCGATATAGAGTATCCTCAATTCGGTCTATTTTTGGAGTAATGCAAAGGAATTTCATTCAATGCAATCAGCACCATATTTTCCCCCAAACGTTATAGCGCCTCAGGACAGCAGGGTTGCCAAAACAGTTTGAACAGCTTGGAATTCATTCTTATAGTTCTCTTGCGTAAAAGCGCAGCCCAGGCTGTATTCTGGAGATGTATGGTCATGTTTCGGCATTCGAGACCGTGCCATCTGCATGTCAAATAGTGCGTACAGTTTGAAAACGTGCTTTTGATTTTCAGGCACATTCTCACTGTATGGCTATTGTAAATTTTTCCATAAAGCCCTTGGGTACTGGTTGTTACTTTACAGAAAAGGAGCTATTGGAGAGTGTTCTCCATGATTCATACCACACCTTCATCATATGCTCAAGTTGCAGAGGTCTCCAGTGGATTCTTTGTATGAAGTACGTTAGGGTTTGCAGGAATTGTATGAAAATATGATGTATAACACACTTTGCATGTATTATCGCAGAACCGATGCTCTTTTGTTTTACATTTTAATTATCCTTTTTCTTTACAGGAAGTTTCTAAACTGACACCACTTTCACCAGAAATTATCAGCAGGCAAGCCACAATTAATATCGGTAGGTTGTGATTTCCGTCTAAAATAAAGGAGTTTTTATCTTTTTAAATGTCACATTTTCTTTGGGTCTATATATTTTGTCATGTATCTCTCACATTGTCCAACCTCTTCATGTATCAGAGCGTAGACTGAATGCTCACTTAGGATGCACAAATATTCACCCAGTCCCTGTCCTAATCTTCAACTCTTCCTTCTAGCTGCTTCCACCTTTCACTCTGATTTCCCTTACTAAGCCCAGATACTGGTCCTTCCCATGCAATCCCTGATATATCCTTTTTGGCTGCTACCTCCCCATTCCTCCTGCTCCCATGTTTCACATACACTGCTCAAAAAAATAAATAAAGGGAACACAAAAATAAGACATCCTAGATCTGAATGAATGAAATCTTATTAACCACTTGGCTGCTATGGACGCACTCAGCGCGTCCAGCCAAGTGGTTGTTCTGTGCTATGGACGTGCTGAGCGCGTCCATGCACAGAAGGCAGCAATCCGCAGGATTCCGGCGGATTGCTGTGCCGCGCCCCCCCCCCCCTGGTGCGGCTGTCAGCCCAGCACTCCGGGACCCCGGCGGAGCAATTAGATGTCATCGCGGCGGTGCGGTGACATCTAATTCAGGCCCCCCCCCGCGTGTGCAGAGGAGGTGCCTGAAAGGGAGGGAGGTCCTTCGGACCGCTCTCCCTCCCGATCGCCGGGTGGCACAGGGTTAATCCAGGCATCCTTTGGAAGGGCACAGCCTGCCCTTCCAAACGGTGGCTGTAATTAACCCCTGGGGAGCCGGATCACGATTCGGTGCTGAAAAGCGCCAAATCGTGATCCTCTCCTGGAGCTGGCCGACATCTTGGATGTCGGCCAAGCCTCCAGGAACTCCCCCTGAGGACTGGCGTCATCCTGCATAGCACGATGACGCCAGTCCTGGAGTTAACCCCTAGCTGCCAGCAATGGTGGAGATAGGGGGTTCCAATGAACCCCGATCGGTGGCAGCTAGGGGTTCATGTTTGATATCGTTGGATCGGCCAGAGCATGGCCTTTCCAACGATGCCAAACATGACCATGTAAAAAGTTTTTAAAAAAATAAAAAATATATTTTAAAAAAATCCTTTTGTTTTTTTTTTTAATGCAGTAATATTGTTCCCATTTCAATTATAATGTGAATGATTATGCTGCATTAACGATTTTTGTATGCGGTGCGTTTGTTAAAAATAGCTAAATTTTCCCCAAAAAAATGTAACGAGACCCCATTTCTAATTTTTTTAACAAGCGCACCCCATAGAAAATATAACCGCAAACGATCGCATGTTAAAATGTTAAAAAAAAACACTTTACACATTGTAAATTATTGAAAATTCAAATTTTATTGCGTTTTTTGTTATAATATACAGACAGGACATGACGTATACATATAATAATGACATATGAGTCTGCCGGAAAGAAGGATATATAAGATGTCTGGGTCATATATTAAAATAAGGCTTCAAAACGCGGTTAAACATGATGAGCGAAACCAGTAAAAATGACCTCAGCACAGAGGCGTGAAATGGCTCAGCAGCGAAAGGGTTAAATACTGTGGTCATTACATAGTTGAATGTGCTGACAACAAAATCACACAAGCATTATCCATGGAAATCAAATTGAGCAACCCATAGATGTCTGGATTTGGAGTTACACTCAAAATTAAAGTGGAATACAACACTACAGGCTGATCCAACTTTGATGTAATGTCCTTCAAACAAGGCAAATTGAGGCTCAGTAGTGTGTGTGTGGCCTCCACGTACCTGTATGACCTCCCTACAACGCCTGGGCATGCTCCTGATGAGGTGGCGGATGGTCTCCTGAGGGATCTCCTCCCACACCTGGACTAAAGCATCCCCCAACTCCTGGACAGTCTGTGGTGAAACGTGGCGTTGGTGGATGGAGCGAGACATGATTTCCCAGATGTGCTCAGTTGGATTCAGGTCTGGGCAACGGGCGGGCCAGTCCATGGCATCAATGCCTTCGTCTTGCAGGAACTGCTGACACACTCCAGCCACATGAGGTCTAGCATTGTCTTGCATTAGGAGGAACCCAGGGCCAACCGCACCAGCATAAGGTCTCACAAGGGGTCTGAGGCTCTCATCTCGGTACCTAATGGCAGTCAGGCTACCTCTGGCGAGCATATGGATGGCTGTGCGGCCCCCTAAAGAAATGCCACCCCACACCATTACTGACCCACTGCCAAACTGGTCATGCTGGAGGATGTTGCAGGCAGCAGAACGTTCTCCGCGGCTTCTCCAGACCCTGTCACATGTGCTCGGTGTGAACCTGCTTTCATCTGTGAAGAGCACAGGGTGCCAGTGGCGAAGCTGCCAATCTTGGTGTTCTCTGGCAAATGCCAAATGTCCTGCACGGTGTTGGGCTGTAAGCACAACCCCCACCTGTGGACGTCGGGCCCTCCTACCACCCTCACGGAGTCTGTTTCTGATTGTTTGAGCAGCCACATGCACATTTGTGGCCCGCTGGAGGTCATTTTGCAGGGCTCTGGCAGTTCTCCTGTCCCTCCTTGCACAAAGGCGGAGGTAGCGGTCCTGCTGCTGGGTTGGTGCCCTCCTACAGCCTCCTCCACGTCTTCTGATGTACTGGCCTGTCTCCTGGTAGCGCCTCCATGCTCTGGACACTACGCTGACAGACACAGCAAACCTTCTTGCCACAGCTCGCATTGATGTGCCATCCTGGATGAGCTGCACTACCTCAGCCACTTTTGTGGGTTGTAGACTCCGTCTCATGCTACCACTAGAGTGACAGCACCGCCAGCATTCAAAAGTGACCAAACCATCAGCCAGAAAGCATAGGAACTGAGAAGTGGTCTGTGGTCACCACCTGCAGAACCACTCCTTTATTGGGGATGTCTTGCTACCTGCCTATGCTTTCCCTCCTTTTGTCTATTCCATTTGCACAACAGCAGCATGTGGACAGTTTGATTTCACAGACTTGTGATTGACTTGGAGTTACATTGTGTTGTTTAAGTGTTCCCTTTTATTTTTTTGAGCAGTGTATAGCTATCCCTTTAAATTGTAAGCTTATGGGATGTCTAGCTGAGCACTTGTATAAAGTGCTGAATTAGCAAGATCGTTATCTGGTGGGCAGGGTTGTCTCCTGTATCATTATTTATTATGTCTTGTGTTTGTTTCTTATCGTAAAGTGTTGCGTAATCTGTTGGCGCTATATAAATGCTGTAACTGTCCTTGGTGCCTAACTTTGATGTAAGCTTGTAAAGTCCTGCTGTTTGTGAAATCTCCTGAATGATTTGCCTCCCCAGAACTTAATTGTGCTGTTTGAGTTTTTATTAAAGGGACACGCCAGGATAAAAGGTGGGGGGATAGGCAGATGGGTACATTTATGGGGGGGGGGAACTCTAGAAGATCTGGTCCCAACACCCCAGTGGTAACTGGGAGGACGAGGAGAAACTGACGATTTAAAATCAAGTGGTCATGGTGGCTACAGTTAATCTTTAGTCCATTTGGTGACGCTGCCTACACAATTGTTGTAGGAACAGAATAGCTGCCGCTGGAGATCCTCCTGATGGACCGCGCAGGACAAAGTAGCGGGGAAGCTATAACAGGGTTTGGGTGGGTGAAGAGAATCCCTTATTGGAGTTACTTTAGGTCTGACACCGTTCCTTACAAAAATGTTTACCATGGTCTTGGAATCCGCATAATGTTTAATATTACCAATCGTCAACTGTGCTTGAATTATTAGTCTTGATGCTTGGTTATCAAAATCATAAAACTACCTTGAACGACACACATTGTGCAACAAGGCCCCAATTAGTTTTTTCCCTTGAATGACCTCCTACCAATGCACATTTCCACCTTGTGCCAATAATCTGACTTGTAAAAAGGGTTCCATATTGCCTGGTGTATTTATTGCCAAAGTCTAACCTGCTTTAATCTTCTAGGGCTATATTACAAGGTTGCTGCTAACTTTACCAGAGCTGTTGTAAATTTATCAGAGCCTTTATAGTCTATGGCAGGCCTCAAAATTTCCACTTGCCTGCTAGCATTTGGCGAGTGGAAATTAAGTGAGGGCGAGTGGGAATGCTGATGCAGGCAGCATGATAAACGATTTTGTTCTGCCTGAGCTGCATAGTCTGGTGGCGGCCATGCTTTTTTTTTTATAGGCCTTACTGCCAGCTGTGGGAATCCGAGACTGTGGCCGGCCCCCTTTGATGACATCAGAGAGGTTGTGCCGGACGTCTGCAGCCTATACCTGCCTTATCCTGGTGGTTCTCATCTGGTCCCTTGCTCCGCTCACACTGGGGTCTGATGTCTGGTTATGCCTGTATCTGGGGTCTGATGTCTGGTTATGCCTGTATCTGGGGTCTGATGTCTGGTTATGCCTGTATCTGGGGTCTGATGGGTCTGGTTATGCCTGTATCTGGGGTCTGATGGGTCTGGTTATGCCTGTATCTGGGGTGATTTATGAAGATGAAAAAATGCACTAAGTTTATTAAAAGCTGAGCAGTTACACTTAATATTTTGTTTGCAGCCCCATTGACATAAAGCACTTGTATTCCTTTAAGTTTACATTGGTTTATGTTAATGTTATTTATTTTTGTAACTTTATTCTGAATAAAACATTTAAGTGTCATTTCATAAGATAATTTGTGTTTGGGGGCAGAGTTAAGGGCAGGGTAGGCGTTACGTGGGGCAACTGGTGGCAAGTAACTATTAAGGCCTGGCTAAAAACTTAAAATTTTGAGCCCTGGTCTATGGGGTTGTTAAGTTTACAACAGCTCTGGTTAAGTTAGCACCAACTTTGTAATATAGCCCCTAGTATTTTAAGGCTAGACTCAAAATGCATAGAGCTGGTGGTGCGCAGAGTAAGTCACCAAATAATAAACAGAACTTTGTTGCTGCAATCAATGATACTACATAGATAAGATTAGTAGCTAAGCTCTGAATTGCGCTGAAAGGTGTACCTGCACTTTCATGGCAAATAGAATATTCACCCAGCTGTCTAGTTGCCAAATACAGACGAATTGAGAGCAAAATATGCAATTTGTCTCAATCTGCTGCAGTTTGGCAGCACAGAGATTGTCCCATGAAGAACAAATGATTTGTCTATTCCCAGAACACTGAATTAATTGACCAGATTTCGGTGCTTTAAATTCAACCAGGTTTGAACAGGTGAATCTAATGTTTTACTGTAATATACCTTTTAAATACCTTTTTTTGTTTTTTACAAAAACGTATATTTTTATAGATTTAACCCCTTAATAACAGACGGGCGTCGATTAACACGTGCTGTCGTGAGCCACAGATTGCGGCCCGCCCTACAGCCGATTGAGCAGTGCGCCTCATTGGCTGCAGGGGGTCGGCCCTGTGCAGCTGATGTGATGCGGGCAGGGGCCGTGGCGGCCTAGTGAAGACAGTGGGCCATACCTGTATTTTCAAAGCCCTCCCACTGCCAGGACAGCATAGCATGTCCTGGGGCGGCAAGAGAATAACACTTTTTGTGTATGTATTTTTTTTTTTTATACAATTTATTTAGAATTCCCGGAGATAAATTCTGTGCTTTTCGCCAATGTCCGATAACTGCTTCGGTGACTCGATTTTCGATGTAATAAGGTGAAAATTCAGTGAATAGTGAATGCCCCATATTTTGAAATAAAATCGCCAAAATGTGCTAGAATTAAAATAATATTTAACTCCATTTCGATGCTTTGTGAATAACCCTCTTGGTATGGTATATGTCTGAGATTTGCTTGTTTTTTATTTTAGGGTTGGTTTAATGACAGCTGAGAAAACCAGACATAAGTCCAGCTGGGATCCAGCCTTGAGTTTTCAGAATAGCGTGCAGTCTAAATTTATACCAAAAAAAAAATAGTCCGCCTACAGCCATTAACACTCTTTACAGTTCAAGTCACTAAATGTTATTTAAAAAAAATGGTATTTCTGTTTTGTAGTCTTCCACAGGAGATAACATGGTGCTGGCATGTAAAATGAACACATTGCGCACACACAGCATGTTTTTTTTTTAAAAAAAATATTATATATTTTTTCAGAAAGTACTTTACCAGGAAGGATACATTGAGATTTCTCTCGTTTTCAAGTATGTCCTGGGTGGCGAGTATGTACCGTTGGGTGTTTTGTCCAAGAACACTAACTGGAGAGGTGCGCTTGCTGGGATTTGAACTTTTGTCACCAGTTATAGAGCAGTGATGTTAGCCTCTTTAATGCAGTGTGTAGAGGTATGTGCGCCATTAACAGCAGCACAGGCACACTTGCTACTACTCCATTTTACACTCCCTTATGTGATTACGATACTGACAAATGCAACTCTAAGGCTAGGGTCAGACGAGCGCAGTGTTAACGTCCGTGTTGCCGCACATAAGTATGTCCGTGATAGCATACAATTGTGTTAAATGAAGCCCCACACACGAAGTGCGGAGGCTGACTGACGCTGCAAACGGACGCAGGTTAGACAAGAACGTAATACTGCTAGAACGGACGTGCGGAGTGCGCCACGTCCACAACGTCCGTGTAGCTTTGTGTGTGAGTGATGGAGCATGGTCAGATGGACTGCATTTATACGTCCAGCATTTTTGACGGACAGAATGTTTTTTTATTGTAATTTATTTTCCCTGCTACATCAGGCAAAAAATACGTCAGTGAAAAAAACGGACTGTGTGGCCACTACCTTGTCAGTCAGAAAGTACGTCCGTACTGCACGGACGCACAGTCCGTACAAAATGCGCTCATCTGACCCTAGCCTAAACTGGAATATCTTGGCAGGATCTTGCCTGTACATACTTAAGCGTCGTGTACATATATAAATTGTAGAATCTTTGCATATAAATCCTATTCAAGGACTTCCATAAAGTCTATTCACTAAGCCCCAAAATGTCAGTGCTTTTCACTTTGTGGCATTTCGGTGCACTTCAGCGATTCCATTTCGCCAACAATACGGTGAATTCACTGATGCCATAGTGTACAATTACTGGAGTCGCCGTAGCCTCATGAAAAAGTTGGAGAATGTCGGTGAAGTGGCTTTGGCGAAATTCACAGAACTCACCTATTCTAATAGGTGTTTAAAATCAATTAAAATGTGTCTCAATAATAAAAAAAGATCTATTACAGAGGAAAAATATACGCCTTTAAGAAGAATTGAGAAACAAAAATTTAGTCAGAAATAAATTTTAAAAATACAAAATAAAAAGGCTTTGTTCTTAAAAAGAATAAATGTTTTTTTTAATTAAAATGGTATGTTTTTCACGGAAACCTAATGGAATTCTCCTGTTTTTAAACCTGTCGAAATGAAAATCAGGGTGTCTCACTGAAACTTTGTTGTTCGGCATTCTGTAAATTAGCCGTTCTCTATGGGCCAATTTCGCTGCTGACAAATTTACAGCTTTGTGAATTGATTAAAGGAACACTGTAACAAAAAAAATCCCCCCCCCCCCCCGTTTTTTAATCCTAACCTATCCCTATTCCCTTAATAGTTTGTTTTTTTTTCGTGTATCTGTAATACTTACCCTAAAATCCTCTTGTTTCCAGCGCTGTTTTTTTTTATTTTTTTATTTATATATACTCACCTCCCTCCTCTTCCGCTCCCGTCCTTCTTCTATCCGACTTGCCTTCTGGTTTACGTGAGAAGCGCCTCTCACATAAGCCAGCCAATCGGCAGGCTTCCTCCCGGCTCCCTCTGAGGATTAGTGTTGCGCGCAAGAGAATGCGCGCAACACTAACCCTCAGAGGGAGCCGCCAGCTTCTGCTGTGAGTTGGAGACGTCATCGCGCTGAAAGCGCGATGACGTCTCCTACTCGGCAAAAGTCGGCAGAAGCAGGAAATAGGATTCCCGCTCTGCTGACTGACAGCTGGGAGGGCGGAGTAAAGTTCTCCGCCTCTCTCAGCTGTTTTCAGCATTTACAGCTGAACCGTTGAGCGGAGGGAGGGGGGACAGAGGGCAGGATACTCCGGGCATCATGACCACCTAAAATAGCTTAGGTGGTCATGTTGCTTAGAGTGTCCCTTTAACTGCCCCGAAATTGCACTGAACAGTGACATTCACGGTTTTGGTGCAAGTCCGTGGCAAGTTTAGTGCTTGGACAATAGATGGACCCTACAGTGTTTTCTTTCGGCTGTGCTATGCCATTTGGTACAGGAACGTTTATAGTTCCATGCTCTGGCCTTTCTAATGATACCAAACATGACCCTGCTAGCTGAAAACAGTCGGGAGATATCTGGGTTCAAAGGAACCCTGATCTCCACCCCAATCTTTCCTTAGGAGTCAATAAGGACGTTCCCCACACGTCCTCAGCAGTGAAAGGGTTAAAAAAAAGTGGAATTTTTTTCTGCAAAAAAAAAATGCCTAAAAAATCTATAGACTATTTTTTACTGCAGAATATTATCAACGGTTTATTAGCTAGTGGATTAAAACGGTAATATTTTTTTAACATTGAAGCCTATGGGATTCGCCTGAATAAATCTGCCACATGAAACCACCGAACAAGGCAATTTGGCAACTTTTCCCTGCTGGGTTTTGCTCTCTGAATAGCCGAAGCATTGCCTCTCTATGGGGATTTCACTGCCCTCGAACAGGCACCGTATGTGCAGGCAATTCGCCAACATTTGGTGAACTGCCTGCTCTTTAGCTAGCCGAATGGCCAGGAAAGGTAACCGTACGATGAATTTCACTGTTCGACCTTTCGGCCACAATTCGGATCTCTTTGAATAACCCTGATTTGTATATGTTGGACAAGTCACGTGGTGATCACAATTTGTGGTGCATGCCACCATTTTTCTTTATATACACACCATTTCTTTATGTTTCTGCCCCCTGTGTTGGGTGTGTGTGTGCGCTTTTGTCATTAGCTGGACATGTCACTTGTGTATGTTTTTGTCTCTAGTTGGCAGGTGTTTTGTTCCCACAGAAAACTAAATCTATAACCAATGTGACTGTATACCAACCAGAGGATGTCCCTTTTAATTCTAAAGCCTTCATTTAATGCAGTGTAGTGTAGTATTAAGGGGGGTTGTCAATCCCTCGCACAAAGCACTGTGTTCCCCTGTGATTGTGCGGTTTTTCTTCAGTTAGCAGTGGATCTAGCAACGCTTCAACCAGACTGTAATGAGAACCAATATGTGGATGAAATGATGCATGTCCGCTGCATGCGGTTGGTTAACGGCCCATATGTGCATAAATCGTGTGCGCACCCCTCTTGCTACAGTGTTGTTTTTTTTGTTTGTTTTTTCTTTGACAATTCTAGCATCTTGGGTATGGCTTGACATGCTGTCAGTGTGCTTTACTTCTCTTGACAGTCCTGATTTGTTATTAAAGTAAAAAATATATATGCATAAATGCCCACATACCATTGTTGTTCCCAATACATATAACACTCACAAGTTCTATCATACACCCTATTGGTTTAAGCTTTAAGGAGATTTCTTTCATTCTCCAGTAAATTGTGGTGCTAGGGGTTTAGTTACATGTCTTTCTTACCTTTTTTTGTGAAAGCAGCCACTTTCTAAGAATTGTGACCTTGTAACAGCAACCAACACACAATGCGTGTGTATCTACTACAGCGTTTTATTTAAAGTGACTTCCATTTCTAACACTAATAGCAGGGTTATCCATATTTTGCCATATGGGAAACATGAGTCGGATTGTGCCCATGAATGTAGGAACACGTGGTGACTTGCAGCTCCACTTGTTTCTGTTCTTGTTTAGAAATGTGAGGTTTCACTCCCAGAACCTACAAACAAGCCTTCTGTGGTCTGTGACCTCTGTCTGCCTCTGCATGATGCGCACGAGTCTTCTAACAAACTATACTAACCTTACACATTGTTTCAGTTGTGTTGGAGATGTGTACCATTGCGTTTACTCTTAATTGTTGCATTTTAATGTGTTTATACATCCAGGTTTTCATTCTGTTCTTTTGTAAGTGTTCTTATCAATAATAACCTATTTATTTTTGCTCCAGGCACCATCGGGCATGTAGCCCACGGGAAATCTACAGTAGTCAAAGCTATATCAGGTGTGCACACTGTCAGATTCAAGAATGAGCTGGAGCGGAATATCACCATCAAACTGGGATATGCCAATGCTAAGGTTAGCTTGTAGAACTATGACGCGCTCGCCCACTCCTCCATAGTCATTATCAGCAGGGAGTAATGGCAAATGTACAGCTCTCATGGCATAGTGGAGGAGATGGGTAAAAAGAGAATTCAACATGTTTTACTTGGTGATAAACCCGGGGGGGAAAGTGCCATGGGGAGGGATCCCGCTGTGTCGCCATGGGGAGGGATCCCGCTGTGTCGCCATGGGGAGGGATCCCGCTGTGTCGCCATGGGGAGGGATCCCGCTGTGTCGCCATGGGGAGGGATCCCGCTGTGTCGCCATGGGGAGGGATCCCGCTGTGTCGCCATGGGGAGGGATCCCGCTGTGTCGCCATGGGGAGGGATCCCGCTGTGTCGCCATGGGGAGGGATCCCGCTGTGTCGCCATGGGGAGGGATCCCGCTGTGTCGCCATGGGGAGGGATCCCGCTGTGTCGCCATGGGGAGGGATCCCGCTGTGTCGCCATGGGGAGGGATCCCGCTGTGTCGCCATGGGGAGGGATCCCGCTGTGTCGCCATGGGGAGGGATCCCGCTGTGTCGCCATGGGGAGGGATCCCGCTGTGTCGCCATGGGGAGGGATCCCGCTGTGTCGCCATGGGGAGGGATCCCGCTGTGTCGCCATGGGGAGGGATCCCGCTGTGTCGCCATGGGGAGGGATCCCGCTGTGTCGCCATGGGGAGGGATCCCGCTGTGTCGCCATGGGGAGGGATCCCGCTGTGTCGTCCATGGGGAGGGATCCCGCTGTGTCGCCATGGGGAGGGATCCCGCTGTGTCGTCATGGGGAGGGATCCCGCTGTGTCGTCATGGGGAGGGATCCCGCTGTGTCGTCATGGGGAGGGATCCCGCTGTGTCGTCATGGGGAGGGATCCCGCTGTGTCGTCATGGGGAGGGATCCCGCTGTGTCGTCATGGGGAGGGATCCCGCTGTGTCGTCATGGGGAGGGATCCCGCTGTGTCGTCATGGGGAGGGATCCCCGCTGTGTCGTCATGGGGAGGGATCCCGCTGTGTCGTCATGGGGAGGGATCCCGCTGTGTCGTCCATGGGGAGGGATCCCGCTGTGTCGTCATGGGGAGGGATCCCGCTGTGTCGTCATGGGTATTGGGAGCAACTCATTAGATGTGGTTTCTGCAGTTAATTCTGGCAACGTTGTGGATTTTCTAATTGTACACAATTATTCCATTTCAGATATACAAGCTTGACGACCCCAGCTGTTCCAGGCCTGAATGCTACCGCTCCTGTGGCAGCAGCACTCCAGATGAGTTTCCAACGGACATAGTCAACACAAAGGGCAACTTTAAATTGGTCAGGTAATTTTGTTTTCTTGGTTTCCTAGGTTGATTTATATATTTTAAATTTATATTTCTACTAAAATGCTCCAGAAATACTGCAGTAAAAAATATCATAAGCAGGGTCCAGGGCGATCTAAATTGAAGACCCTGTTATTGGAGGCAGCATCCTAATGCACGATCAGCTTGCACAAGCCATCTCTGTACTATGGATTCTTGGAGCATGTATGTGGAAGCTGATTGGGAATATCTTCAAAACCTGTTTTCTGTTTGACAGGCATGTGTCCTTCGTGGATTGCCCAGGCCACGACATCTTGATGGCTACCATGCTGAACGGAGCAGCTGTGATGGATGCTGCTTTATTATTAATAGGTAGGTTTCATTTAGCTGTATAAGGTTGTTTTCCATGTCTTTTTATTTACTGTACTTATTGTAGCTGGAATCCCTGTGTAATTTGAAAACACTAGTCTGTTCCAACATACTGCTTTAATATGTAATTTGTGATCATCCCCACCTGCGTTTCTTTAATCGAATGTCGTTTTGCAGCTGGCAATGAATCGTGTCCTCAGCCCCAGACATCGGAACACTTGGCTGCTATTGAAATTATGAAACTAAAACACATCCTTATTTTACAAAATAAAATCGATTTGGTGAAAGAAAGTCAAGCAAAGGAACAGTACGAACAGATCCTCGCATTTGTACAAGGTATGTCAGATAAATTCCCTTAAGTTGCACTCGGGAACATGTATGCAGTGATTAACCCCTTAGTGACAGGCGGTTTTACGATTGTCCAAAAGTGCCCGCTGCTGTTTTTATGATTCTGCACTGTTTGCGTTTAGGTCTAATTTTCCTCTTACTCGTTTATGGAACCCACACATATTATACACTGGTTTTCTCGCCATTAAAAATGGACTTTCTAAAGATACCATTATTTCCATCATCTTGTATAATTTACTATAAACAAAATTCTGAAATGATAAAATAAAAAAATGAAAAAAACAGACTTTTTTCAAACTTTAATCCCCAAACTCTACACCTGGCTAAATCGTTTTGAAATTTTGTCCTGAAATTTCTGAATTTTCCTATGATATAACGGAAAGTTCTAATTTCAATAAGGACTCGGAGGCGAGTATTTGCCTTCTCTTTCTTTATTTTCTCTCAGCAGCAAGAGGTTTAACATGTAAAATAGAAGAAAAAAACTGTTCCCTCACAACAGGGAGTAACCACGCCCCCAATAGTCCCAATAGGTCAATCCATATAGTCCCTCCTCTGGTGTAGCTCCTCCTCTTTCTTGCGAAAACATAAGGTAAACAGAACCCAACAAGCAAGGATATCCCAACGGGGAGAGGAGGATGCAGCCCATATTCCTAGGCGGAAGACGACCATTATCCGAACAACGGAAGGAGGATTTCACTGTTCTGAAATGGAAGCAAAAACACGGAGAAGTGTTTAGAATTTAAGCCATAACTTAGTGTATATCCACTATGGTAGCGAAAACAAATTACAAGGAACCGAGTCATGAAAAAACATCGATTTTTAATCAGAATCGTGAAGTCGGAGCGCGTAAAGGATAACATCGCCAGCGCATCACATAGACAAAACCCAAAGCAAAACCCAAAACAAGGTCTGAATATAGACAGTCATTTATTAAAACAGTTATGCAGAACAATCATATAAGGGGGGGCATATTCATGGGTAGGGAAATACTCGCCTCCGAGTCCTTATTGAAATTAGAACTTTCCGTTATATCATAGGAAAATTCAGAAATTTCATCACAGGACTCGGAGGCTCATATTTGCCTATTTAAAGCTGAGCAATAACTGAAGTCGTCCAATGAGGAACTGGTCTAACATAGAAGAGATGAGCCGTAGATTCTCTGGTCCCGTCGGCAGATCGCATGATATCCGACAATCGACAGCCAGCTGCCACTGCTGCAGAAGCCATGGCGCCTCGAACCGAGTGCGCGCCAAAACAGGAGGTATCCACTGCAGACAGATCCAGTAGCCAACGTATCCATCTGGCCAAGGTTGCAGGTGACACAGGGGCATGTGGCGCCCGGAAAGAAAGAAATAGAGGGGAAATCAACCCCGTACGTAGATCTTGTGTTCGAGATTCATAGGTCTGTAGGCATCTAACAGGACATAAGGACTGATGATCTGGGAATCGTGGAAAGAATACTGAATTGATTGAAGTCTTGGTTCTCCGTGAGATATCGAAGCGGACACCGTCCGGTTGAAAAGAGCGTGAAGGGTAATCAAGTGCCCGTACATCACTAACACGTTTGCAGGAGAGTAAACAGAATAACATGACAAGCTTAGCGGATAATTGTCGTAATGTCAGAATTTGGTTATCCGGCCATTGTTCCAAGAATCTTCGTACAAGGGAGACGTCCCAGGTAGAAACATATCTTGGAAGGGGAGGTCTAGCGAATCGGGTGCCCCTCAATAGCCTACACACCAGGGGATGTTGGCCAATTGCAACCCCTGCGAAGCCAACATGTCCTGCTGAGATGGCCGATCTGTACACATTCAAGGTTCTATATTGTAGACCGGCGTCGAATATGGAAGTCAGGAAGTCCAGGACGGAAGTTAGAGGTGCCGGAAAGGGATCTTGGTGTCTTCCCACGCACCAAGAAGTCCATCGGTTCCAGGCTGATCTGTATGCGTTGCGAGTACCTGGGGCCCAGGCTTGCAGGAGTAATTCTCCAGTTCTGTCCGAAATTCCTTGGCTCTGCCAGGCAAACCTGAAATAAGCCATGCTAGCATGACCAGGTTGCCCTGTAGTAGAGGATGAGGATTGTTGTCGGGATCCTTCAATAGATCTTGACATTGTGGAAGCATCCTGGGAATGTCTATTGCCAGTTCCATCAGAGATGGAAACCACGGTTGGCTCGGCCAATGGGGGACCAACAGTACTATCGTCGCCTGGTGAAGTCGAACCTGCTTTATGGTTCTTGCTATGAGGACAAATGGAGGGAAGGCATAAAGCCGGTCTCCCGACCAATCCTGGAGGAACGCGTCCGTGGCTATAGCCTCTGGGTCCGGTTTCCAACTGAAGAAGTGTGGTATTTGTGCGTTCAGTCTCGATGCAAAGAGGTCCCGTTGAAAAGGACCCCAAAGAGATTGAAGCTTGTTGAATATAGATGATAGGAGTTTCCAGTCCCCTGCGTCCGTCATGTGTCTTGAGTTCCAGTCTGCGATCTGGTTGGACAGACCCGGGATGAATTGGGCTTGGACCCAAAGATTGTTCTGGAGACAAAGATCCCAGACCCTCTGTGCCATCTGGGTCAGAGGTTCCGATCTTGGTCCTCCCATGGCATTGATGTACCGGACTGCTGGGAAATTGTCCATGCGAAGGAGGATCTGAGAGTGGAGTTTGTCTTTGGTGAAGCACCGGATTGCAAATAAACCTGCCATCATCTCCAGTACATTTATGTGATGGATACGTTCCTCGGGTGACCATCGTCCACCTGTCTCCATCCCTTCGCAGTGAGCTCCCCAGCCCAGATTGCTGGCATCTGAATCTATGGTGAGGGTCGGCTGTAAGGGAAACAGACGTTTCCCGTTCCATTCTGACATGTGGGCGTGCCACCAGCAGAGGTCTACTCGAGCATCGTCTGTTAGATGGATGTTGTCCGGGTAATCCAGACCCGCTCGGAGGGAACGGGCCTTCAGGCGTTGGAGGGCCCGATAGTGAAGTGGAGCTGGAATAATCGCCAGTCTCGCTGCTGCTAGTAGACCAATCACTCTGGCCAGAGATCTCAGGGTAGTAACTGAGTGCTGGAGGAGAGAGGCTACTTCCTTTCTTATGTTGCGCATCTTCGTGGACGGAAGGGATAATGTCAGCTGGTTGGAGTCCAATAGAAAACCTAGAAATTCGATCTTTCTCGTTGGGGTTAGAGATTTTTCTGTATTGATGAGAAATCCCAGATCCTGTAGCAGGGATATCGTCCATTTGAAGGTGAGTCCGTAGGGTGTCTCGGGATTGGGACATCAGAAGAATGTCGTCCAGATATATAACTATCTTTACGCCGCGCGTTCGCAAGGAGGCAATCACCGGTTTCAACAGTTTCGTGAAGCACCACGGAGCTGATGAGAGACCGAAAGGGAGACATGTGAAACGCCATGTGGTTCCCTGCCAATTGAATCTGAGGAAGTCCCAGTGGGATTCGTGTATCGGGACCGTCAAGTAAGCATCCTTCAAATCCAGTTTGACCATCCAGTCGTGCTGGAGAAGGATGTGTTGTAACGTGTGCATGCCTTCCATCTTGAAGTGTCTGTGCATAACGAAAAAATTTAGTTCTCTGAGATTTATGACAGGGCGGGAACCGCCGCCTTTCTTTGCCACCAGAAAAATGTTGCTCAAAAAACCTCCCGAAGAGGTGGGGGCAAGCTCTATTGCCTCTTTGTGTATGAGGCCTTGTATCTCCTCCTGTATCAGTAGTGACTGTGTGTGCTGGAAGTGTAATGTCGCTGGAGCGCGAGGTTGTGTAGGGGTGTCTACAAAGTCTATTAGGAAACCTTTTACAGTATGTAGAATCCACGTGTCTGTGGTAATGTGTCCATGCTTGGTGAAACTGGGAAATACGACCTCCTATCCTCATGTGAGGGAAAGGAATTATGTGAAGATCGCTCACCTGTAGGTTTCCTGAAGGAGGAACTTCTGCCTCCACGGAAAGATCTGTTGTGCCAAGGTCTGGCTCTGGACGGGAAGAAACTGGAGCTAGTGGTGGCGCTACTATCTGTGTAGCTTTGGTTGTTATAAGCGGGGCCTGCGGAGCGGGAGGGTCCCGCGCGGCCGGAAAAGCGACCCCTGCCTCTTCCGGCCCTGTGGGAGACCCGGCTAGGGAACACTTTCTTAATCGTTGCCTCTGCCTTGTCAATCATGGAGAAAGCACCACGTATGTATTCAGTCTTTTAGCGAATGGATCTCCGAATAATTGGCCTTCCGCTTTGACCCCCAGGTCAGCGGTAGCTAAATGTGAAAGCTTAGGATCCATCTTCAATAGGATCGTTTTCCTTCTTTCCGCAGCTAGGGCAGAATTGGCATTTCCCAGAAAGCAAAGGGATCTCTGTAGCCATCCGGCTATCTCAGCATGGTCTAGTGGGATATGTGCTAGTTTTGCGTGATCCACTATATCTAGGGCCTTGACTAGAGGTCCGGTTGCATCCAGCAACTTATCCTGGCATGTGCGTATAGCCAGGTCTATTCCTTTTTTAGGAGACCATCCTTTTCTCGCAGCAATTTTTTGAAATGCCTCGTCTACGTCTGGCGTAATGCAAGTTTTGCCTGTTGTTGTGGGTCTAGGACCCTCTGCTTTTAATGTTTGTCTCGTGCCTTTGTCTAGTGGGCAGCGCATGACGCTATCTACCCAACGCTCGATGTGTGGTTGTGGAATCCACACTGAGGATGCTGGGTGCGAAATGTCCTTAGGGTTAAAAAGAGGGTTTCCCTCAGGATCATATATTGTGTCCCCGACCTGCACGGGAGGTGATTCTTCTTCTCCCCAAATCATCAGGTCATCGTCATCATCAGGTGCGTATATTCTAGGGGGTAATCCCCTTCATCTTCCCCGTATTCAGGATCCACTAGTCCTGATCTTTTTTTAGCGGGGACGAGACTCCACTCGTCAGGAATGGGTCTCTTAATCTCGGCCGCAGCCTGCGCTCCGCGGTCTGGAGCTCTCTTGCGAGGATGGGACTCGCTATCCATTATTGGCAGCACTGCGGGGATGCCAGCCCCTCCATAAGCACCTTTGGGGATATCAGCTATGTGGTGGCCCATATTAATATCTTTTGGTGGCTCCCTAGGGGAGACTTCCACAATTTGATCTGGGGATGAAGCTCTGGCACGTGCATAATTAGGGGATCTCTGAGAGAAAGCAGCGCAGGAAGACACCTTAGGTGGAATCTGTAGGGAAGCGACTGCGTCTTGCATAGAGTGTCTGAGGTGTGAATGTTTGCTACAGCTGCTGCCACAGTGTCTGAAATGGAGGACCTCAGTGAAGCTTCAAGGGCTGCAAATCTTTGTTTGGAAGATTTTTTCCGGTGGTGGTGTTGCGGGGATGCCGCTGCCGGCTGTTCAGATAGAGAGGAGTGTGGGATTGAACTCACCTCCGACCCGGAGCCCCGGGGTGGAGAGGGAGAGGAATTTCTGTCCGGTTTGGAGAGAGACATTCTGTGTTGCTAGGGAAAGACCGCGCTTATTTCTAAAATGGCGCGTTTGAAACCTTGTGAGGTGAAGTGGGCGGGTATATCCGGTGTCTGCGGAACCGCGAGGTGGAGGTTGGTGTCGGCGGAACTCTTGGCGAAAAGCAAACAAAGACAATGCCCAATTTCCTCCTATTTAGTAGATAGTGAGTGGGGGAATTATATGTATGATAAATATGTAGAGTAAAAACACTGTGTTTAAATGAACGTAAAACGGGAACGCCGACCCCCGCGGCTAACACCGGGAAAAGTCGGCGTCCTGAAAGAAAAGTTTACAATGAGCAAAAATACAGTAAAATACAATAATATATATAAATAGTGCAAGAGAGAAAACAAGTGTACTTATCTCCTTGAGGTAAGCAGCAAGAAAGAGGAGGAGCTACACCAGAGGAGGGACTATATGGATTGACCTATTGGGACTATTGGGGACGTGGTTACTCCCTGTTGTGAGGGAACAGTTTTTTTCTTCTATTTTACATGTTAAACCTCTTGCTGCTGAGAGAAAATAAAGAAAGAGAAGGCAAATATGAGCCTCCGAGTCCTGTGATGAAATTAGAAATGCCCAATTTTTACATGTTTTTGCTTTTCAACCCCTCCACTGCTGAGCCATTTCAACTCTGTGCACTGAGCTCATTTTGACCGTTTTCTGCTCATCATGTTTAACCTCTATGGCGTTATGATTCTGACATCTTTTAGATGTCAGAATAATTACAATTCTTTTTTTTTTTTTTTTTTTTGTATTCCCCCTAGTGGTATATTGAGTGTGGCTCGGGTGTTAAATTCCTATGCTGGAAGCAGTAACCCCGAGCCACACTTGGGATCCCGCTGGATACATTACCCTCTCCCTGCGCTCCCTCGCTGTCCCCCGCAGTCTCTTCCGACGATCGTGACCTCATACTTCCTGGTTCCCTTCTCGCGAGAAGGGAACCAGGAAGCAAAATGCTGCGATCGCTGGAAGAGACTGCGGGGACAGTGAGGGAACGCAGGGAGAGGTAATGTATCTTTATCCAGCCAGAGTGTGGCTCGGGGTTACTGCTCTTAGCGGTGAAATTTAACCCCGAGCCACACTTGGGAACACCACCCGGGAGGTTAAAGGTGAATTGTAGTCTTATTTTATTATCCCCTCCGCCATTTTTTTTTTTTTTTTTTACTTTTACACCAAACCTGGTTATGAGCAGGCCTTTCCAATGATGCCAAACATGACACTCTAGCTGCCATGGATCGTGATCTGGGCATCCAAAGGATTCCGGTATCGGGGCATTTGCATGAGTACTTGGTACTCGTGCAAATGCTAGTATCGGCACTGATGCTAGTATCGGCGCAGCCCTAGTTGAAATGGGACTGCAGTCTAAAATTGTGTACTTTTTTTAAATGTTTCTTCAGAAACCTAAGACCTAAAGAAAAATATACAATATTTTTGTAGAATATGTGGTTCAACCCCATTTTCTTGGGTCTTACAGGAACTGTTGCAGAAGGAGCCCCTATCATTCCGATCTCTGCTCAGCTGAAGTATAATATCGAAGTAGTGTGTGAATATATAGTAAAGAAAATCCCAGTGCCTCTCAGAGACTTCATTTCCGAGCCGAGGCTTATAGGTAAGTGGACAGAGGTTTCATAAATTTTTGTATGTGAACCATGCAGGTTTGCAAGTAAAGTTTTAAATAAGAAAATCTTTTATGAACTGCAACATGCTGTAAATTTCTTTTTTTAGATTGATACAAAATGGAAATGTGGAACATTCTTAACTGAACTTTATTGTAAATACAAAAGACAAATTTAATCTTCCGTAGTTACTGGACATGGTTTAAGCTTTAGGCTGGCATCAGACGAGCGCACCATGTGCGTCCGTACTGATGTGCGACCGGCGTCCGTTGCAGCGTTGATGCTGCTGCAACAGGGCCAGTCACACACTTTTGTGTGTGCACAAGTGTCCCTTATTAAAGCCAGACCCGTCAATGCGCTAGGACACACGTTGAAGGGGCTGCAAAGCACAATTCTCCATAGGAGTGCGCTCAGCGAGGTAGGCGGGCGTCGAGTGGGCGGAACGTCCACTCTCATGGACGTTCCTTCCGCTCCCCAAAGACTCTCGTCTGACACTAGCTTAAACTGGTCTGAAAAATAGACGCTGACCAGAAAGCGCATCTAAAGTTGAATGAGATGAAGATTTTCCTTTTATTTCTGAAATGCAATCCTTCTTGTAGTACACGAGCCAAGCGTGATGACGCATATGGACTAATGAATGTGTATCTTGTTTCTAGAATAAATTTCTGTTCATGTATCCCCAGCACTTTCGAACTCCAGCCCGCCCCCCCCCCCCCCCCGTGTTTCTGAACTAAAACTCCCATGATTCCCTGGTCATCTATTGCATTGAAAGAATTCTAGGAGTTGTAGGCATCAACATCTTTGAGGCTGTGAATTTGAAAACCCAGATGTATCCCTTCCATGACATAGAGCAATCTGTTCTATCCTGCTCCCTGGCGATACTGTTTCAAAGGGCTAGTAAACGGTTGGACCTCGTTGCTGTCTTCTAGCATTAGCCATTACATAGTTTCACAATTTGATTTTGCTTTAAAGCAATAACACTTAACACATTTGTTTGCTAGCATCAAAGGTTAAATATGGAGACGTTTATTGAATTGCTGTTTCTTAGAAATATACTCCTTGTATTGTATATACTAATGTTTTCTCTTCTATCAGTTATCAGATCTTTTGACGTTAATAAGCCTGGATGTGAAGTCGATGATCTAAAGGGTGGTGTGGCAGGAGGCAGTATTCTGAAAGGAGTATTAAAGGTATGACTGTTTTGTTAAAGGGGATAACGTTTAAAAAATTGACTAGTGCAGGATAAGCATCAAACGGCATTGATGTTTAAGGACACAAATCTTGCCAGATGGCCTACACCTATAGTGACGTTACAATTTAAATTGAATGTGGAATGTTGTTTTGACGTTGAGGTTTTGCAGAAGCGTCTCACATGGCAGGGATTATGTTGGCTATTTTTTAGGCTCTTGAAAATGACAAACTGGTTTCTTTTGGATGGATATGTATCCTTCCTGGTAAAATACTTTGAAAATAAATAAATGTGTGCACTGAAGACTGAAAATTACCACTTAAGGTTTAGTTGCAAAAATTGACTGTACGGGGGATGGTTGAATTTCAATAAAATATTTTAATCTCTCTTGTGCAGTAAAATTCTTTACTTCAAGGTCCACAACAAGGAAACCCTTCTGACTAGCCCTAATTGCTTAGTGTTTGTGCTATAAAAAAAACATTCTACAGTGCTTTGCAATTGGGCAATGCATGGCTGTGGAAGTAAGGACATATTGTTAGCAAATCATAGTATTTGCGACGTGTGTGGAGAGGACAGAATGGTGGAGGTGTATAACTAGCAAGGGTAGAGGGAGAAATGAATGCATACATAAAACTTATTATAAAAGCCACAGTGAAGCATGCCGATTGCAGGTGTAGAATACCTTGCTGGTTGCAGAGAAAAAGTGTGTTGGCTTGAGTTGCTTTGAGGTGGTTTGCTGGTTGCAGAGCATAAATTAACGTTTTGTCCTTATTAAAAAAAATAAAAAAAATCATGTGATGTTTGGATTTAGTATTGCCCACCCTACATAGGTGAACCAGAGGCTTGGTTAAGGAATCCGAGCTGACTGGCAGTTGCATTCCATGGTGGCCACTGGGTGAAAGAAGGCAAAGGCTGGTAGTGCTGATACCACAAGATTTTTTATTTTTAGAATAAAGCTAAGCCCTGGTTCCAAGCCCTTTTTACTGATGTGCTTTGTGATGGCTTCTGACATTTCTGACTTAAGTGGGTCACTGCTCATTACCAAAATAAGCAGACTGGTGCCCATGCTAACGGTTGGATAGGGCTGTTCCTTCCACGACATACCAAGAAGATGGTTAAGGAGCCACAGGAGGATAAAAGTGATGGAATGGGAATGAATCGTAACAATAAAAAATGATGAAACCATACAAGCACTTTCATGCTGGGAAATAAGTAGGTTATGAATTGCATTGTACATGTTTACATATGCTTGGTAAGAAAGAACATTTAATTCTGTTTTATAAAACTTAATATATCTTGTGTTTGTGTACAAAACCTCTAAAGGATATGGTCTCAATCAAGACCTTCAGGCAATAAACGCACGTTAGTTGTTAGACGGACATATGTTCACGTGGTGGGAACAATGTAATGCATTGTGATTTGTTTGTTGAATGTATGTTTTTCCAGGTCGGACAAGAAATTGAAGTTCGGCCCGGTATTGTCTCCAAAGACAGTGAGGGGAAACTAATGTGCAAGCCAATATTTTCCAAAATTGTGTCTTTGTTTGCTGAACACAACGACTTACAATATGCTGCTCCTGGAGGCCTTATTGGTAAGTCTGATCACACGGCTTTTGTTCGTTTTATCAAAGTGCAGCTTTGGACTGGCAGGGGGCAGGGCAGAGTATTTCTGAAGCATTTCAAAGTATACTCGATAACTTTAAGATCACTTTAGTGCTGTAGCTTGAATTGTCAAATATCTTGTACACTCGATGACTTCATATCAAAACTGAATGAACTTACTGGTCACTTGATTTTGTTTCTACCAATCAGGTGTAGGAACAAAGATTGACCCAACCTTGTGTCGTGCTGATCGTATGGTTGGGCAAGTTCTCGGAGCAGTTGGGGCTCTGCCTGAAATCTTCACTGAGCTGGAAATCTCCTACTTCCTACTGCGCCGACTTTTGGGAGTCCGTACAGAAGGGGACAAAAAGGCTGCAAAGGTGAGTTATTTTTCATTTGTATGAAAATCTGTTCAGTGTCGGTGCTTTTGATCTGTGACAGTAAAGTGTAGAAATGTATTTAAAGACTTCTAAATGTTTAATTCCAGGTACAAAAGCTGTCCAAGAATGAGGTGCTGATGGTGAACATAGGCTCCCTGTCTACAGGAGGCAGAGTCAGTGCGGTTAAAGCTGATTTAGGAAAAATTGTGCTTACGAATCCAGTGTGCACAGAAGTGGGAGAGAAAATAGCGCTAAGCAGAAGAGTTGAAAAACATTGGAGGTAAGGAAAAATCTGCATGTTGGTTTGTAATGTGAGATATTCAAAAATTCACTGTTGCACTGTGTGGTTCTGTGCTTTATTTTTGTGTATAATATTTGTGAAATGTGCCATTTACTCAGTTAATGTACACGTGGAGTTATTTTCACAAATGGCAATTAACCTATGTTCTGATTCACATGATGATATATTTTTTCCCCTTTCAGATTGATTGGCTGGGGTCAAATAAGAAGAGGTGTGACAATCAAGCCAACCGTGGATGAGGACTGAATGGAGCGAAGTATTTGAAGGCTGCTAGCATTGTTTTTAGAGATACCAGAAAACACCTGCCATATAACCATTGAGGATTTTCTATCAATTTGGATATTCACTGCGCATCAGACATTTAGCATTCATGATGCCTAATTCTAATTTATATTTGAGCAGATCTTCAGTGGAGGTTTGCCCAGCGTGGTCTACAAAGGCTTTCTGGCATATTATACATCAAATTGTATGCTTTTCTTAAGTGGGGGAAAAAAATAACATTTGCTTCATTCTTCCTGAAGTAGCCATAGCTTATGGCCTTCGGATCGTTTACCACCAGTGAATGTCAAGTAATAAAGTTTAAAAGACCAAGTCTCTTATATTCTACAAGTGTGTTATTTAAGCTTTTATTATGAAACTGTTTCAAATGTAAATTCTGTTGATGGCAAAACAGAACACCATTTGTGGCAAAGGAAAGCTCTGCATACGATATAGTGACATCTAGGTTAAGTATTGATTATCAAAATGTAATTCTTCTAATGCAAGGTTACTGTGCAAGCAGCTCCCCTGTCTTCTCGCAAACACAGCTTTAAGACTGCCCTTTGACTTACAGATGTCACAGGAGGAAGCAAAGTCCTTTCCTCTTGCAGTCAAAGTCCTTGTACTGTGTGTGCGGAGACTGGTATGCCACCAATATCTCATCAGACAGTGCACACATACTGTGGAGCCTGTGGCACAGCTTTCTTCACAAAACTATGAAAAAAGCCACCAATACGCTGGTAGTAGTTGCGTTTTTTTATTTTTATAAATACTATTGGCAGCATTTCTTTATATGTAGTTGAGGACTGTAGGACCTCGCAGGCTGCTGAGGATCAAGGGAATTTAAAATCCTTTCCGGTGCTTGATAAGATAACAATGAATGGACATGGGTGATATACCTGGAACCAAAAGTGCTGGACACATGGTGGGTAGCAGTAGTATAGTTTTTAGGGGAGTTCTAGCTCATGTCATGTTTTCTTTTCAAGAGCTCGACATGGGACAAATAAATGTTGGTGGGTTTAGCTGCACACAGGATGCAATGAACATGTGGCAAGGATTTAAACCTGCTGGCTTGTTACCCCTCCCCATTCTGACATGTCGTAATGGAATCTTATTCTTGGGTATGAAACAAATGGCAATACGAAACCTTTCAGAAGACACTGGTTCCACTGTACAAAACCAAAATCTAACAATTTACTGAGCCTGTAGATCTAGCCCCTGTGTTATCCATATGTTCTAGGTTTCCTCAGTCAGACATGGTGTTTGAGTGAAAAGGAATCTGAACATTACGCTTATATCAGAAATATTTTACAAATGTGCATTTAGAATGTCTAATGGTTTCATCAAATGCATTTAAGAACAATATTATAGGGGAATCCTAGCTGCATCTGCCGCTCTCGGGCATATTTAAGCATCATCAGACTTTTAGCACCTCCCCAATTGTCTGGATGTAAAAATGCTAATTGTTAATTTAAAAAATCAATGAATACAATGCAGTCTAGCCAGGCATGATTTGATAACTTGGATCTATTTTAGAGATGCAAAGAATACATTCTTTATTCCTATATGTCCATCCATAAGATTTAAGTTAATATTGACATGCATCACCTAGGTTTTCAATTTGCATAATTTGTATGCAATTGTGACATTAGGAAAGCAATCTCTAATCTAAATGATCCATTTTAGTCCATAGGCACCTATACAATCTGTGTAAATGAGTCAATGCTCCATGAGTCCATAATGTAAGCTAATACATTCGTGGCAGACTAAACAGCTGTGTAATAACATGGTTAATATTAATAATTCATAGCGTCACTTAGGATTGTGTATTGGTAAATACATGAAATTTACCTAATTTAGTGCTATGTGGGACAGTAGGTAATGTTTGTGAAAGATGCTAAGCATTATATGGCTCAAATTTTTTTTTTTTTCTTTTTGTGTTCCAAGTTTTTTGGCATACATGGCAATAAAAAGAAACAGCAATACAAGGCAAAACAGAAAAAAATGAAATATATATATGAAAGAAGGCACAAGTATGGTGAGGGTGGGCAGTCGAATGAAGGTAGGCATGAGAGCCAATGATGCCAAGAAACAGTCGCAATAAAGAGCCGAGTGAAAGCGAAAAGAGGCGAGGTGGGAAGGAGAGACGAGCGAAGGGGGGGGGGGGTTGGGAAGATTTTACAGCTCCCCTTAAGAATTTTATTTTACATAACTAAATTTCATGATCTTGGAAACCAAATGATTTGTAGATGCAGCATTCATATTTAAGACTTTATACACAGAATAAGTACATGTTCTAAGAAAGGTCTTGCAGATTGTTGGAGGTTTCAAATATGGTAATATTCAACATTTCTCTTATGGAAATAGTTATTTGCCTTTTTTCTTTAGGCTAGAGTCAGACGAACGCATTTTTCGCATTGTCCGTGAAAGTGTGTTCGAATGGATGTGTTTTTTCACGGAATACGCGATAGCGATCATACGATGTGCATTTTCATGTGATTTTTCTACGGATCATCAAAACACTTTTTGCGTCTGGACATTATGTAGGCCGGACATTAGCAGCATCTGACATCTAATCACGCACACATGCCGCTAGCGGACGCAGCGCACTCTGTACCGCAGTACTAGCGGTTTGACGTTCTTGAAAAAATGCGTTCGTTTGCCACTTTCGTGTGGCCGTTCTTTGTATGCTGCCCGGCATTGGACGTCATTTGATGCTAGCACGGCCGTGATTAAGTGTGGCTAAACGCACGTTAATACTGCGCTCGTCTGACCCTAGCCTTAGTGGAGGATATGGTCTATGCAGAGTTTATGTAAAGGGGAAAATCTAGTATTGATGTCACTATATTTGTGTTGAAAATTCATCGGTTTTACATGGAACAGTCGTCCGTGATGACTACTGAGCTCTATAAGCATTCTAGTAAAATGTTTGGCCAAACTCCTTTCATAATGCAGAAAAATCCTTTTAATGATGGGTACAATGTTACTTAGCTACAGCTTTCATCTAACAATTGCTTTCTGCTAATCCATAGTGTTTAAAACTCAATCCGAAAATATGTAATTAGTGTATATATATATATATATCTGTAAAGACAACGACCTTCTATATCATCCATTCAATGAAGTCACTAAATATATGCATAGGACAAACAATCCCTCATAGCCATATTACTATTTTGCTACTATCGAGTCTGGAGCTCTGGACTCATGCCTCCACTGCAAAAATGGCTAACATTTTGAGGACCAAAAAAACCGAGCATAAAATCTATAGACCAAGCGGAATGGTCACTTTGTGTCCCGCTTTTCTCAGATTACTGAAAGACTTGGTTGACCAGTCACAGACCTAATGGCATATCAGCTGAACAAAAAAGGTTCCTGGTTTCCATTCCCTGAGAAAGGGAGATCATCCACAGGTCCTGGCCGTCAGAGGACATTCCACCCATTGCCCTCTATCAAAATCTTTGGGTCCAGAAGATGATCAAAAGAACCAACTTTCTAAAGGATTTTAAAGAAAATTGAGAAATGTTCCCGTCTGGGTGTGGAAAGTGAAATGGGCTGACCCTGTTTGTGTCTTTACAGTTCTCCAATCTTTGAACAATGGTTCAATAAAATCGTATATAAATCGAAGACGGATACAGCGCTAATCACCAAGATCTGCTGATGGGGGTTAAACCATTCATATGCAACAATGAGTCCATCTTTCAGGTTTACAATCCGGGTAATTCAAAGAGATCCGAATGGCTGGAGAAAGGTATCTGATCGCTGAAAATCAGCGTTTGGATAGCCGAATGGCTAAGAAAGGTAACCAGAGAACATTCGGTGCCTGTTCGAGGGCAGTGAAATCCCCATAAAAAAGCACTGCTTCGGCTATTCCGAGAACCAGCAGTGAAAGGTTCCCCTAATGCCCTGCCATTCGGTGGTTTCATTCGACAGGTTTATTCAGGAGAATCCCATAGGCTTCAATGTTAAAAATATTCCGATTTTAATTCAATATCTAATAAACCGTTCATTATAAAATTCTGCAGTAAAGAGTCTCTTTTATAGATTTTTTTTTTTAGGATATTGTAAGCATTTTTCTGGATTTTTTTTTAAGTTTACTTATTTTTTCTGTAACAACCCTTTTTTATTATTCATTGGACCTCGTATGTAAATTTCAGACATTTTCACTCAGTAGTTTCGTTGGAAGTTACACTTGATTCTGCTCTTTCCTTCATCCCCCACATCCAGTCTCTTTCCTCCTCCTGCCGATACCAACTGCGTAATATTTCCAGAATTCGGCCATTTCTTACCGCTGTCACCACAAAACAACTCATACACGCCCTGGTAATCTCCCGACTCGACTATTGCAATAATCTCTTATCTGGCCTCCCTCTGTCCCGCCTCTCCCCCCTACAATCCATCCTGAACGCCTCCGCCAGGCTAATTCACCTCACCCGCCACTCTGTCTCTGCCGCTCCCCTCTGCGAGTCCCTTCACTGGCTCCCCATCCACTGCAGAATTAAGTTCAAAATCCTTATCCTTACCTACAAAACCCTCACTAACTCAGCTCCCCACTACCTGTCCTCACTAATCACCAAATACACCCCAGCCCGCTCCCGAAGGTCAAACAGTGACCTGCGCCTAGCTTCTCCCCGCATCACCTCTTCCCATGATAGACTGCAGGATTTCTCACGCGCAGCCCCCACTCTCTGGAACGCTCTCCCTCGTACTGTCAGACTTTCCCCTAACTTCTCTTCCTTCAAACGCTCCCTTAAAACGTTCCTATTTAGGGAAGCCTACCACCCAACTCACTGACACAACCATCAATCACTCTCACCTTACAGTCCTCTCCTCCTGTTTCCAACCCTCCCAGATTGTGAGTTCCTACGGGAATAGGGCCCTCATCTCCTCCTGTACTGTTTGTCAAATGTTGTTCAATGTATTGTAACCCTGTCTATACTGTGCTTATTGTACAGCGCTGCGGAATATGCTGGCGCTTTATAAATAAAGAATAATAATTTGGAAACAGCGTTTTCACTTTTCAAACATTCAAGCAAACTGTTTATCTAATTTATACACTGTCCTCCGTCTGCTGTGTGTGATCGGCTCCTGCTTGGGTGTTTTCGGCGGGTTAATCCAGATGTTTTTGCGGGTTTTTGGCGTGCGTTCGTTGGGTTTGCGGCGGCCTTTCCCTGCAATTCGGGGACCCTGTGGTGCTTGCTGAATACACCGCAGGGTTGCCAAAATGGGATCGGCAAAACGAACTGAATTGAAGAGAACGAAAAGTCACCGAACGTGCAGTGACTTTTCGATTCTCTTTGAATTACCCTGAATGTCTTTGCAAATTCTCACACTCCCTGTGTTATCAGCTCATGAAAAATATACTGCACAAGGTGGGATTTGTTCTGTATATCTAGAAAGAGATCTATCCAGCAGGAGAGAGGGATTCCACTCACAATTTTCTAAGCCGCCTTTGCCTCTAGGTATACATATGGGTGGGCGTTGCCTTCCAATATCCACAGGTCCCCACACACCTTCAGTATCTTCTCCAGTTCAATTGGTCATTGTGACGTATACAGTTGTGTTCAAAATTATTCAACCCCCAATGCTGTAAAGGGTTTTAGGGAATTTAGTGTACATTTGTAATTGTATTCAGAATGAAATCCTACAAGGACTTTTTAAAGAACCATATGCAACTAAAATGACATCAATTGGTTTTGTAATACAGTAGTAAATGTTTCTTTTGTGAATTCTTCATTGACACAATTATTCAACCCCTTAAAGACTACCACTCTGAAGAACAGAGGTTCATTCAAGTGTTTTCAATCAGGTATTGAAAACACCTGTGGATGTCATGGAGCAGCAATAAAGCATAATCAGCACCAATTAGGCAGCTTTAAAATGACTGATACTCAGCTCCTTCTAGACATTTACTGGTGTGGTTACAAACATGGTGAAGTCAAGAGAATGGTCCAGGAAGACAAGAGAAGAGGTGATTACTCTTCACAGGAAGGGCAATGGCTATAAGAAGATTGCAAAGATGTTAAACATACCAAGAGAGACCATAGGAAGCATCATTGGCAAATTCAAGGCAAAGGGCACTGTTGAAATTCTACCTGGTCGTGGCAGAAAGAAGATGCTGACTTCGACTGCTGTGCGCTACCTGAAGCGTAGAGTGGAGAAAAGTCCCCGTGTGACTGAGGAACTGAGAAAAGATTTGTCAGATGTGGGTACTGAAGTTTCAGCTCAGACAATATGGCGCACACTGCGTAATGAAGGCCTCCATGCCAGAACTCCCAGGCGCACCCCCTTGCTGTCTCCATAGAATAAGAAGAGTCGACTGCAGTATGCCAAAAGTCATGTGGACAAACCAAAGAAGTTTTGGGATAGTGTTCTGTGGACTGATGAAACAAAATTAGAACTGTTTGGGCCCATGGATCAACGCTATGTTTGGAGGAGGAAGAACAAGGCCTATGAAGAAAAGAACACCTTGCCTACTGTGAAGCATGGCGGGGGGGTCAATCATGCTTTGGGGCTGTTTTGCTTCTGCAGGTACAGGGAAGCTTCAGCGTGTGCAAGGTACCATGAATTCTCTTCAGTACCAGGAGATATTGGATGACAATGTGATGCAGTCCGTCACAAACCTGAGGCTTGGGAGACGTTGGACCTTTCAACAGAACAATGATCCCAAACATACCTCCAAGTCCACTAGAGCATGGTTGCAGATTAAAGGCTGGAACATTTTGGAGTGGCCATCGCAGTCACCTGACTTAAATCCGATTGAGAACCTCTGGTGGGACTTAAAGAAAGCAGTTGCAGTGCGCAAGCCTAAGAATGTGACTGAACTGGAGGCTTTTGCCCATGACGAATGGGCGAAGATACCCGTAGATCGCATCAAAAGACACTTGTGTCACGCTATGCTTCACGTTTAAAAGCTGTTAGTACTTAGTACAACATCCTTTTACAGTTATAAGATTGAATGTGACTTGGGCGTTGAATAAAACTGATAATGATGTGAGCACAGAAAAGACATTTGTGGTTATTTCATTATAAATGTTATGTTATATTTGTCTGACCTACACGTGCCTCTTTGATTTAATTGTAAGCAAGATGACTGAATGATCAAAATCAATGTCAAACTGGCCAAAACACTCAATTTCAGTGGGGGTTGAATAATTTTGAACACAACTGTATATCAAGGACCAGCTAGAGAACATACAGGGTTTTCCTCAAGGCTGCTCCCAACCTGGCTCTAGAATCCACACGTGGGTTTTTGGGAACCCCCACCCCCCAATAAACCTCCCAATAAAAAGGCTTTAATAAAATCAAATCATAAGATACACAAACCAGACCAGGAAGCGTTTCGCCGATTTGTGGCTTCATCAGCTGGTGCAGTAAACAAACATAAGAGTTGTCCCATCTTGTATATATATATGTTTCAATGGAACTCCCTACCCCGCAACAATCGTCTCTCCCCTGTCTCTCCAGTTCTTCAGGAAGTCTCTGAAAACCACATTACTTTAGAGAAGCCTATCTGCTCACTCCATATTCCCCCACTGTACATTTTTTGCGCTATCTTCCCACCCAGCCCACATGCATCCCACTACTTCACACTCAGCTATTTACCCTCACCTAGTGTGTCACCCCTCTCCTCTTAGATTGTAAGCTCTTGAGCAGGGTCTTCAGGTGTGTGTTATTTGATCTCTCCCATTGTACAGCTCTACAGAACTTGGCGCTTTATAAATACGTGTAACTATTAACCAGTTATTCAAACAGTTACTAAAATATATTAAGTCTTTTTGGGAGTCTTATTAATGACTATCTTATATATTATTATTATTATTCTTTATTTCTAAAGCGCCAGCATATTCCGCAGCGCTGTACAATAGGCACAGTATAGACAGAGTTACAATACATTGAACAACATTTGCCAAACAGTACAGGAGGAGATGAGGGCCCTATTCCCGTAGGAACTCACAATCTGGGAGGGTTGGGGTATATGTCCAGATTTCACTAAAAAAGTGGACACCCATATGAAATATATAGTGCATGTTTGTGAATATTACTTTTTTCCTATGATGACTAACTAAAAGGAGAGAAAAAGACCCACACAAATCTATGCTCAGTGGACAGACACTAAAGAACTTCGAAATGTCATCGATGATGTCCTCAATACTGAGAGACACAAATTATTTATAAAGTATTTTACCAGGAAGGATACATTGAGATTTTTCTCGTTTTCAAGTATGTCCTGGGTTCAAGAACATTGAATTGTTACAGTCGTTACGGAAATACAAAGTAATAAAATGTAAGATTAAAAAATAACACAGTCAAACACATATACAGATTAACACAAAAAATAAATATGTAAGGAATATACTCATTAGGTTACATGTTTACAGGTGCATTCTGTATTGAGGTCTATTAATGGAGATCTCTTAAGGGACTTTAGACTGGGGGAAGATTTGATTGTGTCTGGGAGGTTATTCCATAATTGCGGTGCTCTGTAAGAAAATGAGGATCGAGCCACTTTCTTTTTGTATTGTGGTATTGCAAGTAAGGTGCAGGCCCTGTATCGGAGGTTATAGGAGACAGGAACTGCTAGGGGAAGCAGTTATTCAGGTAGGGTGGTAGCTTCCCATAAAAACCTCTTAGGCTCGGGTCAGACGAGCGCAGTGTTCGCGTCTGTGTTGCCGCACATTTTAACGTCCGTGGTAGCATACAATTAGGATCAATAGAGACCCACACACGAAGTATACCCGTGTGCTGATTCCAGCCCCTCTGCTCGTCGGATTATGGGCAAGAAAAACAGGAAAAAGTCCTTGCTGCCGGAGGGCCCACGGCAGCGGGACATTCGTGAGGCAATAGGCGAGAATTGGCGTCGGCATCAAGGAGACTTACGGGAATGTCCGGCTGCTGAGGGAGGTTCCTCGGATGATGAGGATTACACTTGGTCGGAGAACACCTCAGCACCTTCAAAGTTTCCCCGGAAGGTGGGTAAGGCGGCAGGGAAAGCTGATGGACATGGTGGTGTAAAAACTACGCAGGCTTTCAGTGGCCTCGTGTGACTCAGCGGAGACTCACCCGAACTCAACTGATCCCGGATCCAGCGGAGGCCTCCCACTTCGTATGAAAGCTGATCTTCAGCGTTTGTTTGAAAAGATGTTAGGTGAGATGAGAGCGGTCTGGCGAGCTGACTTTGCCGGCGTGAAGACAGAGCTGACGGCTGTCCAGGGGAGGCTACTGGCTGCGGAGATGCAGGCGGAAGGAGTTGTGGCAACGCAGGCCCTTCTTAAGCCGCAGCTGGAGTCATTGCGGGCGCAAGTGGCACTGCTTACTGATGCGGTGGAGACGGCGAAGGCCCGCCACCGTCGGAAGAATGTCAGGATCAGGAATCCCAGAGAAGATTTCTATGGCCGGGTTGCCGCCATTTGCCAACAGAATCACTGCGCGTGTCTTGGGGTCACGGCTGGGAGAGTCCGCCATTTTTTGCGCCGTCACTCGGCTGCGGAAAGGCGGCTATGGCACCAGAGGACGCCCCGTGCGACGTGCTGGCGGTGGCGTTGGAGGAAGCTGATAAGCGCCGATTGCTGTCGTCCTCTGTGACCCGTGACCCGTTTGTGTTTGAGGACCTTTCGGTGTCTTTCTTTAACGACCTACCATTTTTAACCTTAATGGCTCGGAGAAGGTTTCGGGAGGTCTCGTCTTTTCTGCGTAATAACGAGATCCGCTACTGGTGGGGGGTGGCGAGTACCATGACTATTACTTATGAGAACCTGACCCATTTGGTTACCTCTGCTGAGGAGGCAGGGCAGGTATTGCGTTCACTGGGCCTCTCACCGACTCTGGCCATTGGGGGTCTTTCGCCTGCTGTCTCTGACCCGGGCTAGACTGGTAGGGGCTCCTATTTTATTGGGATCCTCTTCTTCACTGTTCTGTATCCCTTCACCTCTCGCAGTAACTTTGGGGCTTTATTTTTACTTTTATGCACTTCATTACTGGGAGTTGATTTTTTTTTTTTACTTTCTCCCCCTTCTTATATGTTTGGAGTTATTTTTGCCCTTTTTTGATGGACTGTCGGTGCTGATTCCAATTGTTGTCGTACCCCGGCTGGGGACGATGTATTTGGGCATTTTGAGACACTTTAAGGTTTTTCCTCTAAGAAACCCCCCCATTTGTGTTTTTATGTCTATTTGGCCATGCGAGGCCTACTTTGTTGGTCGTTTTATGACCTTTCATTTACAAAATAAAAATCTTAAATACAAAAAAAAAAGAAGTGCGGACGCACAACGCACGCGGCAAACGGACGCAAGTTAGGCAAGAATGTAAAACCGCTAGAACGGACGTGCGGAGTGCGCCACGTCCGCATAGCTTTGTGTGTGAGTGATGGAACGTAGTCAGAAGGACTGCATTTTTGACGTCCAGCATTTTTGACGGACAAAATGTTTTTTCATTTAATTTTATTTCCCATCTACATCAGTCAAAAAAAACGTCAGTCACAAAAATGGACCGTGTGGCCACTACCTTGTCGTCAGTCAGAAAGTACGTCCGTTGTGCACGGACGCACAGTCCTCTGAGAATGCGCTCGTTTGACCCTAGCCTTAAACACTAGGTTGTTAAGATGAATGGTGTGTCTGGATTCCAGCGATGGCCAGTTTAGCTCTTTTAACATGTCACAATGGTCAGTCATTTAGTTAGTTACATTGTATTACAAAGTGGCAGAATGAGTTATACTATGTAGTAAGTTTATGAAGGTGTGTTTGCGGGGCCGCTGCATACACTACATCTCCGTATTCAATAGCCTGTATAAGCATTTGTTGTATAATCTGCTTTCTTACCGCAGGGCTCAGGCAGGATTTGATTCTGTACAGGGTACCTAGTTTGGGGTAAAGTTTAGATGAGAGTTTTTCAATCGGGGGGCCAAAGGATAGATTTGGGTCTAACCACATACCTAGATATGAGAGAACTGACTGTGGTCAGTGTGCCATTTGATTTTGTCCTGGCACATAGTTTAGGTTGTGCTGTTCCAAATAGCATTGTGACAGTTTTGTCAGTATTTAGAAAAGGTTTGTTATCTAAGATCCACATTTCTACCTCTGTGAATTTTTCTTGCAACACTGCCTCCAGCTGCAGAGATTTGGTCTGCCTACATGTGTAAAGTTGAGACTTTGCAACGTTAAGCAGGTCATTTATGAATATTGTGAATAGCGGGGGTACGAGTATCGAGCCTTGGGTTACACCGCACAGGAGAGGGAGAGAAAGCGCTGTCAGAAATGGACACATGTTGCGATCGATCCGATACAGTGGATAGCAAATGTCTACAAACCTCTGTTAAACTGTCAGTTTTCTGTGATGTAAAATAAATGAGACAAAGATACATTTTTTCAGAACTTCTTCAACGTTTATTTTGACCTATAAACTGTACAACTCAATTGAAAAACAAACTGAAATCTTTTAGGTGGAGGGAAATAAAAAACTAAAATAATATGGTTGCATAAGTGTGCACACCCTTAAGCTAATACTTCGTTGAAGCACCTTTAGATTTTATTCCAGCACTCAGTCTTTTTGGGTATGAGTCAGCATGACACATCTTGATTTGGCAATATTTGCCCACTCTTCTTTACAAAAACACTCCAAATATGTCAGATTGCAAGGGCATCTCCTGTGCACAGCCCTCTTCAGATCACCACCCACAGATTTTCCATTGCATTCAGGTCTGGACTCTGGTTGGGCCACTCCAAAACGTTAATCTTCTTCTGGTGAAGCCATTTCTTTGTTGATTTGGATGTATGCTTTCGGTCGTTGTCATGTTCAAAGATGAAGTTCCATTTCATGTTCAGCTCATTAGCAGAAGCCCGAAGGTTTTGTGCTAATATTGACTGGTGTTTGGAACTGTTCACAATTCCCTCTACCTTGACTAAGGCCCCAGTTCCAGCTGAAGAAAAACAGCCCCAAAGCATGATGCTGCCACCACCATGCTTCACTGTGGGTATGGTGTTTTTTTGGTGATGTGCAGTGTTTTTGCACCAAACATATCTTTTGGAATTATGGCCAAAACGTTCATCCTTGGTTTCATCAGACCATAACACATTTTCCCCCATGCGTTTGGGAGACTTTAGATGCCTTTTTGCAAAATTTAGCCGGGCTTGTATGTTTTTCTTCGTAAGAAAAGGCTTCAGTCTTACCACTCTACCCCGTAACCCAGACATTGGGAGATTGTTGTCACATGTACCACACCTCCTTTAATGTTGGTGCAGGCCTCTTGGCAGCCCCCCTGACCAGTTTTCTTCTCGTCTTTTCATCACATTTGGAGGGACGTCCAGTTCTTGGTAATAAGGAAAAACAATGAGCAGGACCTCCAGTGGAATAAGTGCCAGGAACTTTATTCAGGGACAGCAGACCCCATAAGCAAACTGTGATGTTTCGACCAACAGGTCTTAATCATACATACATTAAGACCTGTTGATCAAAACATCACATTTTGCGTATGGGGTCTGCTGCCCCTGAATAACGTTCCTGGCACTTACTCCACTGGAGGTCCTGCTCATTGTTTTTCCTTGTTGAATTTTGGGATTGGTGGAGTCCTTCAGTCCGGGCTGTCCTCCAGCGGAGGCCGCAGCTTCTCTATTTCGCATCAGTTCTTGGTAATGTCACAAACAACCAATTTGCAAAAAATGCAACGAGTGCCTAACAAAAATAATCTTTATTAAATAAAACTGCACTTGACACACATGGACATACTAAAAAGTGAAAAGACAGAGGTAGGGTCGCAATTATATCGATAACGGCACATCAAGGTCCCAAAGCAAAATAAACCTGAAGTCAAGGGGGAAAATTCAGAAAATACATTGTCTGGATATTACCTCAGCGGTACAAGCCGCCTATAGCCTAATGACTCAAAGCCAGGAGCAAGGGAACACTGAACCACATAGCCACAATACGCAGTTAGAACCAAACCAAAATGTGACTGCTAAAATCAAAAGAGCGTCGCTCGACGCGTTTCGCTCCTACTGAGCTTAATCCTGAGCGTTGGTAATGTCACTGCTACGTCACATTTTCTCCACTCGATGATGACTGTCTTCACTGTGTTCCATGGTTCATCTAATGCCTTGGAAATTCTTTTGTACCTTCTCCTGACCGATACCTTTTAACAATGAGATCCCTCTGATGCTTTGGAAGCTTCTCTGCAGACCATGGCTTTTGCTGTAGGATGCGACTAAGAAAATGTCAGGAAAGACCTACTAGAACAGCTGAACATTTTTTGGGGTTAATCAGAGGCGCTTTAAATGATGGCAGGTGTGTACTGACTCCTATTGAACATGATTTTGAATGTGATTGCTTACCCCCAGTTACAAGAGGATGTGCACACTTATGCAACCAGATTATTTTAGTTTTTTTATAATTATTTCACTCCACCTAAAATATTTCAGTTTGTTTTTCCTTTGAGTTGTACAGTTTATAGGCCACATTAAAAGGTGGAAGAAGTTTTGAAATGATTTATCTTTGTCTCATTTTTTTACATCACAGAAACCTGACATTTTAACAGGGGTGTGTAGACTTTTGTTATCCACTGTACATATGATTGAAACCAGGTGTCACGTGTAGATTGGGATTGGTATAGCAGGTGGGGTTGTGAGCCCAGGATGCAGTGAAATAGGCAGGTTTAAAGTAACAAAAGGGGTTTATTTTAGAATAAACACAAGAACATAAAAGACATGAACTAAACAGCAGATCAGAACTAGACACTGGAGGAGACTGGGCACAATAGGGAATAGCTTAGAGAAGGAGGAGATGCTCGAGAAGGAGGCTGACGTAATAGAAGGGATGGCTGGGAGTAGTGGGAAGGGAGGTTAAGGAGAACTAAATGGGAGCGGTTAGGAACAGAAGAAATAAGGGATAGCAAGATGAGAACTAGAGACTAGAGAATGAGAGTGAAAATGGACACAAAGGGAACGTAACAGCACATGGGGCAAGCAATGAATAAACAATAATACACTAAACAGATATATACATGAACGTGGTATCAGGCAGGGAACAGGCAATAAGAATAGTCTAGAGGCTCAGCAATGGGTCTGGTTCACGGGGATCTTGGATGGGGGCAAAATGAGGGGGTACCGGTATAAATTAAGTGAAATGTCCAGATAGCAACAGAGGGTCCTTAGAGTCTTTGGTGGTTTAATCAGATGGTTCAAGAGATTCAGGGAGCTTTCAGTAGCAGGTATCACAGTCAGAGACTTCAATGTGGAAGTGGGCTGGGGAGGGCGTAGCTTCCTTAAATGCTGAGCTGATTAAGGAAAGGTGAGCTCAGGTGGGGCTCCAGGGGCAGAACGTCAGTGCATGCAGAAAGTCCAGGAACTTATATTGTTCATAGTGCAGGGTTAACGTGGGTGACAGGGACCAGATAGTGGTGACCCTGACACCAGGTTAGCGTGCGATCACCAATACCTGAGTTTTTAAGTTTTTGTAAGAAGATGCCATGGTCCACTGTGTCAATGGGCTTGGCAAAATCAAGGAAGATGGCTCCAGTTAGGTTTCCTTGTTCCATGTCAGCTTGGATATCATTACAAACTTTTAAAAGGGCGGTTGTAGTTGAGTGACTTGGACGAAAGCCAGATTGATCTGGGGTTAAATAGTTTGAATATTGCGACATCCTCTTCCCGGCTTTTGGACTTGAACTTTAATGGTATGCTACGCACATTTCACTCGGATTTGTCCGGTTGGACGAGTAAATACATCTCCTGGCTTGGCCGCGTGGCGGTGCAGAAGATGAATTTGCTACCGCGTTTGCTGTACCTTTTTCATACTCTCCCTATTGCGATTCCGTCCTCCTTTTTCTCAGCACTTTTTAAATTTGTCTGGCCGGGGGTCGACCCCGGGTTGGACTGGCGGTATTGTGTCGACCGAAGACCAGAGGCGGCAGGGGTCAAGTCCTGGGGAAAAAAGTGAGGGAACTCAACAAAGAAATCCACTATCCCCACCACCGAAAAAAAAGCATATTGTGTGTACGTATGTATACATATATACACACACTTACAATACATTTTCGGTGTTTCTGTCTGAAAGGTTTAAACATGGGAATCCCATAGGATTCAATGTAATATCTTTTTTTTTTTTTAATTAAAGACCATTTACTCTTTTTAATTTTCAGCAAAAAACTTTTTTGAACATATTTTTGTATTTATATGACGAAAGTTTTGTTTTCCAATTTTTGAGGGTATCACAGAGCTCCACAGTAATGTGCGTTTTTTATGAGGGTATCACAGAGCTCCACAGTAATGTGCGTTTTTTATGAGGGTATCACAGAGCTCCACAGTAATGTGCGTTTTTTATGAGGGTATCACAGAGCTCTATAGTAATGTGCGGTTTTTATGAGGGTGACACAGAGCTCTATAGTAATGTGCGGTTTTTATGAGGGTGACACAGAGCTCTATAGTAATGTGCGGTTTTTATGAGGGTGACACAGAGCTCTATAGTAATGTGCGGTTTTTATGAGGGTGACACAGAGCTCTATAGTAATGTGCGGTTTTTATGAGGGTGACACAGAGCTCTATAGTAATGTGCGGTTTTTATGAGGGTGACACAGAGCTCTATAGTAATGTGCCTTTTTTTATGAGGGTATCACAGAGCTCCACAGTAATGTGCGTTTTTTATGAGGGTATCACAGAGCTCCACAGTAATGTGCGTTTTTTATGAGGGTATCACAGAGCTCCACAGTAATGTGCGTTTTTTATGAGGGTATCACAGAGCTCTATAGTAATGTGCGGTTTTTATGAGGGTGACACAGAGCTCTATAGTAATGTGCGGTTTTTATGAGGGTGACACAGAGCTTTATAGTAATGTGCGGTTTTTATGAGGGTGACATAGAGCTCTATAGTAATGTGCGGTTTTTATGAGGGTGACACAGAGCTCTATAGTAATGTGCGGTTTTTATGAGGGTGACACAGAGCTCTATAGTAATGTGCCTTTTTTTATGAGGGTATCACAGAGCTCCACAGTAATGTGTGTTTTTTATGAGGGTATCACAGAGCTCCACAGTAATGTGCGTTTTTTATGAGGGTATCACAGAGCTCCACAGTAATGTGCGTTTTTTATGAGGGTATCACAGAGCTCTATAGTAATGTGCGGTTTTTATGAGGGTGACACAGAGCTCTATAGTAATGTGCGGTTTTTATGAGGGTGACACAGAGCTTTATAGTAATGTGCGGTTTTTATGAGGGTGACATAGAGCTCTATAGTAATGTGCGGTTTTTATGAGGGTGACACAGAGCTCTATAGTAATGTGCGGTTTTTATGAGGGTGACACAGAGCTCTATAGTAATGTGCGGTTTTTATGAGGGTGACACAGAGCTCTATAGTAATGTGCGTTTTTTATGAGGGTGACACAGAGCTCTATAGTAATGTGCGGTTTTTATGAGGGTGACACAGAGCTCTATAGTAATGTGCGGTTTTTATGAGGGTGACACAGAGCTCTATAGTAATAAAATGCCTTGTAATGTGTTTAATAAGTAAAGTAATCAAACTGGCAGCCTGGGTTATCACTCCCCCTCCACCCACTCCATTCATACCTGGCAGACTGGCAGGTGGTTATGTGAGGGAGACTAGGACGGCTGCAGCTTCTGGGGCCCCACAGCCTCCATTACAGTTTCACAGTAACCTGTGAGACTGAGTGCAGGGGGGGGGGCTGTGTGGTCACTCAGTGAGGAAGGGATGGTGGTTTTGCTGTAGGACCAGAGGGCCTCGAAGAAGGGGTTAAGTAGAGGGAGGGGCATTCTACCCTTAATCCTGACTGGCAACACAGTCAGGACAGGAGCTGTGCCGGGGTGGAACCCTGTCCTGCCTGATATCTGAACTCTTCAGCCACTGCCCATTAATAAAGGCTGCAGCTGTTCAACAGAGCTCAGGCAGGACAGTGTTCTAGCAGGGCTCTTCTCTGACACTGCAGGAGGAGATCAGAGCATCACGCTCTGTCTCCTCTGCTCCTTCGGGCTGCTGGCTGGTGAGGTACTGCTACCGTACATAGTACCTGCCGCCAGAAAAAAGCCCATACAATTAGAATGGATTATTTACCCCTCTCCTGCTGGTCCGTTAGCACAGGTGTGCAGATATGGAGAGGGTTCCTGCTGGTCTGGGTCGGGCCTCTGGTGGTCTGGGTGGGAGGGGCAGGGTCTCCTCACATGCTGGCCACCTGACAGGGAGTCCAGCGCGGCATTCTGATGTGTCATCAGAGTGCACCGTGCGCCGGACTCACTGAGCAGAGGAACTCAGATCACAAGCAGCCGTGAGAGCTCCAGAGTGGCCGCGATTGCAAGGGGACTACTTCGCAGCCTATTGATTAACGTGGGAACAACGTTCCCGCTGCGTTCCTGCCACGGCAGAAGTGCGGGAACGCCGTTCCCACGCGTTCCTGCTGGACTCGAGCCCTGAGAGGCGGCCTGGCCCTCCCCGACATGAAGCTGTATTACACGGCCTGCCACCTGCTTCGGATCATTGATTGGTCGGCTGCTGAATTGGATAAGAGGTGGTTCAATTAGAGCACACTCTCTCTGACTACCTTTTGTGGGTGGTGCCGTTGTTTCCGCCGACCGCTCCCCGAGGCGTCCCCTCTGATCTGTCACGTTCTGTGCTGGAAAATCTGTCTTCCTGCCCTCTGTATTTGTATATATGTTTTTTCCCTTGTGTTTCTGTTGCTGCCAATTCCTGGGTGGCCTCCCAGGGGTTAATTGGTGTTCTGTGTGCTGCTCACCTGTTGATCCTTGCCCTGATTCCCCTGCCTATATTAGAGCTATGTACCCATAAGACATTGCTGGGTCATTTTCCTTTGCCTGGTCTCCTTGCATCCTGAAAGCTCCTTGCTGTGTTCCTGATAGCCTCATTTTGTTAATCCTGGTTCAGTTATTGCCTCTTATTTCTGTTCCAGTTTATGTCAGTTCCTTCTGTGTATTTTGTTCTGTCTATTGCTGTATTTTGTTTTGCTGTTTATGTTCCATTCAGATTCCCCGGTTACTGATTTTGGCTTGGCTGACTTCCCTTCTGGTTCTGATTCCTGTATCCTGTATGACGTACTCTCTCTGGTTATGACCTTTGGCTTTCCTCTATGACTATTCTATGCTATATTCCTTGCCTGTACCGTTTCCAGGTAACCCTGTCATCTGCATATAACAAAAGACTCTGTACGGCTTCAAGGTAATACTTTCCTTTAGATTAGATCCGGCTATCCTAAAGACCGGCCTTTCAGTGCAGGGATATCTTTGGTATTGCCGTACAGAGGTCTTTTGTTAACCCTTTGTTGCTTTCACCTGTCCTTGCAGTTTACCCTGCATCTCTGCATATAAGGGCTTCTCATCAGGAACCTTGACCTCACCTTCCTGCGAGTTATATTCATAGGGATATATATACAGACCGACCACTTCCAAGGATCGGAGGGCAAGTATAGGGTGCTGCGTGCCTGGTGGTACTGCCACCGTGACATAATGACCCAGCCATTACATAAGCCCGCAGAGATGTGTACCGTGTTGGAAACCTTATTGCACATGTTTGAGGAATTTGTGGTTCACCTCAAAGGGTTACTGAGCCTGTGTCTAGATTCTGGCAATCAGGTTTCATTTGAAAGCAGAGTTCGTGGTCCGCTTTCTCCTGATGAAAAGAACAGAAGACGTGAGTACAATCTCTGTTTTTATTGTGCCAGTTCGTTGCACTTTTTGTCTGGCTGTCCCCTCAAGCTGGTGCGTCCTGGGGCTGGAGTGCCGGTGCGTCCTGGGGCTGGAGTGCCGGTGCGTCCTGGGGCTGGAGTGCCGGTGCGTCCTGGGGCTGGAGTGCCGGTGCGTCTCAAGACTTGCGGTGAGTCTGTGCGTCCTGATACTGGCCGAGTGCCAACTGTGCCCATGTCCCACAGTAAGATCGCTAAAGCTAGACCACGCATGAGATCCACTGGCGCCAGACCTAGCTGGGAGTCGGATAGTGCCAGACCACGTAGGGGATCTGATGGTGCCAGACCCTGCGGGGAGTCAGATGGCACCAGACCCCACTTTGAGTTCAGACCTCCTGAGAAATCCAGGTCTGAGAAAGAGGCATCCGATAATAAACCTCAGACTTCTGTAGATACCTCTGATGGCTGTAAGGTTTTAAAGACACAACTGGCTGGTTCTGAGCAGCGACTGGCAGCCAAAAGACAGTCCCTACGTATGGTTACTGGTTGTATTACATGTAGAGCCGCAACCCCAGTGCCAATTGGCGGTAAGCCAGTTCTGTCTGGCAATGTAAAGCCAGTCCTGTTTCCGTCTGGCAATGAGAAGCCAGTCCTGTTTCCGTCTGGCAATGAGAAGCCAGTCCTGTTTCCGTCTGGCAATGAGAAGCCAGTCCTGTCTCCGTCTGGCAATGTGCTACCAATGTTGCCTGATCCTGGCACGAAGCCAGTGGTGCTGCCAGTCAGATCCATGGCAAACTGTGTGTCAGCAGTGCCAGAGCTACATTGCAACACCACTGTGCCCATGCCCCACAGAGAGTCCGGGGTTTCCAAACCTCATGGTAAGGCACAGGTAGGCGAGCCTACTCCCACTGTTGCCATGTCAGGTATGGTGGTCACCCCTTCCAAGTCTCGATCCAGGAGGAGACGGGGGAAGCTGACCAACACTAGTCAATCTGGTTCCACGCTCCAGGATGGGTCTGATGCCGTATTCTGTGCCTATCGTGAGGAGATCCAGCAGGGTAGTGGCCTGACTGGTACCCACATCCCTAATTCTAGCCCTGTACCCGAGGGTTATATACGATCCCCATGCGGGATGTTGTTCCGTGAGGCACACTGGGCCATGATCAGGAAAGACCCTAATGCGCTCATGTGTTTTGAGGAGGAGGAAGACGACACTGAGTGGGTCCTTAATGGATTTTGGTGACTGGTGTTAGAAGCAGGAAACCAGATCACGGTCTGTCATGTTTTATGTTTTGGGTGCCCTGGGGTCACCCATGGAGGAGGGGATACTGTCACGTTCTGTGCTGGAAAATCTGTCTTCCTGCCCTCTGTATTTGTATATATGTTTTTTCCCTTGTGTTTCTGTTGCTGCCAATTCCTGGGTGGCCTCCCAGGGGTTAATTGGTGTTCTGTGTGCTGCTCACCTGTTGATCCTTGCCCTGATTCCCCTGCCTATATTAGAGCTATGTACCCATAAGACATTGCTGGGTCATTTTCCTTTGCCTGGTCTCCTTGCATCCTGTGTCCTGAAAGCTCCTTGCTGTGTTCCTGATAGCCTCATTTTGTTAATCCTGGTTCAGTTATTGCCTCTTATTTCTGTTCCAGTTTATGTCAGTTCCTTCTGTGTATTTTGTTCTGTCTATTGCTGTATTTTGTTTTGCTGTTTATGTTCCATTCAGATTCCCCGGTTACTGATTTTGGCTTGGCTGACTTCCCTTCTGGTTCTGATTCCTGTATCCTGTATGACGTACTCTCTCTGGTTATGACCTTTGGCTTTCCTCTATGACTATTCTATGCTATATTCCTTGCCTGTACCGTTTCCAGGTAACCCTGTCATCTGCATATAACAAAAGACTCTGTACGGCTTCAAGGTAATACTTTCCTTTAGATTAGATCCGGCTATCCTAAAGACCGGCCTTTCAGTGCAGGGATATCTTTGGTATTGCCGTACAGAGGTCTTTTGTTAACCCTTTGCTGCTTTCACCTGTCCTTGCAGTTTACCCTGCATCTCTGCATATAAGGGCTTCTCATCAGGAACCTTGACCTCACCTTCCTGCGAGTTATATTCATAGGGATATATATACAGACCGACCACTTCCAAGGATCGGAGGGCAAGTATAGGGTGCTGCGTGCCTGGTGGTACTGCCACCGTGACATGATCCTCCTGATCCAGTTACCGTTACACTACGTATCTGGCACAGATGTAAATTGATATATGGCTTGTCTACGGCAATTTCCCCTCTCCTGCCCTTGAGCCATAACCCCAAACTGCCGGCTGGGGTTCTACCCTCTTTGTGCATCCGACTGTCGGGATCGAGAAGACTGCGGGCCATGAATATTCCTTCTGCTGGGGATGTAGGTGACCCTCTCTGTTTTGGAGAGGGGAACCCTCCATCACCTCTGGAGAGATTTAACTATTTACAGGTCCGGACTTATCTCCATGATCTCACCTGTGGTTACAGCCTCCATCGGCAGCTTACTCCGTTTGAACGTTTCTGCCATCTTGGCCTTGCACTCGACCATGGGGTATCTACCTTGTATGGCCTGCTTCAGGCATCAGATACGACCGACACTCCCTTTACCTCTAGATGGGAAACGGAACTTGGCATTATGATCACTGAGGCACAATGGGCTATGTCCTTCATCCTAGTGCATAAGGGATTTTGTGCTGCGAGATCTCAGGAGACCTTTTATAAGATACTGACTTTCTGGTATAGAACTCCCTCGCTCTTACACCGCATCTACCCAGATACCTCTCCCACCTGCTGGTGTTGTGATGCTGACGTGGGTACATATCTCCATATTTGGTGGTCCTGTCCCCGCATACTCGGATTCTGGAAACTGATTCACTCTGCCATACACCAGGTGACTGATACTGTTCTCCCACTCGCCCCGGACTGCTTTTTGCTCTTACACATTCCCCTCCCCATCGGAACCCTGAAGAGGTGGTGTTACTTCGTATGCTACTGGCAGCTCGAGCCCTGATCCCAGTACATTGGCGCTCTATGGAAGTGCCATCTCTCTGGTCATGGAGTGGAGGCCTTCCGTTCAGTGGACCTCCTGGAGGCTGCATCTAGGGACGCTGAGGCAGACATGGGACTGAAATGGTTCCATTGGAACTCTTATGCAGCAACTGCTCGTCGTGCGATGGAGGTGGCCTGAGGATATTGTTTCTGGGGCGGACTGGCCCGGGCGTGATTGTCCTTTTCCCTCCCCCCCCCCTTTTTTCTTCCTTTTCCTCTTCTATCTATATATTTCTTGTTCATTCTTCTCCTTCTATTTAATGTTTCCTCCTTTCCTTTATATTCTTTCTTTCCTTGTCTGACGACCATGAAGGTGCAGACGGAGGTAACTTCTTCGGCTACTGAGGTCATGTAAGCTTTAGGGGATCTCCGCTTAGAGGGGGTATTTTGAGAGATCGCTCGAACCTCTTCGGAGAAGGAGATTACGCAATCACCGATATTTTGAGACCTGGTATAATGCCTTTTTCTAACCTACACATCTGCCCCGCTAGATGCCCACTGTGGTCGTTTATTCCAAAAAAAAATTTTTTGTGTGTACCTTTCTGTATTATATTCTCTGTACCACATTTGATATTCTGTATTGTCTGTTTTTCCTTTCTCAATAAAAATTTTGAATTTCAAAAAGAAAAATAGTTTGAATATTGATAATATTCACATAGACACATTTTCCCCAAATTTTTGACATAACGAGGAGCAATGATATCAGGTGGTAGTTGGATACCAAAGCATTGTCACCACTTTTATGAATAGGTACCACCCTCGCAGTCTTCCAGAGTTTGGGTATATATCCAGTCGACAATGGTTGATTGATTAGGGTTGTGATAGGTTTTGCAATTGCCGGTGCACTGATTTTCAGCAGCATTGCTAGGATTTGATCAGGTCCAGGCTGGTATTTCATTTTTAGATTACTGAGAAGTTTAGTAACAACACTGACAGGCACTGGTCTAAAGTTGAATTTCTCTGCGATACAGGGTTTTTGCACAGTTTGTGGGGCCTGACCTGCGTGCAGCCTTTCTAAATGTGCGCCATTTGTTAGCTTAACAATCGGGGTGGTGGCGCATCCAACAAAATGATTATTATGATTAGGGTGTTACGTATGATTTTCAAAAAATTTCTTTGATATTTTATTGTTTAGATTTTCGTTGAAGTATTTGGCTTTAGCCATTTTTGTGCATGCATTTCACCATTTTCGGTAAGCAATGTGATCATTCATGGAACCAGTACACTTAAACTTTGTCCATAGTGAATCTCTAAACTGGTATTTGATATTTGAACTGGTACCATTTGATTGAGGTCAGCTGTAACTCAATACATAAAGAATATGGACTGATATGTGTCACTTCCTTCGCTGGTACCGGGCACCTGTGGCTGGCTGGGTGCCAGGCGATGTGCCGGTTCAGGGAGTTTGCGTGGTTAATAAGGGGGCAAGGTGCGGAGTTTTGGCGCAGAGCCGCCGGCTTTAAATACTGACCGCACATTCGCACAACAAACTGACTCGTTGCCTTGCCGTGGAATTGCCTTCCCGCAGAGTTAGTGAACCGTTCGTTCATGTCACCGATTCTTTCTTGCTGATATTAGTGACTCAGTGTGTATGAGAACCCTGCTTGATGCCGACCCGGATTGCTATAACGACCATTCTCATTCTGACCAGGCTTGTATGATTGTTATGCCCAGAGTGTATGATTATCCTACCGATTACTGACTCAGAGTGTATGAGAACCCTGCCTGTTGCCAACCCGGATTGCTATAATGACCATTCTACTTCTAAACCGGATTGTATGAATACCCTGCCTGATACTGACCCGGCTTGTTTCTCCACCACCCCTAATGTTAACCCTTCCTGCATAAGTGCATGTCTTGTTTGGAGATCCGCATCTATTATCATTAAGCTGTGCACGTTGCTGTGCATCTTCCCCCATGGTATACATAGGGGTAGTGTTACCGACCATTCAAGGATCGGAGGGTTTAGAGGTCTGTGCTTAGGGATCCACATCACAGATACCGAGGGAAATCGTGACATATGTGGGTGGAATGCCCACCTTAGCAGAGATCCACCCTAAACCTTCTTAAAATAGCCAGCAGGTATAACGTACATCTGATACACCTTTGTGCTTATATGATATCTCAGTGTTCTACTGTTGCTAACAGCAAAACTCTTTTACAACTCTCTCTGGTATCCTTACCTTTTCTATGCAAAGTATGATATATCGTTCATTTGTTTTTTATCATCACCCCCATATATTTCCCATTAAGGCTAGGGTCAGACGAGCCTCATTGGAGAGCGGCAGGAACGTCTGTGAGAGTGGACATTCCTTCCACTCGACGCCCATCTAGCCACCTCACTGAGCGCACTCAGCGCTGCAAAGCGCGATCCTCCTATGGAGGATCGCGCTTTGTAGCACCATCAACGCGGGTCCTAGCGCATCGACGGAGAGGCTTTGATAGCGGCCGCTTGTTGCGTGCGCATTTCGTGCGCGCACACAAGCGTGTGACCGGCCCCGTTGCAGCGTCACAACGCTGCGCCGATAAGCACGTCAGTACGGGCGTCCATAGTGCGCTCGTCTGACGCTGGCCTTAGAAGATTTTGGTCTTCATCATCCTCTTCCTTTCAGCACATAACAGAATGTGCATGTAACAAGGTTTCACAGCAATAAAATATTTGAAAATATGGTGAAGCTAAGGAAAAAAAAATATGAAGCAAAAACTTATCATTAATTGTGTATGAAACATGTTAAATCAAAACATCACTTAGAAAATCCCAAATTGACCCTGTGTGACTGGATAATACTACTTAAAAAATCATAGCAAAACTACAGCATTTATTTATTTAGAAAGGATTTTGTCTGGTATGCTCTCCTATTACTGACATTCTTCTCATATTTGAGTTTTTCTTTTCCGGAATTTCCTAAAAATTGCTTTTTTTATTCAATCGGGTAAACTGCCTCAGGATGTGATTCCTCTGCTTTGTTCAAGCATGCGTATGCTGACAACCTGCCTTGCAGAGACTTGGTGCTGCATTGCAGTGCTCTGTAAAGCCTAATGGCATCTTCTCATAGCATGAGTCATAGTGATGTCATGCCCCTGCTCTCTGTATCACTTCATCACTTACAGGATTGCACCCTGGTGGTACACCACATGTATCTTTGTAGCCTGAGGCAGGGCTTCGGCTTGTTACTGGGGACTGAGACAGAGATTGATATGGTACAATTTTTATTCTCAGACTTTAAAAAAAAAACCAGCAACAATTTAACTTTCACATACCCAGAAAGACAAGAACAGACCTTCCTGCCATAGCACAAATAAAAGCGGAATAATTCACTGAGCAATGAATGGGTGCATAATTTAAGTAAAAGTGCAAAGTTTGGAATTCTCTTGATTCGCTAGTCGCTACCTGTTGAACACATAAGGAGGTTATTCACTAACAACTGTACTTTCGCTGCCAAACTTAAGGGAACTAGAGTCAGAGCTGGCATCAGAAATCTTGGGGCCCCTTGTTGAACCACTGTTCGAGGCCCCCCCTTCTCACTAAACTAATTAAAAATAAAACATTTTGCCATCTTTTCTGCTTACCTTATTTTGAAGGGATTTGGGCTACATCCCTGGTGGTCCAGCAAGAAGATAAAAGGTGTTCCCTAAAGTTGGGAGGTTTCAGTCTGCACCATTACCTGGTGCAAACTAGGGTTGTGCAATATGGACAAAATAATCATAGTGCGATTTTTTTGAATGAATATTGCGATTTAGGCAATTGTTTTTGCTTTTTCAAACATGCTACATACATTCTAAATGTATTCCAGTATTCAGCTCATGGATACTGCCCCAGCACATGGCTACTGCCCCAGCTCACCTCTTTAACCACGTGTTCGGCATGGAGCTTGGGCACTCGCCTGGGGGAACCACGTGACGAGCCGCGAGAACGCTAATGTACACGTGGTTCCCCCTGCGAGTGCCCAAAGCTCCATGCCGCCGGAAGCTTACAGGGAGCCGAACACGTTAATTTCCGCAGCCCTTAAATGAATAGATAAAATCGCAGCCTTATGCGGTTTAGAAATCGCATTTGCTTAAATCGCGACTTTTTTGCGATTGCGATTAATTGCACAGCCCTAGCTTAAATTACGATTTTTTTTTGCGATTAATTGCACAGCCCTAGTGCAAACCATAGTAAATCATGCCTTCCATGTTGAAACCGGGTGCATCCCTGCTGTGACAACCACCCACTATCTGCCCAGACGTCACATGCGACGCTGCCACCACGAAAGTAATAGGGCACTTTCGAAACCCCGTAACTGTATAGCACATCAAATCCAGGCGACTGACCATATACAGCTAATATACCCAAATGGTAAATTCTACAGTAACGCTGACCAAAGCTTACAGGAGAACATGAATCATCTAGAGCAAAGAGAGTATTGGATTACAAAGTTTTAATGGCAAAAGACAAAAATATAACTTTACACAGTGCCAATATCACATAAAAAAGAAATACAAAATATAATAAAATGTGCAAATAGCTTTTCCATGGGTATTTCAGATTTTAAGTCCCCATAAGGTTCTTAGCTATTTCCTCAATCAAAATCCTTGCAAAATACAACCCAGGTTCTGCTGAGAATTCTGTATAAAAAAGCCCTTCTCCCACCAGCCCCCAACCAATTCCTTGAATCATGTTTCCATTCCCCCAACCATACAAGAGAACAGACTATCAGATAAGGAGTCGGAAATACCATATTCCTTTGTTCAATGTGCCAACTTCAACTCCTTTGAAAAGGCAGGAAACCCACCCTCCTCACAAATTCTGCGTTTAAGGCCCCGTTCACACTGTGCGATTTTTTTTTTTCCGCGCGATTTTCATATTCACGACATGGTGCGATAATGTCGCGCGACATCACTGTTTTGTGCGATTTTTGCAAAGCACCACCAATACAAATCGCAAAATCGCAGATAGCAAATCGAAAAAAAAGGGTCATGTACCTGCGACATGCTTCTGCGACGTCGCGCGGCAAGATGTGAACAGCTCCATTGAAATGCATTGGAGAAGCTACATAGTGCGACGTCGCGCGGATTTTGCTTTGACGTCGCGGCAAAATCCGCGCGATAAATCGCACAGTGTGAACAGGGCTTAAATCTGGCACAGCACAAGAACCATGCCTGTGTATGACAATTGCCGACCTCAAATGTCAGAGCCCACCAGGAAAATTGTTTGTATCTTGGTGGTCCAGTGATGGGTGGCACAGAGGGACCCTTACATCTGTGGAACGGAGTCAATCTGCACAAGGATTGGCAAGGGTCAGGGCCCCTGAGCACCTCAACCTGTCATGGTCTGTCACCCATGACTACAGTGGATCAAGCTCCAGTGAATTCCCTGTCTAGAGAATTGCCACCATAGCACACTGTATTTTTCACTGTTCGTTCCACTGTAGTTCCCAGCGTAGTCTTCAATTGGGTTTCCACCGTAGGTTTCCAAAGTAATTTAGCGTAGATTGCACCAAATGTCCACAAGTGTTCCAGACAAACCTATCTGGCATTGTTTTTCACTGCTGCTTTCACCATAGCTTCTGTCAGAGTTCAATGGAGAACCCCACCTTGAAATTTGCAAACTATATTGGACCATTGCTGAATGGAGAATAGTCATAGTTAAATGTTTTTCATAGAATAATAAATATCGGTACTCTTGTTTACATCACCTGACCATGCCTTTCCTAAATTTTTGTTTCAGTTGTTAGCCAAAATGCAAAGTTACAACAGTGATTTTTACAATTGTTTCCAACTACAATGAACTTCTGTGTTACAATGGAGGTCCATGAATCACTCATGTAGGGGCCCAACATCTAAGTTGTCTAAAAGGTCAACTTCTTGACTCACCGTGCAGGATAACTCAAGTCTCATGTCACCATTGCTCAGTTACAGCTCGCACTTCACATTATTTTACTCCGAATTAACTTTTGGGCCTCTCTCACGTTCATGACACCAGTCACTTGAAATATAACCTCATATTGCAGCAGCTGCCCTTGGTAGTGTACACTGGCTAGTCTGTCCCCCCCCCCACTGAACCTGTAATAACAACAACTGTAACGACCAACTGAACCTGCAACATTTAACTGACCACATAATGACTACCGACTGTAACCATTTTTTGATTGCCCAGACCAGTGCCAAGCAGTCTGTGCCTGTGTATTCTTTTAATGTGTTAGATTATATTCCACATTTCCACTTCATATAAATTCACGTGACGTGGGGCAGCTCCTGTGCCATGCATGGAAGTGTGTGTACCAGGACACAGTGTCTGTAGCCCAAAGCAATACGGACAGACTCTGTATATGAAGCACCCTTTAAATTTTTAAAGGCAGACTCACACTCGCATGTCCAGAAATCCAAGGGAAATTTTTGTTTTTCAGCCCTGTCAATAGTTAGATATGACACTGTAGGAGTTTACAAATTTCTATATTTTCCTGCAGTATCCAGGACAGCGAATACCTCTTTCTTAGGGACTGGGACCCACTTTACAACAACATTCACCTTTTCAGCTTGTGAACTAAGCTTTCCCCTGCTTACCCAGTGCCCTAGATATTGGACTTCAACACCAATCTGACACTTATGGGTCTCACCAACCACCCTCATAGCCCAAATCTTAGTGAGTACCTCTTCTTGTGCGCTAAATCACCTTCCCACGATTTGCTGCTGATGGCAATGTCATAAACATTGCAGCCCCTCAACCCTTTCACTGTCAAGTGGTTTTCTGTTAAACCGCTGACAGGAACAGAGTTCTTGGTTATTTTTAGAAAAATCCTTAAAATAATGCTTTAACCCTATAACACACAACCCTACCGCTCCCCAGTATCACTTTCACTACAGTGCTTAATGTACTGTATTTGACAGGCAGATGTACCCTATGTCCACTGGCTTGACAGATATAGAATCAGGCTGGTCGAGGTTGATGTGCGACAACAAAGCTGGAGAGTGTCCCTTTTGGTTCCCTGTAGCTGGTGCTGTGTCGAGTTCGGTGTGGCCTCCATTTGTACAGACTGCTGAAGCACTTTGGTGGCCTTTTCTATGTATCAATCCACCATCGGAGCTGCCTGCATTAAGGTTTTGATCTTGTACCCAATTTCTCCCATAAGAAGCAACATCCACTCCAGTAAGCCTTTGAGTTATCGCACAATCGAGAAAGCAAAACTAACTTGCCTGACGATTATTAATCAGGTCCTCGTCTGAGAGAGTCCAAAAGGTTTCTCCCTTGGGTACAAGGCAAAAGGGATGAGACAGAGCCTCATACATAACACCCCCCACTGATATACATGAAATACACACATTTATCATTAGGCACATTCAGCCTGCAAACCTACTAACACCCCCAAAAGCACAGAGTGCCCCCACACACTGATACAACGCACATCACATGCATACAGCTTCCACACAAAATACCATCACACATTAGACACAAAAGTGATATGAGGCAATCGTGGCAACATTTTAAAAAAGACAGTCAATATGAGATCGTTAAAAATTTCAGGAATCTTTTTCATATAAATAAAAGAATGATTATTCACATAATTAACAAAAATGCACATTATGTCAGGATTTCATAAAGCAGGATGACTAAATGATGTCAGTTGATAGACCATGATAATTTTTTCATTCCAGCTTTCTTTCTGCCACGGTCCTGTCTTAAAACATGGTTGCTCTGCCTTTAAACGCCTGGACATAGCTGACGTCCTACCACTATTTCAACAATGAGTAAAGTGTGACCATCACTGATAAATAATGAAATGCTGTACCCGTTTCTGTAAATTTTTATTGGGAGACTCAGGGCTATATTACATAGTTGGTGCTAACTTAACCAGAGCTGTTGTAAACTTAAAACCTCTATAGACTATAATGTCTCTGGGAAGTTTACAACAGCTCTGGTTAAGTTAGCACCAACTATCAGGGTTATTCAAAGAGATTTGAAAAGTCACCGCACGTTTGGTGACTTTTCGTTCTCTTCAATTCGGTGCAAATCGGCTTTCCCATTTCGGCCACCCTGCGGTGTATTGAGCAAGCACCACAGGGCTGTCGAAGTGCAGGGAAAAGCTGCCGAAAACCCGGCGAATGCACACCGAAAACCTGCAAAAACGTCTGGATTAACCCATCAAAGACGCTGGAAAAACCCGAACAGGAGCCGATCACAGCCAATGACACAGCAGAAGAGTGAAGTGAATAAATTAGGAAAACAGTTTGCATGAATGATTGAAAAGTGAAACGTTGTTTGCAAAGAAACTACTGAGCGAAATTGTCTGAAATTTACATATGAGGTCCAGGGAATGATTATAAAAAGGGCCGTTAAAGAAAAAATAAGTAAAGTTAAAAAAAATAAAATCTGACTTTTTAAGAAAAAACCCCCCAGAAAAATACTTAAAATATCCTAAAAAATCTATAAATAAAGAGACTCTTTACTGCAGAATTTTAGAATCAACGGTTTATTAGATATTTAATTAAAACAAGAATATTTTTAACATTGACACCTATGGGATTCTCCTGAATAAACCTGTCGAAATAAACCACCGCATGGCAGGGCATTTCGGGAACCTTTCACTGCTGGTTTGTGCTCTCTGAATAGCCAAAGCAGTGCTTTTTCATGGGGATTTCACTGCCCTCGAACAGGCACCGAACAGGCACCGTATGTGCAGGCAATTCTCCAGGATTTGGCGAATTGCCTGCTCTCTGGATAGTCGAATGGCCAGGAAAGGCAACCGAACGCTGATTTTCAGCGTTCGGTTACCTTTATCCAGCCATTCAGATCTCTTTGAATAACCCTGTATGTAATATGGCCCTCAGACATTTAATCCCTTCACTACCGACAGAGATATCTCGGGCTTCAAAGGCCCCAACTGGTGTCCCGATATCGAGATATCTCTGTATGCTGATCTGCAGCCCAAAAGCAAATTAAATTTGTGTCAGGTTCCTGAACCATGCCAGACAGCCCCCTTCAAGCCTTGCTCATCTCAGAACCAGCACTGAGATTCCTGCACACAAATGGTAAAAAGTGAAAACACACAGTAGTGAGACTTTCAATAGCAGTACCACTACTCACCTCTGCCTGTGCATCGCTCAGGTGTTGCCTAGATCACCTACTACTCCTGCATAAAACCAGGCCACACCTGAAACTCAACGCTTCCACATTGTCTTGGAAATATCCAAGCTGCAAGGAGCTACCTGTTGTGCCTCCAAGAATCTTAGGACCCATACTCTGCTGGATCCTATTCTCTCAAGGCTATCTCTGTTATATCTCTCCTGGACTTATTATTTGCAAACCTCCTGGATCTCCTACTTACTACAGACCTCTGGACTTGTTATCCTCCTGGATCTCCCAAGTTTCCCTTGCCTGGATTATAAAGACTTGCCCATATCTCCAAGGACTCAGATATATATATACATATATATAACCTAAGTACACTTTGTTTGTATTGTATCATTGTTCTGATCTGCAGTTTCCCTTTATACTTAGTATGTTCTGACTTACTCTGTTTATCCCTCTTCTGTATAGTTAATATTATTCTCCGCCTTAGTTCTATCTCTAGACCTGTAACCTGTATATACAATCTCTCCTCCTTTCCTCCTTATCCATATATAGTATTCTGCTCTAGCTCTCTCTAGCCCTGTAACCTGTGTATACATATATACGATCTCTTTCCTCGTCCATATGTTGTTCTGCTTTGGTTCTTTCTAGACCTGTAACCTGTGTGTACATATATACACTCTCCTTCCCTATTCCTTGGCTTTTCTCATCTATTCAGTAATCTCCATCTCTTGCATACCCCTTCTATATCTGTTATTGCCTTTGCTTATTTATTGTGCCTTTTACAATAAATCATTATATACATATATCTGCTTTGCAAGACTTCTTCATTGCACATTGGCTCGTACCTACCGCCCTGGAACCAGCACCTTACAATTTGTTTGCTGCAAATGAGTTTTGTTTGCTTTTGGGCTGCAGAAGGTGTTCCCAATGATTTAGCCCTGTGGGCATAATGTCCAAAGAGCTAAAACTGTAAAATCAGCTGCTCAAAGCTCTGAAATATCGGGCTTTCAGCAGCCGATGCAGGGAGAACTAGAAGAAAATAAACCAGCCACTAAAACCTCTAACTCGATTTGGCAGTAGATGGCGCCATCTACTGGCCAAAAATAAGTTATTTACAGTAAGAAATACAATAGATATAAAGTAAGAAATATTTGAGTTTATAATTAAAAATGATTTTACAAAAAAACACTGGTTTCTGACAGTGGGGTTTTTTTGGAAATCATTTGGAAGTGAAGGGGTTAAAAAGCAAATTACAACTGAAAAGGTCATAGAATCAACAGCACATAAAAATACACAATAAAAGTAGAATAAAGAGAAAAGAAAACAACACATTAAGCAACATTTTTAAAGGAGAAATTGTTCACCACAATACCCAAAAGTCTTAATATACAGGCTGGATCCCTTATAGAATTTTTTTTATTATTTATTATGTGCCAACACATTCCACAGCGCTTTAGGACTGGTCCTTTCCGAACTAAGAGCACAACCTACAACCAACTCTACCCCAGTCTAGGCAATATATTCAGTCAGGTATTGCTCTATACAGACATGCAATTTTGAACTTTACAGAATGAAAAGATGGGTGGCTTATGAGTGTTTGGAATTCTGCACAGTGCTTTTTCTCTTTCCACCACTGTGCCGCAGCAGACTGGTGTGTTGCAGGTATTTGCTGTGCAAAGGCAGAATGAGGCGTGTGAGAAAAAGGACAGTCATAAAATGTGAGTGTCAAGATGCAATGGCATAATAAGACGTAGGGTTGCCAAATCGGCCAAGTTTTCCTGGACACATAATTTATTCATGCTGATGTGCAGTGCATGAAAAATGCAACCCTGCAGCATGTAGAATCCATAGTAACAGACTTGTTTGTTTATTATCTGTTGCATATCAACTCAAGAACATTGCCCGTGTCCGGCCCTTTCTGACACAAGATACTGCAAAGGTGCTGGTTCACGCGCTTGTCATTTCACAGCTTGATTACTGCAACTTGCTCCTTATTGGCCTCACCAACTCCCGTATCGCCCCTTTGCAGGCTGTAATGAATGCAGGGGCCAGGCTTATTTTTCTCAGGCATCTCGCGTACTTCTCCACTCTGCCGGCCCCTCCATTGGCTTCCTGTACATTACAGAATACAGTTTAAAATACTGATGCTCATGTTCAAATCGCTCAATAACTCGACCCCCCCCCCCGCCTAGACCACTCCAGTCAGCAGGCAACCTCCACCTGTCAACACCCGCGCTGCCAACTCTCACCTCCAAGACTTCTCAAGGGCAGCACTGGACCTGTGGAATGACTTGCCTCGCCCTATCAAACTCTCCCCTAATCTTCAAACCTTCAAGAAATCCCTCAAAACCCATCTCTTCAGATTAGCGTATCACATCACTGATGCAACTCATCCCTCTTCTCACCTACTCACACATGAATGAAGCCATTTCCGTGGCCCCAGGGCCGGATTAACAGCTATATGGGCCTGGAGCTGAATATTTTCGTGGCTTTTTTTGGAATTTAGTGAAATGAAAACATATTTTAGGTTATCTAATAGTGCAGATATGGTTATATGTAACCGGGCAGATACTGTGTGAAGAAATTTCCATTCAGATTTCAATCATTTACGGAGTGTAAAATTATTTTTTCACATTTTATCCAAACATTTGTGGTTATATATTCTATAGGGAAAGCTTAAAAAAAAAAAAAAAAATTTAAATGGGAACCTGTAAGGCTAATATCAGATGAGTGCATTCTGTGTGGACTGTGCGTCCGTGCACAACGGTCGTACTTTCTGACTGATGACAAGGTAGTGGCCACACGGTCCGTTTTTGTGACTGACGTTTTTTCTGACTGATGTAGATGGGAAATAAAATATGAAAAACCATTTTGTCCGTCAAAAATGCTGGACGTCAAAAATGCAGTCCATCTGACTACGTTCCATCACTCACACACAAAGCTATGCGGACGTTGCGGACTCTGCACGTCCGTTCTAGCGGTTTTACTTTCTTGCCTAACTTGCGTCCGTTTACCGCGTCCATTGTGCGTCCGCACTTCTGTGCAGACGTACTTTGTGTGTGGGTCTCTATTGATCATAATTGTATGCTACCACGGACGTTAAAATGTGCGGCAACACGGATGTGAACACTGCGCTCGTCTGACACGCGCCTTACTGCATTTTTTTCTGAGAAAATATACAATTTTTATCAATGAAAAAATTTGAAATATTTCCCTTGTGTTTTGGAGGATGGTGTTCTATGAATAATGACTATGTGTATAAAACTCTGACCTTGCTCCCAGCATGGGAAATTAGAAGGGGAGTCATAGTAGTGGTATTGCTCATCTTAGGCTAGGGTCAGACGAAAGCATTTTTTCCCCGCGAACATGAAAAAGTGCGTCCGAACGCATTGACGTATTTTTTCACGGAATTATTATTATTATTCTTTATTTATAAAGCGCCAGCATATTCCGCAGCGCTGTACAATAAGCACAGTATAGACAGGGTTACAATACATTGAACAACATTTGACAAACAGTACAGGAGGAGATGAGGGCCCTATTCCCGTAGGAACTCACAATCTGGGAGGGTTGGGGTTGGAAACAGGAGGAGAGGACTGTAAGGTGAGAGTGATTGATGGTTGCGTCAGTGAGTTGGGTGGTAGGCTTCCCTAAATAGGAATGTTTTAAGGGAGCGATTGAAGGAAGAGAAGATAGGGGAAAGTCTGACAGTACGAGGGAGAGCGTTCCAGAGAATGGGGGCTGCGCGTGAGAAATCCTGCAGTCTATCATGGGAAGAGTTGATGCGGGGAGAAGCTAGGCGCAGGTCACTGTTTGACCTTAGGGAGCGGGCTGGGGTGTATTTGGTGATTAGTGAGGACAGGTAGTGGGGAGCTGAGTTAGTGAGGGTTTTGTAGGTAAGGATAAGGATTTTTTTTTTTTTATATTTCAATTTTTTTTATTTTGCAACAAGTCATCAATATAATAGACATAGAAAGCATAGAACAGTATTCAACAAGGGAACAAATAGGGACACTCAAATAGGCATACGTCAGCATTATCAGAGAGGTGGTGGAATCAGCGGGCCAACAGCAGGTAGGGAATCTGTGTAGGCAAAAATAATTAAAAAAAAAAAAAAAAAGGATGGGGACTGCCCGTGAAAGGTGGCATCCCTGGCTCGCTCCAGAAATCCCGCAGGTAACTGGAGGCCATGGGAGAGGCCACATGGCTGGGTGATCTGGGGCCAGAAGGAGCGGTCAGAGCCATGGTACCCACTCTAATGGCTCGCCCAGACCTACCCAGTGTCCCATACAAAAAAAAAGAAGGGGGGGAACAAGCGCGAACACAGAACCACCTCTCTGTAAAACAAGGTCCGCAAAAGAGTGTCCAGAGGGGGAGGGGTGTCCTCAAAAAGTGTCTCTGAATAGGCTAAGTCGGGGGTCATCTCAGAGGGGCAAGGTCTCAGAAGGGACTAACAGGGCAGCCAGCAAAGTGGGGAGTGCAGGTCATAAAGGGTGGACTAAGCAAGGTCCCTACGGGAGGGGGATGTCATCATGGTGAGGGGTGCCGTCAAAAATTGGGAACGATATGCAGCCGAGGATCGGTAGCCGTTAAGGAGAGGAGGACAGGGCCCTACTATAAAGAGTTAGCCAGTGTCCAGCAAAAAAACAAGACATTTAGCCCCCTCAGGGACAGCACCCAGCAGGAACATTCCAAATCTCCTCAGAGCGATGCACTCCGTGTTCGCAGCGATTCCAGCGACCGCCATACCCATCCAACGCCATCCATCCAGCATGCCCGGAACCGGCGGCCCCTCCGGCGGCCTGCCATCTGAAGGAAGTGTGCCGCTCGGAATATCACTCGCAGCCTCCTGGATTCTCGGCCCCGTCGGGGCGAAAAGGGCCTCTCCTGGCTGCGCCGAAGGCAGCAGCTTCGTCTCCGCAGGGATGACTGATGGCCGCATCCCAGCAGCGCCGAACATAGGCCGAGGTCCCAGGGCTGCGTCTTCAGGAATCCGCTCATCCGCTACTGCAACCTCAGCGGACAGCGCCAGTCGCGGAGCTCCATCCGGAACTCGCCGCAGAGCCTCCAGAAAACCACGCAGGTCTCCCCGGGTGAGCGGCCGATCATCGTCGGAGGACAGGGAGTGTAGATAGCTATCCAGCCGCTGCAGCGCGGCACTCAGAGTCCCGGGAGGAGGGGGAAAGGCCACATCAGGGGAGGCATAATCGGCCCTGCAGCAGGGATCCACCGCCTGACAAAGCATCACCTCCAGTGTCAACCTCGATGTCGGGCGAGAAGGCAGCAGAGTAGAGGCCGCACCACACTCCAGGTCAGGTGCGCCAACTCCCAAAATGGCCACCGGCAGTAGGTTTCAAAGTAGGCCCAAAGCCACGCGAGCACCCCTAATGTCCACCAAACGAAGCGGCACAGGGTCAGATCAGCAGGGTGCCAGGCACATACCCCTTCAGCAGACAATCAGCAGTCGACAGCGGGTCACACGGGTCAGCTTACAAACAGCAAAATCTCAGGAGCACATCCAAAGTGCGACCACACTCATCGACAGTCAGCTCCGCCCCCCAAGGATAAGGATTTTGAACTTAATTCTGCAGTGGATGGGGAGCCAGTGAAGGGACTCGCAGAGGGGAGCGGCAGAGACAGAGCGGCGGGTGAGGTGAATTAGCCTGGCGGAGGCGTTCAGGATGGATTGTAGGGGGGAGAGGCGGGACAGAGGGAGGCCAGATAAGAGATTATTGCAATAATCGAGTCGGGAGATTACCAGGGCGTGTATGAGTTGTTTTGTGGTGACAGCGGTAAGAAATGGCCGAATTCTGGAAATATTACGCAGTTGGTATCGGCAGGAGGAGGAAAGAGACTGGATGTGGGGGATGAAGGAAAGAGCAGAGTCAAGTGTAACTCCAAGACAGCGAACTTGGTTTGATGGGGAGATGGTGATACCCTCCACCGTGATAGAAAAGTCAGGAGGTGGGGAGGCATTGGAGGGAGGAATAAGTAGGAGCTCAGTCTTTGACATGTTGATCTTTAGGTGGTGGGAGGCCATCCAGGAGGAGATGCCAGATAAACAGTCACTGACTTTTGAAAGGACAGGGGGAGAGAGATCAGGGGTAGAGAGGTAGATCTGAGTGTCATCAGCGTAGAGGTGGTAATTAAAGCCAAAGCTGTTGATGATTTTGCCCAGGGAGGAGGTGTAGATGGAAAAGAGCAGAGGACCAAGGACAGAGCCTTGAGGTACACCAACAGATAGAGGCAATGAAGAGGAGGAGTTACCAGCAAAGGACACACAGAAGGACCTGTTGGATAAATAGGAGTCAACCCAAGCAAGTGCAGTGTCACCGAGACCCAGAGAGTTGAGGGTCTGTAGAAGGAGGGGGTGGTCAACAGTGTCAAAAGCAGCCGAGAGGTCAAGCAGGATGAGAATAGAATAGTGGCCGTGTTTTTTAGCAGTTAGGAGGTCGTTGGTGACTTTGGTGAGGGCAGTTTCAGTTGAGTGTAGGGGACGGAAGCCAGATTGCAGGGGGTCAAGTAGGGAATTGGAGGACAGGGAGAGGCGGTTGAAGACTAGTTTTTCTAAGAGCTTTGATGTGAAGGGAAGCAGGGATACAGGGCGGTAGTTGGATGGAGAGTTGGGGTCTAGGGATGGTTTCTTTAGTAAAGGGGTAACTAGCGCGTGTTTGAAGGCGGATGGAAAGGAGCCAGTGGAGAGAGATAGGTTGAAGATGTGTGTGAGAGCAGGGGTGAGGGAGGAGGAGAGGGGAGGATTAGATGTGAGGGAATGGGGTCGAGCGGGCACGTGGTGAGATGTGAGGAGGACAATAAGGAATTTACTTCCTCCTCAGTGGCTGGGAGGAAGCGGCAGAGGGAGGCAGAGGGGACCTGTGGGAGTGGAGGTGGCAGATAACTATCTTGTGTTGGGATTTTGCTTCTGATAGAGTTTTACTTAGGAAGTAGTCTGCCAGGTCTTGAGCGCTGAAGGCAGCTGAGGGGGGAGGTGCAGGTGGGTAGAGGAGGGTGTTGAAGGTGGACCAGAGCCGTTTAGGGTTGGAGGACAGCGTAGATATAAGAGATGAGAAGAAGGATTGTTTGGCCAAGTGGAGGGCAGAGGTGTATGACCGGAGAATAAACTTGAAGTGAACAAAATCAGCTTCAGAGCGGGATTTCCTCCAGGCACGCTCTGCGGTGCGGGAGCATCTTTGCAGGTAGCGAGTCTGGAGGGTGTGCCAGGGCTGAAGCTGGCGGCGTGGGGCCTTACAGAGTCGAAGAGGAGCAAGAGTGTCTAGAGCAGAGATAAGCGTAGTGTTGTAGTGATTAGTGGCAGCATCAGGGCAGGTGAAGGATGAGGTATGAGGGAGGTGGTGAAGTAGGTTGGAGAATTGATGGGGGTCCACAGCATGTAGATTTCTGCGAGTGTGTGTGCAGGGTGGGGGAGCAGGGTGTTTAGGAAGTCCAGATAGGTTGAAAGAGAGAAGGTGGTGGTCAGAGATGGGGAAAGGGCGACATTTGAACTCAGAAATGGAGCAGAGGTTGGAAAAGACCAAGTCAATAACGTGACCATCGCGGTGAGGAGGGAGGATTGTGGGAGTCCAAGGGAGGACGTGAGTGAAAGAAGTTTGGAGGCAGCAGGAGCGGAAGGATCGTCAATGGGAATGTTGAAGTCCCCGAGAATTAGGCATGGAAGATTAGAAGACAGGAAGTGAGAAAGCCAGGTAGCAAAGTGGTCAAAGAACTGGGAGGTTGGTCCCGGTGGGCGGTAGATGACTGCCACCCTGAGAGCCAGAGGAGAGAACAGGCGGATGCAGTGTGTCTCGAAGGAGGAGAGGGATGGGGTGGAGGGAGATGCTGGTAGGTGCAGGTGGGAGAGAGCAGGAGTCCGCCCCGCCACCATTTCTCTCACCCGGTCTGGGGGTATGGCTCAAGTGTAGACCACCATGTGAGAGAGCAGCAACAGAGGCCGTGGCAGCAACGGAATGCGCAAAAACAGTCAGACGATGCGCATTTTCGGGCGTGATTTTGTACGGATCGTCAATAAAACTCTGTTTGCGTCTGGACGTTATGTTGGCTGGACATTAGCAGTGTCTGACATCTCCTAATCACGCACACACGCCGCTATGCCGCAGCTGCGCACTCAGTACGTCAGTACTAGCGGTTCAGCGTTCTCAGAAAAATGCGTTCAAATTCCACTTGCGTTGCACGGCCGGACTTTTGTGCGGCCGTACATCGTATAGTGGCCATCATTGCCCGTCATCTGCTGCTAGTGCGGCCGTAATTATGTGCGCCAGAATGCACGTTAAAAGTGCGCTGGTCTGACCCCAGCCTTAGATGTGACAAATGGACAATGCCATCGCTTTGGAACTAAAAATAAGAGTTATTTTCTTTTCTTTTAGATTTTACATGGTCACGTTTAGACTCTGACCTGTCCAATGACACCTCACTTGACCTTGTGAGGTGTAAAGATTAGTGACACAGGGTTCCAAAGCCCCCTTTCGTGCACTGCAGTGCTGCTATAGAGTTGGAGATCTAGGGGTTCAAATGTTCACCGCTGACACTAATGATCCTGACATCCAGTAAAACTCCCCTGGTCTTCGTCAACCCCAATCACTCTAGATTGTAAGCTCCTAAGAGCAGGGCCCTCGAAACCTCGTTTCCATCCTATGTCTGTTTATCTGTATCACGTTCCCTTTGGTTGTTGTAAAGGGTTGTGGAAACCGTTGGCGCCATGTAAATTATGATAAGTCAAAAGTGACCTGCCTTGACTACCTTCCTGCAACATATGAATTATGCATGTTGCAGGGCAACACTTTTCCCTGTGCTCCCTTCCGCATGGAATAGTAATATGTGTCCAGGAAAACATGGCTGATCTGGCAACCATAGGGAAATGTATTACAGAACAGTGATTTAAATTGAAGCTTGACATTTTAATACATATTAGACATGTGGAAATCATTTTGTGACGAATCACAACTCATCCATATTTCTGGCAATTCCTTGATTCATAAGCATTACAAATTAGCACAATGCAAAATGTTAGCGAAAACTAATGGATCAATAATGAAACAACCCAGATCAATTTTTTTGTTCCACCATGGTACCTATAGTGATGCTGCCCCCTAGTGGCTGTGAATAAAACTGCAGCTATAAAAAGGTCATGGTTTTAAAAATTTGTGATAATTTGGGATGACTTCAAAAAAACTGTTTAAATGTGCATCTTCATTGACCCTTATCAATTTTAGATCTGTGGAATGTGTATACTGTCATTAGAAATTACTGGTAGAAAATGAGCAAAAAAACATTCCCCTTTAAAGACTGATTTACAATGCCCCAGGATTTAGCTGTGATAGATATGATGTAACTTATGCATCTCTTAGGAACTCCGTTTGTGAAAGCTGAAAAAGAGAGTGGATGTGGTGAGTGAGCCCTCTGAATGACTATAACAAGAGACTCCGTTTAGGATTGTGGTGGTTAAAGTCTCCAAAGCACTAAATGCTCAAGAGTCATTCAACAGAAATAAAAAAAATCTTACAACCCATTGCATATTTTTTCAATCCCCCTTCCTTTCATTTAATACCAATCTTTGCCCCTTCCTCCTATGGTTCTGCACCTCAGTCACGTGTTTCTGGTTGCTAAAGATAAGCCCCCAACCCAGGGATGTCAAACTCTGCCCCCTCAATGTTTATGAACTACAGCTCCCTTTGATTCCCTGGCCATCTATTGCATTGAAAGAAATCTGGGAATTGTAGGCAACAACATCTAGGAGCTGTGAATTTGACAGCCTTGACCTAACCTGTACCCAGGACATACTTGAAAACCCAGGACATACTTGAAAACGAGAGAAATCTCAATGTATCCTTCCTGGTAAAATCCTTTATAAATAAATAAATAAATAAATATGTCCATTTACTCTGTGTATAATTCCCTGGATTTAGCATAAGCCCCTCATTAGAGTAATAATGCCCAGGAATCAAATCGAGGGGGACCCAAATTGTCAAGAACACGTCCGACACGCGTTTCGCGTAAGTATGCTCCTCAGGGACCGCCGGAAAAAGCAGACACCGCAGACGAATGGAGTGAATAAATTAAATGTTTGAAAAGTGAAACGCTGTTTGCAAAGAAACTACTGAGCGAAAATGTCTGAAATTTACATAGGAGGTCCAATGAATGATAATAAAAAGGGCTGTTACAGAAAAACTAAGAAAAGTTAAAATAAAAAAAATCTGAATTTTTAAAAAAAAAAAAAAATAAATCATGAAAAATGCTTAAAATATCCTACAAAATCTATAAATAAAGAGACTCTTTACTGCAGAATATTATAATCAACGGTTTATTAGATATTGAATTAAAACGGGAATATTTTTAACATTGAAGCCTATGGGATTCGCCTCAATAAACCGGCTGAATTAAACCACTGAATGGCAGGGCATTTCGGGAACCTTTCACTGCTGGTTTTTGTTCTCTGACTAGCCGAAGCATTGCTTCTCTATGGGGATTCACTGCCCTCGAACAGGCACCGTATGTGCATGCAATTCGCCAAGATTTGGCGAATTGCATGCTCTCTGAATAGCCGAATGGCCAGGAAAGGTAACCGAACGCTGAATTTCAGCGTTCGGTTACCTTTCTCCAGCAATTCAGATCTCTGAATAACCCTGTATGTTTTCATCCCGAGAACGAACTCCCCTATTAATGCATGCAAATACCTTGATGGCCTTGGCAGCTGCTGTTTGACATTGGACAGTGTTGCTGAGTTTGGAGTTAGGCTGTGCAATATGGACAAAATAATCATATTGCGATTTTTTGAATGAATATTGCGATTTTATTTGCGATTAGCACATGGATACTGCCCCAGCACATGGATATACTGCCCCAGCTCATGGATATAGTGCCCCAGCTCATGGATATACTGCCCCAGCTCATGGATATACTGCCCCAGCACATGGATATACTGCCCCAGCTCATGGATATACTGCTCCAGCACATGGATATACTGCCCCAGCACATGGATATACTGCCACAGCTCATAGATATACTGCCCCAGCTCATTGATATACTGCCCCAGATTATGGATAATGCCCCAGCACATGGATATACTGCCCAAGCTCGTGGATATACTGCCCAAGCTCATGGATATGTCCCAGCACATGGATATTGCCCCCAGCTCATGGATACTGCCCCAGCTTATGGATACTGCCCCAGCTCATGGATACTGCCCCAGCTCATGGATATACTGCCCAAGCTCATGGATATACTGACCAAGCTCATGGATACTGCCCCAGCTCATGGATATGTCCCAGCACATGGATATATTGCCCCCAGTTTATGGATACTGCCCCAGCTCATGGATACTGCCCCAGCACATGAATACTGCCCCAGCTCACACATGGATACTGCCCCAGCTCATGGATATTGCCCCAGCACATGGATATACTGTATTTCTGTAACTGTAACACTTCAATGTTCTTGAACCCAGGACTTGAAAACGAGAGAAATCTCAATGTATCCTTCCTGGTAAAATCCTTTATAAATAAATAATACTGCCCCAGCTCATGGATATTGCCCCAGCACATGGATATACTGCCCCAGCACATGGATATACTGCCCCAGCACATGGATATACTGCCCCAGCTCATGGATATACTGCCCCAGCTCATGGATATACTGCCCCAGCACATGGATATACTGCCCCAGCTCATGGATATACTGCCCCAGCTCATGGATATACTGCCCCAGCACATGGATATTGCCCCAGCACATGGATACTGCCCCAGCATATGGATATACTGCCCCAGCTCATGGATACTGCCCCAGCTCATGGATACTGCCCCAGCACATGGATATACTGCCCCAGCACATGGATATACTGCCCCAGCACATGGATACTGCCCCAGCTCATGGATATTGCCCCAGCACATGGATACTGCCCCAGCACATGGATATACTGCCCCAGCACATGGATATACTGCCCCAGCACATGGATATTGCCCCAGCATATGGATATACTGCCCCAGCTCATGGATACTGCCCCAGCACATGGATATACTGCCCCAGCAGATGGATATACTGCCCCAGCTCATGGATATTGCCCCAGCACATGGATATATTGCCCCAGCACATGGATATACTGCCCCAGCACATGGATACTGCCCCAGCACATGGATATACTGCCCCAGCACATGGAGATACTGCCCCAGCACATGGATACTGCCCCAGCTCACACATGGATACTGCCCCAGCAGATGGATATACTGCCCCAGCACATGGATATACTGCCCCAGCACATGGATATACTGCCCCAGCACATGGATACTGCCCCAGCTCACACATGGATACTGCCCCAGCATATGGATATACTGCCCCAGCTCATGGATATACTGCCCCAGCTCATGGATATACTGCCCCAGCTCATGGATACTGCCCCAGCTCATGAATATATTGCCCCAGCTCATGGATATATTGCCCCAGCACATGGATATACTGCCCCAGCACATGGATATACTGCCCCAGCACATGGATACTGCCCCAGCACATGGATATACTGCCCCAACACATGGATACTGCCCCAGCTCACACATGGATACTGCCCCAGCATATGGATATACTGCCCCAGCACATGGATATACTGCCCCAGCACATGGATATACTGCCCCAGCTCATGGATACTGCCCCAGCACATGGATATACTGCCCCAGCACATGGATACTGCCCCAGCTCACACATGGATACTGCCCCAGCATATGGATATACTGCCCCAGCTCATGGATATACTGCCCCAGCTCATGGATACTGCCCCAGCTCATGGATATTGCCCCAGCACATGGATATTGCCCCAGCACATGGATATTGCCCCAGCACATGGATACTGCCCGAGCATATGGATATACTGCCCCAGCTCATGGATACTGCCCCAGCACATGGATACTGCCCCAGCACATGGATACTGCCCCAGCACATGGATACTGCCCCAGCTCACACATGGATACTGCCCCAGCTCACACATGGATACTGCGCCAGCTCATGGATATGCCCCAGCACATGGATATGCCCCAGCACATGGATATACTGCACCAGCTCATGGATATTGCCCCAACACATGGATATTGCCCCAACACATGGATATTGCCCCAGCTCATGGATATACTGCCCCAGCTCATGGATATACTGCCCCAGCACATTGAAATACTGCACCAGCTCATGGATATTGCCCCAGCACATGGATATACTGCCCCAGCACATGGATATACTGCCCCAGCTCATGGATACTGCCCCAGCACATGGATATACTGCCCCAGCACATGGATACTGCCCCAGCTCACACATGGATACTGCCCCAGCATACGGATATACTGCCCCAGCTCATGGATATTGCCCCAGCACATGGATATTGCCCCAGCACATGGATATACTGCCCCAGCTCATGGATACTGCCCCAGCACATGGATATACTGCCCCAGCTCACACATGGATACTGCGCCAGCTCATGGATATGCCCCAGCACATGGATATACTGCACCAGCTCATGGATACTGCCCCAACACATGGATATTGCCCCAGCTCATGGATATACTGCCCCAGCTCATGGATATACTGCCCCAGCACATTGATATACTGCACCAGCTCATGGATATTGCCCCAGCACATGGATATACTGCCCCAGCTCATGGATATACTGCCCCAGCTCATGGATATACTGCCCCAGCACATGGATACTGCCCCAGCACATGGATATACTGCCCCAGCACACACATGGATACTGCGCCAGCGCACACATGGATACTGCGCCAGCTCATGGATATGCCCCAGCACATGGATATACTGCACCAGCTCATGGATATTGCCCCAGCACATGGATATTGCCCCAGCTCATGGATATACTGCCCCAGCTCATGGATATACTGCCCCAGCACATGGATATACTGCCCCAGCTCATGGATATACTGCCCCAGCTCACACATGGATACTGCCCCAGCTCATGGATACTGCCCCAGCTCATGGATATTCTCCCAACACATGGATACTGCCCCAACACATGGATATACTGCCCCAGCACATGGATATACTGCCCCAGCACATGGATATACTGCCCCAGCACATGGATACTGCCCCAGCTCACCTCTTTGTGACACTTGTTCGGCTCCCTGTGAGCTTCCGGCGGCATGGAGCTTGGGCACTCACCTGGGAGAACGTGACGAGCCACGAGAACGCGGCTGTACACGTGGTTCCCCCTGCGAGCGCCCAAAGCTCCATGCCGCCGGAAGCTTACAGGGAGCCAAATACGTTAATTTCCGCAGCCCTAAAATGAATAGATAAAATCGCAGCCTTATGCGGTTTAGAAATCGCATGTGCTTAAATCGCGATTTTTTTGCGATTGTGATTAATTGCACAGCCCTAGTTTGGAGTCTATGATTATTCACAAATCCATCTCCGGCTTTGATTTCTCAACCTCGGTACCATTTAGGGTATACGTTGCTTGTGTGTTCTTTTTTTTTCGTAATATAGTTTTTTATTAAGTTTGTAACATAACAAAATCCAACAGGTAATGGTGGTATACTTTGCAAAATATTATGATAAGCAACATCACGAATGCCATACAAGTACTCGAGATATATTATAACAAATGTAAATATTTGAGGTTGGATAAGCGATGAAAAACACAGATATATATATATTCCAAACATAATATAAAAATAAAAATAAAAAGAGAAACAAAAAGAAAGACGATAGACTATTATAAGAAAAGTCTATCCCTAATGCTAGGCTTATATCATCATTTTCACTGTTCAATCCTATTATAAGCGTTAAAATATCACCTCTGGATGCCTCGTTTCACTGACATCACTGCTACCGCTAGGGGAAATGCCTAAATCTGAGCCAGTGCCGACGAGCTCTGAGCCATTCGCCTATGATTGGATCTGAATTCCGTCCACCAGTACCATGTCCTAAAATACGTGTCAAAGTCTTGTTCAAGAGTGTAATGTAGTTCTTCCAATTCTCTGACATATTCTACTCTATCAATCCAGTCAAAGATCGCGGGGGGCGACTGTTGCTTCCAAAATTTTGGGATTAATGCTCTCGCTGCATTCAATAAGTGTACCGTCACCGATTTCACATAGTTATTTATAGACAGGGGGATAACATGTAGTAATGCCACTTTAGGATGAAATGGCAAGTCTAAAGACGTTATCTCTTTAATATATGTCCACACCACCTCCCAAAACGATTGTATGATAGAACATTCCCACCAAATATGTAAAAACGTACCCCTATGCCTTTGACATCGCCAACAAACAGGTGAGACCGCTGGGTATATAGCGTGCAGGCGGGCTGGGGTTAAGTACCATCTAGAAATCAGCTTGTAATTAGTTTCCTGCACCGTGAGAGCTCTAGAGGAGCGGAACGTCACCTGGAACGCCGTCGACCACTCCTCAGGAGTCAATGGCTGTGAGAGTTCGGCCGACCATTTTGTTGTGTACAAGGGTAGGGTTTGAAACTTAGCTGAAGATAGAAGGGAATATATGTAAGATAGTAAATGCGGAGGTGTGGCGGGTCTGAGATACATATCGTCTCGAAAGTAGTCAGTGCTGTAGGTATAGTAACGTCGGCCCGAAGTACCCGTGTAGTAATAAAGTGTTGCAATTGCATGTAGTTATATTTCCATAGTGGGGTGCTCAAGCGATCTCCCAGCAGATCCGTGAGAGATATCAGACCCTCCGGGCCAATACAAGCCTGAAGAGGGACATAGGGGCCGTCATAATCCATTCCAAGAAAGGACTGGGCAGTACCTGGGAGGAAGTCTGGGTTATGTGTAATCGGAGTCAGCAAAGAAGGCAAGGGTGATAAACCCAAGAGTGTGCGGAGTTTACGCCATCTCTTTAATGTCGGGCTTATAGTTGGGTGTGAAGTGGGGACCAACGCGTCCATGGTCACCGTTTGCCACGGGGCCGAGACTATAGGAACCGCGAGAAAAAGCTGTTCTAAATGTACCCATAGTTTATGAGGAGGTGACATCGACCAGTCGCTAAGTCTCGTCAGTAGAGCCGCGTCGTAATAAAGTTCTAGATGTGGTAGACCCAGGCCCCCTCCCGATTTAGGTCGGACAAGGACATCGTATGAGATCCGTGGTCTATTGTCTCTCCATATAAATTTTAAAAAGATGGTTTTCAGTGTTCTAAAAAAGGATAATGGTATGTCAATAGGTAGAGTCTGGAAGAGATAGAGGAATTTTGGTAGAACTGTCATTTTTAATATATTAATACGCCCGAACCAGGAGAACTGGGGTTTATTCCAGTCTTTAAGGTCTCGGGATACCCGATTGAGTAGGGGGACATAATTAAGGTCAAACAAGGATGATAAATCCGACGGGAGCTGTATGCCTAGGTATTGGATAGCCCCAGTAGGCCAGGAAAACGGAGCCAAACTTTGCAGCGCCTCCTTAGTAAGAGGTGATATGCCCACCCCCATCATTTCGCATTTATCAGTATTAATTTTGAAGTTCGACACTCCCGCATAATGCTCAACCTCCTGTAAGAAGGCCTCAGTGGAGCTAACTGGGTTCAATAAGGTAAGAAGTATGTCATCTGCAAATGCAGAAATTTTATAATGGTGAAAAGGTAATGTTACTCCCTGAATATTATCGTTGTCTCTAATCCGTTGTAGGAACGGTTCTAGAGCCAAGACGAATAAAAGCGGGGAGAGGGGACAACCCTGGCGTGTACCGTTTGAAATCTTTATCGGTGTAGAAAGCGCACCATTAATTCTGAGGACCGCCGTCGGATCATTATATAATGCTGAAATCCAGGTCAACCATCTCGGCCCCAAACCGAACCTCTCCAGGACAGCCATCAGATAGGACCAATCCACTCTATCGAACGCCTTTTCGGCGTCGACAGAGAGAAGGACCATCGGCGTGTGTGTCGTGCGTGCTCTATGAATCAAATTGATAGGTATTATCTCGTGCTCCCCTCTGGTGAATAAATCCTACCTGATCAGGGTGGATCAAGGAGGGCAACAAGGGGCTCAATCGCATAGCCAACATCTTTGCCATTAATTTAATGTCATTATTAATTAGCGAGATCGGGCGGTAATTTTGACACAGCGTAGGATCCTTCCCGGGCTTCGGGATAAGGGCTATCGTCGCCTCAAGTGCCGATCTAGGAAGGCCTTTGTTGTCTTCTAGGGCATTGAGAGAATGGAGTAAGCGGGGGCCTAAAAGTGTTAAAAATGTTTTATAGTAGACTATAGAAAATCCGTCCGGGCCCGGACTCTTTCCATTGGGGGTTGCCTTCAAGGCAGCCGCTAGCTCACTCAGGTTGAAGGGGGCGTCTAGAGCTTTGGCCTCCTCCACCGTTAGTTTCGCCTGCAAGGACTTATCCAGATACTCTGCTATGAGAGGGGTGGAGGGCACATCAGCGCGCTGGGAGTATAGCGACTGATAATACTTTACAAATTGGTCAGTAATATCCTTATTCAAGGATAAAAGGCGGCCTGTAGAAGACCTGAGTTTGGGGATATAGGTGGCTTGGTATTTCTGACGCAAAGCCCTAGCTAACATCTTACCACATCTATTTCCGTGTACATAAAATGAGTGTTTTGTAAGCAAGAGGGAGCGGCTGGCCTGTTGGTGCAAGAGCTGTCTTAAATCAGCTCTTAACGCCACGAGCGCCGTGTAGTGTTCAACTGACTCAGTGGCCTTATGTAGCTCCTCGGCTACCTGGATTTCAGCAAGTAAGGCTTGTATTTTAGCCGTTTTTTCCCGTTTACGTCGGGCCCCTATTTGTATAAGGGTTCCCCGCATTACACATTTGTGTGCCTCCCACAAGACCGTGGCCGTCACATCTTCTGTATCATTGTCTACAAAGTATTGTTTGATAGCCTCAGAAATGCGTTCCCTCTCCACAGCGTCCGCTAATATCGTGCCATTCAGACGCCATTGATAGGATTTACGCGGGCAGCGACGGTAAGGAGAGGGTCAGGAACACCGGGGCATGATCAGACCATGAAATGTTGCCAATAGTAACTGATTTGATATACCCTAGGTCGATATGACGTAGCAGGAATAAATCTAGGCGGGAATACACCCTGGCTGCAGCTGAATAATAAGTAAAGTCCCGACCAAGCGGATGCATTGCCCTCCAACAATCAACCAATCGGGCCTCATGGAGTAGCTGGTGGAATCTCCGTCTTTTAGACGAGGAAACCAAAGCCGGCGAAGGAGGCGCCTCTCCCGGAGCATCAGGTGAAACATTAAAGTCCCCCCCACATATCAACGTGCCCTCTGCAAACTTTTCCAACTTCGTCAAAATTTTGCCTAGGGACGTACATTGCTTAATGTTAGGGAGGTAGCAATTAGCCAAGGTAACTTTCAAGGACCCCAAGAGGCCTTTTATAAACAGATAACGACCCCCGGGTCAGAACATTGTTCCTGGCACGTAAAAGGCACGTGCGCTGCTATCAAAATGGCCACTCCTCTCGACTTAGAACCGGAGAAGTTACTATAAAAACAGTGTGGATAGTAACGAGAATATAAACGAACAGACGTATCACTGCGAATATGCGTTTCTTGTAAGAACACCACCTCTCCTCTCATGCGTTGCAGGTCATGGAGTGCCAAACGGCGTTTAGCCGGATGGTTAAGTCCTCTCACATTGAGAGTAATAACTCGCAACTCAGCCATGATATGGGCTGCGGCGGATCAATGCACCTGGTGAAGCCGGAGTGGAGGTGAAGTCGAGCAAGTGAGAGAGCAGCATTCTCCCAGAGGAGTATATAATATCACCATCAGTTTCAGAACAGTATAAAGCGTTGCAACAACTAAACAAACTTACTAAACATAACAAACAATTAAACAGTATGCATTGGTGCTGAAGCCCAAAATGGACTAAATCCCTATTGGGATACCTTGTGAATAAAAGTGTAGTGGAAAAAATCCTCCACATGGAAACAAATGGTAAAGTTTGCACCGCGCGGGGAAGCGGCAAAAAAAGGGAAAGGAGAAAAAGAAAAATGGTATAGTTACCAGACCAAAAATCTGCAGACCAGCCGGTCTACAACCAACACTCCGAGAACAGTCGGAGACCAAAAGAACAGGACACCCGGGCAAGCCTTTGAAGTTGAAAACAGAAAAACAGTCAGTTACGTGCAAGGCCCGAGAGTCCCCTCATGGAGGGTCCGTTGAGCTGCGTTCAGCTCCACGTGCGGTATCCAAGGGGCGTCGACGTTCTCGTCGGGCAGTGCGCCATGGCTGACGCTGTGGTTGCGGTGGGGGAGGTATATTCGGGTCTCCTCCGAGCCAGCCCTGAATATTAACTGGTGAAAGTTCCAGCGCTTGTAAGAAATCTGGCACATCCTCAGGGACTGAGATACTCAGGGATCGATTATCCACGCGAACGTGTAGAGCAAAGGGATATCCCCATCTATAGCGTATGGAGCGAGCCCGAAGCTGGTCCGTGATAGGCTTCAGTTCCCTCCTGGCTGTCAGGGTAGATCTCGATACGTCCTGGAATAATTCCACTGTGTGGTCGTCAAAAACTATCGAAGGCATGTTCCTCGCCGCTTTCATTACCTCCTCTTTCAAAGTAAAATGATGCACTCGACATATCACGTCTCTAGGTGCTGAGTTCGGAGCGCCTCTGGCTCGCAGGGCTCTGTGAGCACGATCTAGATGCAGAGGGGTATCAGGGGAGCGTTGGAGAAGTTCATTAAATAAAGTTTGTACAGTCAGAGTTACGTTTTCAGTTTCACCCAAAGGAGGCTCAGGAAGACCTCTCACGCGTATATTATTGCGTCTCCCTCTATTATCCAGGTCATCCACCCAACGAAATAAGGAGGCAATCTGTGTAGCCTGCGTGCTCAGAAGTGTCTCAAGATGCTGAGTTTTAGTCATTGCAGCTTCCCTGTCCTCCTCCAAGTCGTGCACTCTGCCTCCCAAGTGTTTGATATCTGCCCCCAGTTCCTCGAAGCGCGCATCAAATTTGGCCTCCAATCTGGCAAAGAGACCCTCCAGGTCCGTCCTAGTGGGCAACAATTTCAGGGCTTCCCTCACCTCTGTATCCTCCGCGCTGCCCGCCGACAGCGTGGGACTTCCCGGGCCCCTCATGTCCGCCATGGCCGCCGCCATCTTGGAATCGGGGCCTAGGTGTGTTGATGTCGCCGCACCGCTCAGGTAATGGCACATTGGGGAAGCTGTGGGCGGCGCTGGGGTACTCGGGCGGCTCATCTGTGTCGTGAGCCGTTTTTTGGGTCCCATTGATGGGTCTAGCTACTACTTTTCTGTGTCCTTGTGGTGCCCGGGTGAAGAGCTCCTCGATCACGCAGCCATCCCGGATCGCGCCAAGCCATGCCCCCTGCTTGTGTGTTCTTTACTCCAAAGTTCATAACTAGGGTTGCACCGATACCGATACTAGTATCGATATCGGTGCCGATACCGGGTACTGCAGGAGTACTTGGTACTCGTGCAGTACCCCCGATATTTTTTTCCGATACCGGTATCCGAGGGGCTGCGGCAGCTGTCCGAATGCTCTATCGGCATTTGGACAGCCGCCCCTGGAGCTGCTCTCCGCCCTGTGTTTAATACTTACCTTCCTTCAGCGCCGCCGGAAAGTCTTCGTGCGCGCGCGCTCCTTGGAAGGACCCCAGCCGCGACCACGTGGGACCATGTGATCACGGCTGGGGTCCTTCCAACGAGCGCGCGCGCGGGAACTTTCCCGGCGTCGCTGAAGGAAGGTAAGTATTAAACAAAGTGAGCAGCTGCAGGGCCTGTCTGAATGCAGATAGAGCATTCAGACAGGCCCTGCAGCTGCTCTCCGCTCATACTTACCTTCCTTCAGCGACGCCGGGAAAGTTCCAGCGCTCGTTGGAAGGACCCCAGCCGCGATCACATGGTCCCACGTGGTCGCGGCTGGGGTCCTTCCAAGGAGTGTGCGCACGAAGACTTTCCCGGCGGCGCTGAAGGAAGGTAAGTATGAGCGGAGAGTGGGGGCATATCCATGAGCCTGGGGGCATTATCCATGAGCAGGGGGGCATATCCATGAGCAGGGGGGCATATCCATGAGCGGGGGGGCATTATCCATGAGCAGGGGGGCATTATCCATGAGCAGGGGGGCATTATCCATGAGCAAGGGCATATCCATGAGCCTGGGGGGCATATCCATGAGCCTGGGGGCATATCCATGAGCAGGGGGGCATATCCATGAGCCTGGGGGCATATCCATGAGCCTGGGGGGGCATATCCATGACCTGGGGGCATATCCATGAGCCTGGGGGGCATATCCATGAGCCTGGGGGGCATATCCATGAGCAAGGGGCATATCCATGAGCAGAGGGGGCATATCCATGAGCAGGGGGCAGGGGGCATATCCATGAGCAGGGGGGCATATCCATGAGCAAGGGGGGCATATCCATGAGCAAGGGGGGCATATCCATGAGCAGGGGGGCATATCCATGAGCAGGGGGGCATATCCATGAGCAAGGGGGGCATATCCATGAGCGGGGGGGGCATATCCATGAGCAGGGGGGCATATCCATGAGCAGGGGGCATATCCATGAGCAGGGGGGGCATATCCATGAGCAGGGGGGCATATCCATGAGCTGGGGTCAGGATATCCATGAGCTGGGGGGCAGGATATCGATGAGCTGGGGCAATATCCATGAGACCTGGGGGCTTTATAGGAGGTCTGTTCTTATTGGAAAGCGTCACATGACATAAAATAAAAGTATCGGTAATTGGTATCGGTGAGTACTTGAACAAAAGTATCTGTACTCGGTCTTAAAAAAGTGGTATCGGTGCATCCCTATTCATAACCTTGCATTTATCTATTGTAAAATATCACTGTAATACACAATATCTGTGCATTATTGGTGCTCATCGTCTTCAGATCTTTGGGTTTAGGCCCGCCATAAGAAAAGGCTGTGTGCTACATAAAGAGATTTACTTACAGAAGAGGTAAAAAGGTGCTTATTCTCTGAGCCTCAGAAGTACAAATCGTTCTCTTGCGTTGTACAGACAGATGGTCAGTTGCCACAAGGAATCTTAAATGCCACGAAATTGGACATGATAGGCATTACATTTCATCTGCCATTTATGTACCCAGACCCCCAATCTAAATCCATCTGCAGCAAAGTAATATCATGCTCACATTGTATTACCTTTCCTAGTTTTGTATCATCTTGAAACACAGAAAAATTACTATTGATGCCTATTTCAAGGTCATTTATAAATAAATTGAATAAGTGGTCCTGTGCTCACTCAACCAGCTTTCACCTTAGTTCCTCACACCCTGCCACTTACTTTCTATCTTCCGCATCCATGCCAGATCCTCCTTTATCACCTCTAGCTCTATATTAATACTCTAATTTTGTTTTTTTGCACCATGCAGGCGATCTCCCTGTACATCCCAGCAGCGCACTCATCTTTTACCGTATCAGTGGGTATCCATGCCATGACTGAAATGTAGCACCCTCCCCTCTGTTAGCTCACCAGGGTATGGTAAGCTGGTACATGGCATGGATATGGAAAGCAGATGGTTGTGACAAAGGAAGAAGAGAACCAAAATGACAGGAAGGTTGATTGAGCTCAGAGATTCCCTTTAACACAATGAATCAAATATTCCAAAAAGTGCAATCTGTTTCACAGAGAACCTACTGTCCAAAAAAAATAATATTGTATATTTTCAAGAGGACATTCCTAGCAAGTGACATAAACTGTGCCTCTTTTCTTTTGGGCAAAGACAAAATCCAGAATGTTAGATGCTTCTTAAAACAGATGGTGGCGGAGAAGAAATAATAAATAAATCAAAAAAGTCAAATGAAACCTATTTAATTAGTAAACGTGTTACCAATTGATGGCCACAGGAAAAACACATTTATACCTCGATAAACGCTTGCAGTGTCCTCAGAACACTAAAGTATAGCCTTAATCTGGCATTACTTAGCCCCCAGGCAAGATGATTGCATTATAGGCACATTGTGTCAGGTTTATGTATTATTAATTGGTTTAAGTCTTTTTCTTTACTTCTATTGTCTACCTATTATGGGGCGGAGGGTCTCTACCTTTACATTATAGGTAGAGCCCAAAATGAGGATAAACCTAGGATTACCTGGGTGAAAGTTACCCAGCAGCGTTGGGTAAAACCTGATACAAAAATAAATATCGGTATTTACTCAGGTAAAATCGCTATGCCCAAACACCGCTGGATAATGTGTTTAGAGTAGTTTACAGTTGACTGAAACAAAAGTCAGTTTAACCCACGCCAACCCGAACCATAACGCTTAGGGGGGGGGGGGTAGTGTGCAGATTACCCAGGTAAAGCCAGAACAAGAATTTGCTTTGCAGCTTTACCTTGCACTTTAGTGAAAAACAGACATTACCCAACATTGGTCTCTAACCATGTATTGTATGCACACATGGCGTCCGGGCGCGCAGTGGGTCATTACAGGGCACAGAATGGGTTAAAGTAACTCTGCCCTGGTATAAACGGATACTGCAATAATTGCCCAGCCTGTTATTCGACGCCGCAACGGCTTTCCTGTTTATTATTTGGCCAATAAAAGCTAAAACCCAATAAAATATCACTGGGGGGGGGGGGGTGTACACACAAGTGTGTAACTATATTATTATCATTATTCTGTATCAGTCTCACATTTGTAAATAATGTATAATATCTCCATGGCTTTGATAAAAAGCTATTGCCGTGTAATATGGGGGGGGGGGTGTCACAGGCTGCACGGGGAGTCTGTGTTATGGTGACAGTGCTGTATAATAATGGTAATAATTCGGGGTGTGGATGCCGGGGATCCTCGTATTAGCGGCTTCACCGTGTATAAGGCCGGCTGGGTGTGTCGGTGCGGGCCCCCCTGGGTTGGAGGGCTCGGATACCCCAGAGGGAGGCAGGCCGGTGGTTTAGGCCGGGGCCTGGCTCGGCCTCTGGGCTCACACACCAGGCTCGTAAGGCCTCCTCCTCCCCCTTCCGCATTTTCCTGAGGCTCTGCGGCAGTGACGTCTACTGCTGACGGCGGGCCCGGCCAGGAGAGCTGCCCGCTCTTTTTCTCCCCCCTCCTTTCTCTCAACACAACCATCCGGCTCGGCCCCTCCCTTTCTGCCTCTCGCAGTCGCTCTATACCTTCCCCCCTCCTCCCTCCCTCCGGAGCAGCCATCGCGCTCGGGCCTAACACGGAGACGGAGCGTCGGCACCGAGACGCGCGGGGAGGCCGGCCACCACTCGCCAGGTAAGGCCGGGAGGGGCGGCGCGGGGCCCTGGGAGGGGAGGAAATCGATGCAGGCTTCGGGCCGGGTGTGGGGGGTGGAGGCCGAGACCCCGGTCGGGTCGGCGTTTAAGCGGCTTTCTAGCTTTATTTCCCCCCACAGAACCTTGTGCTGAACCCCGGACCTCTCCCTGCGCCCCTCGGTGCCCGTGCTCCTGCAAATGCCCCCGACTGCGGCCCAGAAGCAGCGGGGAGCCGTCGCTGGTTGTGGGCCGCGGCCTTCCCCGGCCCGCTTTTTAGGCCTCCGTTCGACCGCTTGCCCTTCAAGGCCTCAGAGGAGGCCGCAGCTAGGCCGTAATGGCGGCGGGGCTTAGAGGGAGGAGGGGGGCGGGGTGCTTGTGGTGGCGCTCTTATTTACACCAGGAACCGGGAAAAGAACTGCCGTTGCCCGACATACTACGTGTTGGCGGCGCCAACGACTCCCACGCGGGAAGGCGGCCCCGGGCCATGGCGCGTCGAAGCTCGGAGCGCACGAGGGACAAGATGGCGGCGACCGACACGCTGCCCGTGAAGAAGGAGGAGGGGACTGGGCGCCATCTTGTCTGCTTCTGCAGCAGCATAAAGCTAGAGCCCGGGTGATTTTCCCACCCCCTTACACGGGCTCTGCTGGAGGAGGAAGGAATGTGGCTCACACAATGCGCAGCCACCGCCGGCTGTAAACAGCGGGCTGCCTCATTCACTCCGAAGAATGGAACCTGTAGCTGCGTCACGAGAATTCAGCTTAATGGCGGAACAGCGACATTTCCCCAGGAAATAACTATGAACAAACCCAGTGTCTGCAAGAACGTGTGTGCACTGAAATAAACACAACTGTGTATACACACACATATATGTATATGTAGAGTATAGAAACCTACTAATAGATGTATATAAAAACTAATGGGGTTATTCGCTAAACACTGAACTTGCTACTGAAGGACAATGACCGGTGCATTTACCGAGGCCAGTTCTCCGCTCTTCGCTGACATTCAACAACTTTTTCATGAAGATTTTGCAATATGGTGAAATCACAGTTTCGGTGAAATGAAATCGCCGAAGTTTAGCTGAAATGTTGTTTCTTTGTGAATAAACACTTAAAAAAATACACATTCTATAGAAGTCTATACACACCAGAGCAATATATACACGTTCAATAGAAGTATATACACACTATAAATCAATATATACACGTTCTATAGAAGTCTATACACACTATAGAGCAATATATACGCATTCTATAGAAGTATATACACACTATAGAGCAATATATACACGTTCAATAGAAGTATATACACACTATAGATCAATATTTACGCATTCAATAGAAGTATATACACTAGAGCAATATATACGCCTTCTATAGAAGTATATACACACTATAGAGCAATATATACGCATTCAATAGAAGTATATACACACACTATAGATCAATATATACGCATTCAATAGAAGTATATACACTAGAGCAATATATACGCCTTCTATAGAAGTATATACACACTATAGAGCAATATATGCGCGTTCAATAGAAGTATATACACACTATGGCGCGATATATACGCGTTCAATAGAAGTATATACACACTATAGAGCGATATACGCATTCAATAGAAGTATACACACACTAGAGAGCAATATATACACGTTCTATAGAAGTATATACACACTATAGAGCAATATATACGCGTTCTATAGAAGTATATACACACCAGAGCAATATATACGCGTTCTATAGAAGTATATACACACTATAGAGCAATATATACGCGTTCTATAGAAGTGTATACACACTATAGAGCAATATATACGCGTTCAATAGAAGTATATACACACTATAGAGCAATATATACGCGTTCAATAGAAGTGTATACACACTATAGAGCAATATATACGCGTTCAATAGAAGTATATACACACTATAGAGCAATATATACGCGTTCAATAGAAGTATATACACACTATAAAGCAATATATACGCGTTCAATAGAAGTATATACACACTATAAAGCAATATATACGCGTTCAATAGAAGTATATACACACTATAGAGCAATATATACACGTTCTCTATATATCTGCAGTGTATATACTCATTGTGTAAGTAGGCATACTGCAGATATAAGTACACTATAGATACTATAAATATATACAGTATGTTGTACATACACTATACATTTGTACCATCTACACATTATATACGATCTATATTTACAATTGTGTGTGTATAGGTCTTGATAAAGGCTCGGTGGAGCTCACACATTGACGCTGTATCATTTAACTTTGGAATAAAGGTGATACCAGACATTTTATTGAAGACCCATGTGTTTCTGTTATTTTTTTTTTTAGGTGGATTTAATTCAGAGATGTATGAGCACTGCGGTATGACTGTTACGTGCTTTTTGACCATCTGCCCACGATGTGTGTGTGTGTGTGTGTATATAATTTCTCTTTTCCACCATCGTTCTCTATGTCCCGATTTCACGTTGTCTACTCCATGATGATAAGTGGTTATCATTCACCTGTTTGATCATTTATTCTAGTTTTATACAGCGCCAGCGGATTCCGCAGTGCTATACTCAAGATGGGTGAACAAGGTGTTGATACATTAAAACTCTGTAGATCAATGGTTCCAACCCTGGTTCTCATGCAGCACTAATAGGCAGCGTGTTCAGTTCTTCAGCTGCTGCAAGTGCTAAGTTAGCAACGTGGCACTGAACGCTGTGCTGTAGGTCAGTGCTCAGCGCTGCTAACTTAGCAGCACCTCTCTACTTAGCTGCAAGTGCTGAGTGTGACGTAGGAAAGATGGCCGCCTCCAAGTAGCAAATAATCCAATAAGGAAATGTTCAGTTAGAAGTTTTGGTGGAACAAAACACCAACAGGGTTATTCAGAGAGCAGTGAAAAGCAGGAGAATGACGGGAGAATGGAAAATTCGAGGTCAAAATAACCAAACCAGAAAAATTCTCCCATTTATCTCACTTTGCATATCGGCTATTTTGACCTAGAATTGTCATTCTCCAGCCATTCTCCTGCTTTTTCACTGCTCTCTGAATAACCCTGATAGTATTTATTGGAACGTGGTAAACATTAACAACAGTGGATATTGCAGAAACAGCACCTTTCATTAATCAATCCTCCGCCCTTTCGCTTCAATATTCACAGCCAAAGCGTTCAGTGAGAGGCTGCAATGTAGCAATTCAGCAGCTGCTGAGGAACTGAACAGGCCTCAGATATCTGAAGCACAGATGATCTGTTTTGCTGCTCAGTGATTGTAGGTTTCAGTCTGCAATCCTTAAAGGCTACCCACCATCCACTATAGAGATTTCTGATATGTGTTTTGGAGCCTAACTAAACCAGAAAACCTTTTTTTGTTTTACAACTGCCATTGGAGTTTTTATAGCTTCTTATCTGCCTGCTGTTTTTTCATGGAGGCGGCCATGTTTTTGTTTCCTCGCTTTGTTGGGAGTGATTAAACATGGAAGATGTGTGATTGCCAGCTCATGCTGGGATGGCCTGTTGTGGGGGTTTTCAGATAGCAAATAGGTTTCTAATATAAACGCTGAAAAGGTCCCCCCATCCCGCTGCTTGGCTGCCCTGCAAACATTCACACATATTATTTATAACAAGTATATTTATATACACCCCATTTCCCCAAAATGTTTTCTTTAGGTGACACTTGCAGCGGGAATCAAAGCACTGTAGGGAAGGGTTAACCTGTCAACCTTACTGAGCCTTCAGCATCTCTATCTGTGCAGGAGATCTGTGAGTCATTAGCAGAATCTCTGTATTGTTTTTTGGTTTAGGCTGGGGTCAGACTAACGCAGTGCGACCCGTGCATTTAGCCGCACTTTATTACGGCCTTGGTAGCAGCAAATGACGTCCAACGCAGGCCCACACACGAAGTACCAGAGCACAAAAGTTTTGCCGCGCAATGCAAGCGGCAAACCAATGCATTTTTTGCAAGAACGTCGAACCGCTAGTACTGACATACAGAGTGTGCTAGAGCTGCGCATCTTCAGAGGTCTCACGATTCAATTCAATTACGATTATCCTGTCAACGATTCGATTCCGCGATGCATCACGGTGCATCATGATTACTGCATGGAGCTGGAGCGCAGTGCTGCTGTGGAGTAAATATATCCAATTTTTTTTTTTTTTTTAATCTGTAACAGACCATTTTATTTTTTAAAGGACCTGTTATATTATTTAGACACATTTTAAGAAATTTTATTGGTTTAAACACCTATGAGGAGTATAGGAAATGCAGTGTGTATATATAAAGTATTCATTTTTTGCAGAATCCAGTTACCATTTGTTAAGTAGTGAATTCACTGTAATTTTGCAGAAATGTGCCCTAACGCAAAGCACCAAAATTGCACACAATTTCAGTGCTTTGTCAATAGACCCTATGATTTTATTTGAATGAGATAAGCGTTTAGTATTAGTCAGGTCCAGAAATATTGGGACATCGACACAATTCTAACATATTTGGCTCTATACACCACCACAATGGAGTTGGAATGAAACAAACACAATGTGCTTTAACTGCAGACTGTCAGCTTTAATTTGAGGATATGTACATCCAACTCAGGTGAACGGTGTAGGACTTACAGCAGTTTGCAGATGTGCCTCCCACTTGTTAGGCTAGGGTCAGACGAACTCATTTTTCACGTTGTCCGTGAAAAAGTGCGTTCGAACGAATGGATGTATTTTTTTCACGGAATACGCGATAGCGGTCATACGATGCGCCTTTTCGTCCGTGATTTTGTACGGATCATCAATAAAACCCTTTTGCGTCTGGACGTTATGTTGGCCGGACGTGTGCAGCGTCTGACGTCTCCCAATCACGCAAACACGCCGCTATGCGGCCGCAGCGCACTCTGTACGTCAGTAGTAGCGGTTTGACGTTCTCGAAAAAATGCGTTCGTTTGCCACTTGCGTTGTACGGACGAACTTTCGTGCGGCCATTCGTCGTATGTTCCCCGGCATTGGACGTCATTTGCTGCTAGCACGGCCGTGATTTCGTGCGGCTAAACGCACGTTAAAACTGCTTTCGTCTGACCTTCGCCTTAAGGGACCAAAGGTAATGGGACAGAATAATAATCATAAATCAAACTTTCCCTTCTTAATACTTGGTTGCAAATCCTTTGCAGTCAATCACAGCCTGAAGTCTGGAACGCATAGACATCACCAGACGCTGGGTTTCATCTCTGGTGATGCTCTGCCAGGTCTCTACTGCAACTGTCTTCAGTTCCTGCTTGTTCTTGGGGCATTTTCCCTTCAGTTTTGTCTTCAGCAAGTGAAATGCATGCTCAATGGGATTCAGGTCAGGTGATTGACTTGGCCATTGCATAACATTCCACTTCTGTCCCTTCAAAAACTCTTTGGTTGCTTTTGCAGTATGCTTTGGGTCATTGTCCATCTGCACTGTGATGTCAGGTCCAGAAATATTGGGACATCGACACAATTCTAACATATTTGGCTCTATACACCACCACAATGGAGTTGGAATGAAACAAACACAATGTGCTTTAACTGCAGACTGTCAGCTTTAATTTGAGGTTATGTACATCCAACTCAGGTGAACGGTGTAGGACTTACAGCAGTTTGCAGATGTGCCTCCCACTTGTTAACCCCTTAAGGACCGCTGACGTACCCTGTACGTTCTGTCCACGGGTCTCCCTTAGACCCGCGGACGTACAGGGTACGTCAGCGGCGCCTAATCCCCCTCCTGCCCGATACTCCCCTCCCTCGCTGGATCCCTCGGCGATCTGGCAGGGAGGAAGCCTGCCCATGTGATTTACATGGGCAGGCGAGGCTGATGACGTCGCCACGCCACGCTGCGTGGTGACATCATCAGCAGGCGTCCCCATGCAAATCAAGGGAGGGGAGGGGGGGGACTCCGAAGGAGCCCTCTATCTCCCCAACCATTGAAGCTAGGGAGATGGTTTTTGCACCGCTGAAAAGGGGAGAGTCTCCCCTTTCCAGTGGCGTATAAGATTAACGGTTTCGCTGCCGAATCGCGTTTCAGCGCTAATTGGCGCCAAAACGCGATTCGAACCTGGAGGGGGGCTGACATCTTGGATGTCAGCCAAGCCTCCAGGTCCCCCCCACCCACTGACAATCTCCCATATGTGTGAGGATGTCAGTGGGCCAGTTAACCATCTAGCTGCCATGTAGAGATAAGGGGATCCTAAGGATCCCCTTATCTCCCGATCCATGGCAGCTAGATGGTCATAGCCTTTCCAATGATACCAAACATGACAAAAATAATAAAAAAATTAAATAAAATAAAAAAAATGTTTTTTAAAAAAAAGTTTTTATTGTCTTGGGGGGGGGTTAATTAAATAGGACCTAGGCTGTCATCTCAAAATAATTAGCACAAAATGGTCAGAATGAGCGCAGCGCACATAGGTGAACTGGCTCAGCAGTGAAGGGGTTAAAATGCAAGCACATGTAAAAATTGGGTATTTCTAGTCTCGGGACAAAATTTTGAACCTATTTAGCCAGGGTCTTTTTTGGTGGTTGTAGATTTTGGGGATTAACCCCTTAGTGACCGGGCGGTTTTACACAAATCCGTCTTTTAGTGACCGCTGCTGTTTTTAAGTTTCTGCTGCGTGAGTGTTTAGGTCAAATTTTCCTCTTACTCGTTTATTCAACCCACACATATTATACAGTTTTTCCCGCCATTAAATGGACTTTCTAGAAATACCATTATTTCCATCATATCGAATAATTTACTATAAAAAAATATGAAATATGAGGAAAAAATGGTAAAAACACACTTTTTCGTAATTTAATCCCCAAAATCTACAACCACCCAAAAAGATTTAATTTTCTTTTAAACCAAACCTGGTCATGTTTGGTATCATTTGAAAGGCCATAATCAGGCCTTTCAAGTGATGTCAAATATGACCATCTAGCTGCCATGGATCGGGAGATAAAGGGATCCTTAGGATCCCCTTATCTCTACATGGCAGCTAGATGGTTAACTGGCCCACTGACATCCTCACACATTTGGTGAGGTTGTCAGTGGGTGGGGGGGACCTGGAGGCTTGGCTGACATCCAAGATGTCAGTCCCCCTCCAGGTTCGAATCGCGTTTTGGCGCATCTCCCTAGCTGCAATGGTTGGAGATAGAGGGCTCCGAAGGAGCCCCCCCATCCCTTCATTGATTTGAATGGGGGCACCTGCTGATGACCTCACCACGCAGCGTGGCAACGTCATCAGCCTCGCCTGCCCATGTAAATCACATGGGCAGGCTTCCTCCCTGCCAGATCGCCGAGGGAGGTGAGTATCGGCGGAGGGGGATTAGGCGCCGCTGACGTACCCTGTTCGTCCGCGGGTCTAAGGGAGACCCGAGGACAGGACGTACAGGGTACGTCAGCGGCCCTTAAGGGGTTAAATTACGAAAAAGTGTGTTTTTACCATTTTTTTTTTCCTCATATTTCATATTTTTTTTTATAGTAAATTATTCGATATGATGGAAATAATGGTATTTCTAGAAAGTCCATTTAATGGCGGGAAAAAGGGTGTATAATATGTGTGGGTTGAATAAACGAGTAAGAGGAAAATTTGACCTAAACACTAACAGCGCAGAAACGTAAAAACAGCAGCGGTCACTAAAAGACGGATTTGTGTAAAACCGCCCGGTCACTAAGGGACCAAAGGTAATGGGACAATTGGCTTCTCAGCTGTTCCATGGCCAGGTGTGTGTGATATTCCCTCATTACCCCAATTACAATGTGCAGATAAAAGGCCCAGAGTTCATTTCAAGTGTGCTTATTTGCATTTGGAATCTGTTGCTGTCAACTCTCAAGATGAGATCCAAAGAGCCTTCACTATCAGTGAAGCAAGCCATCATTTAGGCTGAAGAAACAAAACAAACCCATCAGAGAGATAGCAAGAACATTAGGCGTGGCCAAAACAACTGTTTGGAACATTCTCAAAAAGAAGGAACGCACCGGTGAGCTCAGCAACACCAAAAGACCCGGGAGACCAAGGAAAACAACTGTGGTGGATGACCGAAGAATTCTTTCCCTGCCACCATACATTATATATATTAAACCTCCTGCCTGCTCTGCCACCATACATTATATACGTTATATATTAAACCTCCTGCTTGCTTTGGTGATGTCGTTGAAGGCGGGCAGAAAGATTGCAGCTCTTCTCTGTTGTTGAAAGAGTATTTTTTGGTTATTATTAGATATACAGTCAGGTCCAGAAATATTGGGACATCGACACAATTCTAACAGCTTTGGCTCTATGCTGGGGGGGATAGGGTGGAGCTACCTTCCTTCTGCGTGCTAACATCAACACAGTAGGCAGGCAGAAGGTTTAGGAATGCAAAGGAAGGGGGTCCAAGCCACTCGGGAGTAGGGGGGGGGTGACTCCGAGGCTTTGATTCCCCCGCAGCTCCTAGCTAAGCCGCGCTGCCACCTAAAAACACGGCGGGGGCAGCGCTGGAATCCGGATGATGGCAGGCATTCCAGGCTGGTCAGTGAATCAATTTTTCAGCTCCATTGCATCGATGCTGCATCGTGATGCATCATCAAAACGATTATTTTTGACAGCCCTGGAGTGCGCTGTGTCCGCATAGCGGCGTGATTAGGAGACGTCAGACGCTGCTCATGTCTAGGCAACATAACGTCCAGACACCCAAAGTTTCCTGGATTGGATCCATATGAAATCACGGCCGAAATTGCGCATCGTATGACCGCTATCGCGTCTTCGGTGAAAAAATGCGTTCGGACGCATCAACGCACTTTTTGACGGTGGACGTGAAAACTGCGTTCGTCTGACCCTAGCCTTGGCTGCAGCTCTGGGAGGGGGAGTGTCTCCATCTGTGAGAGCCATAAACCACTCCCCAGGGAAAGCATCATGTGGCATGCCGCAGTGCTCAGAGCACACAAGAATCCCAGGAAAATTTCTTTACAAGAGGTGTTTTTTGTTTTTGAGGATGCAGAAGCACAAATACATGGCAATAAGAGTAAAGGGAAATCAGACATAGAATAGGGACAAAACTAAATAAACATTAGTGTCAGAATTATGCTGTAGTGTTTGTATAGCAGAAATAGCTGTTCATTTTATAATAACAGTGGATAATAAACACGTGAGAGGAGGAATGCAAAGCAGTTATAAAAATTGCTCTGTATTACAAAGCTGGTGCTAACTTAACCAGAGCTGTTGTAAACTTAACAACCCCATAGATGGCTCTGGGAAGTTTACAACAGCTCTGGTTAAGTTAGCACCAGCTTTGTAATATGGCCCTATATGTATAGAGTATCCGACTATATATAGAATAGTCATCATGGAAAAGTAATAAGATGGATATCATCAGGAAATATAGAGTCGGTTGATATCAGACGGTGATCATAGAGGTTGTTGGATCAAAGTAATCTAAAACAACTACTCAAAACATGGTAACAAACAATGTTCAAAGATAGGTACGGCGTCCTCCAATTCTTAAGGATCTTTATACCTTCACAAGAGTCTTCTCTTATCCTATGGAGACTATGTGGAGAAAAAATATGGAATACAATTGGTGCAGTATGTCCCACTTAATCTATCTAGAAAATAATAGGAAATGAACTTACAAACATAGAGCCTCGAACCGGCTCTAGTGTAATTAGCCTCGTAGGAGTTTTTCTTCTCGTGCAGGCCCCTGTTCACCTGTCTCGATATTCTTCTCCAAATGCTATATATATATATATATATATGTGTATGTATGATAAAATAAAAAGCACAGCGGGAAAGATCCCCTAGTGAAATTCTGTATAACTTTCAATGAATTAACCCTTTCACTGCTGAGGACGTGTGGGGAACGTCCTTATTGACTCCTACGGAAAGATAGGGGTGGAGATGGGGGGGGGTTTCCTTTGAACCCTGATATCTTCCGACTGTTGGCAGCTAGCAGGGCATGGCCTTTCCAATGATATCAAACATGACCATGTTTAAAGTAAAGAATAAAAATAATAATAAAAAAAGCAAAACGTGTTTTTTTTTAAGACGTGAAATGGCTCAGCAGTGTAGGGGTTAAAGAAAGGCCAATTGGCTCACTCACTCAGAATCGAGCCTCCAGGCTCTTGGGGTGTGCGCCACTGAATTTTATGGGAAAAAAACCTCCCATACGCAAGAGAACAGGAACGGCAGATCGTGGAAAAAAAGTGTAGTTTATTTATATCCAGTAACCCAGAACGCGTTTCGCCGATATACATATTTTGCCAGCTGATGAAGCCGATATATCATGCTTAACCACCCCTGCCGTTTTTAAAGTCTTTAGGGAATTCCTAATTGTGAACACATGAGTTAATAAATTCCAAGCCTCGTTTCTGTTCTAATGCATTATACACAGGTCTCTTGATCGATTCCAAACCTCGTTTCAATACTCCTTTCTTTTGATGTTAATAACAGCTGAGCAGTCCTGCCAGCACGAAAAAGAACGGACATGACGTTCGCTGGTAGATCAACCCTATCGCGCATGCGCTATCCATGCGTTCCAGCTTGTAAACCCGGATCCTCGGGCTGCGAGAAAACCTTCTGCATACATCAAGATCCTCACAAACCCGTTCGTGGTCTTATTCCCTCATTGGTCTTCTTCCGGTTACGTGGTCATTACCTAATATGCGTGTTGTGTTTCAAGGATTAACTCAATTACTATTAGTAATTGAGTTAATCCTTGAAACACAACACGCATATAGGTAATGACCACGTAACCGGAATAAGACCAATGAGGGAATTACACACACATACAAGGATCCGTAATATACAAAGCATTAAACCCAATTAAATCCTGATTTAAAATGTTCAATATACCTATATAAAGGGGTCCTGAATTTAGGGATCTTTAGAGCTGCTGATGAAACGGCTGAGAACATAGCGGGGAAACGCGTGTTGAGCGATGATTTGTTAAGATGAGAGAAAATTAATGATATATTGTCAATTGATGAGAATTTCCAAAGTGCAATAATTTATTGTGTCTGCAAGGCTTCAAAATTTTTTATTGATTGATGGTTTATGTCTGACAATGAGGCTAGCACTGGTTGTGTCAGTGCAATGAAGTAAACAATATTTGTGATCAGATTGGAAAGTGGTGTTGAACGCCGGACTAGATTTACGGGTCCCATCCAAAGGAGATCTGAAGGGAATTCATATCCGAAATAACCATGGCGAGTAAGCGATTGATGGGATATAACCTGTGATTATAACCTCGTAACTAAGTGAATCCGCTGGTAGCCGTGATCACACATATTGAGTTGGCAGCAGACGTATATGGGGTCTGTGGTGTGCGGGCACCTAGACGTATATTGGGTCGTTGTGTCAAGATATCCGTTAGTCCTACGAGTAATAAATACACAAATTTTCTTGTATGTCGCGCAGTGATTGGTAAAGGCAATGACCGTGAATATATAGTGAATATTTACCGGCTGCGTGGAGTAGAGGTAATGTCACCGCTCTGCATGGAGAGAGCCTGTGGAGACACGGGTTCGATCCCAGCGAGCAACCTCTCCAGTAAGTGTCCTTTGGCAAGACACCTAACGGTACATACTCGCCACCCAGGACATACTTGAAAACGAGAGAAATCTCAATGTATCCTTCCTGGTAAAATCCTTTCACAAATATAGCTCAGACAATTTACTAGGAAGTTTGTATGATCACAAGAAGCCTGATACAATCCAGTCCTGTAAAGCACGAATCTGTCAAATTGTTGAACACAATTGTCGCCTTAAGTGGATGACGGTTTTAGAGCATGTACAATGCTCTTTAACTTTAAAAATACATTTTTATTAAGTCGGTTAAAGAAAATGGAGGGATATCTCCTCCACCAGAGGAATTAACATGTTATATGCCTGACAGTTTGTCAGTTTTTGGGGTTTAGGTGTTTTTTGGCATGTGTGGTCGTTACCCTCCTACTCTAAGGCTGGCAGCACACTGGCAAACATTTTGCGTCCGTCTGACCGTACTGTTTGCCGTCCGTCGTAGCTTTATAAAGGAGTCAATTAAACACACCACATGAAGCCCCTGCGCACTTGTTCATGGACTGGCAAAGCATAAAGCCACGGACGCAAAAATAACATCGACCTTAAAAAGCTAAACGGACGCAGAAACAACGCCGCCATGTATTTTCCTAGGGTGTGGAGACATCAGACATTACGGATTGTGACACAATACCACATAGGAAGGGAATGTGCCTAAAGCCTTGGACTGCTGTATTTTATCAGGTTGGCAGCAAAGGATTTTTTTGATCTCATTGCTGTCAAAGTAAATTCTTGTCGCGAGGTCGCCATGGAGACCCGGTTTCTTGACAGTGTGGAGCCTTGGTCTCTGTTGATTCATACTGTTTATTACCCTGAGTGCATTATAGCGTGGCATCCACTGTGTTAGTAAATGTTGTGGGCCTGGACTTTAATCTTCTATAACTCCTGCGTTTGCATGCGTCATTTTACCATCTGTGTGAATCGAATGGATTTACTGGCCTCCGTTTATTCTGCTAGATACAATCGAGCACCATTCTTCTGATGTTAGAACTGGTGGGACTGAAGGGTCTAATTGATACAAGCTACGTAATTTTGGGTACTGGGTAAAGTTTGAGCATTGTGACTACACATCCCTTACATGTCGGGGTGGGGGGGGGGATGTCAGCAATTTGCATTAAGAGATCCCCTCCGATGTGACTGCTGCGGCTCACAGAAAAGCCAGCATGCCACGTGTATTTCAGAGGTAGCCTGGCACTGGATTTCAGGTGAGTTTTAAAATTGGAAGCGAGGTTTCATTCGCCTGGGTGAGGAGGGAAAGTCTACAGGCTTTCCTATTAAATAGGAACAACTCACTAAATATAGGAATAAATAATGGATTTCAATTCGGAAACGGTGTTACTTAAATTAGTGCATTAAAACATTCAAAGCCCACTAGAAATGCCAATTAATGTTCTTTACCAATGCCCATAGAATATGTGTTAAATGTTCAGTGAGCCCCTCCAGTTGTACTTGAAGATTTAGGCCTAATATCCATTCTGTAAAATATCGGAGCGGTGGAATGCGAGTCCCGGCCCGGCTGCTTTGACCTATACAGCAATCCTGTGCTCAGTATCTTGGCAACTGAAGAGCTGTGGTTTAGTTTACAGAATCATTTCCTGCGTTTTACTGCCCTGAAAATCTTTCAGACCTCCCCCTTTTAATTTGAAACACTTGTGGTAAAATAGAAAAATGTGAATGAAGAACTTTTAGTACGTCAGCCAATCCATATGCCTTGCATTTTAAAAAGCCAAAATAAGTACCATATTCACTGCAGTGGTTTTATTCACTGGTTTAGAAATATCTGCGCAACGGGTGCACGGTATGGGTTTCTGTGAATTCTTTGATAGGACATGGACCATTTCTGATAACAACTTTATCCTTAGTAAAGGCAAGGAAATCACTAATCTACAATGCAGCATTTAGTGTTCTGTGCTTGTATTACCGTATCATGGTCTTTTGTGCTAAAACCGACCATACGTCTTCAGGTTTAAAGTTTGTGCTTGTATCTCTTTAGGGTAAAATTCGCAGTTCCAGTCAAAGTACTCTAAGGTAAACCTAATCAATAGTCCTTAAACTGGGAATGGGGTTATTTTGCAGGGAGGTGGGATGCAAAAGACATGAAGCATATTGTGCTGCTGGAGGGGGACAGGGGTTTGTGGGGGATACACATTCAATAGATGTGAGAGCCAGGATTTACCATCTTTTCATCCTGAGGCACACTGATCAAGGCCGAAAATAATTGACAAAGAACATCAGTAGTTTTACAATACATTTTTACTATCTAAAGAACCAATGTTCTAACGTATGTTAAAATTGTGTTTTAATGGAAATGTTTGTTTATGGATGCCTCTTTGTCAATCCAATATGGCGTCATTGCAGACCTTGAGGTTGAAGTAACAATTTTGTTTGTTTTTAGGAAAAGAAACTAATGGTGTTTCATAGTCATGGAAGAAGATGTAGCAGAGCTGGAACTGCAGACAACAGAGCCGCATGCATTCTTTCACACTGCAGGTATTGCCGAACCTATGCTTCGATACATCATTGTTCTTGTAATCTGATTTTTGGGTTTCTATTTCCGCAAATGTACATTAAAACCGTCACAATTGTTCTTATGATCAGAAGCAAAATAATCGCGGTGCAATGGCATGGGACACTAGTCGGCAGATAATGCTACTTTTGGGTCAGAATAGGGAGGAATTAAGCAATTATGTGTTTATCTTGTTAACTTGCAGTGAATGAAAGGGACTACCATGCATTTAGTGTTGATCTCTGACTGCCATTCCATTTGGGTGACATCTTTGTCAGCTACCTAAAACCAACATTCCCATTCAGTTAATTTTCCTTATGACACAGCAGATCGGAAAGGAAGCTGCACAGAATTAATCAGACCCTAAGGGGGAAAAAAATGCTCAAAGGCAGAGTTCACAATGTGTAAGTAACAGTGCAACATGTTTACTTCTTGAAGATCATTGTGATGGTGAAAGATTTTCCAATAGGTAGATATTGCAAGTACCGGTATATTGCCATTTGTGTAACACAGTGCTTGCACAAACCCCGGTCGCTGGGTCGCCGTGGCGACTACAAATGATGTCCTGGCATCCTGGTTTGCATACAGGGGTGGACAATTCATACAGCCGGATGCACAGTCCCCGGGCGACGACTTTGAAAAAGAGGCTGCTGCTAAGGCTCTGTCACGCGGCTGGCTAGCTGACCGCATGCTGTGAGGATCGACACTATGCAATTAGATTTGCTTTTCACGCCGAGTCCATCCAGCGCGTCTCCTGGGGGTTTGAAACAATGTATCAGACTTCCGGTGTGATGGACTTTGCAGGAGGCAGCTCCTAGCCCGCCCCTCCCTCCCACGGCATGGGAGCAAGCAGCCGTTAGATGGAGCGGCGCATGCAGCCGTTAGATGGAGCGGCGCATGCACCCGTTAGATGGAGCAGATATGCTCGGTGTCAAACGTGCTTCTGGAGTCTGGCAGGAGTTTGAAAGGTGCCAGACAATGAATGACACAGCCCGGACTGATAAGAAAAATCGCCATTTTGAAAGTTACGTCCCCAGATACAAGGGGAATGTGAGGGAGGGGCAGCCACAGTGAAGAGTGAGGGATGGAGGCAGAATAACACAGGCACTGTATATAACCCTGTGTATTGTGTATATAACATGCATATAACACTGTATTGTACTGTATAACATCTGTTATATACAGTACAATACACAGTGATCTACATGTATTCTAGTCTGGTGTGCCGGGATATGTATGTGTGTTTGGGTATACATGTATGTGTGGTACGTGTGTGTGTATTTATGAGGTCTGGTGTGTGTCTGTGTCTGCAGTGGGTAAATAGAGTGACTGGCCATACATTTCCAATTAATAATTTAAGTTTTTGCTGAAAGCCTGTCCAATTTATGATAGCATTGAAAGCATCACATGACTTTAAATAAAAGTATCAGTGAGTACCTGGCAAAAAGAATATTGGTACTCATACTCAATCCTAAAACAAAACGGTGACTGTGTTTTTAGTTGTTGAAAATAAAGCTTTGTTAGTCTGAAGCAAAAACCGGCTCCTAACTTTTGTAGCTGGCTCCTAGATTCAAAGCAAATTTGTCAAGCCCTGGTGTAACACATCATGTTATGAAAAGAGGGCTTGCCCTAATATTGCATTAAATCCCATCATGAAGTATGGGTTGGCATTCGTCTAATTTTTCTTATGTACTTGTGAGCACCCCGAACCAGAACTCTAAAAACGTAAGTTTTTGGTCATCGCCCTGACTCCCTTTCTGCGTCATCCAGTCCTACTGCTTTGCCGTGTGTTTGTCGAAGGACATACAGTGCCAGAGAAGAATACGCAGGCATTTTCCAGCATGTCCCTTGCTGCTTCTGTGCATCTTTTCCCTTGTGGTCCTCTTGTTGCATTACTTCTTCCCTCTGGCTTATTGGGATCCTGGCTAGATTCCAAAAACTGGAAAATTTAAAAATGCTCATCAATAAGCTCGTCTCATAAGAAAGCCCTACCTGTAATGCATAGCAATTATCTCCAACCACTATTATGCTTCTTTACGCTAAGCAGTTTGTACTGGCATGAAACTACATGGCAATTTAGGTGGATGTGTGTGAGCGGGAAAAGGAAAGACTGATCAATGAGGTTCAAGTTAGGCTGTGGTCACACGAGCATTCTTGAGAGCAGAAGGAACGTCTGAGAGTGGATGTTCCTTCCGCTCTGACACCCGTGTGGCCACCTCGCTGAGTGTAGTTAGTGCACTCAGCACTACAAAGCTCGATCCTGTTAAGGAGGATTGTGCTTTGTAGCCCTGTCCTATGTCCTTCTTGGCTTTTTGACGGGGAGGTTTTCAGCACGTCTGGGTGTAGCGCGTGCAACTAGTTCCCCCCAGTGTTAGTAGAATTTCGCAAAACATGTAGTGCTTATTTTTATTAGAAATTTCTGAAAAAAATATAAGGTTTTAAAACTCAGAATTATCCAACTGCAAAACTAAACCACCAGGCGTATCCATCCCCTTGATACCTCTTAGCATTCCTGATCATATACAGACACATTAAGGACCTACAGTCGGGTCCAGAAATATTGGGACATCAACACAATTCTAACATCTCTGGCTCTATACACCACCACAATGGAGTTGGAATGAAACAAACACAATGTGCTTTAACTGCAGACTGTCAGCTTTAATTTGCAGGTATGTACATCCAACTCAGGTGAACGGTGTAGGCCTTACAGCAGTTTGCAGATGTGCCTCCCACTTGTTAAGGGACCAAAGGTAATGGGACAGAATAATAATCATAAATCAAACTTTCCCTTCTTAATACTTGGTTGCAAATCCTTTGCAGTCAATCACAGCCTGAAGTCTGGAACGCATAGACATCACCAAACGCTGGGTTTCATCCCTGGTGATGCTCTGCCAGGCCTCTACTGCAACTGTCTTCAGTTCCTGCTTGTTCTTGGGGCATTTTCCCTTCAGTTTTGTCTTCAGCAAGTGAAATGCATGCTCAATGGGATTCAGGTCAGGTGATTGACTTGGCCATTGCATAACATTCCACTTCTGTCCCTTCAAAAACTCTTTGGTTGCTTTTGCAGTATGCTTTGGGTCATTGTCCATCTGCACTGTGAAGCGCCGTCCAATGAGTTCTGCAGCATTTGGCTGAATGTGAGCAGATAATATTGTCCGAAACACTTCAGAATTCATCCTGCTACTTTTGTCAGCAGTCACATCATCAATAAATACAAGAGAACCAGTTCCATTGGCAGTCATACATGCCCACGCCATGACACTACTACCACCACCATGCTTCACTGATGAGGTGGTATTCTTAGGATCATGAGCAGTTCCTTTCCTTCTCCATACTCTTCTCTTCCCATCACTCCGGTACAAGTTGATCTTGGTCTCATCTGTCCATAGGATCTTGTTCCAGAACTGTGAAGGCTTTGTTAGGTGTTGTTTGGCAAACGCTAATCTGGCCTTCTTGTTTTTGAGGCTCACCAATGGTTTACATCTTGTGGTGAACCCTCTGTATTCACTCTGGTGAAGTCTTCTCTTGATTGTTGACTTTGACCCACATACACCTACCTCCTGGAGAGTATTCTTGATCTGGCCAACTGTTGTGAAGGGTGTTTTCTTCACCAGGGAAAGAATTCTTCGGTCATGCACCACAGTTGTTTTCCGTGGTCTCCCGGGTCTTTTGGTGTTGCTGAGCTCACCGGTGCGTTCCTTCTTTTTGAGAATGTTCCAAACAGTTGTTGTGGCCACGCCTAATGTTCTTGCTATCTCTCTGATGGGTTTGTTTTGTTTCTTCAGCCTAATGATGGCTTGCTTCACTGATAGTGACCGCTCTTTGGATCTCATCTTGAGAATTGACAGCAACAGATTCCAAATGCAAATAGCACACATGAAATGAACTCTGGGCATTTTTTCTGCACATTGTAATTGGGGTAATGAGGGAATATCACACACCTGGCCATGGAACAGCTGAGAAGCCAATTGTCCCTTACCTTTGGTCCCTTAACAAGTGGGAGGCGCATCTGCAAACTGCTGTAAATCCTACACCGTTCACCTGAGTTGGATGTACATACCTTCAAATTAAAGCTGACAGTCTGCAGTTAAAGCACATTGTGTTTGTTTCATTCCAACTCCATTGTGGTGGTGTGTAGAGCCAAAGATGTTCGAATTGTGTCGATGTCCCAATATTTCTGGACCTGACTGTACATGGTGCACACATTTGTCATATTGACATATTTCAAACTGACCATTTGCTCCATTATTCTGATTGTGCGATTTGCCTTGTTACCATGGACACATATTACATCTTCATGCGCAGGTAAGGAGCTGCTTTGTAACATGTAGACATGGCAGGAAGGAAATCAATGACCTAATCAATACAGTTCATTTGGGATCCTAAATTGATCTCCAACCTGCACTGTTTAAATTCCTACATACAGCAGGGCAGGGCTTTCGCCACACTGCCCACCAGCATGCATGTATTGCTATATGTCCAGAAAGCCATGGAGAACCTGACACCAACAACCCAACATATGTCTATAGACTTATTTGCCTCATCCACACAATGGCTGTTTTTAAATGACCGTCTAGTACTTGCGTTTTTGAGATGGATTGTTCTGAAATAGTCTGAACTTCCACATCTGGCCTGTGATCTAGGAACTGCATCTCCCTGGGTCTGTTTGAAGTTTTAATATCCGCATTGAACCCTTTTCAGTGAAACCTGGGTCTGCATGGACAGAGTCCTTACACTTAACATGAATGTGTTTTCACATCAGTTATTATATCTAGACTTCTAGAGTGTCCTATTAAAGAAGACTCACTTCTTGCTTTCAATGTGTTAAAAAAAACCTATAAATACATAGCATAACAATCATGTTATTTTCCTTCATGTTTCCCCAGTCTCTGTGCCTTTTTATACCTGTTTTTTTTTTTTTTATAAATCCTGATTTTATTTATTTTTGTCTGTAAAGTGCAAAGAAAATATCTAAAAATAATTCTAAAGAATATTACACTGTCTGAGAATTCACTTTCTCTTATTTCCTAGAGCTGGGTAAATATCAGGAGTCCCTTGGCTCACAATATATATTTTGACCTTTTCATATGTTTTAAAGCCTGCTGTTGGAGTACTGTTATTCTTTTCCTGAACATTACCTGTTCAGTGATAAAAGATAAATACACCATTTGTAGAAAGCCGCATAGTCGCTGATCATTACATTGATCATGTTATTTGGGAACTTGTCTTATGTCGTGTAAAGCTACATGTTAATGGTCTACAGAGACAAAAACCTAAATAAAACTGTATCGCCAATAAAAGGCCTCATAAGCATCAAGAATATTTATTTTTCTTATAATTTTATGTTATTTGATAGAAAAATGCCATGTTCTTGTTTTACTGGTATATTTAAGGCAGGGTTTTCCCAAACCTGTCCTCAGGACCTGCTGACAGGCCAGGCTTGCCAGATATGTGAAACACAGCACAGGTGATATAATTTGCTGCTCAGTGATTGCAGGATTCAGTCTGCATTTCCTCAAGGCGATCCTTAAAACCTGGCCTGTTAGAGGGTCCCGAGGATAGGTTTGGGAAACACTGCTTTAAAGAATAGTGCAAATGGACAAGTAGAGATAACTCCTTAACTTCCATCCTGTTTCATTTTCCTCTAGGAACCAGCACACCTCATCTAAATGGAAATGAAATTATTGTAGAGATCCAGGAGACTGTGTTTGTTTCAGATGGCGATGGCGGTATGGCAGTGCAGGGCTTTTCCGATGATGCTGATTCTGTGGTGATCCAAGATGTCATTGAAGATGTGGTAATTGAGGATGTTCAGTGTGCGGACATCATTGAGGGGTCCAGAGTGTCCGAAACTGTCATAATCCCAGAGCAGGTCCTAGAGGATGAAGTGGAACCAGAACTAGAGGAACAGGATCTGGACGAAAGTGAATTGTCTCACTGTGATGTTCCAGAGAATGTCTTGGACTCAGACCTTGTTGAAAGCACCTTCTCTGTCCCAGGGGAAGACAGTGTCTCTGAAAATGTAGAAGAGATTACAGAAGACAGCCTGACAGAGGACATGATTTCAGGCGAGGTGCTGGTGGCAGATTGTGGTTCAGAAGCAGTGATTGATGTCAATGGGATACCTATACAAGGACATGACGGAGAGGAAGTTAATTGCGATGATTATCTTATGATCTCACGTAAGTGTAATCTTGATGTCAATAAGGTTTGCATGTGTTTAGCGAATACAGCCCTATATGAACTTAACAATACAATCCTCTTGGCCAGTGGTCATCAACCTTGGCCCTCCAGATGTTTTGGAAGTACATTTCCTCTGAGTCTCTGCCAACCTAATGAGTGTCTGAGAATCATGGTAAATGTAGTCACAAAACATCTGGAGGGCCAAGGTTTCTGACCCCTGCTCTAGGCCTACGTTTCTTGATCACCTGACATTGTATGGAACATATGCCAAATGCTACATTCAAGGTAATAGAAAATTGTTACATCTGTGCCACCTCATCAAAAGAATCCCCTGGTTCCATAAAATACATAAATCAACTAAAGTATTTGCTGGTGATTTAATGGAGTGGGGAGATATACACAACTTGAAGTGTACAAATATGAAGAGGGCTTTTTATGACGAGTGTCTTCCAATCATATGTCTTTACGGTTTGTATATGCATTTTTTTTTTTTTTTATAAAACTGAAAAATGTTTTCTTTAAAGTGAACCTAAACAACCACTAGTGATTATTTATACAGTTGTATTACCTGACATTCACGGCATCCTGATCCTAGCTGGCATTTAATTGATTGGGAATAATATTTTTAGTGGCATTGCAGCGATCCTATGAATGATTGGGTTATTTGAAACAATTGATTTTAGTTAATGCGTTTCATTTGCACAGTCCGTGACATTGAAATACCCAAAATATCATCACTGTCACGGGTTGATAAGAAATCATTACAAATTTTGACAAATTTGCTTGGGAAATGTAAATGTTTTAGTACAAGCAATAAGATTAAGCATTTTATACTGTTCTTTTATGTGAAGCACTTACAAAATGTATTCTACAATTTATTAGGAATTTATTTTGTGCGTTACCCTCCTGAGTCCACAGAAATCCGATGTTGCAAAGTCCAGCAAAATTCTGCAGAGTTACAACACCAGCATTTCTCAAAACTAAAACCAAAGGGGTGACAGAAGCTTCACTGTGTGTGCAACACCGGCGCTTTGTGAATGACCCCTGTGATGCATAACATTCGCCACGTGACTGTTTGCTCAGATACTGATGTCTGTGTTTTGTGTACATTTTAGGATTAAAACCAGCGGATTACTTTCTTGTATCTATGAAATTTATATTATTCTTTTGTTTTCTAGGTTGTAATAAAATACTGAACACTGCAATTATTTTTGATTTCAGTTGATGATGCGGAGAAGATTGATGAAGATTGTGCAGAGGAAATCACTATGCATGGCGAGATGGAATGTGGCCCTACCAAGCTTGATGGGTCATGCCCAGAAGTAATCAAGGTCTACATCTTTAAAGCTGACACTGGTGAGGATGATTTAGGTAAGAGAAACCCTTAGCTGTAAATCTATGCCATCCAATTTATTGCAACAAATAGACTCAAAAACAAGTCTTGGCTGACTTTAAACATCCTTATATTATTATCAAGAACAAAAAATAAAGCTTCCATAAATATTAAAGGGACACTCAAGCCACCGTAACTGTTTGACAAAGCTTTCAATTCAAACATTCATTAAATTAGCCTCCATTGGACAGCCTTCTGGGGGGTTTCGATTCGTTCTGCATACGGTTTGCAAAGCATATATTGGCCAGTGCCTCTCAGAGCAGGAACATCGAGAGGCATCTGATTGGTTGCTCTTAAAGCTTCTGCACCAACTGTCAGAGCAATGACTTTTTTTTTCTTAACTTCCTTTTCACATAACATGTTAACAAACACACTTCCTTGTTCAGTCGTTGGTATCCAGATGCACACAAATTGGAAATCTATCGGCAAGATCCTAAAGCTAGGCCCAATCTCCACTGAACCTTTTAAGTAGCTCGTTGACACCAAATAAAATTATCGTTTTTCCTTTTTTTTAAGTAAACCTTTCAGTTAGAGCATTATAGTTCCTCATGCACACAGTACACTTATTTGTATGATTCAGTCCCCTTAAAAATTATTTTTTACATTTCAAAAAGCCACGTTAATTCAGTGTCCGTAAAGTCATTGGGCCATATTACAAAGTTGGTGCTAACTTTTAACCAGAGCTGTTGTAAATTTACCAGAGCCATTAGAGCCTATGGGGTTGTTAAGCTTACAACAGCTCTGGTTAAGTTAGCACCAGCTTTGTAATACTGCCCATATCATTTACTGAACTGTGTTTACACTGACAATTTGGTACCGAGTGATTCATTTATTAAGTTGATTGTACGGTTTGCTTTGTTTTCTGTCTGTCCATTTGTTTCTGGACCATTGTTTCTGCCTTCCTGACTCTTGATAGTAATACACGTATGATAGGAGGGTCCATGGTCTGAAGTGGGTATGTGTCACTCCCTCTGCCACATAATCTATGATGTTGGAGTGGTGTGACTATGCTATATCTTTTAGTGGGGTCATGTCAGCAATGTGTGCCTGCAGCCTAATCACACTGGCAGTCCAGTCAAGCCAATTCTGGGTACAGCATACCCCCAGTATAGGTAGAGCAATGCAGCTACTTTTAATGCCAAAACTGTACTGCTTTCCATGGGGATCCAGAATGAGGACTCCAGGGGAAAAAAACGGGCTTTTCAAGTCTTGTGCAACTGGAACCAGACCTTTTGGCTGGACTGATTAGGTCACAGGGATTCAGTATTCTTTCTCCTATGTTCCAGTGCATGATTAGACATTATTTTCTTGTTCATTGCATGCACATGAGCCCCCTCAGGCCTCTATATTATGCACATCATCGTGGGGTTTACAGTGATTTACAAAATGTCATTATTATACACACTGCATACAAAACATTCTCTGAATCCTGACTTGACTTCTCCGCTTTCTATTGGCTCCTACATTTGACAACTTTGGCAATCCCTGTACTGTTAAAATTAGGTTTTCATACTCCTGGTCCCCAACACAATACATCATGATTGTTTTTTTGTTTTTTTTTTTCCCCCCATTACTGGTACAGGAGGGACTGTAGACATTGTGGAAAGCGAGTCTGATGATCATGGGGATGGCTTACTGGATTCTCACTCTGGAGGACGCCTGCCTCGCGAAAAGATGGTATATATGGCTGTGAACGACTCCCAGAATGAAGACAATGACCTAGGTTAGTAACCTATTCTATGCACATTTACTGGAGGGACTTTCCTGTGCACCATATAGTTAAATATAAAGCCTATTGGGAAAGTATTTACTGGAGTTTAAATTATGTTGCTGTTTTGCAAGCAAATCAAAACCTTTTGCGTCTTCTTTTTAAACCAGATGTTCTGTGAAATGCCAGCAAAGGCCCCCGTGCAATGGTAAAAGCAAAGCTTAGAGAAACTGACTATTCTTTGGTTTAAGACCCAAAATATGCAGTAACCTACTGTGTGTGTTTTATTTACTTAAATAATAGAGCTCTAAATTTACCCCCTTCAAAGTACGTAGATTTTGAAGACTATCGGGGTTATTCAGAGATAGGTGAAAACCAAGAGAATGACTGGAGAAGTGAAAATTCTAGGTCAAAGTAGCCAAACCAGAAAAATTCTCCCATTTACCTCACTTTCCAAATCAGCTATTTGGTCTAGATTGTTCTCTTCTCCTGCCAATTCTCCTGGTTTTCACCTCTCTATCACCTCTCTATCATGTCTATTCAGTAAAAGGTGAAACTCAGGAGAACTGGCAGGAGAAGGGAACATTCTCAACCAAATAGCCAATTTGGAAAGTGAAATTAATGGGAGAATTTTTCTGGTTTTGGCAATTTTGACCTAGAATTTTCACTTCTCCTGCCAATTCTCCTGAGTTTCACCTTTTATTAAATAGAGCTGTAAGATTGTAGGAGTTTGTTATACTTTGAAAGCATATTCTAAACTGCTGTTTTTATCTCACACTTTTGTTACCTCATTGCCTGCTGTCAATTTTTACACCTTTTCTCGCCGGTCTAGATGTAGCAGAGATTGCCGATGAAGTGTATATGGAAGTCATAGTTGGAGAGGAAGATGCGTCTGTAACTCATGATCACCAGCTGGATGATTCTGAACTAAGCAAGACTTTTATGCCAGTCGCCTGGGCCGCAGCTTATGGTAATTTGTGGACAGAAAGATTTTTGCATGTGATTATTTGAAAAACTGCTGTGGCCTTTAAACAAAATGGTACAAATGTTGAATCCCAACTGTTAGGAGGACAGTGACCAGTATATAGATTACAGTTGTTAAATAATTAGAGATGAAATGTAAACTACGACAGTGGTTCCCAACCCTGGTCCTCAGGACCCTCAACCAGGCCAGATTTTAAGGATCACCTTGGGGAAATGCAGACTGAATCCTGAAATCACTGAGCAGCAAATCCTGTCATCTGTGCTGTGCTTCAGATATCTGGCAAACCTGGCGAGGCGGAGGGTCCTGAGCACCAGGGTTGGAGACCACTGAACTACGAGTATGGCTGCTCTGATGAATTTGCAAATTTTCATTGTGGCATCTGTGTTTGTGAATAATACTGCAGGCGTCTGGTTAGAATGTGTTTTGTATGTCTATTCTTACAGTATCCCTTTTCATCTATTCTGTGTGACGTTAAAAATGAAAACCGCGAAACGGTAAATTGAGTAAAACGGGGGGGGGGTGTGAAACTTTAGAACTCCTTGACAGAACCTCCTGGGGCTGTGCAGTCCAACCGAAATCCTGGCGGGCTGATTGACAATTCTTCAGTGGAGAACGCCCTCCCGTTCAGAAAAATGAATCTGCATGATGGAACACTCGAGGGGGGGGGGGGCACACAGCTTGCCAGCTTGCTGTGACTGTTTAAATTGCATTAAATGGTCATGGTGGTTAGAGTGCTCCTTTTAATACCTGCCTGAAGATAGAATAAGGGGCTTATAGTTGAGGGGCAATTAAATACGATAAAAAGAGGGAAACAAATTGAGATATGTCCTAAATATATTTCCTTAATTGAATGTGACCAAAGGAATACATTTATCTTTGGCATGTTATATATGTATCGTAATATTTTTTTCAGTTGGCGTTATGTAATTGAGTGAATTAATTGTTCATCCTTTATATATCCCAAAAGTCTATTTCAGGCAGGTACCAAAGGGATACCAAGTCCTCCTTCTTCTTGTAATGGAGTATTCTGACCATTACGTAAGGCTTCAAAGTCTTATTAGCCAGTGCTGTCTTTTTCACAGGTAATAACATGAATAATAATGTGGAGGGTGTTGAGCACAGGAATGGCACAGCTAGTGCTCTTTTGCACATCGATGAATCAGATGGGTTGGACAGGCTCTCGAAACAAAAACCAAAGAAGAAGAGGAGAGGAGAAAATAGGCAATACCAAACGGGTATGTTTCTTTGCTACAGAACTGGCTTGAAGGATCACAGTCAGACCGTAGTAGTAGAACAAATGGAGGCATTTTGTAATTGACTTTTTGTCTTACTGTATTAAAATAACAGAGTGACGTGTACAACCACACCTGGGCTATTTTTGGTCTTTGACTGGTGGTCCCTGGGCCGTGATCCGAGGAGGTCTTTGTTTATACATCCACATTTATATGCGCCGCCTCTACATTGATTTGTTACTGTGCAGACACCCACCTGCCTCAAACTAAAGACTCTTTAATGGATTAAAGGACTGGGTTGACAATCTATATTAACACTCGCTATGCGGAACAAGGGATGATTTTTCATTATAAAAGTACTATTTGTTCAAAGTATATATATCTCCAAGGGTTTATTATACAGTACCTAGTAAATATTATTTTCATGCACACAATGCACATGAACCATAATTAGCAACAAACATTTAGTGAAATGATGAAAGATCAGAAATCCAAGCAATTTGTGGAAGGGGGGGGGGAGTAGAGGAGGGCAACCAAAGAAAAGACCGTCAGTGATCCATCAGATGGGTGTTCATATAACGTGATGTTGGGGTGGTGGATAAAGTGTGAAGGCTGCAATGCAGGAAAGACTGTCCCTTCACTTTCATAATTGAGACGCCAACATGTCTTCATGGATGTGTACTGCAGCTTCCTGTCCGCCGAGTTTAAAGTTCCACTGAACGCAGTTCCTCCATTAAAAAAACAAGTAGTGAGTGGGAGGCTTAGTGCTTGTTTCCAATACAGGGGAACAAATCTCTTGGCAATATTCAATATACAGATCACCATGGATCTTTTATATCAGGACGTTGAAAAGGAGTTAAATGATTTGCTTAAATGTTGCATTCAGAAATGCACCAATTAAAATGATTTATATTTTTCATTAAGCGATTCTTTTTACTTAAAACATGTTTATTGTGATAGAATCTTTATAGCTTTGACATTTATCAAATTAAAATGCAAATTGGGAGCCTGTTTATTATACACTTAGCCTGTTCCAATTTATTAAGTACTAGCCCAACCAAATTAACTTTTAGAGTTTGTTTTTGATCATTGCCGTTTTGTTGAAATATAATATTTGTTATTTTTTTCCCTCTTGCTAGCTATTATTATTGGTCCTGATGGCCATCCACTTACTGTGTACCCATGCATGATCTGCGGCAAAAAATTCAAGTCCCGGGGATTCCTCAAAAGGCACATGAAAAACCACCCAGAGCACTTGGCCAGGAAGAAATATCGCTGCACAGATTGTGACTACACGACTAACAAGAAGGTGAGCCTGCATAATCACCTGGAGAGCCACAAGCTGACTGCTGCAGTTATCAAAACAGAGAAGGAACTGGACTGTGATGAGTGCGGGAAGGTATTTTTACACAGCAATGCTTTGTTTGCCCACAAGCTCACCCATAAAGACAAAACTGGCAATAAGTTGCACAGGTGCAAATTTTGTGACTATGAAACTGCTGAACAAGGTTTGTTAAACCGTCACCTAATGGCTGTACATAGCAAGAGCTTCCCACACATCTGTGTGGAGTGCGGGAAGGGTTTCCGCCATCCTTCAGAGCTGAAGAAGCACATGCGCACTCACACCGGCGAAAAGCCCTACCTGTGTCAGTATTGTGACTACAGGTCAGCTGACTCCTCCAACTTGAAAACACATGTCAAGACAAAGCACAGTAAGGAGATGCCCTTCAAGTGTGACATTTGCCTGCAAACCTTTCCCGACTCTAAAGAACTGCAAGCTCACACCATCATGCACCAGGAAAGCAAAAGTCACCAGTGTCTGCACTGTGACCACAAAAGTTCAAACTCCAGTGATCTAAAGCGGCACATCATCTCTGTGCACACTAAGGACTATCCTCACAAGTGCGAAGTCTGTGAGAAGGGCTTCCACAGGCCCTCTGAGCTCAAGAAACACGAAGCTGCACACCGGGGCAAAAAGATGCACCAGTGTAGGCACTGTGAGTTTCAGATTGCCGATCCTTTTGTGTTGAGTCGGCACATTCTATCTGTCCACACTAAGGAGTTACCTTTCAGGTGCAAACGTTGCCGAAAGGGCTTTAGACAGCAGACGGAACTGAAAAAGCACATGAAGACTCACAGTGGTAAGAAAGTCTACCAATGCGAGTACTGTGAGTACAACACCACAGATGCTTCTGGCTTTAAACGCCACGTCATCTCCATCCACACCAAAGACTATCCCCATCGCTGCGACTACTGTAAAAAAGGGTTCCGTCGCCCATCGGAAAAGAACCAGCATACGATGAAACATCACAAGGAGGCCAGCTTAGTGTGACCTGATCTAGTTCAAGACTTTCAAACCAAGACTATGTACACACCCGTTCTCGTAAAGGAGACTATGTAATTTCTGTTTTATTGCAGTTCCACCACTTCCATGCTTCTAAAAAGGCTGTTCCGATTATTTTATACGTTGGCCATGCTCTATGTTTAATAAATGAACAGAGCTGCAAACCTTCGGCCAGAGTTTTAAATGTATCTTTATTTTTTTCTGTCCCCAAATTTTACCTATTCGAAAGAGCCAAATTACTGTTTATTTAGTGAAATGCACTGTTATGTTTTGTGAAATAATACAGACCTTGATTTTATTGGTTTATTCCAAAGTCATTGAAATTATGAATGCTTCCTGCAGCTGTTTTTTGTTTTTTTAACAAGCACAGGCATAGGGAAGTTCAAATTCTTTATTTCACTGGCTTTAGAGGTTTGTTGATATAGCATTATTTTTTTTCTATGTGGGGGTAACCCTGTGTGTTAGAAGTTTAAATTTTCTAATTTATTATATAGCCAGAGGTGCAATATTTTTAAACCCCCCCCCCCCCACCCACTACAATTTTTTTTTTTATTCTTGTTTCTAGTTCAAGTACGCACCTTTTTTAAAGGTAAAAGTGTTTACATGATAAAACAAAATTATTATTTTTTTTTTTTCATCCTTTCAAGATAAGATACCCCCCCCCTCCTTATTTTGGCACATCCAGTTTTCCCCATCTCTAAAGCACTCTTTTCAGTCAGTATTATGCAATTGAGTGAATTTTTTAATTTTGTTTTCACTTTTAAAAGGCACATTTAATTAGCATGACTAGTACTGTTTCAATATCTGTGTTTTTTGTTGTTTTTATTTTATAGAACACACTTTTTTTTAATAAAAAGTAGGGTTTCCTTAACCATTATTAGGGTTATTTGTTTGCCCTTGAACCATTAAAATATAAATTTTAATTCCTTTACTAGACAAACCTTTGACAGGTTGAGATCTGGTTTCACGTAGGATAACTAAATATTTCCATTAGAATGCTATAAATGTGTCAGAAAATTAGACTCCTCCCTCCTTTTGGATCTGTATCTCTGGTACTGTACCTCCTACATGGTCAAACGAGGTGTCATTGGAGAGGCCAGAGTCTGGCCTCTCCAATGAAACAAACATGACCATAAAGTATTTTTTCTTGTTGTTTAGTAGCTTCTTTTCAATTCTAAAGTAAACACTCTTGCTGCAGTAACTCGCCTTTTCATTTTCCATGGTGGCAGCAAATGTTGGAAGTAAGGACACAGTGCGTTTATTATGTACCATTTCATTGAAAACTAAGCCACCGTGCCGCTGCAAGGAGTGGCGGGGAGTCTTTACTCCTGTATCTCATATGTGTATATATCATTTTTTTAATTTTTTTTTTTTATAGCCCACAAAGTCAAGTGAGGTGTTATTGCAGAGTCTGTCCTTTCCAATGAAAACAAACATAACCATTAACGCTTTTTTTTCTTCTTCTAAGGCAGTTGCATGCTCTACTTTTCACATATAAAGTTAACAATGCCACTGCTGTTATTCGCCATCTCATTTCCCACATCAGGAGCAAGTACAGTGTTTTATACATAGTCAGATTTTTATATATATATTTATAGAAATATATATATATATATATATAAAATCATTGCTGCAAACTAAGAAAAATTGCGTTTTCAATTTTGGTTACAATTGTGTATTTGATTATAAAAATGCAGTAAAAGGGTCGCAAAATCTGAGTTTTTTTTTTTAAATAAAAAAAAGCGTGTAACACATAAAATATATAACTACAAGGATGTGGATGATAAAATGTGGGAAAATAAAATAACTTACATGCTGGGATCCACGCGGGGGGGCTATATAATTTTTCTGGGTTGTATAATAAAATGTAACTTGAAATAGTGTTTATAAATGAGCAAAAATGGTCTCAGCACACGGGGGTGGGGTGACTGCAGCAATGGGGCTTTATTACTCAAATGTGCACTTTGTAGCTGTGCAATTCTCTATAACTTTGTACACTTCAGTGGTACGGTCAGTCTGTGACTAAAACAAGAATGCTGTATGTATTCAAGCCTTTGGTTAGAAGACTCAGCTGCATTCCATCCCTGAAGTTTAAATGTCAAATATACCTATATCATTGTCCATGTATAATTAACCAGCCTGTCCCCATTAAGCTGTAATGTGGTGGGGGTTGGGTTTTTCCCATTTTATTATTACTTTTTATTTTGCATGGTGACTGCAATCCTAATGAGCTCTTATTTTAATTGGGTATTTTTTTTTTTTATCTATTAAAACGCTAAATCCTTTTACAACGGGTATACAGGTTGCACTTTGCTGCTTGTGTGATACAGGTCTGTATTTCCTACAACAACACAGCACTAACTGGTTTATTTAATTGCAGAAACTTGTGTAAATCAATTTCAGTGTTGCTTAATTAACATCACAACAGCCACGCAAAGTGATACTGTGGAATTTGTGTGCATGTCTGGTTTATAATATTCAGATATTACCTTCAGCACTTCCTTATTTTAAATCTGTTCTGTAAGCCTATAAGGGACAGCTTCCGTCAGATCACCTAAACACACTAACTCAGCCACTTTAAATGTTGCCATTTGTATTTCTCACTGCCATTTAAGCAAAACTATATTGATATTTTATTTATTCTCTCTCCACCACCACCCCCATAAGCAGTGTTTATGATCAAGATGGTTGTACGTGTACAATTGATGTTGTGAAGTCGCTTTGTGTAATTTTACAATTTGGGGTAGACAGGGTGATAAATTGCCTGTATCCTATACTTCCATGTGGTGTAGTTGGCATGCCACAACACACAGGGAGTCAAAATGATCTACACCAACCTATGTTGACACTCCGCCAACCTGTTTTTGTATAAAAGCTGCAAATGTAGAGTCTGGTATTGATGTCCTGGTAGTAAAGACCGAAAAGGAGTTAAAGTGCGGTAAAGTCCATTTAAATATTTTATATAGGAGTGAACGTGAGACCTGTGGGAGGAGAACAATGCACATTTTTGGCTTCGGAAAATGAAACCCATTCTCATAGAATGAGTCTGAATCTAAATTATTTAAACTGTTGTCAGTTTATCATTTCCAAACGAATTCCAAAAGATTTTGCCTCTTCACCAAAGGGGGCGAGACCATTGGAAACGATAAAAAGTGCTTTTAGTAACCTTAACAGAAGGTGGTGGTGCTTCAGTGCTTTTTTTTTTTTCTTTTTTCACCCCTCTCTTCTTCAAAGATGTCGCCACTTAAAGCATTTAATTTTTTTTAAACTCAAGAACTGGGTCGTGTAAATTTCCATTGTTTGTGGGGTTTTTTTTAAAGTAAAATATTGGGTCCTTGTTTTAAGTAAAGGATTTGATGATGTGCATCGATGTAAAATAATCTGTATAAAGAGGTTGTAGTTATTCATGTAAGATCTTCTGCTACCATTGTTTTTAATCCCTGATTACTTTTTTCCTTCATGCTGAATGTTTTTAAGAGGTACAGTTGTGTCTTTTTTTTTTACATTACCGTGTAAATTATTAGCCATGCCCTTGTAAGATATTGTATTGTCCCAATTCTCTGTAAAAATTTGTATAAAACGTAAAGCGATATCAATATAGGGATGTGAAATGACATTGTAATGGTGTAATTGATAATGTGCAAAAATAAAGATCAGAGTATTTTGCTGTTAGCAAACGTACAGAGTGATTGATCTATATTGCCAGAAGGTTAAACTTTGCCACGAGTCCATTCATACGGATGCGAAACAGGTGAAGCAGTATCAGACGTAGCTGTACAGTTTGATGAGCTGTCTTGCCAACCTGTGCATTATCATGGTTCCAAACGATACTCCAGGCAGCCAGCCCCTGCCTAAACCATGAGGAAAAAATAAAGGAAAGCCGGTTACACCATCACGATATCAGCGTAGCTGGTGTATTGGACTGATGCAATGTTTCGGTTCAAAACGTGAACCCTTCCTAAGCAAAATGTTGCATCATGCCAATAAAGCCGTTCCTTCTTTTATCATGACGGCATTGGCTAGGGTGGTATCACCGCTAGTGTTGTATAAGATTTCCATCTCCATACAGTGTAAGAGGATTGTAAATTGTATAGTGGAAAATCCTGGAACAGAATAAAATTACTGTGGATAATATTCGTCGGTGGAAGGGGAGAGTGCATTTGTCTGTTTACGGTGTGCTATTGTCCTCAAAAGAGAGGAAAACCCTTCTATTTTTCTTGTGTGCTTGTTTTGTATAGTTGGTCATTCTGTCTACTCCCAGATCTGCCTTAAAAGACTGGTAGAAAGTGCTGCACAGCAACGGACCTGAAAAGTCCCTTAATAAAAAGGCAACATTTTTCTTTAATCAGAGCCAATATATTCAAACAGCATCTATAAAAACGGCTATCAAATATACACAGGTATACAATACAATGTAAAGCATTCTATGCATTTGGCTGCAGTATAAATATATTCTACAGCAGTGATGGCGAGCCTTGGTCCCTCTTATGTTAAGTAGCTACATGTCCCATGGTGCTCCGTCACAAATAAGGCTATGTATCACTGACCTATCACTGCTCAAACATCTGGGTGCCAAGGTTCGCCATCGCTGTTCTAGAGCAATCGGAAGAGGCTGGCGTTAACCAGATGTGTCAATATAGACCCAGTCCGTGATCGCAAAGTGAGTTACTCTCGTCTGGGTGCCACAGTCTAAGGTGCTTCTATTGATGTCCACAGTGCTTCTATTGATGTCCTGTTGTTTTTTTTTTTAACTTTTAGGGTTATTCAGAGAGTGGTCAAAACCAGGAGAATGGCTGGAGAAGTAAAATTCTAGGTCAAAATAGCCAAACCAGAAAAATTCTCCCATTTATCTCACTTTCCAAATCGGCTATTTTGACCTAGAATTTTCACTTCTCCAGTCATTCTCCTGGTTTTCACCATTCTCTGAATAATTCCCTATGTGTTAGAAGTTGTTACTCACATCTTCCACCTAGTGGAGAAAGCCAAAAAAGACCACTCCTATACAACGGTTAGAAACAAAAGTCAATAGTATCACATGCATGGATTTTTTATTTTTTTTGAGAAAGAATTTTACCAGGAAGAATACATTGAGATTTCTCTTGTTTTCAAGTATGTCCTGGGTGGCGAGTATGTACCGTTAGGTGTCTTGCCCAAGGACACTTACTGGAGAGGTGCTCGTCAAAGCCTGTATGCTGATAGGTTGTAACGGAATGATAAGTGGAGGAGGAATAATATGCAGAGAATTCAAATTTACAGAATATAACTCCATTCTCTAAAGAAATAATTTTGAAGATGGAAGAGATTTTTTTCAACTCCCTCGGGGTGGCTAAAATAAACTTAGAGATCTGAAGGGAGCGACTGATGATTAAATACTAAAACTGATGTTAAAAGAAGCAATAGGTTTTCAAAAATGAGGTGAACATTGTAGAGATATGGATGTGACCTTGCTATAGGATTGTCCAGAACCAAGGTTAGGGCCATGGAAGAGATTCAGCATGTTCCAAGCCTGTTCTGCTTAGACCTGAGCCCTACTTTCACCCTTCATGCCTTTCACCCTCGATCACTGCATTTTCCAGGACTGCTAATCATGAGGCTCCACCTACTGAAGGACACATGTTTTCCCACTACTAGTATTATGGACCTCTCATTAAAGGTTGTTGCCCTAAGGTGGTACCAGTGCTTCTCCATCCCCGTACGTAGTGTGCATTCAGCATTGTCTGTCCACCTTTTTTGCCAAGCAATTCTGTAATGCTGCTTAACAAGCTTCATAGTGTTCCTGTAATTCCCATTGTGTTCCAGTGTGCTGTGTAGCCTACCTTGTGTGAGTTCCCACCTGTTCCGGTGTTGCCCATCATGCCACCAAATAACCTGTTCCTGCTTTAAGTCTGTTGGCTTATCTGTATACCTGTCCAGTTTTTCCTGTGACCTGTACAATAAATCTGAACTGCAACTATTAGCCTGCCTACTGTGCTGTTTATGCTCCGCGTTGTGGTTCTTTTTTGCCGACTCCTGCACGACCGTGTCAAGGATGAAGAAAGAAACATAGCTAAATGATAACGTATAAAGATGTATGGGGGACGAGGGGGACTGTCCGTATAAATAGTGTCTGGAAAAGCAATGAAAAACCAAAAACCTGCATCGGCCCGTGTCAGACGAGCGCCCTTTTTGTGTCCGTCTGACCGCACTGTTTGCTGTCCTTTTGTAGCTTTTCAAAGTCTCAATATAGAACAACACACGAAGCATGTGTGCACTTTTTCAAGCGCGCGCAACGCATGTTGCAACGGACGCCAAAATAGCATCAACGTGAAAAAGCTACGACTGACGTAGAGAAACAACTGCATACAGTTGGTTTTCTTTTTCTCAACATCAGTCAAAATTAACTGATACAATGTAACCACAATCTCATCAGTTAAAAAGTACGTCCGTTACTGTGCGCAGTCAGTGCGCTCGTCTGACCCCAGCCTTAGTTGCAAGTTTTTATAAAAGAGCTAACAAGTATTGTAGCGCTGTACGATGGGAGGCAAAATAACAAATATACATACAAGTTAAACACAGAACAGTAGGAAAGAGGACCCTGCTAGGGTTTACAATCTAAGATGAGAGGGGTGACACTTTACACTAAAGTGAATCATATTTACTGTTGGGGGTTGGCCTATATAGAAAATTACAGACTTTGTTTTCATTGTTTATAATATTTATACCAGGTAGTGTAAAGGTCCCAGAATGAGTAACTCCTAAATAAATGAATGCTTCTACAGGATGATTCCTACAGACTCTAACCCAACATTTTCTTTCTAGATCATAAATTAAAGGAAATTAATCTGAGTTTCGGGAAACCTCTTCTAGTGTGGAGGGCATCACATTACTGTACATGTTGTAAATGGCAACTAGATGGCAGCATAGCCACGACAACTGAACAGCCACGAGAATAGCACTCCCACAGAATAAATTGCTTACTTCAATCATCATGGCTCCACAGCGCATAACCAATAAGGATCACTCAGCACTACACTGTGTACAATGAATAACGGGTGAGCACAAAAGTGCGTCTCTTGGAGAAGGTTCTGATTGGCTGATACCAGGTTGCCCAATCTCCACGACGCTTCTCAATGAATGACGTTACATTGAACCGTTGGTCAGCAACCATGGCTCTCCTGATGTTTTGGAACTACATTTCCTATGAGGCTTTTCTAAACTGGACATTGGCTGAGCATCTTGGGAGATGCAGTTTTAAAACAACTGGAGGTTCAAGGCTGCTGATACATTAATCAGACATCCAGAAACTTCCTGCTTCCTGGAGAAAGAAAAAAAAACACCTGAAAAAAAGGGAGGAAATTCGTACGTTTAAGGCCGGGTACACACGAGGGGTTTTTTTGTGCGCACTAACACGCGTTAAAAATTATTTTTGACGCAAGTCGTAAAAAACTGAATCTTAGTTGAAATGAAAAAAAAAAAAAGCCGTTCAAGTGTGCATGCGCGCTACATTTGACTCCCAACGTTGCGTCAATGCTAGCCATGGTGCTTAAGACGGACGTCTTCAGAGCGTTATGCATAGCGCGCGTTATGCGTGTGGTCTTTGCGTTATGCGTAATTATATGCTGCGACACGCGTTAGTAACGGGTGTTAGTGCGCACAAAAAAGCGCCTTGTGTGCACCCGGCCTAATAGATAAAACGGTGAGAGTGGCATGGACGGCAGCATCGAATAAAAAAAGAACGCTGGATTGATTTTAAAAAAATAATAATTCCGAGTTTCCCTATAAATCAACCTCATTATATATTCAGCTTCCTACATAAATAAAATATGAAATATTTTTCAAAATTGCCAATAGAAATTCAGCAGTGATAAAATATAGCGACAGAATGCAATGATTACAGTAAGTGAAATAGGAGAAGCTAAACACAAATAGAAATCTAGAGATAATGCTCCATAGTGAATACATTGTTTTTATTGCAACCGTCGGTAATAACATTTAAGTAGTTGTAATGTGGTTTTAAAGTCTTGTGTTGACTCTTTATCCTAAATAAATATGAGGAGAAGTCATGCCAGGATAACCTGCACATCCAGGAGTTCCTCTGTTGGAGTGGTTCTTCATACTCACTGTTGTTTGGAATTAAAATTTTGTTCATAGCAAATTCTTAAAAACAAAACACTAGTAAATATATATTTACAATATGTTTATATCATGGAATGTAGCTAATAACAAAATGTTACATTGTTAGCTTTGTGGTGAATAATGCACACAAAAATGATCATACTTTCATCATTTTGAGGCAACGGATTCTGTGTGTTCTTTCGATACGAATAGAATCTGGTGCCTGAAATGAAGAGAGCATGATGGAGCAAAATCTGATAGTTAGGGTTAACTCTAACCATAACTCTTACAGTAACCCTTACATTCTCAATAGTTATTTTTGCACTATATTTGCAAAAGAAAGATAGTGCAAATAAGGCATGAACGTGCACTGAAAAATGGGAACGATAACATTGATTTTCAGTGTATAAATAACTTTTTCTTTCACATGGCTAAATTTAAGTTACATTTTGTAAAACTAGTGTTTTAGCACCTTGGTCATGATGCACGAGGTGCCAACACTTTTCGGAACTTGCCGATAAGGGTCTAGATTCCCTAGTGAATGCTAAATGTAGCGTTCGGATATGTAAGTGTTTAGGATTAGGGATGAGCTGTTCGGGTTCGGACGGTTCGGAGTTCGACCCGAACTTTGGCAGTTCGAAAGTTCGCGAATTTCGAACTTTTTGGGTCTGTTCGGTTCGAGTTCGAAAAAAAAAAAAGAAATTTTGAAAAAGGATAGAAAATGCTTAAAAAAATACTAAAAAATCTAGAAATAAAGAGACTCTTTACTGCAGAATATTATAAGCAACGGTTTATTAGATATTGAATTAAAAACTAATGTGTACGTGGAAAGATTATCAACTCTAAATGACCTCTGTTCACAAACGGGCATAACACCAGGTGTTTTTAGTCTGGTAATCAATTTGATACATTGTACAACATACTGAGGGTGGGGTGATGTCTGCTTCTGATTGAGATTTGAGAATTAATTTCCCTAAAACATCCTAATATGCTGCATTTAACCCTTTCGCTGCTGAGGCTTTTCACACCTCTGTGCTGAGGTCATTTTTACCGCTTTCGCTCATCATGATTAACCGCGTTTTGTAGCCATATTTTGATATATGACCCAGACATATTATATATCGTTCTTTCCGGCAGACTTGGCAGATTCATAATATGTCATTATTATATGTATACGTTATGTCATGTCTGTATAGTATAACAAAAATGCAATAAAATTAGAATTTTCAATAATTTGTTATGTGTAAAGTGTTTTTTTTCACATTTTAACATGCGATCGTTTGCGGTTATATTTTGTATGGGGTGCGCTTGTTAAAAAAATTAGAAATGGGGTCTCGTTACATTTTTTTTTGGGGGAAATTTCGCTTTTTTTAACAAACGCACCGCATACAAAAATCGTTAGTGCAGCATTATTGTTCACATTATAATTGAAATGGGAACAATATTGCTGCATTAACAAAACAAAAAAAAAAAACTTGTTTATTTTTTTTTTAGAATTCTTTTTTTAAATATTTTTTTTTAATATTTTTTTTAAAACCTTTTTCATGCTCATGTTTGGTATCCTTGGAAAGGCCATGCTCTGGCCGATCCAACGATATCAAACATTAACCCCTAGCTGCCACGGATCGGGAGATAGGGGGTTCCAATGAACCCCCTATCTCCACCATTGGTGGCAGCTAGGGGTGAACTCCAGGACTGGCGTCATCGTGCTATGCAGGATGAAGCCAGTCCTCAGGGGGAGTTCCTGGAGGCTTGGCCGACATCCAAGATGTCGGCCAGCTCCAGGAGAGGATCACGATCCGGCGCTTTTCAGCGCCGATTTGTGATCCGGCTCCCCAGGGGTTAATCACAGCCACCGTTTGGAAGGGCAGGCTGTGCCCTTCCAAATGGTGCCTGGATTAACCCCCTGCCCCCCGGCGATCGGGAGGGAGAGAGGTCCGAAGGACCTCCCTTTCAGGCGCTTCCTCCGCACATGTCGGGGGGGGCGCCTGAATTAGATGTCAGCCGCCGCAATGACATCTAATTGCTCCGCCGGGGTCCCGGAGTGCTGGGCTGACATCCAAGATGTCAGCCCGCACCGGGGGGCGCAGCAAACCGCCGGAATCAGCGCGTCCATAGCACAGGAGAACCACTTGGCTGGACGCGCTGAGTGCGTCCATAGCAGCCAAGTGGTTAACTTGTGTTTGAAAAAAATTCAAAATAACATCTAAGGCTAGGGTCAGATGAGCGCATTTTGTACAGACTGTGCGTCCGTGCAGTACGGACGTACTTACTGACTGACAACAAGGTAGTGGCCAAACAGTCCGTTTTTTTCACTGACGTATTTTTTGACTGATGTAGCAGGGAAAATAAATTAAAATGAAAAAACATTCTGTCCGTCAAAAATGCTGGACGTATAAATGCAGTCCATCTGACCTCGTTTCATCACTCACATACAAAGCTACACGGACGTTGAGGACGTGGCGCATTCCGCACGTCCGTTCTAGCAGTATTACGTTTTTGCCTAACCTGCGTCCGTTTGCTGCGTCCGCCATGCATCCGCACTTCCGTGCGGACGTACTTCGTGTGTGGGGCTCCATTGGTCAGAATGCTATGCTGCCTCGGACGTACAAATGTGCGGCAACACGGACGTGATAACTGCGCTCGTCTGACCCCAGCCTTAAGCAATGTTATTTTTCACCTCGGGATTAAACATTCACAGGGTTATTCAGAGAGCGGTGAAAAGCAGGAGAAGAACTGGAGAAGTGAAAATTCTAGGTCAAAATAGCCAAACCAGAAAAATTCTCCCATTTAACTCACTTTCCAAATTGGCTATTTGGTCTAGATTGTTCTCTTCTCCTGCCAGTTCTCCTGGCTTTCACCTCTCTCTCAGGGTTGTTCAGAGAAAGGTGAAAACCAGGAGAATGGCAGGAAAAGAGAACAATCTGGACCAAATAGCCGATTTGGAAAGTGAGATAAGGCTAGGGTCAGACTAACGCATTTTTCACAGCGACCGTCAAAAAGTGTGTCTGAACGCATTGCCTTATTTTTTCACGAAATGCGTGAAAACGGTCATACGATGCGCATTTTTGTGCGTGATTTTTTACGGATCCAAACCAGGAAACTTTGGGTGTCTGGACGGACATGAGCAGGGTTTGACGTCTCCAAATCACGCACACACGCCGCTAGTGGACACAGCGCACTCTGTACGTCCGTACTAGCGGTTCTGCGTTCTCGAAAAAATGCTTTCATTTTCCACTTGCATTGCGCAGCCGGACTTTCGTGCGACCGTACTTCGTATATTGGCTGTCATTGCCCGTCATTTGATGCTAGTGCGGCCGTGATTAAGTGCGCCTAAACGCATGTTAAAAATTCGCTAGTCTGACCCTAGCCTAAATGGGAGAATTTTTCTGGTTTGGCTATTTTGACCTAGAATTTTCCATTCTCCAGTCATTCTCCTACTTTTCACCACCAAAAAATCAGTAAACTTTTTCTGCGTGTCCGAAAATGTCTCCTTTTTTCATACAGACTGCCGCCCCAAGCAGTTGTTTATGGATAGATTAAAGGAAAAGCCTTTACCGTGATTTGAAATGTCATTTTTTGGTTTTTACATATTTCTATACATCCTAGAAATCCGCCACTTCACGGGCAGGTTATGGGGACCTTCTAGGCATGATATTTGAAGGAATTTTTCGTTTTTATTTTTAACCCTTATTTCATGGAAAACTCACTGTCCCTTTAAAAACTTTTTTTTTTACTTTTTGTCCTTGTTTCCTGTCCCCCAGGGCACTACCCAGACCCCCATACACTTTTTATGGCAAATATCTAGCATATATGCGCTCTTGGAGGGCACTCTAAAAACCAAATTTTCAGCCCCATTGACTTGTATGGGGTCCGAGTTCGGGTTCGGACCAGAACATTTGGAAAGTTCGGGTTCGGCTTCTAACCGAACTCGGGAGTGTTCGGCTCATCCCTATTTAGGATAAGTGACTTTAACGCATGCCCCCACGTGTTACATCCCTGACGCTAAACCCTTTAAAAATCCGTTAGCTATCACCGATGCACTAACGCGAGCTTACTGTACTTTGCACCCCCCATGTTAAGTATAGGATGCGCAATCAGTAATTAGCATTAGGATAAGTATAGTATTAGAAAGTCAGAGTGCGAATTACCGCACAATGGGCTAAGGCTAGGGTCAGACGAACGCATTTTTTGCGTTGTCCGTGAAAAAGTGCGTTCGAACGAATGGACGTATTTTTTCACGGAATACGCGATAGCGGTCATACGATGCGCATTTTCGTCCGTGATTTTGTACGGTTATCAATAAAACTCTTTTTGCGTCTGGACGTTATGTTGGCTGGACATTAGCAGCGTCTGACGACTCCTAATCACGCACACACACCGCTAGCGGACGCAGCGCACTCTGTACGTCAGTACTAGCGGTTTGACGTTCTCGAAAAAATGCGTTTGTTTGCCACTTGCGTATGCTGCCCGGCATTGGACGTAATTTGCTGCTAGTGCAGCCGTGATTTAGTGCGGCTAAACGCACGCTAATACTGCGTTAGTCTGACCCTAGCCTAAACAAATTTTTAGCAACACCTAAAAGCTGGTGCTCAATGATTCTGCTTTTGCAGAATCATTTAGCACCTCCTTAAAATAAATCAGATGCTCACCTCTCATGCCACGGCAAGAACAGTGGCCCGAACCACTGCTTGTCTTGGCCCGTGAGCAGAGAGAGACTGGGGACAAATGGTCCCCAGTCTCCCTCCGATATCACTCCGTGGCGCTGCACGTTCTCGCAAGATCAAGATTATGCAGCGCTCAAGGCCCTCCAGTGCAAGCCTCCATAGAGTCCTATGGACTCCAGGAGGTGATACTTGTGGAAGCACTACCATGAGTATCACTGAGAGTAGCGCTTAGTCTCGGGGAAAGGTGCTGTGGTAGAACCTGTCCCGGAATCTGACGCTAAAATGGGATGCTACGGGGAAAGCTGTAGGTGCAGGTTTTCCCCGTTAGTGTCCACATTTCAGTGTTAGCAATGTAATCTAGCCCAAAGTATCTGAACTAACATCTTCCCAGCTGATCCTGCACAGATACCAGGACTGCAGTAAATCTGATTGGCCAGTAGATGGCAACATCTGCCTGTTAAAATAGGTCATGGAATATTCCCAAATATTTCTTACTGAATAATTCAGTAAAATGATTTTTCAAACTGGTAGTGAAGGGTTAATGTTGATTGCATTCTACAGCTTCTAATGGTTTTGTTTATTTTTTATAATTTGTACATTTGAAATGCAATTTAAATACTTTAATACCCTCTCCCAAGTCTCGCCAACATTTTATGACCTTTTGTTGGATGACGGACTGTTGGTATATTGTTGGCATCTGTTTAAAATCTTTTCCCTTAGTTTTATTTTGTCATTCTTTCATTAATATGCTATGGGCAGGGTAGCATTTTGAGTTCACTTCATATTAGGTATTATTATTTTTTGACCTGGAAAGACTAATTTCGTATTCCATTTGACTTACATATAGACTGATTGTGTAATGTTTCTATGGGAGGTGTCTCCATAGCGTGTTACCATGATAATATTCCAACACAGGCAACAATATGAGAGTAACGAGGGACTAAGGGGAAAATTAATATAGGAGCCGACTCATTTTTTTCAAATATGTTAAAAGAATAATGCATTAAAATGTAAGCACAACTACCAGAAAAAAATGGATGACTGGTTTTAGAGATAATCCATGGTTTTCAGCTGTGCTGCTATAGGACTCCTATGGTAAGAGGAGACACAGCTAATCAGTATTGTCTCGGTCGTAAAGCCAAGCTTATCCTACAGATCGATATACAGACGGTTTTGTGGATGCTGCTGGTTTTTCTTCGAGCTGCAATTTTCTTCTTTCTGCATACTACTACAAAAAGGTACCGCTGAATTGCAACTCCCAGAAATCATTATCAGATTCATGAAGTCACATGATTTCCTCGTGTGACACATGGTTTTTCCTTAGTCCTTCTGATCACTCGACAGCCCTGAGCTGCATCATCCGGCTTGTGGTAAAGATTAAGGGAAAATACACTGTACGGCCTGTTTGATGGCTCTCGCTGTGCTGAAATAGTTAAAACCGAATTTGTAAGCCCATACTTGAGTAATATTGTAGCACCCTTGTATGCAGGGCCGGATTTATAACTAGGCATTGTAGGTATGTGCCTACAGGCGCCTGCCACAAGGGGGCGCCTTGCTCTATAAAAAAAAACTCAAAATCTAAAAGGGTAATTCAAAGAGATTCGAAAAGTCACCGCACGTTCGGTGACTTTTCGTTCTCTTCAATTCGGTTCCTTTTGCGGTAAAATCACGATCCCATTTCAGCAAGTATCACAGGGTCCCAGAATTTCAGGAAAAGGCTGCCACAAACCCGACAAAAACTAACCGCAAAACCCGGCGAATGCACGCCAAAAACCCGCAAAAACATCTGGATTAACCTGCCAAAAACCACGGAAAAACCCGAGCAGGAGCCGATCACACTCACCGAAGCCACCAGGAAAAAGCCGAGACCGCAGACAGAGGGCAGTGAATAAATTAGGAAAACAGTTTGCATGAATGTTTGAAAAGTGAAACTCTGTTTGCGAAGAAACTACTGAGCGAAAATGTCTGAAATTTACATATGAGGTCCAGGGAATGATAATAAAGAGGGCGGTTACAGAAAAAATAAGTAAACTTAAAAAAAGAAAAAATCCAGAAAATGCTTAAAATATCCTAAAAAATTTATAAGTAAAGAGACTCTTTACTGCATAATTTTATAATGAACGGTTTATTAGATATTGAATTAAAACGGGAATATTTTTAACATTGAAGCCTATGGGATTCTCCTGAATAAACGTGCCGAATTAAACCACCGAATGGCAGGGCATTTTGGGAACCTTTCACTGCTGGTTTGTGTTCTCTGAATAGACGAAGCAGTGCTTTTTTATGGGGATTTCACTACCCTCGAACAGGCACCGAACAGGCACCGTATGTTCAGGCAATTCGCTAGGATTTGGCAAATTGCTTGCTCTCTGGATAGCCGAATGGCCAAGCAATTCGGATCTCTTTGAATTACCCTGTATATCTATTTTGTTTTACAATCATTTAGACTACCGTATCTCTGGAGCCCTATGGAGGGCTATAGGGACATATGAAGTATCATTGGAAAGGCCAGAGTATGGTCTTTTGATACCAAATATAACCAGGTTAGATTTATGTAAAAATAAGATAAATAAAATAATATTTTTCTCTTTTTTTCCCTCTACCACAGCACTATTATTCAGTTTACAATTATAAAGTGAACAGTGATGCTGCGCTAACTCACCTTCTCATTTCCCACACTGCCAGCAAGTGTGGAGCTGATTATGCAATGCATTGTTTCATCGACAACCTAGTGCTCTTCGGCAGCTTCTTGTTCTTGGGCACCTGATAGATCATGGCAGTGAATGGGTTAACAGAAAGTAGAGAAGTGACCCCAAACGTCGGTTGTGCTTCTATAGTTCAGCAGAAGGCATCTTGTATTCTCTAATTTCCAGGTCAATTAGCACTTAAGGTTCACAATAGCCAATGATATATACTGGAACATCTGGTAGAATTGGTGTCACGGTCATGGCACAGGAGTGCAATTAGAACCGAAGTTTGGGGTCACAAAGCCGGCAGGAGACAGGTTCCAGTGAAAGCAGACAGGTTTATACACTAGGAGCAGGATAAATAATACAGGTCAGGTAGAGCAATGAAAGAAAAAAAAAATCAGGTATGGGTAGCATAAGCATACAGAACAAAGGTCTAGCCATGAAAGATAATGTCAGGGCATCCCTTAAATAGGAAGCCCACAGGTTAACTAGTTAGAGCCTGAGGTCTCCCTCAGGGCAGATGGAAAGTCAAATGGATATGCAGCATGAAAAGTGCGGCCCCAGGTCAAGGCACAGCAGAAGTGGCTTTGCAACAGGTGGTTTTTTTGGGGGCCCTGCAGGTCCCTGGATCTGGTGCGTGACAATTGGTGACACGCACTCATGTTTTTTGTGTTGAGACCTGTGGAATTACACTATCAGGTCTATTCAAAGAAAGGTGAAAACCAGGAGAATGACTGGAGAAGTGAAAATTCTAGGTCAAAATTAGGGATGCACCGATACCACTTTTTTAAGACCGAGTACGAGTACAGATACTTTTGTTCAAGTACTCACCGATACCATTACCGATACTTTTATTTTATGTCATGTGACGCTTTCCAATAAGAACAGACCTCCTATAAAGCCCCAGGTCTCATGGATTTGCCCCAGCTCATGGATATCCTGACCCCAGCTCATGGATAATTGCCCCCCAGCTCATGGATAATTGCCCCCCCAGCTCATGGATAATTGCCCCCCCTGCTCATGGGTATGCCCCCTTGCTCATGGATATGCCCCCCTGCTCATGGGTATGCCCCCCCTGCTCATGGGTATGCCCCCCCTGCTCATGGATATGCCCCCCCTGCTCATGGATATGCCCCCCCTGCTCATGGATATGCCCCCCCTGCTCATGGATATGCCCCCCTTGCTCATGGATATGCCCCCCTTGCTCATGGATATGCCCCCCTGCTCATGGATATGCCCCCCAGCTCATGGATATGCCCCCCTTGCTCATGGATATGCCCCCCAGGCTCATGGATATGCCCCCCAGCTCATGGATATGCCCCCCTTGCTCATGGATATGCCCCCCTTGCTCATGGATATGCCCCCCAGGCTCATGGATATGCCCCCAGGTTCATGGATATGCCCCCTAGGCTCATGGATATGCCCCCCAGGCTCATGGATATGCCCCCTTGCTCATGGATATGCCCCCCTGCTCATGGATATGCCCCCCAGCTCATGGATATGCCCCCTTGCTCATGGATATGCCCCCAGGCCCATGGATATGCCCCCCCCGCTCATACTTACCTTCCTTCAGCGCCGCCGGGAAAGTCTTTGCGCGCGCGCGCTCCTTGGAAGGACCCCAGCCGCGACCACGTGGGACCATGTGATCGCGGCTGGGGTCCTTCCAACGAGCGCGCGCGCGGGAACTTTCCCGGCGTCGCTGAAGGAAGGTAAGTATGAGCGGAGAGCAGCTGCAGGGCCTGTCCGAATGCTCTATCTGCATTCGGACAGGCCCTGCAGCTGCTCACTTTGTTTAATACTTACCTTCCTTCAGCGACGCCGGAAAGTTTCCGCGCGCTCGCTCGTTGGAAGGACCCCAGCCGCGATCACATGGTCCCACGTGGTCGCGGCTGGGGTCCTTCCAAGGAGCGCGCGCGCGCGCGAAGACTTTCCCGGTGGCGCTGAAGGAAGGTAAGTATTAAACAAAGTGAGCAGCTGCAGGGCCTGTCTGAATGCCGATAGAGCATTCGGACAGCCGCCGCAGCCCCTCGGATACCGGCAAGCCGGCTCAATGCCGCTTCCGGTATCTGGAAAAAATATCGGGGGTACTGCACGAGTACCAAGTACTCCTGCAGTACCCGGTATCGGCACCGATATCGATACTAGTATCGTATCGGTGCAACCTAGTCAAAATAGCCAAACCAAATATTCCCATTTATCTCACTTTCCAAATCGGCTATTTGGTCTAGATTGTTTTCTAATCCTACCAGTTCTCCTGATTTTCACCTTTCTCTGAATAACTCTGTATGTTCAGTAACAATTGAACGCTACATACAGTATATATATGGATTTTTTTATGATATTGATCTGTGTAGATCCATATTTACTTCTTTTACCTCTCATCCGCCTGTATTCGCGGAAGAAGCCATAAAAGTGCCGCTGCTTGTATTTGTGTTAGTATGTTTTCTCTTATCACTCAGATTTTAATATTATTATAAAAATAGTTTTACGGTTTAAGTGTTTCTCTTGGCTCCTACGGAATTAGGACACATCCTTTTTTCGTTATATGAACAAGTGTTCCCCGTGATACAATAAATGGATGCTGTAACTACATGGAGTAAAATAGTTTCACGAGAGGGGGCGTGGCTGACCATGCGAGAGAACAGACGTGCCTCAGCAGAGCTCCGTCTGAAATCACTGGCGGTGGTGGTTTTGGACTTGAAATTTTGACTGATTTACCCCTCAGGGGAGTCCCTGCTAGGTCTGCCACCGGGAGGAGAGCTCTGGAGCCTGCTTGGTCCCCCCTCCAGAGCATAGCGGAGACTGCGGCCTTGTTTCGCGATGGAGACTTCCAGGCGTCGGCCATCTTTGGGCCTATCACCGGAGTCAGCCTCTGTCTGTCCTGTGCTTGCCAGGCTTTCCCCGGCGGTTATACGTGGCTGGGTGGTCGGCTGTAGCGGCTCGGAGGATGGAGGGCCCCCATCTCCTGAACGCGGTGGCGATCACTGCGGCTGGGCTGCGAGAGGAGCGGCGGTGGCAGCCGTACCCCTCCCCTGTCAGGGACCTGGGAGCTGTGTTTGCGGACCTGGAAGACTGCCTGCGGCTTTTACCTGAAGATGACGAGAGCCCGATAACCCGAGGCTCGTGGAGAAGATTGTTGGAGGTGATGCAGAGTGGACGGGAATCGGGATCGGAGAACATGGATGGGGTGCGTGGTGATGACGGTGATCAGAGCGCTGGGCGAGTTTGTCCCAGCATTGTCCCACAATTGTCGAGTTTGTCCCAGCATTGTCCCACAATTGTCGAGTTTGTCCCAGCATTGTCCCACAATTGTACCAGCACTCCCTGTGGAGAGTTTGTCCCAGCATTGGCAGCTGTTGGAGCGGAGCAGCCTACTGCGCTAGAGGCAGAGTGCCCCCCCCCCCCCGTGCTGCAGGAGAGATGAGATACCGGAGGCGGCACCTAGCCAGAGAGTCCCTGCAATGCGTGAGGAGAAGGATGTGGAGAAATGGCAGCCGTACACCCGACGGGCCCAGTATGAGGCTGGACACCTGGGTAGACAAGCCAGTTTGATTCTATGGCTGGACACAGGTTGAAGAGATGTGCCTTTCTGTACTTCTTACCCCTGTATCGGTTTCTGACCCGGTATACCCTATGACTCTTAATCTCCCCTTCTTTTTTTTTTTCTTCTTTTTTCTCCCCCCACAAGCTGAGCTTTCATGTTTCTGAAGACCCCCTTTAAGCTTTTTTTTTTATCCCCCTCCCTTATTTCGGGACATTGCAGATGTTTTTAAATTCTCGAGGACTTTGCCTATAGGTTTGTTATATGTGGACTCTAGTACTCTGATATCTCTTGATTTTTATTCAAGGAGTTCTGATTTTGCATCTGATGTTGTCCCCTCCCTTTATTTCTCTTTATTTATTTATTTTATTGGCATATCTGGGATGTCTTGGGAGGTGCTGCAGCGGCCTGGTGCCCAGCTTGGCCCCCCGAGTGCCTAGGCCTGGTGCCATTACCACCCCTGGCCCCCACCACGTTTTATACCCGTGTGGGACCCCGCCAGGGGCAGGCACAATTCTGGCCTTTGCCAACCTTATCTCCCCATTTTTATGTTCATTAACCACAGCAGTGATTTTATGCAGTTGTTTTTCTTTGTACTGTGGGTATTTTGTAGATGTGACCCCCCCAAAGGGGAATGTTTTCATTTGTTTATATAAATCGTTATCTCTTAGATGACTTCCTTATTTGTTTTATCTTGCTGTCCAATTTCTGATGACATATTTTGGCTCTGCGTGGCGTTTTTGTTTGAGATGTCTCATTGTTTGGCCCTGCGAGGCCATTCATTGTTTTGCAATATGTTATTATGCTGACTACTTTTCAAAATAAAAACTTTGAAATAAAAAAAAAATAGTTTCACGATGTTTGTAGGTGTCATAAGGAGTTTAAAATCACATTTTATTTGTTGAAATTGATACAGTGTAACTTGGTATCCCTTGACTAGAAAGGGATAAATGTGATCATCCAAGTGCACTTTTCTACACCTGATATGTGACTTTTCAGGTAACATTACTGCCAGAAACTATCTTATCTGTAATTGAATCCATTGCTTGGAAAGAAGAGCTGACTGTGACGTATTGTCGCCAGTTTCAATTGAAAGTACATTTTGGGCAGTGAACGTGGCAGAGAATTCCGTCTCAATGCTCAGGGTAATTTATTAAATGTATTTCTTGAAAACCGTATAGAAAGCAGAACATTCGGACTGATCTACTGGAAGAAAATAAACAGAGAATTAACCCAATATTTAATATTATACAGGTTTGTGTGATCACGTATAAGCTGGTATTGTGACCAAGTACATTTCACACCACCTGAAATGCTTTAATGTTAAAATATCTTCATTCCATTCTTCAAATATTAAGATTAAAGGGACACTCTGCTCATCCTGACCACTTTAGTGTTTTAAAGTGGTCAGGGTGTGAGGAAGCCCCCCCCCCCCAGCGATCCGGCAGAGAAGCTGGTTGAAGTGGAGCTCCACTCCACCCAGCGTCACCAGCAGACGGGATTTTTGAATTTTCCAGGTGCCAGTCCCCAGTGACATTGGCACGCAGAGAGCATGCCAGCATCACTGTCTCAGAGATCAGAGTGACAGCCGAATGATCGGCTCTGCGCATGCGCTGCGGGAACTTGAGTTCAGAAAATGTGCAACTCTCATTACGCTGCATAATTTGCAGCTTCTACGCTACACAAGTTGTGTAGGAACACAAATTACGCAGAAAAGTATCAGGGACTACCGGATTCGGGAGTCTGAGCAAAAGGGGAAGAGCAGCACATGATGAGGGACAAAAGGGTGAGTAGAATCACCAAAAAAGAAAAACAAAAGAAAATAATTGGGCAGAGGCTGTCAGCAAAAAGGGGAACTCTGTTTTTTAATAGAGTATAAGTTTACTTGCCAAATGCATTCAAACACTTACTTTAGCCCAGCACTCCAATCCAGCCCAAAGGAGCACTTTAGGAAGGAGTACAGAATGTGCAAAACATCAATATTTGCAGTAAGTCACTTGAATGGACTATTTACTATGGCCTATGTTTAGGTAAGTTGGGAGAGTTTACAATTTATCTGTAAATAATAGATGTATGAGGTTATGAGGGTTGAATTGAGGAGGGACCTGTATCTTTTATTCACGGCAGCAGCAGGGAATCGTTTTAGTCTCCCTTGCACTGAAGGCTTTATCACCCAACTGGACAAGTGCTGGGCAGATGGTGGGAAGAAATTCATCTCACATGACCATTTAAAATATCTTAAATGCTCACAGTGGCTTTAAATAGATTTGTTTGTGCAGCACATAAAAAGATACTCTAAGGCTAGGGACAGATGAGCGCATTTTCTGCAGCCACCGTCAAAATGTACGTCGATGCGTGCGCACGCATTTTTTCACGGAATACGCTTAAGTGGTCAGACGATGCGCAATTCTGGACGTATTTCATGACGATGGGGTGAAAAGAAGTCTAGGGAAATCCGGCTGTTTGAACGTTATGTTGGCCGCACACTAGCAGTGTCTGACATCTCCTAATCACGCACACACGCTGCTATGCGGCCGCAGCGCACTCTGTACGTCAGTAGCAGCGGTTTCACGTTCTGATAAAAATGCGTTCATTTGCCGTTGCGTGGTGTCGGCGCACTTTCGTACGCACGTACTGCGTATATTGGCCGTCATTGGCCGTTATGTGCTGCTACTGCCGCCGTGATTTAGTGCGTCTGCACGCGCGTTCCGACTGCCCCACTCTGACCCTAGCCTTCGGCTAGGGTCAGACGAATGCATTTATCACGTCTAGCGTCAAAAAGTGCGTTGATGTGTCCGAATGCATTTTTTCACGGAAGACGCGATAGCGGTCATACGATGCGCAATTTCGGCCATTTTTTTTGACGATACTATAAAAACAAATGGATGTGATGTAGGCCAGACATGTGCAGCGTCTGACGTCTCCTAATCACGCACACACGCCGCTATGCCAACGCAGCGCAGTACTAGCGGTTCTACGTTCTCGAAAAAATGCATTCGTTTGCCGCTTGCGTTGCACGGCCGAACTTTCGTGCGGCTGTACTTCGTATATTGGCCGTTATCGGACGTCATTTGCTGCTACTACGGCCGTAATAAAGTGCGGCTCAACGCACGTTCGCACTGCGTTCGTCTGACCCCAGCCTAAATTAAAAATGGGGGTGGGGGGCTACATAGCCTACTGATTGCATTGTCTAAGCATTTTGGTTGTTTCTTTTTTCATCTAAGTTAACTACTTTACTACTGATCAATTTTCCATAAAACCAATGTCAGGATCCAGTGGGTTTTTTGGAAAAAAAATCTCTTTTTAATGAATTACAAACAGGGATATTCAGAGAAAGGTGAAACTCTGGAGAACATTTGGAGAAGTTAAAATTCTAGGTCAAAATAGCCAAACCAGAAACATTCTCCCATTTAACTTGCTTTCCAAATCGGCTATTTTGACCTAGAATTTTCACTTCTCCAAAAGTTCTCCAGAGTTTCACCTTTCTCTGTGGGTGACAGTAAAATATATTTGGGAGGTTTCCCAATGTATTTCTTACTGCGCTAGCCATATCTGACAGCAAGACATCACCATCTTCTGGCCAAAAAGCGCAACTGCAGCCGGTGCTCCATGCTAACCAGCAGGAGCTCTGTTTCAGACACAGTCCCAGCTATTTTAGCACCTCGTGGTGTCGTGCCCGAGGTGTTAAAACCTTTGGGCTACATTCTGGAACCCAATTGCAAAGAATCTCTGTTCCCAGTATGCCAGGAGGTATGCTGCTAATTGCTGTATAATCCTTATTTAACCCCTTCTCTACCTCTACTCAATCTTCAAAAGCTCCTGCATGAGCTCAACATCAAGTAGTCGATCTGGCCATATGTTGAAGCAATGCAAAGGAATTTTGTTTACTGCAAACGGAATTTGTTTGCAAATGGGTTCTAGAATGTGCCCCAAAAATGTCAGCACCTTGATTATATGTCAGCCAAGAAATCAGTGTGCGGACTGTTTTTCACGCGATTCAGCCAATCAGAATTAAGAACCACAATTGTCTCCCGTTAAGTTTTGACGCCTGTCAAAGTCAATCTGCGCATATATATGCTGCATCAACAAAAAAAACATGCACAACTTCTCCATTTTATTGTTTGGGTATGCGTAGAATGTGTAACTATACTGTGCTGAATTGGTTTTTTTGGGCTGGTGTATTTGGGTTTGGCCAGGACGTTCAGATTTGCCGTTACCACCAGCTTTTCAAAGATGTTAAAATTATGCACGTAAAGGCTGTGCGTTAAATTTTGCACATAGATTGTGTAGCGCTACTCCCGCGAGAGCCGCTGAGTTTGACGGGCCTTCTGTCTCACTCCAGTGATTACCCACCTCCACCTTCGGCGCCAAGTAATAACAGGACAAGATGACTTTAAATAAAAAGTTGTTTATTAGGACTGGCGAGCAAACCCTTTGTAGGACAAAGTAATCAACAGTATAACAGTATTGAAAGAGTTAATTTAGCATTGCTATTCAACTCAATAATAAATGAACAAGACAGCAATCTTTACCATACTTCAGTGCAGTTCGATTATCAACTATAATCAACGTAACCAATATCAGTAACCTGTCTAAACCTTATACATTCTGCCTAACCACTGGCCAGTGGAAATTATACAAGCATTCAAGATTGCTAGCGGTGAGGCCCTTGATTCTATCGTTGGGTACCTTTAACATGAAACCATATTTGTATTCCACTAAGTGAGAAAGAAATCTTCGCAAAGTGTCACAGAACAGCAAGATTTGTAACTGCAGCGATCCTCCTTTTAGCTGCAACTGCGCGGGCAATAGAACTAGGCCAGACCAATAAAGTTAGCAATATCAAGACACGCAGGATGGCTGAATACCTCTCTTCGTTTGGACGGTAGCTCGATCGCTATCTCTTAGCGCTGGAATCACTCAAGGACAGCTGGATTTCTTCTCCGCTGAATGTACTCGGTCGCTCCCTCTGTCACTGGAAAACACACGAAGGCAGACGGACCCCTTCTTCACTGGATGCACAAGGACAGCTGGATGCACGATCCGCTGGTGCTGGCAACACGTGAGGGCAACTGGATCTCTCCTTCGCTGAAAGCACGAGTCAGCCTCTGGACGCACGATCCATACTGTCAGGAATCAGTCCCAGACTAAGCCTGTGCCTGCACCTAATCCCTGGCAAACCTTTATTTACCTGCATTTGCTTGTCTTTCACTTGCTTATGTTTGTATACAGGTTTCAGGATCCTCTCTGGCTGTTCATCTCCTATTGTGGTGCCTTCAGGTGTATGCCATGACTCCTAATGAAGCCTGCTTAAAAGAGGGATTCACCCTTCCATCAGGGCTTCAACATTAACGTTTCTGAAGTGCAAGCAACCAGTCCAGTTCCTGAAGCTCTATGCTATTTTGAACCTGAACTCCTCCTGTGAACTTGGCAAGTGCACCCCGCTTTCAACCATCCTCGCTGGCAAGTGCACCCCCGCTTTCAACCATCCTCGCTGGCAAGTGCACCCCCGCTTTCAACCATCCTCACTGGCAAGTGCACCCCGCTTTCAACCATCCTCGCTGGCAAGTGCACCCCCGCTTTCAACCATCCTCGCTGGCAAGTGCACCCCTGCTTTCAACCATCCTCGCTGGCAAGTGCACCCCTGCTTTCAACCATCCTCGCTGGCAAGTGCACCCCTGCTTTCAACCATCCTCGCTGGCCAGTGCACCCCTGCTATCAACCATCCTCGCTGGTAAGTGCACCCCTGCTTTCAACCATCCTCGCCGGCAAGTGCACCCCTGCACCCCTGAACATCTAAAAACACATAGATTACAGGATCAGAAACAACATGGGTTTACCTCAGGTAGATCATGCCAAACTAATCTTATTGATTTTTTTGATTGGGTAACAAAAATAATAGACACAGGTGGTGCAGTAGACATCGCTTATTTAGATTTCAGTAAGGCTTTTGATACTGTTCCGCATAGAAGGCTTATCAATAAATTGCAATCTTTGAGCTTGGATTACAATATTGTTGAATGGATTAGGCAGTGGCTAAGTGACAGACAACAGAGGGTTGTGGTAATGGAGTTTATTCGGCGCAAGGTCTTGTTACCAGTGGGGTACCTCAGGGGTCAGTACTTGGACCCATTCTCTTTAATATTTTATTAGTGATATTGCAGAAGTATTAAGGAAAAGTATGTCTTTTTGCTGATGACACAAAAATTTGCAACAGGGTTGACGTTCCTGGAGGGATCAGCCAAATGACAAATGATTTAGGTAAACAAAAAAAATGGTGAGTGTGGCAATTGAGTTTTAATGTGGATAAGTGCAAGATAATGCACCTGGGACGTAAAAACCCAAGGCTGAATATAGAATATTTGATACAGTCCTAACCTCAACATCTGAGGAAAGGGATTTAGGGGTTATATTTTTCAGAGGATCTAAGGGTAGTAGTCAATGATAGAGCAGCAGGAAATGCTAGCAGAATGCTTGGTTGTGTAGGGAGAAGTATTAGCAGTAGGAAAAGGGAAGTGCTCATGCCACTGTACAGAGCACTGGTGAGACCTCACTTGGAGTACTGTGTGCATACTGGAGACCGTATCTCCAGAAGGATATAGACATCTTAGAGAGAGTTCAGAGAAGGGCTACTAAAATGGTGTACGGCTTGAAGGAGAAAAGTTACCAAGAAAGGCTTAATGATCTTAACATGTACAGCTTGGAAAAAAGACGAGACAGAGGAGATATGATAGAAACATTTAAATACGTAAAGGGAATCCACAAGGAGGAAGGAGTATATTTAAAAGGAAACAAAATAGCAAAACAAGAGGACATAGTCTTAGATTAGAGGGGCAAGGTTTAAAAGTAACATCAGGAAGCATTATTTTACTGAGCGGGTGGTGGATACATGAACAGTCTTCCAGTAGAAGTGGTAGAGGCCAAAACAGTAATTGAATTTAATCAGGCATGGGATAGGCATAAGGCTATCCTAAACAAAAGATAAATCCAGGTAAAGTATCCATGTAATTGGGCAGACTAGATGGGCCGAAAGGTTCTTATCTGCCAACATTTTTCTATGTTTCTATGTTTCTATGCTTTCAACCATCCTCGCTGGCAAGTGCAACCCACTCTCAAGACTCCACGCTGGCAAGGTAAATCCTGCTTTCCAGCAAACCCTGGAACCAGCATACAGTCTATTACTTGCTTCATATAGACTCTGATCCGTTTGTTTCCTGTTGTGTTTATGCTTTAAATAAACCTTTTTATGCCCTGTAACCTACGTGACTCCTCCAATCACTGCATCATGGGCTCATCTCACCAACCGTCGCACTCCATTCCTGACAGAATGTTGAAGCCAAACGCTGGGCCCGCGGTGATACAAATTATGGTGGAGATGGTCAGAAAAACTTTCACCGCACTATTCTCACACCTGGCTAACCTCATGAAGGAATTACTACAAGCTATATGGGGCTCTTCTAAAGTGAGTAAATCTGAAACAAAGAAATTATCTCCTGAAGAGCGTAAACGTAGAGAAGAGTTTACATTATGCTGGTACTGCGGGGATCAGTCGCATTTATTATGTGATTGCCCAAGAAGACCCTCCAAAAAAACCAGCTCCCGTGTCCAAGCCAGCTGCGGTTCCTAAATCAACTCCAGTATCAAAGCAACCTCCCAAGAAACCTCCCATGTCTAAGACTCCTACAACCAGTAAATCTGCTTGTACTAAGCCTAAGAAGAAGGTGATTATTGACAATGAGTATGATAGTGTAACATCAGAAAGCATTATTTTACTGAGAGGGTGGTGGATACATGGAACAGTCTTCCAGTTGAAGTGGTAGAGGCCAATACAGTGATTGAATTTAAGCAGGCATGGGATAGGCATAAGGCTATCCTAAACAAAAGATAAATCCAGGTAAAGTATCCATGTAATTGGGCAGACTAGATGGGCCGGAAGGTTCTTATCTGCCGACATGTTTCTATGTTTCTATAGTGATGAATATCCTGCATCCTCAAGGGCAGAACTTCCTGATCCTATAAATCCTGTACCTGTTATGCCTGAAGAGATTTATCCCTCTACAAGCATGGAATATGAACCCTCTGTGTATCAGGACTATGATCATGCTGAACCTATGCAGATTGGGTCTGCTCTAGCTATCGGGACTACAATTCCCATCACTACCAGTCAACAGCCTATGAGATCAATATCACCAGATTGCGCCTATATATCTAATGGAGCTATAATCCGCAAGAAAGACCTGCAAATATATGAAGAGGCTTTAGCAATCAGAAAAGCTGCACAACGGTCTGAGTTCATTACAGCAACAACTGCAACTCCCATTACTCACAGCCAGCAAGATCAATCATCATCCTTACCTTACCAGCCTTCTTGTGACTATGGATCTAATGACGGGAGTGACGCTGACTCTGATGGTGAGATACCAGTACAGTATGCCATACATCCCCATTGTGGCCCAGGTCAACATATAGAACGTATTAATTGTACTATGGGTACTCCTTACAAAAAACTCTGGAGGGAAGGTCTACCATATGAACAGTGTATGTCTGACTGTTGTGACGAGGAGCTTTGTGAAAAGACTGCTACTCCTATACCTTCTACGGTTCAAGGCTACTACCGTCCTGAACCGATCTACTCATCAGCTGTAAAGCCACGAACTGGTGCATCAAAAACTCCTTATCCAGTATACTGTGGTGCTACTTTCACCAAAGCATATCCTCAGTTCAACCAAACTTCGTTACACTGCTGTGTTTCTGGTAAACCTAACCGTGCTAAAGGTACCCGCTGCTGAGACTCTGGCTCCTGCTTCTGCCGAGGTGCCCATCGCTGAGATATCTGCTGCAAATACTCCAATTCTTACTGGCTCCAAGGTACCCACCGCAGAGATACCCACCAGAGTATCCGGTTCCTGATTCTGCCGGAAACCCGGTCCACGCCGAGGTACCTTCTGCCGAAATCCCGGTCCACGGCTCACGCCGAGGTAACTTCTGCCGAAGTCCCGGTTCATCCCGAGGATACCGCTACCGAGGTCCGCAGCCTTAGGCTAGGGTCAGACTAACGCATTTTTCACGTTGTCCGTGAAAAAGTGCGTTCGAACGAATGGACGTATTTTTTCACGGAATACGCGATAGCGGTCATACGATGCGCATTTTCGTCTGTGATTTTGTACGGATCATCAATAAAACCCTTTTTGCGTCTGGACGTTATGTTAGCCGGACATTAGCAGCGTCTGACGTCTCCCAAACACACCGCTATGCGGACGCAGCGCACTCTGTACGTCAGTAGTAGTGGTTTGACGTTCTAGAAAAAATGCGTTCGTTTGCCACTTGCGTTGCGCGGACGAACTTTCGTGCGGCCATTCTTCGTATGTAACCGGCATTGGACGTCATTTGCTGCTAGCACGGCCGTGATTTTGTGCGGTTAAAAATGCTTTCGTCTGACCTTAGCCTTATTGAATCCTCTGTTCCCGAAGTATTTGCCGACAATTTACCACATGCCATAAAGACTGTTGCCGAGAAAATACCGGTGACAGAACCCAGTGAGACCATCACCATACCTATTACCCACAAAATTATGGTATTATGGCATCCTCCATCACCACACTTGCAACTCCAGTTTATTCAATCACTCAGACAATTAAAGAACTCCTCCTTTCATCTTTACAGGAGCGAGCACATGATTATCTGTTCCCCCCCCACTCCTAGATCCTATCGATACCACCACCTCTATTGTCCCGAAACAGAATATGGCCACCTATTCAAGTACAACCATAGTTTATAGAAGACTATCAGGAGTAACTAAGGTAGATGATCCTATTACTCCTATTCCCAATAAACTCCTGAAAATTACACCACCAAAAGTTTATAGACCTTCAGAACTGTAAGATGCACCTGAACTTTTCCTACAAGTCCCTGCGAACATCCCTGCGGCCGTGGTGATTGAACATCCTGTTGCTCTCAATGCTGCATTTGATAATGGTACCACAGACTTGTCCGTCCTTGGAGGATGTGAAGTGTCATGGCCCCCACAGGCGGCGCAAGAAGAAAGAATAAGTGGTCCCCTTACTGTAAATTTCTGTTCACGCCCAGAGGGCGCTCCTTGAGGTGGGGAAATGTCAGGAATCAGTCCCAGACTAAGCCTGTGCCTGCACCTAATCCCTGGCAAACCTTTATTTACCTGCATTTGCTTGTCTTTCACCTGCTTATATTTGTATACAGGGTTCAGGATCCTCTCTGGCTGTTCATCTCCTATTGTGGTGCCTTCAGGTGTATGCCATGACTCCTAATGAAGCCTGCTTAAAAGAGGGATCCACCCTTCCATCAGGGCTTCAACATTAACGTTCTTCGCTGGCAAGTGCACCCCCGCTTTCAAGCATCCTCGCTGGCAAGTGCACCCCTGCTTTCAAGCATCCTCGCTGGCAAGTGCACCCCTGCTTTCAAGCATCCTCGCTGGGAAGTGCACCCCTGCTTTCAACCATCCTCGCTGGCAAGTGCACCCCTGCTTTCAAGCATCCTCGCTGGCAAGTGCACCCCTGCTTTCAACCATCCTCGCTGGCAAGTTAAATCCTGCTTTCCAGCAAACCCTGGAACCAGCATACAGTCTATTATTTGCTTCACATAGACTCTGATCCGTTTGTTTCCTGTTGTGTTTATGCTTTAAAAAACCCTTTTTATGCCCTGTAACCTACGTGACTCCTCCAATCACTGCATCATGGGCTCACCTCACCAACCATCGCACTCCATTCCTGACACATACATAGGATCGTTCGACTCAGCAGTCTACCCTTCTCTGCCTTCTCCTTGCTCTGCACATGCACTTCCACCCTTGGAAAACACCCCTTCCCTTAGGCACTGCTGGGAGGTGTAATTCTCTTCCTGACAAATTGCATACGCCCTCTGTAATTGAGACTACATGTTCCAGAATCCTTTGCATCTTCCTGTCTTAACAGCTTCCTTTACCAGTAAAGAAAAAGGGAGGGGGGGAAGTACTCCGGAGCTGTGACAGGCTGCATGTCTGAGAAACCCAATAGTACACACAGAGTTCGAGTAGCCTGCGCTACAATTGTAATACCATCCACGCACAAACGCATTTGCGCTCACAATGTTAAGTATAGGACGTGCACAGTACATTACGCTCATGCAGCGTTCGCGCAGGTTCACCCACTGTAGACGTTAACGCGCATTTTTGCACGGACATTGTAATACGACGTTCAGCACAAAGGGTTTTGCCCCTCGTGTTAATGCGTTTTTGCGCACGCGTTAACGTTTGCGCGAAGAATGTAATAGAGCCCTATGAAGGGTACATCCATTTTTACAATGTCTGCAATGGAAAGTAGTTTCACATAAACCCACCCGGTCCTGGCCGTGGTTTTATGGACAGCCACAAGGCAGTGAAGGAGTTAATAAAAGCTATTCTAAATGGTAACATTTGTTTACACTTGATAAATTTATTTGGACCTAAAAACCATTCTAGTTTCTATAATGTCTCATGGATGCTCCTTCTAATTAAATGTATTGCACATACGTCTGATTCCTGGAGATTAGCTAGCTTGCTGTCTTTGGTTTGACCTTGACTGGTTTTCTGTCCCAGCTCCTTCTCCTGTACTTTTCTGACCTTGTTGTTCTATATCAGGCACCCCAGAGTGGTCTGTTTTAACACAATCACTGATAAGACCTCTTTCTTGTTTTTCTATCCTTTTTGGTCCTGACTATTTTGAGCTGCTAAAGCTGTCTGTAGCGTTGCTGGGTTTCAGCCATAAAGTCCAGTATTTCTGCTCTTATCTCTGCTGACAGGCTTTGCCCTGTGTGACAGAGTGTGGGACTCTGTATAAATCAACAGGAGACTGAGGAGATAATCCCAGGATGGTAAGGGGTTAAGCCTCCTCCCTGGCAGCAGATACACCTGCAGTCAATGATCCCTTATAGTAGTTCTGAGAGAACAGATGAAGTCAGACATAGACTGCATGTGCAGGGCTGATGATTGGAGAGCACAGAGCTGCAGAAAAGGTTCGCTGACACGCTTATATACAAAGATTATAAATGCTTGTTTTGTTTCTTTCTACTGGGGGACAGCTGCCCCAATAGCCTGTAGTGAGGGATTATTGTTTAGTCAGCCTCCTAAGAAAGGAGTAGGCCTATTTGTTTTGCACTGCAAGGTGTTCCACTAAGGCCCATGTCAGACGAGCACACTTTTTGTGTCTGTCTGACCGCACTGTTTGCTCTCCGTTGTAGCTTTTCAAAGTCAATAGAGAACAGCACACGAAGCATGTGCGCACTTTTTCATGTGTGCGCAACGTACGCCAAAATGCCATCAACGTAAAAAAAGCTACGACGGACGTAGAGAAACTGCATACAGTTTTTTTTTTCTTCTTTTTCTCAACATCAGTCAAAATTAACTGATACAATGTAACCACAATCTCAGTTAAAAAGTACGTCCGTTACTGTGCGCAGTCAGTGCGCTCGTCTGAACCCAGCCTAAAAGGGGACAGTGTTCTCTATTGTTAGACTTTTTGCTGTGTACAATCTCCAACTCCTGGGCTTTTCTGAGTGGCCTTGCCACACCTGTTAGTGTAACCGGAATCACTAGGTTCACTTCAGGACGGCGCCGGAACGGACACAAGCAAGGATTGCCTGAACACGAGTCTCTTCAGGAAAGGCAAACTTTATTGTGTCGTCACACAAATGCTCACACAGGATTGAATCGCAAAGAGTGAGCCCCGTCTTCCCCCCCGACGAGGGGTTTTATACCCCAAATACATAATTAGGTACATCCCAATTAGCCCACCTCCCAGTGACACTTTATTCCACCCCACGTGGGTTAATACCTCCCATTGTTAGTACAAAGGCATTCGGTACATTGACCGTAAATTGGCAAACTTCATGTTAGTCTGACAGTTTGTGATTTGCTGCCGCACTCAATCCGGGCCGTGCCCACCTCCCTAAAGGCTATGTTTATTTGTTACAGATAAAGCATGGTCTGGTTTCTACGCTCTCTTTGTGACTCAGTGACCTTGCAGTATCCATTTGTCATCCTGTCTTTCCGTGCTAAAAGCTGGCCGGATTTTCCCTTTGTTTAGTTGCTTCTCTGTTAATCTACCACATTCCTAAAATTCTATGTAAGCTTCATTCTAGTGTCTATTGAAATCTACCTAGTTATTTGCAAGTGAACCAATATTCTGAACAAGATGGCCGCTTGGCTCATAATAGCGACCATCTTCCAGCCTGATTCCACTTCATTCCCCCCTTGGCTCAAGCCTCAGGTTCTTTTCCTGATGCTTGTAGCCATCACACCCCGCTATTCTTAAACTCCTCATACTTTAGGGGACCTATTTTTGTTGGGAACATGTCTTGTGGGATCATCAGTGGTATCTTTTGTGTCTGTGTAGGTGTCAGTACTTTCTTGCACAGTGGCCATAGGCATAGCCCTATGCGGTATGTCAGTGTTCCTACGACCAAGATCCCCACTATCATCAGAATCATGGATCCGATCTGTGAGATGAATCTCAGGATGGATCCAAACCACTCTCTGATTGCTCCGAACCCACGGAGTGGATTCCAGCCCTCAGCAGCGATTCTCCTTGCTGTGTTCTGCAGCTGAGCTACCTTCTCTTGGTGATCCTGGATTACCTGGTAGTAGTCTGGGACATCATGTGTGGAGTTCCTGATGCATTGTCATCTCACACAATCCATTCAGGGCCGCACTAATTTGTTCTAGCGCCATGTCATGTATCATCCGCACCTTCCGTATCTCACGCACCTCCAGATTCAGCAACTGAATATCCATACTAGTTTTATTCAGAATTTCATCCATCAGACTGGCAGAACTGTTCAGTCTCACCATCAACTCTCTTCCCCATCCAGTCCATGCCGGCAGCCATGACCATATCCGATCCACCGTTCTAAACAACTCTTCTGTCTTTCAAACACCAGTGGGTACCTAGGGTGGAGTGCTGTGTCTGTATTAGTGCCTTCTCCCCTTACCCTCTGGATTGGGATCAGTTTTGCCAGATAACACATCCCCGTTATCGTTGGTGGCACCCATGTGTAACACACCTTTCCACAACACACCTGGTACCCCCCTTTCAATATAAATGGAGACAAATGTAGTGTTCCCTTCGCTATCTCTATCGTCAGTCGTCTCATCCGTCTTGTCGTATCCAGTGCACTCTGCTTTCCATCAGTCACCTTCGCAATCACCTCCTCTTGTTCACTCGTGAGCTTTCTACATCATATGTATAGAAAATTTGCCTGCTCCTTTGTGTCGAATGTGTATATGTACGATGTCCAGTTAAACTTGCTTGAATAGCACCCTCCACCCTCATTATGTGTGTCTTTATCTGGTCCTATTTGGAAACACCACTCTGGCGGGTATACTGGTCCTATTATGGGATACCCGGGACTGAATGATTCTGGTTTCTCCCTCGGTGCATCAAAAGAGTGTATTGTGACATTCCCTGATGCAAACATACTCAGATTCATTGGAACAGAAGCAAATGGGATGTGGATCGTCTCTGGATGCATCCTACTACACACCCAGCACGCAGTTTGCCCAGACTTTTTAGCATAGTCATATTTAAATTGCACAAGTAAATGTCCTCTTGGCAAAATCTCGGATGTCGCTTCTCGTTTTTGTCTCCACATAGTACGATTCTCCATCACCGGGTGCGTACCATTCCAGATATGGGAAATATCCACTTTCCCGGCAGTGCTTGGGCACCTGGGGCAGGCTCCATGCGAGAGTCCATAAATCAAGTTTGCAAGGTACAAAATCAGTACCACAAATGCCCCAAATGTCAAAATCCCTTGGGCAATTCTTTTCACAGTTACATAAACCCAATCCCTCCCCACCGGAATTTCAAAAACAAAGGACATTTCTGGATGATCAGGGGTGGGGGCTGGGCCCCTAAAAAGCACCCTTGGGGTATCCCCCATTGGTGGATGGTCAGGACTTGTGTCCATCAAGACACCCACTTGTGGAATCATTTGGGTGTCTTCAGTTGGATCATTCAGGTGCTCATGACTGTGGTCTTTGTCAGCTTTAGCCTCAGCGGATTGGTCTCGTTGGCGACGACCTTCCATGCTGGTTCAGGGTTGGCTGCCGCTACTTTCAACCTGGAGTGATGTATCCACGGGACCACCTCGGCAACCTTTACTGCTGTAGGGGTTGATAACAGGACAAGGTAAGGACCTCTCCACTTTGGGCCTAGTGGGTCATTTTTCCACTCTTTCACCCATACTGAATCACCTGGACAATACTTGTGCAGTGGGGGATATAAAAAGTGAGGTATGTTATCTCCCACCCAAGTATTCAATTTCTGCATTGATTTACCCAACAGTACAACCTGATCATTTAGTTTAGTTTCTCCCAATGCCCGAAGGTCCCCCCTTAGTCCATTAATCAGAGGGGTAGGCCGTCCAAACATGAGTTCAATACGGACTTAGCTTTAATTGGGGGGTTGGCCTGCACCTAATGTGCAAGAGGACTATCGGCAGCACATCCAACCAGCCTAGCGACGTCTCTTGACACAATTTGGACATCAGAGTCTTTAGGGTGCGATTCATTCTCTCGACTTTTCCCGAGCTTTGGGGCCTGTAGGCAGTATGTAGCTTCCAGGTGATGCCCAACAGACGGGCAAGCTGTTGTAAACAGTTCTGTATGAATGCAGGGCCATTGTCCGACCCTATCTCGAGAGGCAACCCATAACGTGGTATTATTTCTTTCATCAGACTCTTCACCACCTCCACAGTCTTTTCAGTTCTTGTTGGGAAAGCTTCCACCCATCCTGTCAAAGTACACACCAGAGTACACACCAGTAGGTATTTGTATCCTTTGCAGGGCGGCAACACTGTAAAGTCTATTTGTAGCGATGCCATTGGAGATAGCCCGATTGGCTGCTTCCCTGGAGGTTGAGATGGGCCTGTTCTCGGGTTGTTCTTGGCACATGTCACACACTGCTGGGCTATTGCTTTGCAGACTACTGACAGTCCGGGTACGTAGAAATGTGGCTCCAGTTGCTGTTCCATCATTTCTCTCCCTCCATAGGTACTTGCATGGAGTGTTCTTACAATTTCAGGGGCTAATGTTGCTGGGAGGACTATTTGTCAATTCTTCAGCTGGTACCACCCGTCTTCTCCATATTCGCCTTGTTCTCCCGACATCCATTTCTTTTCTTTCTCTGAATACACAGGTGTCCATTCACTCAGTGGTGCCGGTAGGAGTGCAGCCACCACTGGTTTTGCTTTGTATTGTGCCAATTCTCCATGGTTTCCCCAAATTCTTCCTTCGGGAAATAGTATCGCCATGCGAAGAACAGCAGATCTTGTCTGTCTTGTGAATCTCTTACTGCTGGTATGAAAAAGTTCATTGCACTTTTCTTCATTCTTGGCAGTCTGTTCTTGATTAAGGATCTCCTTGAGGAAGAACCTCACCAACGGGGCTTGGTATTCTTCTGCTCCCAACTCTCCCAAAGTTAGCAGTATTCGTGTAATCCGTAGATTATTATGAGGGTTGGTTGTCAAATTTTCAAAACGTGAGGCGAAATTTTCTGCTCGTTCAACTTCGGTTACTTTTGTGTCTTCTGCACCCTCCCCCATTACTTTTACGCCGAAGAATTTCAGCATCATTTTGTAGGCTCTGCGTAATCTTTGCTTAACTTCTGAGGTGTTAATCATCAGGCGTGTCTCTTGCGGATTCAGAGGAGTGGAGTAGAAATTTCGGCCTTGAGTCTGAGTTGGGAAAAGCCATTGGATATAGTCATGATTAAGTTCTAATAGTTCGTAATCATCTTGCCATTTGTGCAAAATGATTTCAATGAACTCGCCTTTGGGTTCAAATCTTCTCCAATTCATGTAGAATTCGTAGTTTGGCATGGGAGGTTGAGGCTCTTGCTTGCAGAGCAGTACTTTGGCTTGATCACTTGTTATCAGTGGTTTTGCAGCTGCTTTTGCGGCCTGATCAGCGCGCCTGTTGCCTTTTTGGGATTTCATCATGACCCTTTTGGTGGCCACGACAATGCATGATACTGATAGCGCTTGGTTTCCATACAGCTTCTAGGAGGGCCGCGATTTCCGCTGCATACTTGATTTGTTGTCCTGAAGAAGTAAGTAGGCCTCTTTCTTTGTAGAGTGCACCATGTGCATGGACTGTCATGAAGGCATACTTGGAATCAGTGTAGATATTTACTCTTTTTTGCCTTCGCAGATTTGTAGAGCTCTGGTTAGAGCTGTTATTTCAGCCAGTTGTGCAGATGTATGGCCTGGTAGTGGATTTGCTTCAATAATTTCTTCTGCTGAGACTACTGCATAGCCGGAGACTTTCTTCCCATCATCCATGTAGCTGCTACCATCAGTGAATAACTGTAGATCGTATTTGTCTAGGGGTACGTCTTTCAAATCTGGCCTGCTACTGAACACTTCTTCCATGACTTGGAGGCATTCATGATTTGGATCCTCTTCACAGTCAGGCAGTAGAGTAGCAGGGTTCAAGGTAGCGATGAGGTCCAAATGAACCCGTGGATTTTCACACATTATAGCTTGGTACTTCGTCATCCGGCTATTACTGAACCAGTAGCTTCCTTTCACATCCAGCAGGGCCTTGACATGAAGAACTTGTCCAAGGGTCGGCTTGTCTGCTTCCGCTATCAGCATTGCGGTGGCTGCCACTGCTTTCAGGCATGGGGGTAGGCCACAGGCCACAGGGTCGAGTTGCTTGGAGAGATAGGCCACAGGCCTTAGCCAAGAGCCGACACTTTGGATCAACACTCCTGTTGCTGTTTGATTGTGTTCATGAACGTACAGCTGGAAGGGCTTGCTGTGATCTGGTAGTCCCAGTGCAGGAGCCTCCATTAGCAGAGTCTTTAATTTCAGGAACGTTGCTGTTTGCTCTTCTTCCCAGTGGAAGGGGTCTTGTTCTCCCCCCTTTGTGGCTTGATGAAGGGGCTTGGCAATATCTGCGAAGTTGGGGATCCACAGGCGGCAGAAGCCTGCAGCTCCCAGAAACTCACGGACTTGTCTTCTGGTCTTTGGTTGGGGTATTCGGCATACTGCTTCTTTTCTTTCTGCCCCCAATGCACGCTTGGTACCTGTTAATTGGAAACCTAAGTACTTTACACTTTCTTTGCATATTTGTGCTTTCTTTCTTGACACTCTGTATCCTGCTTGGCATAGTAGATGTAGCAGGGCTTTTGTGGCAGATAAACAGTATTTTTCTGTGGGAGAAGCCAGTAATAAATCATCTACATATTGTAACAAGACAACTTTGTCTGGCTGAGCGTTGAAGGAGAGGAGATCTTGGCTGAGCGTGCATCTGAAAATCGTGGGCGAGTTCTTGAATCCTTGAGGGAGGCGTGTCCAAGTCATTTGATGGCGCGCCCCCGTGGTGGACTCTTCCCACTGAAATGCAAAAAGGGGCTGGCTTGCTGGAGCCAGGCGGATGCAAAAGAAAGCGTCTTTTAAATCAAGCACTGTGTAATATTTTTAATCTCCGGGAATTAACGCCAGCAAATTGTATGGATTAGGAACCACAGGGTGTAGGGTTACTGTGGCTTCGTTAACAGCTCGTAATTCTTGGACTGGGCGGTACTCGTGTGCCCTCTTTCAGTACTGGCAACAGGGGTGTGTTCCACGGTGACACGCAGAATTTCAATATGCCGTGGTTTTTAAGTCTCTGTAAATGTGTCTGGATATTCTGCTTGGCTTTCTGTGGGATATGATATTGTCTTAAAGCCACAGGTGTTGCACCAGGTTTTAAATCGACGTATACTGGGGGGATATTTACAGCTAGTCTGGGCAGATTTTCCTCCGCCCACACCCCAGGAATTTCGAGGAGTAGTGTGTGCGGGTCCGGGCTTGCCGGCGGCGTTGGTGCTGTACGCCATTCTTCCTCTCTTGGCATAATTACTGCAATTTTCACAGATCGGGGGTTCTGGCTGGCTGGGTTGTACTGCCGAACAGAGCTGCCACTCTCAGGCAGGTCTAATTGAGCGTGTCCCCCGGGAAGGAACGTAATTTGGGCTTGCAATTTGCAAAGGATATCCCGCCCCAGGAGCTGGATGGGACATTCGGGCATATACAAAAATTCATGTTCAACATTATGCCCACCCACACTACATTTTCGAGAAGCAAGGAACGGGTACTTAGCAGACACTCCCATTGCTCCCATAATATCAACTTCATTTCCCACTGGGGGTGCAATTTGCTGAGTTATAACAGAATATTCGGCACCGGTGTCAACCATAAAAATTTCATCTTTATTTCCCACTCTCATAGTGACCGTGGGCTCGTGGTTACCGAGCGGGATGGGCCCAGGTCCTTGTCAATATGCATCCTGCCCCTCAAATGACGTTCCCGCCAATCCCACAAACCCTGCTCCGGCACCCTCATTTCTCTCATATCTGCCGTCTGTTACCTGACCATTGGTGGCTTGACCTCCCAATTCTCCAACCTCCCCTTGTCCCCCAAATTTAGCCAAAAATGCATGACAATCGTTTTTCCAGTGACCTTCACCCCGGCACCAGGCGCACTGGTTGGGTCCCAGGGGTTCCCTAGGGGCTCCCCTACCTCTTCCTCTAGCTCCTCTACCCCTTGCTCTCCCTCTGTCCGGGCCACCTCGTCCTCCACCATTTCCCATATAACCTACAACACCTGTTTGTCCCCTCTGTCTCTTCATCTCCTCCCGTTTTTCCTCTAGATCCCGGTTATGAAACACTTTATTAGCAATCTCTACCAATTCGCTAATACCTTTTCCCAAAAACCCATCTAATCTCTGTATTTTATTCCGTATATCCCTCTGTGACTGTCCCACAAACGAAGAATTAATTAACCTCTGATTCTCCGCTGCCTCCGGATCAATAGGACTATACATCCTATATGCAACTAGTAATCTTTCCAGAAATGCGCTTGGAGACTCTTTAACTTCTTGTACCACGTCCGCTATTTTTCCCATGTTTGTGGGTTTCTTCCCTCCCGCTTTAGCACCCATTATTACTGCTGTTCTGTACGTCTGCAGGTGGGCAATACCCTCTGCGGTGTTGTACGGCCACTTGGGATCTGTTTTGGGATAGTGTTCCTCTGCCCACGCTTCTGGCTGGGGCTTAGCATCTGCTACGGCTTGGGTGAGTAAAATCTTCTGCGCGCTACTATTTATCCGGGCTCTTTCCTCTGTGGTAAACATTGTCAACATTAATTGCTGACAATCTGCCCATGTGGGGTTATGTGTGAGCATAACTGACTCTATCATACTGGCCACTGCTGCGGGATTAGTAGAGTACAGTGGTGTGTGTGTTTTCCAGTTGAAAAGATCTGTTGTCGTGAATGGGACATATGTGTATTGCACTGGCCCAGGAGCTCCATTTGCCAGTAAAGGACCTGGCACTTCTCGTAGGGGCAATTGCATCCCACTCTTATAGGGATTGTGCTGATATGGTTCCCGGGGTTTATGTATATTGTTCGCTGCGCGAGTGGTAGCCCCCGGCTTCTCATCTTCACTCTCATCTTCGCTATCCTCCTGGGATACTAATTTATTTTGTATTTCAAAATTTTTATTTTGTAACAATGTCATCAGTACAACAAACAGAAAACGGCCACGCAGGGCCACAGCAGGCTAGTCAGCAGGAAAATCAACGCAATTAAAATAAAAAATAATAGTCAGCTAGGGTCAACAAAGTAATCAACAGTAAGGGGAGACGGGAAAGGGGGAAGGACACTCCGACATAAGTCAGCGTTTCAGGGAGGAGGTGGAGCCTGCAGTCAAATAGCGGCGAAGTATCTGGGTTGACAAAGAAAATTTTAAAAAAAAAAAAAAAAAAAGGGGGTGGGGGACCACCTAATATAGAGCGGCATTCCCGGCTCGCTCCAGTAACCCCACGGGGAACTGGAGGCCATGGAAGACACAAGGCCGGGCAACCTGGGCCAGGGGAAGCGGTCAGAGCCATGGTACCCATTCCAATGGCTCACCCAGGTCCACCCATCGTCCCGCACACACAAAAAGAAAAGAAAGAGAAGAAAAAATAAAAAAAAATATATAAAAACCCAGATGCCCACAAATTACCACATCCCGGCCATGAAAGATAAAGTCAGTAAAGGAGTGTCCAGAGGGAGAGGGCGAGTAAAAATAAAACATAACACTGCAATGGCGACAGAAAGTGTCTCGTCAAATGGCAGGGGGGGGGGTGTCATCATGGAGGGAATCATTTCTCATAGAATAAACATGGGCATGGTAAGTAGGGTGAACAAGGTATAGCCAGAGGACATCAACTAGAAAAGAGGCACGACACAGTGGGACATCAGCCAGTGTCCAGGACAGTAAAGGATTTGCGGCCCGCAGGAGAACAAATAGTGCACCCAGACCAGTCAGCTTCACGACGAGGGAGTAAAGCCCTCGCAGCACCAGGATCAGCCGCCAATCACACAAAGCCAGACAGCTCCTCTCCGCATAATAGGGCTGCAGAACATCCCGCCGAGGGACCGCTGAGACAGGACGACACAGCAGGCAGCAGAGAAGCGGGTCGCAACCAACCTCCGGCTATAGGAATCTCCAGGTGAGCTGCTTGCAGGGGGAACTCCATGACGTGTGCAGCCAAGTGAGGTCGCAAGTCGCACTGGACGTCGGCCTCAGGCCCGGTCACAGGCCCCGCAGTATCACAGGGCCGCGGCACCACGTCCAGCTCCGCAAGGCAATCAGACTCCTTCACAGCCAAATCTACGCCGTAGGCCCAGCCAGCTTCCCGCCAAGTGTCGCGCCAGAGCCTCCGCATCTCCTCCATGAGGTCCGCTAGTATCCCTTTAGTAAGAGGGGAATCAAGGTCATCATCAGACAGCTGCAGTGGGGAGGGAGGCAGCCCCGGAGGTAGCACAGGTGCTGGAAGGTTAGCAGTCTCCATGTCACTCAAATTCACTACCAGATCAGGCCCACAACTCCGGAGCAGGCTGTAAAAATGGCCGCCTGCAGCTAGGCCGCAAAAAGCAGCACGGTGTTCAAGCGTTGCAGTAAAGATCTGCAGAGCGGTGCCTCAGGTCTCAAACACCCCTCCAGGGTGGCAGGATCTCGGGGTACAAAAACAGCAGCTTTCCTTGAAAGTGGGACGTGAAAAATAATGCCTAAAAGGCCAGTTCATCAGAGAGCTCAGCAGAAACACGTCCACACTCAGCGAGAGTCAGCTCCGCCCCCCGGGATACTAATTTATATACGCTCCCATCGGGCATCTCAATCTTTCCTGGTGGGACCTCTCTGTCTCCTCCACCCGCCGCCCCCTGTTCTTCTTCCGCGATATCGCGTTGCGGCGCGAAGGGAGCCAGCCGGGAAGTAGCAGCTGCCTGCTCCCCCCTCGCCGCCTCGCGCAACCGCGGCACTCAAAGCTTCTCTAGCCGCCCCATAGCATGATGGGTATGGTGGGGCAAGGGATCACCCTCCTCTGGGTGTTCTATCAACACCGATCTCTCTTTCTCTTTATTATTTGGTGGTACCTGCTTCTTGTGTTGTCCCGCCATCATTATAAAATGACTTTTATCTTTTACACAGTATCTCTATATCTATATACGTGTACTGCTCAGGATGTCCGCATTTCCCGGTAACTTGAGAATGCACTCTCTGTATCAGCTCGGGGTCCATTGACCCCTGCTCTGGCCACTCTGGAACTAACAGTGGCCACACAATTGTACACATTAATGTTAGCTTCTCCTTAGTTAACTCCACACCATAATCATGCGTTGTATATAACGCTTCAAAATTCCGCACCATATACCCTAGGGGCGTCTCACCCTCCTTTACCTTCTTGGGCTTCGATGACCCGTTACCCATTGTTTTCCCTTAAAAGATAACAGTAACCTTTTTACAACACAGATATTACTTTTTAGCAATGACAATTAAAATCTACAGTCTGGTACTCAGTCAACAGTTCATATATCGGATTCGCTTCCTCCGTCCAGTAGCCGGACTGCAGTCGCCTGAGCCGGAAACGTTCCTTGGGAGTCCACTCTCAAGTTTGCTTTCTCGCAGGGCGAGTAGGCGCTCGTTCATTCACAGCATTCAAATCACTCACAGCACGTACTGTACCAGATACTTTCAGCACAAAACAAAACATAAACAATTCAACTCTTTCTACTAGCCAAGGGCACGCCGTCCCTCCTTTTGGCTCCTTATACCCCGTTAATTGAACTCTAACTCTTGCCTGCTTGTGACTATGTGCACCCCATTCTATAACAACACTCCCGTCTGCAATTCCAATTTGCCTATGGGCAATCTACCCACCCGGCACCACTACCTCTGACCTCAATTGGCCCTCTTCACTACACGACGTACACACTAGCACTGACTCAGGGCTCTCAGCCCAGTCACAGAAATCCCTCCCCCTTTCCTGGTCCACGTGCAGAAGCTCTGTTTACAAACACTGACTAGGACTATGCAACTCCACGTGGCTACTTTCTCCCTCTCTTACAGAACTACCCTTTAGTTAACATCTGATCCCCCGGGTCCAGACACGTGCTAGCCACTTTCTGGCCCCGTGCTATATGGGGCGGGTTCAGTATGTCAACGAGACCGTGGCCGCGGGTCTCCTTATCCAACTTTCGGTCGGACGTTTCCCTTTATACCAGTATCTCTGATACACATACAAACATAGGTAAAGTGTCTATCGCCGCGCTGGTCGCTGTTTCCTCAGACTCGGTGGTGTCCCAGCTTCCCGGGCCGGGGTCCGTTTGGGACGAGACGAGGTCCACTGAACAGGAAATCCTGCTTGGCGCCTGCAGATGTCAGCTCAACTTCAACGGACGCCCAACCAATGGGATCACTCGCACCTGCAGTCAACCACTACAGTGTTCAGCAGCCGTTGCCTATGCTGGCAAGGGCCCGTATCCCGGGCGAGCCCCCAAGAAATGTAACCGGAATCACTAGGTTCACTTCAGGACGGCGCCGGACCAGACACAAGCAAGGATTGTCTGAACACGAGTCTCTTCAGGAAAGGCAAACTTTATTGTGTCGTCACACAAATGCTCACACAGGATTGAATCGCAAAGAGTGAGCCCCGTCTCCCCCCCGACGAGGGGTTTTATACCCCAAATACATAATTAGATACATCCCAATTAGCCCACCTCCCAGTGACACTTTATTCCACCCCACGTGGGTTAATACCTCCCATTGTTAGTACAAAGGCATTCCGTACATTGACCGTAAATTGGCAAACTTCATGTTAGTCTGACAGTTTGTGATTTGCTGCCACACTCAATCCGGGCCGTGCCCACCTCCCTAAAGGCTATGTTTATTTGTTACAGATAAAGCATGGTCTGGTTTTTACGCTCTCTTTGTCTCTCTGCAGGCCTCAGTGACCTTGCAGTATCCATTTGTCATCCTGTCTTTCCGTGCCAAGAGCTGGCCGGATTTTCCCTTCGTTTAATTGCTTCTCTGTTAATCTACCACATTCCTAAAATTCTATGTAAGCTTCATTCTAGTGTCTATTGAAATCTACCTAGTTATTTGCAAGTGAACCAATATTCTGAACAAGATGGCCGTTTGGCTCATAATAGCGACCATCTTCCAGCCTGATTCCACTTCATTAGTTTTTTTTTTTTTTTTATTTAGGATGGCTTCTCAATCAGCAAGTCCCTACAGCATTTTCTGCTTTTTCCAGCAAACACTGTCACCATGGAAGAGCCCCAAGGAAATAACACCCCTTTTTCATTAGAAATACACTCAGGACTTCCTGACAGAGTTTGGCGAATTCTCCGGGACAGTCACAGGCTGCTCCCATCCCCCACACCCGGGACCCGAGTTCTCATGGAGCATCCGGTGTGCCGCCCGTAGCCGGTGTCATGTCAGAGGATTGGGGGGAGCGTAAGAAGCCGGGCCCTGAGGATGGCCGCTGTGACTCAGGGATCGCTGAGTCCGTGCAGTCCCTGTGTGGGGACGGCCCCCCGCGGCTCTACGCGCTGGAGGAGGAGGAGGGGCACTCACCCCCGCCTGGGGACCCTGAGGACAAAACGCCTGAGGGCCCCGAACTGGAGAGAGTGGATTCTGCCTATGGATCGTCCTCCCTCATAGAGCCGGAGTCTGCCCCGCCGCCAGCGCAGAGACCCCCGAGCCCCGAGACCCCACGCCTGGACCCCCAGCAGCTGGAAAACCTGACATACGTGTCCGAGGACGGAGACACGCTCCTGCACCTCGCCGTCATCCACTCCATGGCAGACATCGCTCTCTACTTCATATCACTGGTATCTGCGGAGATCCTGGACATCCAGAACGACCTGTACCAGACAGCCCTCCACTTGGCTGTGTACCTTAACCAGGTGCGGGTGGTGGAAGCTTTGGTGGGTAAAGGTGCCAACCTGGAACTGCAGGACAGGAAGGGAGACACGGCGCTACATGTGGCCTGCAAGAACCAGCACCTGGAATGTGCCCGGATCATCCTGCGGGGGCCTGGGGGGCCCCAAAACCTGCACTTACAGAACTGGAAAGGCCTCGCCTGCCTCCACGTCGCCACCTTGAAGAGCGACCACGCGCTCATCTCCCTCCTGCTGGAAAGCGGAGCCGACCTCAATAATCAGGAGGGCACGAGCGGGAAGACCCCCCTGCACCTGGCCGTGGAGATGCTGGATTCCTCTTTGCTCACAAAGTTGCTTCGCCATCGGCCGAGTGTGAATGCTGCCATGTACAACGGCTGCACCCCCCTGCATCTGGCCGTGGGCAGGAAGGACGCTGGTTTGGCCAGGCTGCTGTGCCAGGCGGGCGCAGATACCCTGCTGAGAAACCGAGAAGGCGACACACCGCACGACCTGGCGGAAGGAAATAACCAGCTTCTGGCTCTCCTGCCGTTTGATGACCTGAAGATCTCCGGCCAACCTGTCGTGACCTCGGCGTAATGGCTGCTCCTCCTGGCACAATCTCTGCTCTCCAAGCGATGGGCGCCATCAAATTCTTTTCCTGTGTGGACCCAGACATGTGCCGGGAACTGACTGGCATCTTCTTATTCTAACCCCTGCCCTGCATCGCCTGATCTCCCGGGGCTGGCATTGCCTAACCTGTGGCCCCGTGCCCTGACCTGATCTGATCTCTGGTCCCATGCGTGCCACGGGAAGGGTCCGACCTCTATTATTCCTGCCCCGCCCGTTCAAACGCTATCATTTATTGCCAGGAAAGGAGGCTCCGCCTCTTTACAGGTTTGTTCTCGGTGACGGAGCGCGATGCTGCCAGCACTTACTATGTAATCAAACCTCAAGCACCACAATAAAACCGCTCTGTTTAAAAAAAAAAAAGAAATACACTCAGGGACAAGTAACACATGTTATCAGATAAGAATGTCACCACCCTTTTGGATGGAAATGGCACAAAAGTGTGTATTTGGCAGAAAAAACAATGCACTCGTGTTTTTTCAGTGCAACTTTGCACTATTTTTCTAATGCGTGTGCTCATACACTGGCAGCTGCAGGAGGCAGAGTTGCCATACTTACTGTCATCAGAGCCGGGGACCCACGATGCGGCCACACCTGTCCTAGGAGGCGCCTTCACACACAGCTCATCACATGGATATATATATTGCGCCCCAGCTCATCATCACATGGATATATATATATATTGCTCACACCTCCTGTCTGCAACCACTCTTCTCCCTACGAGCAGCCGCCAGCATGCAGCTTGGCCGCTTGCCAGGAACCACCAGCACAGCCGCGTTGTCTCGATCGCGGAGTTTGCGTGAACTCCATGATCTTGTGCGCTGGTCAGGTGGTTCCCATCCCAGGCGCTGATTGCCGGAATCTGCCAGCAAATTGAAGAGTCGTCTGCGGCTGCCTGGGCCCCCCCTCCAGTGGTGGAATGCCGGGGCCTGGTCGCAAGTGTGACCGCTGCGACCCTGGTACTTCTGCCACTGACCAGAGGAGCTGCTGGTCATCACATTACGGTAAGTACTCACCAAAACCTTGTCAACACCAGCATTCAGGACTTCACTGCCAGTCACCAGATGTGTGCTTAGCCTCTACTGTTTACGTCTGCAGTGATATGCTCACTCTCGCCAGCATACTCGCACACACTCAGGCAACGCATTTGATCACGCTTATGAGGCCAGCAACAAAGTTTGGGTAAATGTTTTATCCATTTACTTCTCAAATTAAAAACACATTTTTTACATATATTAACAAAGTATAGAATTTTGAACATGACTTTTTTCAACAAACATGTAAGAAAAAACCCACAAATTAACTACATATTTCGGCATTTCTGGGTCAAAAGAACCTGCAGTAGTAGGCACTGTCAGACAGGGGTTGAGGCTCTGCACCACAGGACATGGGCGGGTTTGGGTGCGGGTTTAGGATGTTGCTGATTGTGTGCATGGTTTGCGTGTGGAATGTGATCTTCTGATCTAGCGACATTCTTTGGAACATAGGTAGGCAGGAATAGAAGAAAGCCAGATCATTCTCCTCTACCAGGGATTTCTGTGGCCGATGAGACTCGCTGAATTTCACCATCACTTGCTCCAGATTAACAGAAACTGGATGTTGTGCTTGGTGGGGTCGGCGCTTGATACTCTGAGCCAGATGGTGTGGGATTGATGCTGCTGACGCTTGGTCTCGGCTCCAGACGTTTTTTTTTTAAAACGCCAATTGTTCAGCGTAGATGTATGTGCGGATCCTCTTTCTTCCTGCTTTTTCAAATTACGGATGCAGTTATCCCTCACGGTGCGCCATTTGGGCATGGCTTCTTGTACTGAAACATAAAAAGAATGACATAAGGAAAGTTTAGTGCATGTAATCATAACACAAAAAAAGTTTTATTTTTCCCCAGGTATCTTGCGAGTGGCTGCAGTTTGCAGGATATTCACAGTTTCAGGATTGGAAGATTTACAGCAGGCGGGGTGGTACGGAAAGTGTGCCAATGTATCCCTCCCTACCACTCACAGAAGATGCATGGGCCCAAATAGCGGAACGATTTCAGAATCGAGTCGATTCCAACTGCCTTGGAGCTGTGGACGGGAAGCACATTCGGGTTGTGAAGCCACAGTGAACTGGTTCACTATAGCTGAACTATAAACATTTCTTTACCATTGGACTACTGGCAGTAGCTGATACAAACTACAAGTGTGTGTGTGTGTATGTGTGTGTATATATATATATATATAAATAAAAAAATTTTTTTGGAGAAAGTATTTTACCAGGAAGGATACGTTGAGATTTCTCTCATTTTCAAGTATGTCCTGGGTGGCGAGTATGTACCGTTAGGTGTCTTGCCCAAGGACACTAAGGCTGGGTTCACACCTAGCCGTTTTAACGCGCGTTCGTGCGCGCTTTAAAACGCAGGAACGGGGAAAACCCATGCTTTGCTATGGGACCCATTCAGACCTAAGCGTTTTACAGCGCGCAGGAACGCGAGTTAAAACGGCCAACGCAAAAAGAAGTTCGGGAGCTTCTTTTCGGGCATACAGCAGCGCGTTCGCGGCCATATCATAATAGCCGCGAATGCGCGATTCGCGCGGTTTTTTGTATGCGCGAACGCGCGTAAAAAAAACACGCGCATTGCGCGACGCAGCGCTACGCCCAGGTGTGAACCCAGCCTTACTGGAGAGGTGCTCTGGCTGTTGTCTGATGATGGATCTTTTGGGATGGATTCAGACTCTGTGTTCCAGAAATCCACACTCTGGCATCAAATACAGAGCAGGAACCCGAAGATCCCCAGACCCAAAATCTGTCCTGGCAAGGACATCACAGTTCCATTTGGATTGGCAACTAATTTACTGCGACCATATTCAGGGACACGAATGAAAAGAAGTGCGTCTTCAATTCTAGGCTGTCACGAGCTAGACGCTAACAAACAGCAGACTTTTCATAGGCCATTGGATGTCAATGTGGATTTTGCTGTTAACATTGTGAAGTGCTATGTTTTGCACGATTTCGTACGTGACTGGGCTGGGTACAATTTTGATGCTTCTTCGACTGTTTTGGAAGAATATAATAACACTGGTAGATTGCCTGTAAATAGACACATCAAACGATTTAGAGAGATGCTTTGTCAAATTATTTTTGTAGTGAAAGTGGTCAAGTGGCACGGAAGCAGGGTAGGATTTAAAATCTGCAGAGCCTATGTTTGCATTTACATCTGATTGTTTTGGGAAGCTTGTTAAATTAAAACAAAAAATTCTGTTCATTTTCAGACCAGGTATCATTCTCGCAATAGGTCTTTGGAGACTTCACACCAGGCATTCGCCTTCTTCACCTTTTGTCCTTGTATTGATCATGAGCGGTGTCCCACAATTCTGGGTGTTGTTGGACTGCAGAGATGAGTTCTTGCACATCCATGGCCAGACGTACACAGCCAAACCGCAAAACAATCTGAGCGTGAACATGCTGGCCATTGCAAATGCACTGCGTCTGACGTCACGTAATCACAGGAAGCGGCACGGATGCGGCGTTGTCTGGGCGTCCGTCGTAGCACTTAACGTCGCTGCGTCTGTTACAATATGGTGCACACATACTTCGTGTGTTCTCTATTGATTCCATATTAATGCTAAAACGGACCGCAACCAGTGCGGCGACACGGAAATGCAGAATGCGCTTGTCTGACCCCAGCTTAAAGTGGACAACAGTGGATATAGCAGAAACAGCACCTTTTCATTAAGCAATCCTCAGCCCTTTTGCTTCAATATTCACAGCCAAAGCGTTCAGTGCGACTGCTGCAATGTGGCAATTCAGCAGCTTTCTGAGATGATGCATATGAATTCTACATGCTGCAGGGTTATTTTCACGCACAGCACATGTCATTGGGGTCCGCAGCCAGAGTGAGCACTCATGGGGAATTACAAATTTTAGGCCCAGTTAATATTTTTGGAATAACCAGCCTCCCGGCAGCCAATTATCATCAACTGGATAAGGAACATCCAAATGATGGGAGGGGATCACCCAACACGAGGGTGTGCTGTGTGCATATACCCATGACTGCCTATTACCATCATCTGCCATATACACTCCCATGCCACCCAATCAGTGCGCGGCGCTCATTCCCTCCCTGCATGATTAATGTGTGTGTGTGGGCATAGGAAAACATGCCCTGATAGGTATTGCTCCCATGTATATAAAGTGCTGCCCCTCAGTATGCAGGACTCACAAGCAGTAAAGATTCTAAGTGGGGGGGGATCAGCAACCTTTGACCCTCCAGATGTTTTGGAACTAAATTTCCCTTGAGTCTCAGACGACCTAATGAGTGGTTGAGCATCATGGGAGATGTAGTTACTTGTTTGCTGATCCCTGCCCTAAGGGAAGAGGTTTATAGATCCTGCTCATGCAACACATGAATTCTTGAGACGCTGCAGGTCAGCGCTTTTCAGAAACTGCCCGTCAGCATGACTAAGCGCTCATAGAGCAGCCTGCAGCAACGTCCTAACCGGAAGGTAGTGATAATAAAGCACCTAGAGCACTTCGGGAGAACGAGCAGCCGAGCGCGCTCCCGATATGCTAGAGAGAATAGCTGCTGTCACTGCGCACGCGCACTCTGCCTCTTTGTTAAGCCAGGCTGGAGGAGTCGCGCATGCGCACTGGTCTGGCAATGACAAGTGCAGCTCAGGCTGGCCGGCTGCGGGAGGAAGGAGCTGCTGCAGTGCACCTAGGCTACCGGCCACAGCACCACACACACTCCCTGGCAGCCCGTACCCGGCAGAGCACCCGGAGGAGCTGCAGAGCCAGCATGTCTGCCGCTAGACCTCCATAATACAGAGGATCCCCCCAGGGATCTGTGCAGAGGGTCCTCACCCCCGGGTACCTACTCAGGCGCGCAGCCTGTAATGCAGAGCCAGCCTGTCCTATGAGCATCCAGGAGAGGGCACTCTGCCATCTCTGTGCCAGGGGCACCCAGGATTCCCGCTCCCTGCTTGCAAGAGGAGCCCTAAACTGTGTCCTTACCAACCTGGCATGCCAGGACCTCAGGAGCCTGCACCACCACTGGGTCACTGCCGGGGGTAACAGCTAGCTTGGCATAGGGCAAGCAACTCATACCTGTGGGCACAGGGCTTATACCTAGAGACGGAAGCCAGTACCAGGGAGCCACTTCTACCTGCAGAGGGTAGCCAGTGATAGGCAACACTTACCAGAGCACCCAGTACCAGGGCACCATTTCTACCTGCAGGCAGAGGATACTGGTTACATCAAGAGTGAGCGGGCACTCAGTACCAGGCAACGCAAATACCTGCAAGGAAAGGACCCACAGCAATAGGGCACATCTTACACCAGCAGCCAGACGTCACAACTTAGACCTGCAGCTAGAAGGCTTCCTACCTGACTGCATCAAGGCGCATCCAAGGATACCCCACCCAGTACCAGGAAAGGCCAACCACCTGCAACCTAACGCATAAGCCTCCTACGGCCTGAGGACAGTCTGATCCATCAGTGCCAGGGCACAGATTACAAGGAGCGCCTCATCATACCTTTATCATCAGTGACCTGTTCTCCTGGTTCGCTTCACCATGTCCGCTGGACTATGCCTGCTTACCACCCTAGGGGGTTACGTTCTCACCTCCATCCTGCTCCTGAAATTCCCCACCATCCTGCACAAGAAGAAGCAGCAGAAGTTCCGCTGCCGGCACATCTCCCACCGAGGAGGTAAGCTTTGGGTAAGGGGGGTACCTTACATGGTTGGCGAGCGTACTGATACTTTGGTTGGACACTGCCAATATCCAGCAGGATTGACATGGGACATTCCCACTTAAGATCTAGTTATCATGGAGACCACTTTCAAATTTCAGACTAACAGTTGTAATTTTACAGTTAAGGCTGGGGTCAGACGAACGCAGTGCGAACGTGTGTTGAGCCGCATTTTATTATGGCCGTAGTAGCAGCAAATGACAGCCAATATACGAAGTACGGCCGCATGAAAGTTTGGCCGCGCAACGCAAGCAGCAAACAAATGCATTTTTTTTCGAGAACGTGGAACCTCTAGTACTGACGCACAGAGTGCGCTGCGTCGGCATAGCGGCGTGTGTGCGTGATTAGGAGACGTCAGACGCTGCTCATGGCCGGCCTACATCACGTCCATTTGTTTTTTATAGCTCCATCAAAAAATACGGCTGACATTGTGCATCGTATGACTGCTCTCGCGTTTTCCGTGAAAAAATGCGTTCGGATGCATCAACGCACTTTTTGACGGTAAACGTGAAAAAAGCGTTCGTCTGACTCTAGCGTAAATCCCCCAAATTTCGTGAAAATATCAGAATGTGGCGACACTGCATAGTGTATCTCAACTCTCAACTTTTTTAATAGGAAAAATAAATCTATAATATCTAACTAGGATTTTTTTTTTTTTTTTTTATGTGCTAAATTTTATTTTGGTGCAAAAACACTAGAATGACACGTTTTACAATCTCCTCTGAGCTTCCCATGACCATCCAACTGGAAGGCCATCCAGGTAATACGTCTTCACATCCCTTCCTGCTATAAATATCAGGCCTTTTTAGATGTGCATTTCTATCTGTAACATAAATCAGATATTGATTTTGGTGTAAAACCTATTGATCTCTGGTCAGTTGGGACAGGAAAGTCCAAATGGTAGATCCGACACCTTGTTCGTCTACAGCTCCTGTGCTATCTTCTCCCAGTCCGAAGGCTCTTAAAGTATGGCAAGAGTCCAAGTTCTACAACAGTTTGGGATCTACCTAGGGCTGCACCTAACCATTATTTTCATAATCGATTAGTTGGCCAATTACTTTTTTGATCGCTTCATCAGATAAATACGCAACTCTTTCTGTTTACTTAGAAAGGAACAATATGTAGAAATCAACCCTTCCCTTGCCCCCCCACTTTTATTTTTTACAATGTTTGATTAGTGTATGCAAATTGCATATCTCTCCTAAAATTGCGTACGTTTCGCACACAAGGTATGCGACGCCTGGTCATAGTGATGAATTGATGCTATGTGCGTTGTTCGAGCCCATGTCTGGTTTCTCCACAAACCTGGCTACGAGCACTAGGATAGACATGATGTTGTCAGCACTCAAAGTGGCTGAGAATGGGGGCACTCCACGCAGCCTGACCACTTTAGTAAGCTAGTCAGGGTGTGTATAGTGTCCCTTTTTTTAAAATAATTTCATGACCACCTGAGTGGGAGGGCAGAGGTGGGAGTGAGTGAGTTTGGGCAGGGGACCGGACCCAAGTGTTGGAGGGTTTGGGGGAAGGAACCGGTGGAGAGAGAGAGAGAGAGAGAGATCTCCAAGTTCAAGTAAGGATGAAACACTGGCTGTACAGCCCTTCCTCCCATTGGCAGCATCCCAGGGTCTGTGTTAGTTCTCCTACTGATGTAAATGAAATGGAGTCATAACCAGTTTGTTTATCGGGGTTATTCAAAGAGATCCAAATGGCTGCCGAAAGGTAACCGAACACTGAGAATCGGCATTTGTTACCTTTCTTGACCATTCGGCTATTCAGAGAGCAGCCAATTCGCCAAATGTTGCCTGTTCGAGGGCAGTGAAATCCCCATACCTTCGTCTATTCAGAGAACAAAAACCAGCAGTGAAAAGTTGCCAAATTGCCCTGCCGTTCGGTTGCTTTATGCGGCAGATTTATTCAGGCAAATCCCATAGGCTTCAATGTTAAAAATATTCCCATTTTAATTCAATATCTAATAAACCATGGATTATAATATTCTGCAGTAAAAAGTCGATTTATAGAATTTTTTTGGGGATATTTTAAGCATTTTTCGTGATTTTATTTATTTTTTGTGCCAATTTGTTATTTATTATTTATTTATTTTATTTCTTAAAACATTTGTTCTTTTTTTCTGTAACAGCCCTTTTTATTATCATTCCTTGGACCTCATATATAAATTTCAGACATTTTTGCTCATTGGTTTCTTTGCATACAGTGTTTCAGTTTTTAAACATTCAAGCAAACGTTTTTTTTTTTTGTTTTTTTACTCGATTCGTCTGCGGTGTCTGTTTTTTCCGGCGCGTGCGTTGCGTCGGATCGGCTCCTGCTCGGGTTTTTCCGGCGTTTTCAGCGGGGTTAATCCAGATGTTTTTGCCGGTTTCGGTGTGCCTTCGCCGGGCTTTGCGGGGAGTTTTCATTGGGTTTGCGGCGACTTTTCCCTGCATTACGACGGCCCTGTGGTGCTTGCTGAATACACAGCAGGGTCACTGAAATGGGGTCTCCAAATCGTGGCGAATTGAAGAGAACGAAAAGTCACCGAACGTGCGGTGGCTTTTCGATTCTGAATAACCCTGTATAACTTGTGAGTAAAGCAGCGGCATGTCTTCTCCAATCAGCTCTGATGTAGCATCTGAGTTTATTTAAAGGTTAACTCCGTCTGACTCTAAATAGTGTGCTGTACAAAGGCTGATTAATCGATAATAAGTGTCAACTATTCTCATTATCGATTAGTTGCCCATTAATCAATTGGTTGTTTCAGCCCTGGATCTGCCTGTTGACCACCCTTGGTCTTGGATGTCTCTAGCTTTAGGTCTTGTGACAAACTGACATTCCTGAGCATCCCGTGGGCAATGTACTTCTGGTGAGAGATCTGTAAGCACCCAGTGAACACCCAATAGAGTGCATTATCACCTACCTAGGTCCTTACTTAGGACGTGAATCCACTTAGGCTGTCAACAGTCCCTGTCCCTTTCTAGCTAAGCCACAAGTCCCAGTTGTTGTGTTTTTGTCTAATTACAGTGAATTTGTGTTTCTTATACTTTGTATATTATGTTCTAATGTCGAGGCAGCTGGAAAATGAGTGATTTAAGTAGGTTCACAGAAGCTGGTATTAAGTAACTTTGCATCATTGTAACGTTAACACTTTATAATATAAAAAGCAGCAGAATTCGATGCTCCTCTCCGTGAAGAGGTGTGATCTGTCGCCCTTCTCTCCCCACAAACTGAAAGTCTAAAGTGCAAGTAGTTCTCTGAGGTCCTTCCACCAAACCAGCACAATGTCAGAAGTACGTGAAAGTCTCAGTGGTGTTTGGACTCCCGGAGAGGATGCCAGGGTCCTTTTATCACTTGGCATATTCCTAATATTACGAGCCGCTAATACTTAATTACTTGCACCCTCTTTTTCATATTACTGGCTCCTTACTATTGGCCCAGGTGGAGTAGGGACCCTAGCTTCCACAATGGGTACCTCCCCACTTGTGTCAGCAATAAACTCATAGCATATAAAAAGTTAGGCCTCAAAGATGCCAACGAACCAGGTCGTTGCTGAGGGACGTCTTGCAGGACACCGCTATGCCAATGACAGGGGTTTATTCCTAGAAACTACTATTAATAAGCACCAAAACGTCAGGTTAAAAAAAAAATGCAATTACAAAAGTTTTGCGGAGTTAATATTTAATTATTTAAAAAAAAAAAAAAAAAATTTTTTTATTTCAACAGAATGAAATTTCTTAAACGGAATATGTCAATACAGGTATCAAACAAATACCAACATCCCTGCCTCTGTTATTTTTTTAAATTATCTAGCATTGCAGACGACAAAGTAATTTCTGTTTTAATAAAAGCTGTAAATACGTGTTACTATGCAATTAAGATCTAACCCTTGAAGACTACGGTCAAAACCACCTAATGGTTCCATTCGGTTTTATGAGCAGATTAGAGATGCACCAATACCATTTTTTTAAGACCGAGTAAAAGTACCGATACTTTAAGGCTAGGGTCAGACGAGCGTGATTTCTACGGACTGTACGTCCGTGCAGTACGGACATCGTCAGTACGGATGACGCAGTAGTGGTCACACAGTCCGTTTTTTCACTGAAGTTATTTTTGACGGATGTAGGAGGGAAAAATAAATTACAATGAAAAAACATTCTGTCCGTCAAAAATGCTGGACGTATAAATGCAGTCCGTCTGACCATGCTCCATCACTCACACACAAAGCTATGCAGACGTTGTGGACGTGGCGCACTCCGCACGTCCGTTCTAGCAGTATTACGTTCTTGCCTAACCTGCGTCCGTTTGCAGCGTCCGTCATGCGTCCGCAGTTCAGTGCGGACGTACTTCGTGTGTCAGGCTCCAATGGACTTTCTTTCATGCTATCACGGACGTACTTTTAGGCGCAATCACGGACGTGAACACTACGCTCGTCTGACAGCAGCCTTAAAGTCATGTGACCGCTTGTCAATAGGAACAGACCATATATACAGTCATGGCCGAAATTATTGGCACCCCAGACATTTTTCCAGAAAATCAAGTATGTCTCACAGAAAAGTATTGCAGTAACGCATGATTTGCTATACACATGTTTATTCCCTTTTTGTGTATTGGAACAAAACAAAAAAAGGGAGGAAAAAAATCAAATTGGACATAATGTCACACAAAACTCCAAAAATGGGCTGGACAACATTCTTGGCACCCTTAACTTAATATTTGGTTGCACACCCTTTGGAAAAAATAACTGAAATCAGCCACTTCCTATAACCATCAATAAGCTTCTTACACCTCTCACCCGGAGTTTTGGACCACTCTTCCTTTGCAAACTGCTCCAGGTCTATCTTATTGGAAGGGCGCCTTTTCCCAGCAGCAATTTTAACCCTTTCAATGCGGTGGACCCGCATTGCTACTTCGCTGCGGAGGACGCGCTGAGCGCGTCCTCCCTTTGCAGCCTCGATCAGCCGGTATTCCGGCTGATCGCGCGGCCCCCCTCCGGGACCCCGGCGGGCACGATAGGCGTCATCGCGCATGCGCGATGACGTCTATTTCAGGCACCTCCCCCGCCATTGCAGGGAAGGTGCCTGAAGGGGAGGGGGGGAGGTCCGGACCTCTCCCCCTCCCCTTCCCTGCGGGCCAGCGATTAAAGACAAGCGGCGGCTGTCTTTAACCCCTAGGGGGCTGGATCGCGATATGGCGCTAACATGCGCCGTATCGCGGTCCCGTCCCAGAGCTGGCCGACATCTTGGATGTCGGCCAAGCTTCCAGGATATCCCCCTAATGAGGTAGGGGGTTCCAATGAACCCCTATCATTGGAATGGCCAGAGCGTGGTCTTTCCAATGATACCAAACACGACCATGTAAAATATAAAAAATAAAAAAAAAGGTTTTTTTTTTTTTTTTCGTTTTATTCGTGCAACAATATTGTTCCCATTTCAATTATAATGTGAACAATGATGCTGCACTAACGATTTTTTCTATGGGGGCGTTTGCTAAAAAACACGTAATTTTCCCCAAAAAAAGTAACGATTCCTCATTTCTAATTTTTTTAACAAGCGCACCCCATAGAAAATATAACTGCAAACGATCACATGTTAAAATGTGAAAAGAAACACTTTACACATTGCAATAAAATTTGAATTTTCAATAATTTAAATTTTTTGTTATAATATACAGACATGACATAACGTATACATATAATAATGACATATTATGAATCTGCACAGTCTGCCGGAAAGAACGATATATAATATGTCTGGGTCATATATTAAAATAAGGCTTCAAAACGCGGTTAAACATGATGAGCGAAACCGGTAAAAATGAGCTCCGCACAGAGGCGTGAAAAGGCTCAGCAGCAAAAGGGTTAAGATCTCTCCACAGGTGTTCAATGGGATTTAGATCTGGACTCATTGCTGGCCACTTCAGAACTCTCCAGCGCTTTGTTGCCATCCATTTCTGGGTGCTTTTTGACGTGTGTTTGGGGTCATTGTCCTGCTGGAAGACCCAAGATCTCGGACGCAAACCCAGCTTTCCGACACTGGACTCTACAGTGAGACCCAAAATCCTTTGGTAATCCTCAGATTTCATGATGCCTTGCACACATTCAAGGCACCAAGTGCCAGAGGCAGCAAAACAACCCCAAAACATCATTGAACCTCCACCATATTTCACTGTAGGTACTGTTCTTTTCTTTGTAGGCCTCATTCCATTTTCGGTAAACAGTAGAATGATGTGCTTTACCAAAAAGCTCTATCTTGGTCTCATCTGTCCACAAGACGTTTTCCCAGAAGGATTTTGGTTTACTCGAGTACATTTTGGCAAACTGCAGTCTTGCTTTTTTATGTCTGTGTCAGCAGTGGGGTCCTCCTGGGTCTCCTGCCATAGCGTTTCATTTCATTTAAATGTTGACAGATAGTTTGCGCTGACACTGATGCTCCCTGAGCCTGCAGGACAGCTTGAATTTCTTTGGAACTTGTTTGGGGCTGCTTATCCACCATTCAGACTATCCTGCGTTGCAACCTTTCATCAATTTTTCTCTTCCGTCCACGCCCAGAGAGATTAGCTACAATACCATGGGTTGCAAACTTCTTGATAATGTTGCGCACTGTGGACAAAGGCAAATCTAGATCTCTGGAGATGGACTTGTAACCTTGAGATTGTTGATATTTTTCCACAATTTTGGTTCTCAAGTCCTCAGACCGGTCTCTTCTCTTTCTGTTGTCCATGCTTAGTGTGGCACACACTGACACACAATGCAAAGACTAAGTGAACTTCTCTCCTTTTTATCTGCTTTCAGGTGTGATGTTTATATTGCCCACACCTGTTACTTGCCCCAGGTGAGTTTACAGGAGCATCACATGCTTGAAACAATCTTATTTATCCACAATTTTGAAAGGGTGCCAAGAATTTTGTCCAGCCCATTTTTTCAGTTTTGTGTGACATTATGTCCAATTTGATTTTTTTCCTCCCTTTTTTTGTTTTGTTCCAATACACACAAAGGGAATAAACATGTGTATAGCAAAACATGTGGTACTGCAATACTTTTCTGTGAGAAATACTTGATTTTCTGGAAAAATGTCTGGGGTGCCAATAATTTCGGCCATGACTGTATTTGTCCCCAGCTCTCATATTGCCCCCAGTGCTCACATATTGCCCAAATCTCACACATTTATAGGCCCCCAGCTCACCCTCCCACGCTGCCAGGCTCCTCCAAAGAGTTGCTCTTTGGGAACCATGCACAGCCGCGGTGTCGCGAGATTCCGGAGTTCACGAGATCACGGCTGGTGGATCCCAACGAGTAGCCGCTACAGCTACAACTTTGCCGGCGGGCGCTCAAAGGAAGAAGACGCCAGAGGAGATTGGCAGCGCACGAACAGTGATACAAGGAAACCGGCCGGCAAGCCAGCGCTGGCTTCCGGTATCGGGGCCTCTGCACGAGTACCATGTACTCGTGCAGACACCGATACTAGTATCGGCACGATACTAGTATCGGTGCATCCTTATAGCAGATCCTTTGAGAGGACAAAAGCAGAGACATTTGATTTGTTATATATTTATACCTATATACATGCACACATTAAATAGACAAACCTATTGGGAAGCGCCTCTTAATTATTGAAGTCAGGTGTTGGAATCGTAGCCATCGCCACAGGTGTAATCAAGCACCTCGCCATGCAGTCAGCATTTACAAACATTTCTTTAAAAAAAGTGTCGTTCTGAAGAGCTCATTGTATTCCCACGGGGTGCTGTGATGATATATACAAGCTCTGCAATAAGTCAGTTTGTGAAACTTCTTCATCCCTGCTGGATGTTACACGGTCACTGTAAGGCTAATGTCAGACGAACGCAGTGATCCCGTCCGTGTTGCCGCACAGTGTGACGTCTGCCATAGCATAGATTCATTATCAATAGAGACCCACACACAAAGTATGTGTGCACCGAACTGCGAACCCACGTGGCAATCAGACGCAAGTTAGGGAAGAACGTAAAACCACTACCATGGAGGCGCAGAGTGCGCCACATCCGCGTAGCGTTCTGTGTGAGTGAGATGTCAGACACAGCGCATTTGCGACGTCCAGCACCTTGACGCACACAATGGCTTTTCTTATCCTTTTAACCCCTTAGTGACCGGGCGGTTTTACACAAATCCGTCCGTTCGTGACCGCAGCTGTTTTTATGTTTCTGCGCTCTTAGTGTTTACGTCAAATTTTCCTCTTACTCGTTTATGTAACCCACACATATTTTACACTGTTTTTCTCGTCACTAAATGGACTTTATAAAGATACCATTTTTTTCATCATTTCATATAATTTACTATAAAAAATATTGTGAAATATGACACAAAAATTGAAAAAACACCACTTTTTCGAACTTTGACCCCCAAAATTTCTTATGTATCAACAACCGTCAAAAAAAATTTATTCCTTAGTAGTTTCTAAATTTAGTACTGAGTTTAGCAATACCCAATGTTTACATATTCCTCGCTTTTTTCCTTATTTTATGCAACAATAAGTGCAAGTAGCACTTTGCCATTTCCAAAGAGTTTATTTTCAAAACTAGTGATAGTGACATTGTAACACTGATATCTGTCACTAATTCCTGAATAACCCTCCACATATACATATTTTTTTAAAGTACACAAATCAAGGTATTAAACTTGGGGTATTTTGACTCTTTCCATGCAAACCATTTTACCACAAATCTATGCCAAAGTTTGAGAAAAAAAAAAAATTTGGTGATTTTTTTTTTTTGAACGCAATTTAAGAATACATGTACTGTGAACTTTAAGGTTTACTGCCAAAAAGCACCCCAAAATATGTTCAGCAACATCTTCTGAGTAAATTGATACCACCCATGTATAGGTATGTCGGGTCATTGGGGGCTAAAAGGCCTTATTTGGGGGGTGCGCATTTCAGTTTTCCAACTTGGAATTTTCACATTTCGTCATCATGCACCCATGTCCTATTTGGGACATTTTTGAAGCCGGCCAAAGTAATTTACCCCCATCAAACCATATATTTTTAGAAAGGGCACACCCTAGGGTGCTTCAAAGAGTTGTATTTTAACACTTTCCATGCACTAGCTCTTTGTCAATCTTTCAGGTAGTCACTTTTTGTGTTATTTTTTCACACACATTGTACTTTAGGCATGAATTGTCAAATCCAGTTATGGGTTACTGCCAAAAAACACCCCAAAATATGTTCAGCAACATCTTCTGAGTAAATTGATACCACCCATGTATAGGTATGTCGGGTCATTTGGGGGCTAAAAGGCCTTATTTGGGGGGTGCGCATTTCAGTTTTCCAACTTGGAATTTTCACATTTCGTCATCATGCACCCATGTCCTATTTGGGACATTTTTGAAGCCGGCCAAAGTAATTTACCCCCATCAAACCATATATTTTTAGAAAGGGCACACCCTAGGGTGCTTCAAAGAGTTGTATTTTAACACTTTCCATGCACTAGCTCTTTGTCAATCTTTCAGGTAGTCACTTTTTGTGTTATTTTTTCACACACATTGTACTTTAGGCATGAATTGTCAAATCCAGTTATGGGTTACTGCCAAAAAACACCCCAAAATATGTTCAGCAACATCTTCTGAGTAAATTGATACCACCCATGTATAGGTATGTCGGCTCATTTGGGGGCTAAAAGGCCTTATTTGGGGGTGCGGATTTCAGTTTTCCAACTTGGAATTTTCACATTTCGTCATCATGCACCCATGTCCTATTTGGGACATTTTTGAAGCCGGCCAAAGTAATTTACCCCCATCAAACCATATATTTTTAGAAAGGGCACACCCTAGGGTGCTTCAAAGAGTTGTATTTTAACACTTTCCATGCACTAGCTCTTTGTCAATCTTTCAGGTAGTCACTTTTTGTGTTATTTTTTCACACACATTGTACTTTAGGCATGAATTGTCAAATCCAGTTATGGGTTACTGCCAAAAAACACCCCAAAATATGTTCAGCAACATCTTCTGAGTAAATTGATACCACCCATATATAGATTTGTTCTGTTGTTTTGGGGTGCTACGCCAATCTTTGACATGTGCTTGTCAATTTTCTAATTTGACATACAGTATCTTCTTTGCTTATCTTCTTTTTAGGGCCTTTTTACATACCCCAGTTTTATGAACGTGCATATATTTGGTAAGCTAACACCCCAAAGTATTGTAAATGGAGTGTTTTTATGCTATGGATGCATCCGTTTGCTCCAAACAAATTAGATACTGTTTGGTGGTCATTTTTCATTTTCACACCCACATCAGTTTTGGACTGTGATTTAGGAGACACTGTTGTTTTTTACTGCATGAAAACTCTCCAGGTTGTTTTCTGCAAGGTCTCCTGAGTACACCCATGCCCCCCATGCCTAGGTTTGCCAGGATTTTGGGAAGGTTCAAATACAATTTTTATGACTTTGTCATTAGAGTTGAAATTGAGATTATTTCTTCAGCTAGGCCTATCTTTGGTTTTGGGTCTACCGCATACCCCAGTTTGAATTATTGCCAGAAAATTGTTTATATTTGTTATGTTGACACCCCAAGGTATTGCATATGGAGTGCTTTGATGCCATGGATGCAACGGTTTTAGCCCAAAACATTTGGCAACAAGGTGTGTGGCGGTAATTTTTCAATTTTCAGATTTTTACGCCCACAGTAGTTTTGGACTGTGATTTAGCAGACACTGTTGTTTGTTACTGCATGAAAACTCTCCAGGTTGTTTTCTGCAAGATCTCCTGAGTACACCCATGCCCCCCATGCCTAGGTTTGCCAGGATTTTGGGAAGGTTCAAATACAATTTTTATGACTTTGTCATTAGAGTTGAAATTGAGATTATTCTTCAGCTAGGCCTATCTTTGGTTTTGGGTCTACCGCATACCCCAGTTTGAATTATTGCCAGAAAATTGTTTATATTTGTTATGTTGACACCCCAAGGTATTGCATATGGAGTGCTTTGATGCCATGGAATGCAACGGTTTTAGCCCAAAACATTTGGCAACAAGGTGTGTGGCGGTAATTTTTCAAATTTCAGATTTTTACGCCCACAGTAGTTTTGGACTGTGATTTAGGCTAGGGTCAGACGAGCGTAGTGTTCACGTCCGTGATCGCGCCTAAAAGTACGTCCGTGATAGCATGACATAAAGTCCAATGGAGCCCGACACACGAAGTACGTCCGCACTGAACTGCGGACGCACAACGGCCGCGGCCCACGAACGCAAGGCAGGCAAGAACGTAGAACCGCTAGAACGGCCGCACAAAGTGCGCTGCGTCCGCAACGTCTGCATAGCTTTGTGTGTGAGTGATGGAACGTGGTCAGACGGACTGCATTTATACGTCCTGCATTTTTCACGGACAAAATGGTTTTGCAATTGAATTTATTGTCCCTCCTACATCTGTCAAAAAATAAATGTCAGTGAAAAAACGGACTGTGTGACCACTACTGCGTCTTCCGTACTGACGATGTCCGTACTGCACGGACGTACAGTCCGTAGAAATCACGCTCGTCTGACCCTAGCCTTAGCAGACACTGTTGTTTGTTACTGCATGAAAACTCTCCAGGTTGTTTTCTGCAAGATCTCCTGAGTACACCCATGCCCCCCATGCATAGGTGTGCAAAGATTTTGGCAAAATACAGCACCAATTGTAGAACATAAAAATGTACGAATTAAATGTAAAAGTCTGGTGCCTGTCAAACTGGGGATGCTCTCTAGGGGAGCACAGGCTGTTGTCACTGAAGTGCATGAAACGCAAAATGTTTTCATACCTTCTACGTGACATTGATTGGAGGTAAATGGGGGTAGAGCAGATGGGGCTACTGCTCCAGCAGGAGCGAATTGAGGGCTTCTTTATGATGCCCTCAGCATAGTAAGTGCCCAGAATTTCAGAAATTCTGGCACATCTAGCGGGGTCCATTGCTGCCTTGCCAAGTAGGAGTCTGGCTTCGCAGCACAATGCTGATGGGCATACAGATTTGATTGGGCCACGATGTGGCCCAACAAATCATCCCCCATAAACACCTGCAAAAACTGTGTGGCGGTAAATCCTGCAACATCAATATTGATGCCAGGATTTGCCGTGAAAGGAGGGATATCTGGCCTCTGGCGATGAGGCACTACCCACTCCTCAGCTGGAGCTGTGCGTCTCCTGCTGGCAGGTGGTGACCCAGGATCTGCATCAGAAACATCACTAGATACATCAGCCAGCATAGATAATGTATCTAGCGACGCCTCTGAGCAGTTAGCGGGGTCGAAATGAGGGTCTGAGTCTGACGCAGATGCCTCAGATTCTGACGCCAGGATGGCATATGCCTCCTCGGCGCTGTACACCCTCTCAGACATTATATATAATAGATTATAAAATTTTATAATTATATATATATATAAGCGGATTGTTGGTTCTTAGAAGAACCGTTGGGTTTCACAAGAAAATACAAATAAACACCTAAATCTCTCTAAATCCCTCTAAACCTGCCTCAATTCTTCTAAATCTCCCTAAAATCTCTCTAAATCTGCCTCAATTTTTCTAATCTCACTAAATCTCACTAAAATCTCTAACCTGTCAAATCTGATCTCTCTCTCTCGCTCACCAAAACACAAGTGAGGAGAGGGAGGGAGAATCACAGAGGTCAGAGCCAATATTTACAAAATATTGGCCTGACCTGACAAATTAGAAATTTTATTTTGATTTTTTCTAACTTCTGATTGGATGTTGCTAGCCTGCCTCTCTGATGAGGCAGGCTAGGAACATCCCACTCAGCCCCAAGATGACCCTGCCCTTAGAACCCTAACCCTACCCCTGACCCTGCCCTTAGAACCCTAACCCTACCCCTAACCCTACCCCTAACCCTACCCCTAACCCTAACCCTACCCCTACCCCTAACCCTACCCCTAACCCTAACCCTACCCCTAACCCTACCCCTAACCCTACCCCTAACCCTACCCCTAACCCTAACCCTACCCCTAACCCTACCCCTAACCCTACCCCTAACCCTACCCCTAACCCTACCCCTAACCCTACCCCTAACCCTAACCCTAACCCTAACTGTCAGTTTATTTTATTTATTTTTCTTTTTTTACACTTTTTTTACACACTTTTTTTTTACTTTTTTTTAACTTTTTTTTACTCTGCTGGGTGCCTTGATCCCTCGAGGCACCCAGCAGAGCACCTGATCACTGATGTGATCGTTTTTGTACTGAGTGCCACGATACCTCGTGGCACTCAGTACTTCCTGCCGCTACCGGAAGTGATCGCTCGGGGGGAGCGATCACGGACGGACCGGCGGCAGGTAAGTATATTACAAGGATGCCTCGATGTCGAGGCATCCTTGTAATATGCTCAGAGCAGCTGGAAGCGATCCGATCGCTTCCAGCGCTCTGTAGAAGTGCCGGGCACCTCTCCGGTGCAACCGGATGTAGATCGCTCCCGGGGAGCGATCACATGGTGCCCCGGCACTTCTAACGGCCATTGCACGGATGCCTGGACTCCCAGGCATCCTGCAATGGCGTTTGAGCTGCTGGAAGCGATCCGATCGCTTCCAGCAGCTCAAAAACGGCAGGACGTACCATGTACGTCAGCGGGTCTAAGAGAGACCCGCTGCAATGACGTACATGGTACGTCCTCGGTCCTTAAGGGGTTAAAATTTTTATCATTTTTCATATTAATTTTGTTTCCCATAATTCCTTTTTTTTTCTACGTCCGTTAAGAAAAACGGACCGTGTGGTGTCTACAGTATCTTCCGTCAGTATGTCCATCCGTTGTGCATGCACGCACAGTGCGCTCAGACTGCGTTCGTCTGACATTAGCCTAAGTTGTATTATTGGAAACTTGGCAACTCAGCCACAAAGTGGAAGACCACGTAAAGTGACCAGCAGGGTCACAGAGTGCTGAGATGCCTGGTGCAAAAGCCACCAACTCTCTGCTGATTCCATAGCTGAATAATTCAAAACTTCCACTGGGGTTAATATTGGCACAAGAAGGTGTGATGCCGGGGGCCATTTTGTGGCCTTCAGCTCGGCTCCCGACGTCCCCTTGCTTTGCGGACCTGCCTACTTCATCCCCATTTGGGATGGCATTGAAGGCTGTAGAGATAGTGGGCTCCCGGCCACTTCTGAAGACTGTACTGTGGCGGATGGTCGACGGGAGGATTTTCGTCCCCCCTCCGGCGGTATGGACGCGCTGACCGAGGGCTTGGATACCTGTCTGCGGCTGCTGTCTGGGGAGGAAGATGGCCCGCTTAACACAGGTCTTTGATGCCGGATCATGGGGGACTGTCGGGCGGAGAGAAACCCGGAGACAGGTGTACCTGGAGAAGTAGTTTCTCTGGGCCCAGAAGAGACCTTTTGAGCCTGTTACCGCTGAGGCCTGTGCGGATGCTGCTGATGACGCTGAGGTGGGCACTGCTGAGGCCTGTGTGAATACTACCGCTGATGGGAGAAGAGATGGTGCGGATTGCGACCTGGATGGGGCAAGGACCCTGACGTCTCGGCCCCCGAAGGCGGCTATATCCCTGGGTGCTGAAACTCCGTTGGCGCCCAGCGTCCTCCGACGGATGTCTGCTGTCACTGGACCGGTTGGGACTGCCCCCCTTCAGAGGCCTACGGAGATGGGAATGTCTGAGTCGGTAGCTGTGCCCTTCAGTGCGGATGCCTACTCTCACAGTGGCAGCTGATATGGACGGCTATGTGCTCTGTCGGCGAGATGAACAACAGAGCGCCTTTTGCAGACAGTTTGGGGCAGACGGGGTGCATGGATCCGCTCTGGTGAGATAAGGGCTGAAGGGGTCTGACCTTATCGACGGATGTCTGCCTGCCTGGCCCGGTACTCGACCCCACTGGACTGTCCTTTGTCCCAGGTTCTTGATGTCCCCTTCTATGCTGTGCACTTGAGTTATTTTGTTGTTTTGAGCGTTTACCCCTTTATGAAGCATACTGCGGACTGAGGTCTTAATTTTTACTTTTTGTCCCTTTTTGTGATCTAGCGGTGACTCTGAGACTTTCCCCTTTTTTTGTTTTCTACTCTGTGGTCCCCCCCCTTTTTACCCCAGTTTTACCCCCTCACCCCCATTTTCTGTTATGAAGACTCTTTTTGATTGACGTCTGTCTTTTTTTCCTGGGTGCTCGATCTATTGGCAATGGTGTACCCCCCCCTTTTTTTTTTGTTTTTGTTGTTGTTCTTCATGGCATGGTCCGGGATGCCTGAGGTGCTATAATTGACCCTCAGGCTCCTGGGCCATGTGACTTTCTCTCCATGGCCTCCTCCGGGGGTTTGCCAGGAGCGTCACGGTGATGGCCTATGCCACCCCCCCTTTTTTTTTTTTTTTTTGTCACCATCTTTTACATAGTGATAAATAGAGCACCCTATTATTATTATTAATAATATTAATAATAATATTTTAATTTTTTTTCTTCCCCCTCCTCCCCCTGATCTGAGACATTTCTGTAGACGTGTATCCATATTTCTGGCTTTTCTGTTTCATATGTACTTAATGTATGATTATATGACCCTGAGAGGCCAATCACGCTTTTCGATTTGTGACCCTTTTGTTTGCAAAATAAAAACTTTGAAATATAAAAAAATAAATAAATATTGGCACAAGAACTGCACGATGGTGGGAGCTTCATGGAATGGGTTTCTATGGCCGAGCTGCACGCAAGTCTCACATCACTAAGTACAATGTGTCGCATGGATGTTGGAAAGTCGCAGCCACTGGAGCCGGTAATACGTGGAGTGACGAATCACTCTTCTCTGTTTGGCGGATACCTGTGCGTTACCTGCTTGACTGCATTGGGCCAACTCTGTCGGAGGGATCATGGCATGGGGCTGTTTTTCAGGGGTTTGGCTAGGCTCCTGAATACCGGGGAAGAAAAGTAATTACCGGTAATCAAATGAAGACATTTTGGAAAAGGTTTAGGGATGGTCCTTTTCACATGCTGCACAAAGCAAGGTCCATAAAGACAGGGATAGTTGAGTTTGTTGTGGAAGAACTTGACTGGCCACACAGAGCCCTGGCTTCAACCCCATCAAACACCTTTTGGGATGAATTGGAACAGGGATTGAAAGCCAGGCCTTCTTGTTCAGCATCAATGCCTGACTTCACAAACAGTTTGCGGGATAAACGGACAAACATTTCTACAGAATCACTCCAATCTTGTGGAATTAATATATTTTGAATGCAATGTCATAAAATTCCCTGTTGTTGTAATGGTCCGGTGTCCCAATACTTTTGTCCACATGGAGAGCAGTGAGTACAACCCCTCACATTTTTGTAAATATTTTATCTCTTCATTTGACAACACTGAAGAAATGACACTTTGCTACAATGTAAAGTAGTGAGTGTACAGCTTGTATAACAGTGTAAATTTGCTGTCCCCTCAATAACTCCACTCTACGTAAAGATGTCCTAGACTATAAGAAGATTGCCAAGACCCTGAAACTGAGCTGCGGCATGGTGGCCAAGACCATACAGCGGTTTAACAGGACAGGTTCCATTCAGAACAGGCCTCGCCATGGTCGACCTAAGAAGTTGAGTGCACGTGCTCAGCCTCATATCCAGAGGTTGTCGTTGGGAAATAGATGTTACGTGCTGCCAGCATTGCTGCAAGGGTTGAAGGGGTGAGGGGTCAGCCTGTCAGTGTTCAGACCATACGCCGCACACTGCATCAAATTGGTCTGCATGGCTATTGTCCCACAAGGAAGCCTCTTCTGAAGATGATGCACAAGAAAGCCCTCAAACCGTTTGCTGAAGACAAGCCGACGAAGGACATGGATTACTGGAACAATGTCCTGTGGTCTGAGACCAAGATAAGCTTATTTGGTTCAGATGCTGTCAAGCGTGTGTGGCAGCATCTAGGTGAGGAGTACAAAGACAAGTGGGTCTTGTTGACAGTCAAGCATGGTGGTGGGAGTGTCATGGTCTGGGGCTGCATGAGTGCTGTCGGCCTCGGGGAGCTACAGTTCATTGAGGGACGCATGAATGCCAATATGTACTGTGACATACTGAAGCAGAGCATGATCCTCTCCCTTCAGAGACTGGGCCGCAGGGCAGTATTCCAACATAATGACCCCAAATGCACCTCCAAGACGACCACTGCCTTGCTAAAGAAGCTGAGGGTAAAGGTGATGGACTGGCCAAGCATGTCTCCAGACCTAAACCCTATTGAGCATCTCTGGGGCATCTTCTAACATCCACCAGCTCTTATGTCGTCATGGAGGAGTGGAAGAGGACTCCCAGTGGAAACCTGTGAAGCTCTGGTGAACTCCATGCCCAAGAGGGTTAAGGCAGTGCAGGAAAATAATGGTGGCCACACAAAATATTGACACTTTAGGCCCAATTTGGACATTTTCACGTAGTGGTGTACTCCTTTGTGTTGCCAGCGGTTTAGACATTAATGGCTGTGTGAGTTATTTTGAGGGGACCGCAAATTTACACTGTTACATAGTCTGAAAAAAGACATGCATCCATCGGGTTCGGCCTCTCACACATCACCTACGGCTGTTGATCCAAAAGAAGGCACAAAACCCAGTCTGAAATGCTCGCCAATATGCAACACACTGGGAAAAAATTCCTTCTTGACCCCAGAATGGCAGTCCGATTTCTCCTTGGATCAAGAAGCTTACCCACATATTAAATATTTATAACCCTTAATATTCTGTGTCTGCAGGAAGTCATCCAGTGTTTTAAAAGTCTGTACAGTCTCTGACCCAACCACCTCAACAGGCAGAGAATTCCATAGCTTTGTTCTCACAAGCTGTGCACTCACTACTTTACTTTGTAGCAAAGTGTCATTTCTTCAGTGTATGAAAAGATATAATAAAATATTTACAAAAATTTGAGGGGTGTACTCACGTGTGTGTTTTGTAATGTATATGTGTGAAAATATATATATTATATTATATATTCACACTTATGTTTTTTTTTTTATTTTTTTAAAATTATTTTAGCCTTGGAAAATCTTGGGCTCTAAAGTATTTATATTGGCACATGTGTGCTGATGAAGACTGTTCGCTTATAATAAATGCTTCCCTGAGGCTGCAGAGCTTGGACATCCACTTTGTCTTGGTAATGTGAGCGCAAAAATGCTGCATAAGCTATAGGTAACTGCAGTGTATTGTAATGCTCCTGGCTATGAAAACCAAGCCCTAAAGCTTTGAATTTACACATCGTTGCTGGTATAATTCTCCTCATATTATTTCTGAAAACATAGTTGCCCTAATTTTGTGTGTTTTTAAATGTAACGATTATTCTCAATTATTTTTTTTTATTTTTTTTATTTCGATTCATCGGATAAAATCTTTTTTAAAAGGAATTTTATGTAAAAAAATAACCACAATCCCTCCCCTCTTTTCATAAGCAATTTGCATAGTGTACGTAACTTTCGTACGTACATACGCAAATTGCGTATCTTGTGTACCTTGTGTGAAAAGTACAAGTGTTTGGTCAGAGGGATGGGTTGACGCTGCATGCACAGCTTAAGCCCATGTTTGCTTTCTCCAATAAACGCGGCTACAAGCACTTGGTCATTGATGATGATGATGATGTCAGCATGAAATCGGGGGTTAATAAGCTAAAGTGGTCAGGGTGTGTAGAGTGCAGGGCTGTGGAGTCGGAGTCGAGGAGTCAGAGCCAATTTTGGGTACTCGTAATCGGCAAACAATGCACCGACTCCGACTCCTACTAAATTTAGATTGGAATTTTAAAAAAAAAGCAAGTTTTAAATCAATGTCCCAATTCACAAAAAGTTATAATTAATGACTTCTCTACTGTAAGAATAAAGACCAATGCATGCAGTGCCCCATGTAACCGCAAAACGAACACGTTAAGTGACCGTGAAGAAGCATGCTTTTCATGTGCTTCACTATATGGCACACAACGCACAATTAGGAGCGACAATACTTATACTTTCCATAGTGTTGTGTTCTGCTGTTACAGGGAACGCAGCACCCATGGGTAACCTAGCTTCTCACTGATAAGGGATTAAGTAAATATATTTTTTGCAGGACTAGAGACACTTGTATAAGTGGAGGGTCAATAGTTCAAGACTGAACTATTATTGACTATTGAACTATTATCGTATTATATGAACTATTATCGTTAGTGATGTGGCCAGAATAGTTACTGCAATGCCACCCACCCAAGTCAGTGTCGAAAGATTATTTTCAGCCCTAAAAATAATAAAGTCTGACTTAAGAGCCTCTATGAAAGAGGATTTGGCAGAGGCAATTCTCTTCCTTAGAACTCTACATTGAATTGATTTTGCATTTGCTAAGCCTATAACTACATTTCAAGATTAATATAGGTTTTACAGATTTTGTTTTTTGTTTTTGTTTTAAAACAACCAAATAATGTGGTTTGTATTTTTGAACTGGTAAAGTTCCTGTTCCTGATGTTTATGCCTGCTGCTACTATCCAGCCACTTGATTAATAAAAAAAATTATTAAAACCTTGTTGTTTTCATTGTGTTTGTCTTTTGCTTAAACTGTTCAATACAGTAGACTGTTGGCTTCCCAGCCAGTAGTCCTATGGTAATGACATGTATGTTGCCTTTCTTTCCTTCAAGGAATGTATAAAATACATTTGCATATTAATACAGAGGAGTCGGAAGTACAAAAAACGGAGGAGTCGGAGTCGGAACATTTATCTACCGACTCCACAGCCCTGGTAGAGTGTCCCTTTTTTAAATAATTTCGTGAACAAACGGAGTGGGAGGAGGGACTGGAGGTGGAAGGGAGTGACTTTGCTCAAGTGACTTGACCTGCGTGTGAGAGGGAGTGGGTATGGACAAAAGACCAGATCTGAGTGTCACGTTTCCTCCAAGAACTCGGTATCTGATCCTTGTACGCAGCACATCAATCCTTTCCCGCCGATCCTTCGAAATGATCGGTAAGCGACTATACCCTATGCTAGTACAATGTATTTCAATTTGTAGCCAGGGGTCCATATACCAGAGAGTATGTCAGTCGTTGCCAGGGTCAGTAGTGCCTGAGAGTAAGTCAGAGAATATACACAGTATAAGCAGCACTGAGAGCATCTGAGAAACCACGTCAGGGCAATGGGAAAATAGATTGCCTGTGGTTTTAAACCCGGCGGTGCCGTGTCATCACGCCGGGCTCCGCCCCCGGCGTCTCACGTGACTGCCGTGATTCCCTTCAACACTTGGCGCATGACCAGCGAGCAGAGAAGACTATGCTGCCGGGCAAGTTCGACGTGGGACGTGACCGTGTGGTTAGGGAGTTTGGGGAAAGGGACCAGACTAAAGGGAGGGAATGGCAGTTCCTGACCAAAGAGGGTGTGGCAGGGAGGGTGGGGTGGTGGCACAGGACTCAAGCTTCAAATAAGGATAAAACGCCGACATACATCTCCTTCACCCAGTGGCAGTATCCTATTGTTTGTATTATAGTTCTGCTACTGTTGTAAACGGAATAAAATCAAACTGGTTGTGTGTGACATAACCCTAGAACTAAATTTATACCTAGTAAAGCAGTGGCGCGTCTTCTCCAATCAGCTCCGAAGCTGAGGTTATTTAAATTTAACTCTGACTCTAATCATCCTGTGTGTAGCACACATTGTTTAATCGACACCGATTAATCGATTTAAATAGTTGTCAACTATTTCAAATCGATGATTAAATCGATTTTAGTTGTTTCAGCCCTACGCAAAATTATATATATTTGGCTTAAAGGGAGGAAACCTTGTCTGAGAGGGGGTAATAATTAACCTTTTGTTGACCTCACCCCTGAGTTTCCCTTTTTATTTAATGCCCTGAGGAGTTGGCCAGAATGGCTCTTGGCTACCTGTCAACCTCTAATTTTATTTACCCAGGACCTTTTGCTTCTATTACTACTTCATCCCTGTTACAAAACATACACACATATTTCTACATAAAATAAGAAATAGAGATATCTCTATGTATCAAAGTATGTGAACCCTTTAGGATTACGTGGAGTTTTGCATGAATTGGTCATAAAATGTGCCCTGATCTTCTAAGTCACAACAATTTGAAAAACACTGTCTGCTTAAAACAATACAACACAGGCCTTATATGTTTTTATTGAACAGAACATGTAAACATTCACAGTGCAGGGTGGAAAAAGTATGTGAACCTTTGGACTTAATAACTGGTTGACCCTCCTTTGGCAGCAATATCCCTCAACCAAATGTTTCCTATAGTTGCAGATCAGACCTGCACAACGATCTGGAGTAATTTTGGACCACTCCTCTTCACAAAACTGTTTCAGTGTAGCAATATTTTTGGAATGTCTGGTGTGAATCGCTCTCTTAAGGTCATGCCACAGCATTTCAATCGGGTTGAGTTCAGGACTATGACTGGGCCACTCCAGAAGGCGTATTTTGTTTTGTTGAAGCCATTCTTTTGTTGTATTACTTGTATGCTTTGGGTCATTGTCCTGTTGCATCACCCATCCTCTGCGGAGCTTCAGTTGGCGGACAGATGGTCTTACGTTTTCCTGCAAAACGTCTTGGAAAAATGAATTCCAGAGTTTATCATCAATGACAACAATCCGTCCAGGCCCTGAGGCAGCAAAGCAGCCCCAAACCATGATGCTCCCTCCGCCATGTTTTACAGTGGGGATGAGGTTTTGATGTTGGTGCGCTGTGCCTTTTTTTCTCCACACATAGTGTTGTGTGTTTTTTCCAAACAACTCAATTTTGATTTCATCTGTCCACAGAATATTTTTCCAGTAGTGCTGTGGAACATCCAGGTGCTCTTTTGCAAACTTCAAACGTGCTGCAATATTCTTTTTGGACAGCAATGGCTTCCTCCGTGGTGTCCTCCCATGTACTCCATTCTTGTTTTAATGTTTTCCTTATTGTAGATGTGCCAACAAAAATGTTAGCATGTGCCAGAGATTTCTGTAAGTCTTTAGCTGACATTCTAGGATTCTTCTTTACCTCATTAAGCATTCTGTGCTGTGCTTTTGCAGTCATCTTTACAGGACGACCACGCCTAGGGAGAGTAGCAACAGTGCTGAACTTTCTCCATTTGTAGACAGTCTGTCTTACCGTGGACACATGAACATCAAGGCTTTTGGAGATACTTTTGTAACCCTTTCCAGCTTCACGCAAGTCAACAATTCTTGATCGTAGGTCTTCTGAGAGCTCTTTTCTGCGCGGCATGGTTCACATCAGGCAGTGCGTCTTGAAACCAGTAAACCCAAAACTGGTGTTTTTTTTAAAGGGCAGGACAGCTTTCAGCAACACATCCAATAATATCACACTGATTGGACTCAAGGTTGGCTCACTCCTGGCTCCAATTAGCTCTTGGAGAAGTCATTAGGCTAGGGGTTCACATACTTTTTCCCCCCTGCACTGTAAATGTTTACATGTTCTGTTCAATAAACACATGAAAACATATAATGTTTGTTGTATTTTAAGCAGACTGTGTTTTTCAAATTGTTGTGACTTAGATGAAGATCAGAGCACATTTTATGACTAATTCATGCAAAACTCCACGTAATCCCAAAGGGTTCACATACTTTTTCTTGCAACTGTATATATATATATATATATATGTATGTATTTTATAATTCAGTGTACAGAATTTGAGAGATCGAATGATGTGTAGTACTTATTGTTTTTTGGCAATGGTTTACTTTTTAACACCGTTACTGTCATGAAATCTCCTGCAAGTGCCCTGAGATTGAGTAAACTCTACCTGATCTGATTGTGGAGCAATACAGAGGAATTCAAACAAAATATGTTAGCAAATGGGTTCCATTAATTCCTCTAAAGATTCACACATTAGAAAGTATCATTATTATACTTTATAGTGTCAACACATTCCACTGTGCTGGTACCTTTTTAAATAGACAAATACAGTATATCTGACAGGCAGGACATTAGACAACAAATACAGGAGAAATTGAGGGCACTATTCCTGTGGGCGAATTCAATGGGTTAGATGGAAGAGAAACCGTAAAGATGATGTTAATACAGAGTCGGATGATGACTGTAGTTGGATACGTTCAATGCATAGTAAGTGAGGCTTCCCTGAACATAATAGTCATTTAGGGTGTGTTTTGAAGGAAGCAGGATTGGGGGAAAGTCTGGCGGCGTGAGGGAGTGCGTTCCAAAAGGTGGGAGTGTCATTGATGGCGAGTAGGGCTGTGCAATATTGACAAAACAATCTTTTTTTTTTTTTTTTTTTTGAATGAATATTGCGATTGCGATTTTTTTTTATTTGCAATTTAGCCAATTGTTTTTGCTTTTTCAAACATGCTACATACATTCTAAATGTATTCAGCACATGGATATACGCCCCGGCTCATGGATACACTGCCCCCGGCTCATGGATATTGCCCCCAGCTCCTGGATATTGCCCCCAGCTCCTGGATATTGCTTCTGGATACTGCCCCCAGCTCAGATACTGCCCCAGCTCACCTCTTTGCGCCGCGTGTTCGGCTCCCTGTGAGCTTCCGGCGGCACATGGAGCTTGGGTGCTCGCCTGGGGGAACCACGTGACGAGCTGCGAGAACACGGCTGTACACGTGGTTTCCCCTGCGAGCGCCCAAAGCCCCATATGCCGCCGGAAGCTTACAGGGAGCCGAAAATCGCAGCCTTATGCGGTTTATATATCGCATGTTGTTAAATCGCGATTGGTTTGCAATTGCAATTAATTGCACAGCCCTAATGGCGAGTAACCCAGCACGCAGACAACAAAACCCAGTTAAACCAGGAACTCCAAATCTGACAGGCTGGTCCTTTGAATGGCCGGATCTGCACTAAATAGAGAATATGAACATAAGGACAATACATAGAAATACAGCACACGGAACAAGAGAGCGATCACAATACCAATAAAAAGCTAGAGGCCGGTACACAAAATCGGTATAATAAATTACTATAGAGCCAAACCAGGGTCAGTACACAGAAATAAAACTAGAACTGACAACACTTAGCAAAGGGTCAAACCAATAGATCAAGATCAGACCTACAGGAGCTCGCTGAAGAGTCAGTTGCTGCTGTTTAAAGTCCTTCTAGATCTGTGACCAGGTGCATAAATTCCAGATGGGTGTCCAGAATGGCACCCTCTCTGCTCAAGAGGTCCAACTCCAGCTCATAAAGGCACAGCACCACCAGCTGGCATGGCAGGGAGCTGCATGTGATAAGTCCTGCTTTCTAGCGAGGGAAGAGTGTCACGTACCTCCGGCGCCCAGCTGCCTTCTCTTTGCTGGGCGAGCGCCGGATGAAATGCATGCCTGTGCCGATTGACGCTCAGAGGCGGGGCGTGTTAGGAAACAGTGGCGATCTGGTATGTAAGCCCTTCACTCTGTCCAGGGCAGCGCACTGTTGTGTTTTCACACTCCTCAGTGCTCCTAGCGTTCTATAACTAATTTATTATTGTTTATGACCTCTGGCTTTGGCAATCGACTACTCTGCCAAAGCCAGGAGGTCAAAACACCAATCGACTTCTCTGGTTCTGGAACTCGAATACCCTGGTGATCTGACCCCTGGTGTGTGTGTGTATGTTATAGTTTACAGAATATATATATATATATATATATTTCTGTATACAGTCTCCTAACCAACCACTCTAAGGATCGGAGGAATTAGGGTAAGTCTGCGTACAGCGATCTAATTTCATATATACGTGGGGAATCCGTGACAAAGAGGAGATACTACAAGAAGCAAGATGCGGGTCACTGCAATCTGAGGGAGCGGGCTGGACCATATTTGACAGCCAATGCGTTGAAACTGAAAAGCTTGGTCTGCTTTTCTGTCACGAGAATACAGAGCCCAAGATGTAATGTAAATGTAGCAGAGCTTTTTGGGGGAAGAGGGGAGCCCTCTGCCAGGTATGCACCGTAATTTTGGCCACCAATAGATTCTGCCGATAATGGGGTTATTAGTTTCGGCCCGAAAGCAAAACACCAGCCGAAAAGGTCAGCTGAAAATTTCTGATCCCAACTGACACTGAGCGCGCACTCTTTCAATGCTGCTTAGCTGGAGATAATTGTAATTGGAGAGAGACAGGAGCTGCTACACATTTATTTCTGCACACAAAGGGATCACTGCATGATCCACACTATCCGTAAGTGACAAGGAACAGGTGATTTATCACTGACCTCCTGCCAGAGGTGTCTGCTTGGAGGACAAGGGGGGCAGGGTTAATGTGGGGCTTACATCCATGCCTCCAAAAAGTTAATGGAACGTATACACATTCATTTTGCAATCGTTTCTTTTCCTGAGCCATTATAGACTATAGATATATATCTACTCATTTAAGTTGTGTTGGAGGGCAAAAAAATTAAAGGCCTCCACACAACAAATAATAAAGTTTATAGTTACAGAGTTCTCTGAATTGCTGGGATGTGTGTGTACAAAAATTTTACACATGAATGTATGCATTAGATGCAAAATAATGCCACCATAATAGAACAAAAATATCTTAAACATTTTAATGTGGATTCATTTAAATTCATGATATTAATTTAATAAAGTCTAGTATTAATACAATTTATACAAAAAACTATCTTAAAATAAATTGATGGGGGAAAAAAGTCCTTTTCGGTTTCGTTCCAAAATTTTCATTTCATATATATATATATATATATGTCATCTGCGCTTGTTTCTATCAGGAGGTTTTAGTTTGTTTCAATGGCCATTGCAACGTAAACTCACTCGCCCCATCAAGGCACCTCTTTGTAGAGTGAGTACCTAACCAATGTACCAAAAGCCGCTCTACTGAGCAGCTCCAAGCCCCTCCTGCTGCTTTTCAACTAAAGGAGAGGCAGAAAGATGGTGGGTTTTATTTATACATGCACCAAACCCTTCCCATTTGGGGTTGAAAACAAAAACATGGAAAAAGGAACAGCAGCAAAACGACTAACTGGTGTTACAAGCATAATATACATACATACAGAAAAAATGGCGTCGCGCCCATAAACAGAGGGGCTGCAACAGCCAGGAGTAACAGTCCAGTTCATGTATAAAACATAACAAGAGAAAAAAGGTGTCATCTGCGCTTGTTTCTATCAGGAGGTTTTAGTTTGTTTCAATGGCCATTGCAACGTAAGCTCACTCGCCCCCTCAAGGCACCTCTTGATAAATTGAGTTTTAGGTTGACCTCAAGTTTACTTTCACTTTTTAATTGGCGGACTGTCCATCCGAGCTTCAGCAGCGTAGACAGCTTCTAACGGACGCTCCACCCATTATCCAGATTCCTCCTTTTTTTTTTTTTTCCCCCCTCTTAAAAGTAAAATTGAGGTCGATCTTAAACTCTATTTTAATAGTGCAGATCTAAAAAAAAAATAAAAAAAATTGCCGCGTCCTATGCGTCTCTGCTGGAATAGACTCCCAAGTATCCCATTAACCCCTTAACGCCGCAGGACATACGATTACGTCCTGCATTAGGCGGGTTTTAACGCCGCAGGACGTAATTGTACGTCCTCGGTGTTTGCAGCCCCCCTCCGGCAATACTCGCCTCCTCCGGTCGCTCCCACGCTGCTCTGACTCCCGCGGAGTCAGATCGGTGTGTATCCCTCCTCCCGGCGCACTGACTTTATCGCTCCAGTGGCGCGATGACGTCAGTTTCAGGCGTCCGTCCCCCCCGCCGGCACAGGGGAAGTGCCTGAAGGGGAGGGGGATCCTTTGGATCCCTCTATCTCCCCATCGCCGAGAACCATTAGGCTGTGGCCAGCATCGCTGGAAGGGTCACAGCCTGACGTTTCCAGCGATGTAGGGGGTTAACCCTTTGGTGCCAGGCCGCGACCTGGCAACTAATCGGTGTAAGACCGTTGCCTTTTTCTGGTGGGGGCCGCCATCTTGGATGGCAGGCCCCACCTCTGGGTCGTCCCCCCCCCCCCGCCGTCAACTGACTCATCGCGCCATGCGCGATGATGTCCGTTAACCGGGGAACCCCCTAGCTGCACAGGGATTTCCTAAGGAAATCCCATTTATCTCCTGATCGGTGGCAGCTAGGGGGTCATGTCTGATATTGCTGGAAAGGCCAGAGCATGGCCTTACCAACGATAACAAACATGACCATGTTAAAAGTAAAATAAAAGTGTAACAAATGTAAAAATAAAATAAAAAAATAAAAAAAACAAATTTCCTTTTTTTTCAATGCAGAACTATTGTTCACATTTCAATTATAATGTGAACAATGATGCTTCACTAATAATTGTTTTTTGGGGGGGGGTTTAGCTAAAATCACGCAATTTCTCCCAAAAAAAAAAAATTGGACTCCCCATTCTAATTTTTTTTAACAAATCTACCCCATAGCATATGACCGCAAAGGCTCGGATAATAATAAAAAAACACTTTACACACTGTGGATGATTGAAATTTTATTGAATTCAAATTTTTTTTTTTTTAGATATTTTTTGTTATAGCATTTTGGCAGGGCATGATATATATTATTAATCTTACGAGTCTGCCGGAAAGAACGATTATATAATTTGTCTGGGTGGGATAATAATATGTGACTTAAAACTGCGTTTAAAAACGGTCAAAATGAGCTCAGCAAACTTCTACTTCGAAATAGCGCCGAAGTTGTAAAATTACTCCAGTCCTTAAGGGGTTAATGCTGCTCTGTATGTTTTGTAATCCAGTATTACACAGTAAACCTGAATAATGGATGAAGAGGCGAACGTACTGGTTAGTGTTGCACGTCGCTAGGCACTGGCTAGTTACACGAGTCCTGGGAGATGACAAATGACCCTTTTAAGTAGTAAAGATGAAACTGACGTTGCTATATTGTTACACTCCGATGTTTACTGGGTACCAACAAGGCTTTGCTGCTCGTGTAGACCTATGGCCAGAACTACTCAATATAGAACTGACTCTTAACCCTTTCAGCGTTCATTATGAGCATCATAACAGCTGGACTACCAAACACAAGTCATCACTGAGTTGGGAAGGATAATGTATCCCTATGTCACCACGGGGTTTTTGTACAGTGATGTCAATGTATTCCAGTCTGCTACTCGAGCTGCTCAGAAGAAGTTATTCATAATAAATTGAGATTTTGTTTCCATTGTCTGATCGCTGGCTCTCTTCAAACAGACGATGCATTGTGCATCTCTGCAGTGTTGGGTTACTGATCAGTAATGCAGATAGAGATGCTGCTGATGTAGGTCACAGGGAGCCAATGCTGCCTCTCTAAGCAAGTGGCTAGTGGAGTACGTTCAGATTCATACAACCACTGACGTGACAGGGTTGCCCTTCATTGATGCATCAGATTTGATATGAAACCTAACGTCCTGATAATGTTTTTTTATCCCTTGTATCTTTGCTGTCTTAGCCTTTTGTGTGACAGTGTCAGGAGGTATGGCCACGTAGCTCCTTGACAGACATGATATGGCGGCATCTTATTTTCAAGCATTTTCACGCTTCAAAAGAGCAACGTCCGCACCGGCAACCTCAAGGCCCACCGTGTATTTCCTGCTTTTCTCAAAGGGTGATGTTCCTTCCCTTTATATATGCCTATCATTGCGTGTTTTATATTGTAAGATGTTCTATGATGTTGTTGTTTTTATCATTAGACAAAATTGTCATTCTTGGTTCAATGCCCCTGTGCTTTTGTGTCAAGCTGATGTCTCTCATTTATTTTACTCCTTTTTAGATATATTTAACCCTTTCACTGCTGAGCCATTTCACCCCTATGTGCTGAGCTCATTTTTACCTCTATTGGTCATGTTTAAATGCGATTTGAAGTCATGTTTTATTATACGACACTGACAAATGATATATCCTTTTTTCGGCAGATTCATAATATATCATTATATGTATATATCATGCCCTGCCAGAATGCTATAACAAAAAATGTAAAATGTGAATTTCCAATCTACACTGTGTAAAATAATTTTTCACATTTTATCATCTGAGCCTTTGCAGTTATATATTCTATGGGGTCCGCTTGTTAAAAAAATTAGAACCGGGAACCCGTTACTTTAATTTTTCTGTGAAATTATGTTATTTTTTTTTTATTTATTTTTTGCTAACCCCCCCCCCAAAAAAAATCGTTAGTGCAGCATCATTGTTCACATTATAATTGAAATGTGAACAGTAATGCTGCATTAATTTTTTTTTTTTTTCTAAAAAACAGGTTAATTTTTTTAAATTATTTTTTATTTACTTATGATTGTTATCATTGGAAAGGCTATGCTCTGGTCTTTCCAATGATACCAAACATAACCCCTGACTGCCACGGATCGGGAGATACGGGGGTCATTGGAAGGGAATGGACCAAAGAGTGGGTGGCAGGCAGGTTGGGGTGGTGGCACAGGACACCAGCTTCCTGTAAGGACAAAACAGGAGCGGTATACTGCCCATATCCAGTGGCAGTATCCCAGGGTTTGTGCTATAGCACTGCTACAGTTGTAAACTGAATAAAAAGAAACTGGTGATGTCTGACATAATAAATCTAAGGATCACACTATAAAACATACTAAATATACATAGAGCAGCACAGTACAGGCAAATAAATATAATCCCCTGCTTTCTCGCAATGCTCACATGAATGCCATATTTTTAAGGCGCATCAGGTATAATACTCAGCCATCCAGCATCACCGATCACTCCAGAAAACCAGCTACACACCAGGATTGAAGAATCTGGATCGCTCCACCGCAGTGGCAAAATAAAGATGCTGATATATCAATTTAAACCTTACTCTTTACTACAATATAAATTAAAATCAATTTGGACATGGATATCTGACACGTTTCGTCGTAGTATTAAGACTTTCTCACGGTAAATGGACATGGACATTTACCGTGAGAAAGTCCTAATACTACGAACATGAGAATATATATATATATAATGTATAATCTGAGTCTGCTGAAGAAAAGGAAATCTAATTTGTCTGAGTCCTAAAATAAAACATGACTTCAAAACACGTTTGAACACAAAAAGGCCAAAATGAGATCAGCACACGGGGTGGTATGGCTCTGCAGGAAAGGGGTTAAGAACTGTTAAACATACATCCAAATAAGGTTTCCTATCAAGGCACTATTCTTTAGCAATTCTCTATTGTCTCCTTGTGGGATTTCAAACTGGTAAATCCTCCTCCTCATTGCCTCTATCTGTTGGTGTACCTCAAGGCTCTGTCCTTGGTCCTCTGCTCTTTTCCATCTACACCTCCTCCCTGGGCAAAATCATCAACAGCTTTGGCTTTAATTACCACCTCTATGCTGATGACACTCAGATCTACCTCTCTACCCCTGATCTCTCTCCCCCTGTCCTTTCAAAAGTCAGTGACTGTTTATCTGGCATCTCCTCCTGAATGGCCTCGCACCACCTAAAGATCAACATGTCAAGACTGAGCTCCTACTTATTCCTCCCTCTAATGCCTCCCCACCTCCTGACTTCTCTATCACGGTGGAGGGTATCACCATCTCCCCATCAAACCAAGTTCGCTGTCTTGGAGTTACACTTGACTCTGCTCTTTCCTTCATCCCCCACATCAAGTCTCTTTCCTCCTCCTGCCGATACCAACTGCGTAATATTTCCAGAATTCGGCCATTTCTTACCGCTGTCACCACAAAACAACTCATACACGCCCTGGTAATCTCCCGATTCGACTATTGCAATAATCTCTTATCTGGCCTCCCTCTGTCCCGCCTCTCCCCCCTACAATCCATCCTGAACGCCTCCGCCAGGCTAATTCACCTCACCCGCCGCTCTGTCTCTGCCGCTCCCCTCTGCGAGTCCCTTCACTGGCTCCCCATCCACTGCAGAATTAAGTTCAAAATCCTTATCCTTACCTACAAAACCCTCACTAACTCCGCTCCCCACTACCTGTCCTCACTAATCACCAAATAGACCCCAGCCCGCTCCCTAAGGTCAAACAGTGACCTGCGCCTAGCTTCTCCCCGCATCACCTCTTCCCATGATAGACTGCAGGATTTCTCACGTGCAGCCCCCACTCTCTGGAACGCTCTCCCTCGTACTGTCAGACTTTCCCCTAACTTCTCTTCCTTCAAACGCTCCCTTAAAACATTCCTATTTAGGGAAGCCTACCACCCAACTCACTGACGCAACCATCAATCACTCTCACCTTGCAGTCCTCTCCTCCTGTTTCCAACCCCAACCCTCCCAGATTGTGAGTTCCTACGGGAATAGGGCCCTCATCTCCTCCTGTACTGTTTGTCAAATGTTGTTCAATGTATTGTAACCCTGTCTATACTGTGCCTATTGTACAGCACTGCGGAATATGCTGGCGCTTTATAAATAAAGAATAATAATTTCCCGTGCTGTCACCAACAAGTGAAACGCTATTCTAGAGTAATTGCATTAGTCATTGGCACCTTGAACCTTTTGTTGAATTGAGCCCTCAGAGGAAACTGGAAGGGGACATTGCTGTCTGACTCCAGCCTCACAAGATTTATGCACACAAGCAATACATCCTTGTCACAAGATCTCAAAAAACGCTGTCTTATCGTATTCAAAGGTCAGCATTTCCAAAGGTGAATCTTTACTTGTAGTCTAATTTTGCAGAATGTTTGCTTTCCCTCTTAATGTCCCTGTTCTCTCACAATGTGTTTTGTATAAAGGACTGAAACATTAGCACCCACTTGTAACACTGTATCCCTGTTGTGATACGCTAAAACTTGCTTAAAAAGTCCCCACATGCTCTTGTGCGACGAGAACCTGAGGTTAACTGCAAATCACTACTAACATTAACTTTATGAGCAGGATTCAGCCGCAGAGAGGTGACTTAATATTGGGACGCACTTTTTATAATCCTCAAACTGGGAATATATTTTATCAAGATTAAAACACCACTTTACTTCTAGGTCTGGTGTGTCTCTCTCGATTTAGGGATGCACCGATACCACTTTTTTAAGACCGAGTACCGATACTTTTATAAGAACAGACCTTATATAAAAATGCCCCCGGCTCACATGTATATATCCCCCCGAGAGATATATATATATATAATACCCCCAGCTCACGTGGATATTGCCCCCAGCTCAAACACGGGGGAAGCTGGCTGCGTGCATGAAAAGCATGCGGCCAGCGTCCCCCCCCCCCCCCCTCCGGCGCGCCGCATACTCACCCATCCTGAAGGTCTGGTCACATGGCAGTCTCCAGCCGAGTGGCCACGTGAACGCATCACTGCCATGCGACCGGACCTTCAGGATGGGTGAGTATGTAGTGCGCTGGAGGGGAACCCTGGCCGCGTGCTTTTCATGCACGCGGCCAGCTTACCCAGCCCCGCGGATACCGGCAAGCCGGCCCAGTGCCTGCTTCCGGTATCGGCAGGATGTATTGGGCCGTTTGCACATCGATACCGATACTAGCCGATCTATACATATATAAATATATAATTTCAGAAACTCTCACGTGCGTGTGTGTATATAATCACGAGTATAACAGTACATAGTGAGACTTTTTTTTATTGGACTGTTACATTTAAAAAACAAGCTTTCGAGAGTTCTACCTCTCTTCTTCAGGTCTGGATGCTATACTGAGCAATATCCTAGAATTGAACATGAAGACATTAAGGGGCACACGGGTGGTGGGTTAGATGTCATAAATAGTGAGAGTCAGATGGTATGGTCAAAATGGGAAAATAAACACATGAGGGATCTTGGGCCCATAAAACAGTGATAACATCATGACAACTTGAAAAAAAAAATGAGGATCTTTAAAATTTCCTTTGATTTTAATTGAGGTTTTGGATGGAGTGGCCTGTTAGATTGAAGTGATGTCCCACCGGGGTACTGTCACGGATCCCCCTGATAACCAGAAGTGTGGTCCCTTTACGCAGACCGCTCTCTACCCTTCCGATCCTTGAATGGTCGGTGATACTAAACAGACAAATAACCAGACAATATAGAAACAAGGGGTAGCACCAGACAGGGGTATGGAATAGAGTATCGTCACGAATCTTTCTGACTACTAAGATATAATTCTCTTTATGCAGCTCCCTTTCTACTCTTCCGATCCTTGAATGGTCGGCAAAGCTATTAAGGCAATGAAACAGGTAATAGACAAAGAAAGGGAAATACCAGACAGGAGTACAGACCAGATCACAAGTCCTCCCTAGGACTTTAGTAATAGCAGAGGTAGTCTGATGCGTGCTTAGGGTGCCACACAGACTGACCTCGGTACCAACGTTAAGGGCAGAACCTAGAACAGAGTAAATGCCAATGCCAGGAGTCATACACAGGAGGGTTCGTTTGCCAATGCCAAGGGTCATACACAGGAGGGTTCGTTTGCCAATGCCAAGGGTCATACACAGGAGGGTTCGTTTGCCAATGCCAAGGGTCATACACAGGAGGGTTCGTTTGCCAATGCCAAGGTTATACACAGGAGGGTTCGTTTGCCAATGCAAGGGTCATACACAGGAGGGTTCGTTTGCCAATGCCAAGGATTATACACAAGAGGGTTCGTTTGCCAATGCCAAGGGTCATACACAGGAATAACACAGGAGATAGCCAAAAATGACACAAGAGCTCTGCGGGAGGTGAATACCACGTCAGGGCACCGTGTATGGGAGAGACTGGGTTTTAAACCCGGCGGGTCCGCGTCACAGCGCCAGGCCCCGCCCCTTGGCGTCCCACGTGAGCGGGCCCGGAAGCGCTTACATTCGGCGCCTGGCCAGCGAGCAGCGAGGAAGCTGCTGCCAGGCGCCGCATCCCCTGGGTCCCCGTGACAGGTACAATATGTATTTCCTTGGAGTGTCTGTGCAGGTTCAGCCTGAGATTTAGTTTAAGGCTAGTTTCCCCAATATAGCCGCCCATTTTACAGGCCCTCGTAAACGTAAGGCATTTGAAGTGAGAATTATCACTTCTTTTAACACCAAAAAAGAAGGGCTCAAGTGGACTCTGGCCTTTAAACCCATTATCCTAACATCACATAACATTCTGGCTGGTGGTTTTTTTTTGGGTTTTTTTTCACGTTGTTAGGGAAATATGATCTTATCACTGTTGTTTTATAGGCCTATTTGGACCATACCATTTGACTCTCACAATTTACGACATCTAATTAACACCCCACCCGTGTGCCCTTGAATTTCTTACTGAGCAATTCGAGGATATTGCACAGTATAGCATCCAGACCTTTAGGCTAGGGTCAGACACGCGCATTCTGTGTGTCCGTGCACAACGGACGTACTTTCTGACTGACGACCAGGTAGTGGCCACACAGTCCACAAATACATAAACCGGGACGCGTTTCGCCCGCTACTGCAGACCTTATCAATCGGTTGATAAGGCCTGCAGTAGCGGGCGAAACGCGTTCCGGTTTATGTATTTGTATTAAATCCTTTTAAAACTATTTTCCAGTATCCCCATCTTATTTATTTTATTTTATTGTAGTTTATTTTATTATCAGATCTAGTGCCCTTTGGTACATTGTTGCCACATTCATATATACTTATATGCTCGAGGTATCAATTCACCAATGAAGTCTGCTTAATTCACCAATGAGGTCTGCAGGATTCTGGATGCAACTGGGATCTACGAGGTGGGACACCCTCAGACGTTAAGAGGTCCTAGGCATTATTACAGAACCTCCCATAAGAGGAGGTTCTGAAACACGTGAGTGTGTCTCTTATATACAGCATATTTTTGTTCACTACAGAACTGTACTATGTACCTTTTCTCTCTCTGAGATATATTTACCATCAAGAAAAAGGAATCGATATATGGGTGGAGTTCCCCACAAGAGACTCAAAGGCGTGCATCTAGTGTCTTGAAGACTCCTTGTTTGTGAGTGCTATAGATAAGCTGTGTGTGCTTATTCACTCTACTAGTACATACTGCGCAATGGTCGTCTTTCTCTCTTTTTTAGGATTCACAGACTATTTTTCATTTATTTATTTTTTGATTAATTATTCACTTGATTTTTATGTTATTTTGTGTATATGTTTTATGTGCGCTCCCACATACTTTGGTATATTCTTTACAATTTGTTAGGAGTGGAGGATACACTTATCTGGTGAGCTGCAATTGTTATCGATTTTAACCCCTTAGTGACTGCGGACGTACCATGTACGTCACGGCCGCGGGTCTCTTTTAGACCCGCTGACGTACATGGTACGTCCTGCGGTCTTTTGAGCGCTGGAAGCAATCGGATCGCTTCCAGGCAGCCTGCAATGGCGTTTGAGCTGCTGGGAGTCCAGGCATCCGTGCAATGGCGGTTAGAAGTGCCGGGGGCCCCTTGTGATCGCTCCCCAGGAGCGATCAACGTCCGGTTTGACCGGAAAGGTGCCCCGCACTTCTAGAGAGCGCTGGAAGCGATCGGATCGCTTCCAGCAGCTCCAGGGCATCGTGCAATGGCGGACAGAAGTGCCCGGGGCCCCTTGTGATCGCTCCCCGATGTGTAAAAAATGTGTAAAAAAAAAATGTAAAATAAATAAATGGTATAAAAGAAAACTGACAGCCAAGATGGCGCTGTGTGGGATGTTCCTAGTCTGCCTCATCAGAGAGGCAGGCTAGCAACATCCAATCAAAAGTTATAAAAAAATCAAAATAAAATTTTCAAATTTGTCAGGTCAATATTTTGTAAATATTGGCTGTGACCTCTGTGATTCTCCCTCCCTCTCCTCACTTGTGTTTTGGTGAGCGAGAGAGAGAGATCAGATTTGACAGGTTAGAGATTGGAGGTAGATTTAGTGAGATTAGAAAAATTGAGGCAGATTTAGAGAGATTTTAGGGAGATTTAGAACAATTGAGGCAGGTTTAGAGAGATTTAGGTGTTTGTATTTTCTTGTGAAACCCAACGGTTCTTTTGAGAACCAATAATCCATATATATATAGATAGATTATTGGTTCTCAAAAGAACCTTTGGGTTATATAAAATTTTATAATCTATTATATATAATGTCTGAGAGGGTGTACAGCGCCGAGGAGGCATATGCCATCCTGGCGTCAGAATCTGAGGCATCTGCGTCGGACTCCGACCCAGATTTTGACCCCGCTAACTGCTCAGAGACCTCGCTAAATACATCATCTACGCTGGCTGATGTATCTCCTAGTGATGTTTCTGATGCAGATCCTGGGCCACCACCTGCCAGTAGGAGACGCACAGCTCCAGCTGAGGAGTGGGTAGTGCCTCATCACCAGAGGCCAGATATCCCTCCTTTCACGGCAAATCCTGGCATCAATATTGATGTTGCAGGATTTACCACCACACAGTTTTTGCACGTGTTTATGGGGGATGATTTGTTGGGCCACATTGTTGCCCAATCAAATCTGTATGCCCATCAGCATTGTGCTGCGAAGCCAGACTCCTACTTGGCAAGGCAGCAATGGACCCCGCTAGATGTGCCATAATTTCTGAAATTCTGGGCACTTACTATGCTGATGGGCATCATAAAGAAGCCCTCAATTCGCTCCTACTGGAGCAGTAGCCCCATCTGCTCTACCCCCATTTACCCCCAATCAATGTCACGTAGAAGGTATGAAAACATTTTGCGTTTCATGCACTTCAGTGACAACAGCCTGTGCCCTCCTAGAGAGCATCCCCAGTTTGACAGGCTGTATAAAATACGCCCCCTGATTACCCACTTCGCCGCCAGGTTTGCAGAGGCTTATACACCTGGAAGGAATATCTGCGTGGATGAATCCCTAATGAAATACAAGGGAAGGCTGGGATTCAAGTATACAAGGGATGGCAGTATATTCCTTCCAAACGCTCCAGGTATGGAGTGAAGGTGTATAAGCTCTGTGACAGCGAGAGTGGGTATACTCAGGCCTTCCGGGTGTACGAGGGAAAGGAGAGTAGCCTTGACCCTCCAGGTTGCCCAGAACACATGGGAACCAGTGGCAAGATTGTGTGGGACTTACTTTTTCCTCTGAACAAAGGGTACCACTTGTATGTTTTTTATACGAGTGTCCCTTTGTTCAAGCTGCTGTATTGTTTTTGATACAGCAGCATGCGGTACTGTTCGCAAGAACCGCGTAGGTTTCCCAGCACAGCTTGTCCGCACCCGGTTAAAAAGGGGGGAGCCTCAGCTCTGTGCCAAGAGGAGCTGTTGGCGGTCAAGTACAGAGACAAGAAGGATGTATACCTTCTATCCACCATCCACACTGAGAGGTCTGTGGAGGTCTCTGTACGTGGCAGAGCTGAGCGCATCAGGAAGCCAGTGGGCATCAAAGCCTATAACCGGCATATGGGTGGGGTTGATCTGGCAGACCAGCTGCTCCAGCCCTACCAGATTATGCGGAAGTCAAGGGCCTGGTACAAAAAGGTTGCAATTTACCTGATGCAAATTGCAACCCACAATGCCTTTTTGCTCTGCAAAAAGGCAAACCCCGGAGTGACGCTGTCCTTTTTACAGTTTCAGCTCCAGGTCATTTCGGGGTTTTTGTACCAGGATGCACATGCTCCCCGGGCGGTGATGGGGGACAGAGTTGGGGCTACACATTTTATTTTTAAAATCCCCCCCCTACTGAGGGCAAACAGAAACCCCAAAAAAGATGCAGGGTGTGTTTCAAGAGGGGGCAGAGGAGAGACACAATCTTTTACTGCCCAGAATGCCCTGGACAACCCGGTCTGTGTCTTGGGGACTGTTTCAAGATGTATCACACTGTGCGTGATCTGTGATTTTTTTTTTTTTTTTTTTCTTACACTCTAGTTAGTTAGTTCTGTTTAGTTTTTTTTTTCTTTTACTGCACCAGACTTTTACATTTTATTCCTACATTTTTATGTTCTACAATTGGTGCTGTATTTTGCCAAAATCCTGGCAAACCTATGCATGGGGGGCATGGGTGTACTCAGGAGACCTTGCAGAAAACAACCTGGAGAGTTTTCATGCAGTAACCGACAACGGTGTCTCCTAAATCACAGTCCAAAACTGATGTGGGTGTGAAAATGAAAAATGACCACCAAACAGTATCCAATTTGTTTGGAGCAAACGGTTGCATCCATGGCATAAAAACACTCCATTTACAATACTTTGGGGTGTTAGCTTACCAAATATATGCACGTTAATAAAACTGGGGTATGTAAAAAGGCCCCTGCAAAGAAGATATGTCAAATCAGAAAAATGACAAGCACATGTCAGAAGATTGGCGTAGCACCCCAAAAACAACAGAACAAATTTATATATGGGTGGTATCACTTTACTCAGAAGATGTTGCTGAACTTATTTTGGGGTGTTTTTTGGCAGTAATTAGGGATGCACCGATACCACTTTAAGACCGAGTACCGATACTTTTTAAAAGTACTCACCGATACCGAGTACCGATACTTTTATTTAATGTCATGTGACGCTTTCCAATAGGAACAGACCTCATATAAAAATTTATGAGATTTGCCCCCAGCTCACATGGATTTGCCCCCAGCTCACATGGATTTGCCCCCAGCTCACATGGATTTGCCCCCAGCTCACATGGATTTGCCCCCAGCTCTCATGGATTTGCCCCCAGGTCTCATGGATTTGCCCCCAGGTCTCATGGATTTGCCCCCAGGTCTCATGGATTTGCCCCCAGGTCTGATGGATTTGCCCCCCGCTCTGATGGATTTGCCCCCAGGTCTCATGGATTTGCCCCCAGCTCGAACGCTGGGGAAGCTGGCTGTGTGCATGTAAAGCACGCGGCCAGTGGTCCCCTCCGGCGCGCCGCGATACTCACCCATCCTGAAGGTCCGGTCGCTGGGCAGTGATGCGATCACGTGGCCGCCGGGCGCATCTGTGACGCTGCCTCCAGCCGAGAGGCAGCGTCACAGGAGCGCCCAGTGGCCGCGGCAACGCATCACTGCCCAGTGACCGGACCTTCAGGATGGGTGAGTATCGCGGCGCGCCGGAGGGGAACGCTGGCCGCGTGCTTTTCATGCACGCGGCCAGCTTCCCCAGCCCCGCGGATACCGGCAAGCCGACCCAGCACCGGCTTCCGGTATCGGCGGGATGTATCGGGCCGTTTGCACGAGTAACAAGTACTCGTGCAAACGGCAATATCGGCCCCGATAACGATACTAGTATCGGTATCGGTGCATCCCTAGCAGTAACCCATAACTGGATTTGACAATTCACGCCTAAAGTACAATGTGTGTGAAAAAATAACACAAAAAGTGACTACCTGAAAGTTTGACATAGAGCTAGTGCATGGAAAGTGTTAAAATACAACTCTTTGAAGCACCCTAGGGTGTGCCCTTTCTAAAAATATATGGTTTGATGGGGGTAAATTACTTTGGCCGGCTTCAAAAATGTCCCAAATAGGACATGGGTGCGTGATGACGAAATGTGAAAATTCCAAGTTGGAAAACTGAAATGCGCACCCCTCAAATAAGGCCTATTAGCCCCCAAATGACCCGACATACCTATACATGGGGGGTATCAATTTACTCAGAAGATGTTGCTGAACATATTTTGGGGTGCTTTTTGGCAGTAAACCTTAAAGTTCACAGTACACGTATTCTTAAATTGCATTCAAAAAAAAAAAATCACCAAAACGTTTTTTTTTCTGAAACTTTGGCATAGATTTGTGGTAAAATGGTTTGCATGGAAAGCGTCAAAATACCCCAAGTTTAATACCTTGATTTGTGTACTTTAACCCTCCACATATACATATTTTTTTATTCAGGAATTCGTGACAGATATCAGTGTTACAATGTCACTATGTCTACTTTTAAAAGTAAACCCTTTGGAAATGGCGAAGTGCTACTTTCACTTATTGTTGCATAAGATAAGGAGAAAAGCGAGGAATATGTAAACATTGAGTATTGCTAAACTCAGAACTAAATTTAGAAACTACTAAGGAATTAAATTTTTTTGACGGTTGTTGATACATAAGAAATTTTGGGGGTCAAAGTTCGAAAAAGTGGTGTTTTTTCAAATTTTTTGTCATATTTCACTGTTTTTTATAGTAAATTATATGAAATGATGAAAAAAATTGTATCTTTTATAAAGTCCATTTAATGACGAGAAAAACAGTGTAAAATATGTGTGGGTTGCATAAACGAGTAAGAGGAAAATTTGACGTAAACACAAACAGCACAGAAACGTAAAAACAGCAGCGGTCACTAAAGGACGGATTTGTGTAAAACCGCCCGGTTACTAAGGGGTTAATATAACCACTGAGCTCCTATACACTTACCTTTTAGGTTGTTTTATCATACTCTTAACATTAGTCCAATAAAAAAAGTATCACTACTACTGTTATACTCGTGATTTTGGCATCTGGACTATCTAATATATATAAATATGTATACCGCACACATTTAATGTCTTTTAATTTGTGCTGGGAACACTACATACCAAGCAGTCCTTTTGATTTATGATTGTAGCAGGGCACACTTTGCTGTCGCATGAAGGATGCAGGGAATGGCACAAGCATTTCAGAGTTGCTCTAGTTTTTTTGCTCCCCTCATCTGCATTCCCTGTCTAGCGCTTGGAGAGCCTGATGAATTATTCGCAGCCCCGGAGTATAGCTCAGATAACAATCTGCTGCTTTGCATAAGGTGACATGGTATTTGATGCTGCACGTCTGGATGACTGATGTTCCAAGCAGAGTGTCCCCTTTACATCCAAATTATTCATCGCGACACATGAACACCAACTTAAAGCACAAGTCTAATGGAAAACTGGTAATTGAAGCAAACCGCCTATCAGCTTGGCTTTATTTCAACATTCCCTGTTCATTTTAACAAAGCGGAGCAGTGTATTTGGGATTTCACTGGTAGCAAAAATTTATAAAAATATACATCTATATAATCTAGAATATGTGGCGTGTATATTTTAATATCTGATAGAGATAGATATATACACAATATTTGGCGTATACATTTTAGTGTGTATATATCTAATAACAGTTCATTAGGGCATCAAACATTTAGTTAAACTTTATTTCTCAAATAAAGGCTTGTTGGTGAACTGAAATCTTTATCATATTGTTGTTTGCTCCTATGAGTATTAGGGCTGAAACAACTAATCAATAATGAAAATAGTTGTCAACATTGATTAATTGGCCTGTGTACAGCACACACTGTTTAGAATCAGACTGTGTAAAACATTAATAACTTCAGAGCTGTTTGGAGAAGATGTGCTGCTGCGTTACTCCTGTATGTTTTGGTTCTAGGGTTATTTTAGACGTAACCAGTTGGTTTTTATTTATAACCGTAGCCGAACTATAACACAGAACCTGGGGTGCTGCCACTGGCTGTTTTTAAGCCTTGCTTGAATCCTGTGCCACTACCCCACCTTCCAAGCCACCTCTTCTCTGGTCTGGAGCCGCTATCCTCTGCCTTTGGACCTGTTCCTTAAACCCAAACTTCTTCCCAGCCTCACTCCCTCCCACCTCTCGAGCCTCCGCCCGCTCTGTTATGAAATTAATTTAACCCCTTCACAAAGGGCAGGTGTTGCCCATCAGACGGGGGTTAACGACAGTGAGGCGTACAGGTACACCTCGCCACCAGGTGCAGTCGCGGGCCTCTAAGGCTGGGGTCAGACTAACGTGCGTTCAGCCGCACTTTATTACGGCTGACGTCCAACGCAGGCCCACACACGAAGTACGGCCGCACGAAAGTTCAGCCGCGCAACGCAAGCAGCAAACGAATGCATTTTCGCAAGAACGTCGAACTGCTAGTACTGACATATAGAGTGCGCTGTATCCGCATAGCGGCGTGTGTGTGTGATTAGGAGACGTCAGACGCTGCTCTTGTCTGGCCAACATAACGTCCAGACACCCAAAGTTTCATGGTTTGGATCCGTATGAAATCACGGCTGACATTGCGCATCGTATGACTGCTATTGCGTCTTCCGTGAAAAAATGCGTTCGGGCGCATCAACACACTTTTTGACGATAGATGTGAAAAATGCGTTCGTCTGACCCTAGCCTAATTTGGCTTGCCGATGTGTCAATGACTGCAGGGGGACGGCCTGAGTTCAGGACCTCTCTGCAGCCAATAATGCTTGCCGGCTGCAGGGAGGGGCCAGGGCGTACCTGTACGTCTTCAAGGTCCACCCATCACAAAAACGGCAGGAAGGGGATAAAGTGGTCAGGCTGTGTGGTGTGCCCTCCCCTTCTCCCCTCACTTTCATGCTGACGACATGTCTATCAGAGTGCTTTTAATAGCGTTTATTTGTAGAGAAAGCAGACATGGGCTTGAGCTGCGCATGCAGCATCACTCTGACCAAGCGCACGCATAACTTGTGTGGAAAAAGTTTGCAAGATTCGCAGTTTGTGTAAGTACGTACACTACGCAAATTGCTTATGAAAAACATGCAGATGGAGTGATATATATATATATATATAATTTTATTTTTAATTTCGTTTGCTTAACCCCTTCCCGACCGCTGATGTACCATGCACGTCCGGTCGGGAAGTCTCCCTTAGACCCGCAGACATTCATGGTATGTCAGGGTCCCCTAACCTCCCCCCCTCCCGATACTCCCCTCCCTCGCTGGGCTCCTGCGGCAGGCTAGAAGCCTGCCCCGCCTTTTCAGGGAGCCCAGCAGACGCGATGACGTCATCACGGTGCGTGTTGATGTCATCGCCAGGCGCCACCCGGTGCCTGCTGTAAAAATGAGGGAGGGGAGACTCCTTTTGCAGCCTTCTATCACCCCAACGGTTAATGCTACAGTAAAACAAATTGTACCACTGGAAAGGGGAGAGTTTCTCTTTTGCAGTGGTGCATACACACCATATGTGTGAGGATGTCAGTGGGCCAGTTAGCAGGATCCATTGGATCTTAGGGGGTTATCTCCCGATCCGTGGCAGCTAGAGGGCCATGTTATTTTTGTCTGGGGGGGGTTCATTAAGTAGGACTTAAACTGGCATCTAAAAATTATGCGTATCAAACGGTCAGAATGAGCTCAGCGCACAGAGGCGAAATGGCTAGCTGTGAAGGGGTTAAAAAGCAAAAACATGTAAAAATTGGGTATTTCTAAACTCAGGACAAAATTTCGACACTATTTAGCCGGGGTCTTTTTTTGGCGGTTGTAGGTTTTGGGGATTACATTTCGAAAAAGTGTGTTTTCTCCATTTTTTTTATTTTTTATTTTTTTATAGTAAAATTATAAGATATGATGGAAATAATGGTATTTTTAGAAAGTCCATTTAATGGCAGGAACAATGGTATATAATATGTGTGGGTTGCATGAACGAGTAAGAGGAAAATTTGACCTAAACATAAACGGCGCAGAAACGTAAAAGCAGCAGCTTTGTGTGTGTGTTACATGTATCCTTGTTTTCTATTATAGTTAAAAAAGCTTATTTAAAACTAAGCACTTGTATTGTATTAAAGACGTGGAGGTGATTATTTCTTTCCTTCCTGAATTGCAAATCTAACAGCAGCATAGAAAGCATGTAAAAAAAATTGAGCAATAAAGTTAGAACCATATAGGTCCCCCTCCTTCCCCCTCCTTAGATCCTTCCACCAATCTCCGCGTCGCTAACACTATATTGCATTGCCCTTGTAAGACAGTCGTGATCTCTCTAACTGGGGTGTTTCCAAGGACATCCAAGGCTGGGGTCAGATGAGCGTTTTGAAGAGCAGAAGGAATGTCCGTGAGAGTGGACGTTCCTTCTACTCAACGCCCGTCTGGCCACCTCGCTTAGTGCAGTAAGGCTCGATCCTCCCATGGAGGATCTCGCTTTGCAGCTCCGTCAACGTGCGTCCTAGCGCTTTGACGTAGAGGCCTGCTGCACGGTTGCAGCACAGCTGCTGTTGCGTGCGCAATTCGTGTGTGCGCAACAGCGTCTGGCCTGCCCGGAAGCTGCGTCAGTGTGGGCAGACCTAGTGCGCTTGTCTGACACTGGCCTTAGGAGATCAATGCGTGTGGGGAGGCTTGCTTTGCACCCTTAACAGCGATCTTGGTGTTCCATCACCATGGTAATAGTGGCATGGCTGGCAATACTGGCACACCTGAGCTTAGAAAAAATATCTTGGGTTAAAAATTGGATTTCGATGCAAATTCTTGCCATATGTTGCAGATGTCTGCTCCTCTGCCATATTAAACACACTCTCCGTTGCAGATTAATGATATTCTCATGTTTATGTCTGTGACCCTTAACAACGCAGCCTTCATCTCTTTCAGTGAAGCCATTTTTTCCCATCATTTTTTTCTGTTCGCTTACAACGATAAACAAAAGTCGCATTGTGTATTTTCTAATACGCATTAAATGTAACGCCCTGGGGACTTTGGGGGATAATGTACTCGGATGATATAAGCCAATGTTAAAGTATCAGAGAATTGCTTGGATTTTTGTATCATTTTGCGAAGTGCTATTTTCTGGGTCGTATTAAGCAATGCGCCTCTTTCTGCTTGCAAAGCAGGATTCTGGTAATTCCTCCTTTTTGAACAGTATCTGTTTATGTCTGCAAATTGTGTATTTAAAGCAGGAATATGATCGCAGCATCCTCGGATGACTCAGGGGATTGCACAATTTATCGTGTATGCAGAAATACCTTTTATAATTCCTCTTGCACAATAAACAAACACATTTAATCTTCCAGCTCCAGGCGGCTCAAGATATAGGCTCTTAATGATAAAGCTGGATTCTAATCCTTACAATCCTCAGCCAACCAACCAGGCCCTGCTCTGCTTGTATATTATTTTATGTTACACAAAGTATTGCTACTGCATCAATAAATCAAAGATGGAGACTTTGTGGTGATAAAGGTGCATTACTTCACTTTACGAAGCCCATCCCTGCAATGCCAAATTCTGGGATTGACAAATGTATGTTGAACGTAGGAGCCGGTATTTATTCCCTCCCCAGCCCCCGGGTGAATAGCAAGGGAGTCGATCGTCATACTTCATCTTCTAGTACTTAAATTTATCTTCTAGTTGTATAAAACATGCAGAAGTACAGTAAGGGCCTATTAACGTCAAGTGGTAATTCAAGATGGCACTTCCCTTGGAATACCAAGCAGGACCGTTCACCCGCGTTACATAGTTACATAGTTATATAGGCTGAAAAAAGACATGCGTCCATCGGGTTCAGCCTCTCCCACATAACCTACTGCTGTTAATCCAAAAGAAGGCAAAAAACCCAGTCTGAAATATGCAACATACCGGGAAAAAATTCCTTCTTGACCCCAGAATGGCAGTCAGATTTCTCCTTGGATCAAGAAGCTTTTACCCACATATTAAATATTATAAGCCTTAATATTCTGTGTCTGCAGGAAGTCATCCAGTCGTTTTTTTTTAAGTCTGTACAGTCTCTGACCCAACCACCTCAACAGGCAGAGCATTCCACAGCTTTATTGTTGTGACTGTATGTATTCCCGAGCCCCTTTTAGGCCCGCGTCAGATGAGCGTACGGTTTGCGTCTATCTGACCGCACTGTTTGCTGTCCGTTGTAGCTTTTCACAGGAGTCAATAGAGAACACACGAAACACGTGCACACTTTTTCACGTGCGCGCAACGCATGTTGCAACGGGCGCCAAAATGGCATCAATGTGAAAAGGCTAGACGGATGTAGAGAAACAACTGCATACAGGTTTTTTTTTTTCCCTTTTCTCAACATCCGTCAAAATTAACTGATACAATGTAACCACAATCTCATCAGTTAAAAAGTACGTCCGTCCGTTAGGCTGGGTTCACACCTCAGCGTTTTTCAAACGTGCGCAATACGCCGCGAACACGCTGCTATACGCCCCAAAGAAGCTCCCGTACTTCTTTGGGCGTCGGAAGTTTTACAGCGCTTTCCTGCGCGCTTTAAAACGTCCAGGTGTGAACCAGCCCCATAGGAAATCATGGGATTTCCGGGGTTGAGCGTTTTACAGCACTCAGGAAAGCGCTGTAAAATGCTGAGGTGTGAACGGGGCCTTACTGTACGCAGTTAGACCCCGGCCTAAAAGGATAAAGATATATTCTATTATTCTGGATTGACTGAGGGATAATGGGGGAAGTGACAGGAGGAGTAGGGTTTAGGGCCGTGTCAGACAAGCGCACTATGTGCGTCTGTACTGACGTGCCTCCCAGCATCCATCGCAGCGTTGTGATGCTTCAATGGCGTTGACAACATGCCGTAGCGCGCGCACAAATTGCGCGTGCTACAGTGGCTCTGCTGAAAGCCTCCCTGTGAAAGCACTACAACACGCGTTCGATGAGGCTGCAAAGCGCGATCCTCCATAGGTTCCTCCATAAGATGGACGGCAGAGTGGAAGGAACATTCACTCTCAAGGACGTTCCTTCCGTTCTTTAAAAACGCGCGTCTGAGACCCGGCCTTAAAGACTGACAGAGTTTGCTGGAGCTTAATGGGGGAACTGACTGAGGGTTAACCCCTTAAGGACCAAGGGTCTTTAACCTTCCTGATGGTCCAATTCTGACATATTCGATATGTCAGAAACGGCACCATTTATTTAGCCCCCTAGCTGTAACCCCGAGCCACACTCGGGCTGGATACATCCCTGTACCTGCACTCAATCGCTGTCACCTCTGGCCAATCGCAGCATCCTCCTTCCTGGTTCCCTTCTCGCGAGAAGGGAAGCAGGACGCTGCGATCAACCGGAGGTGAGGGAGTGCAGGTACAGTTATGTATCCAGCCAGAGTGTGGCTCGGGGTTCCCTCTTTCAGCCATGAAATTTAACCCCGAGCCACACTCGGGAAAACCGCCAGTGAGGTTAAAGTCAATGCATTTGACATAAGCGTTACGTTGCTGGTCCTTAAGGGGTTAATGGGGAACTGACAGGAGGAATAGGGCTTAAAGAAACACATACTCATCCTGACCACTATACAATTTAAATATAGGATGTGGGGAGTGCACCCCCCCCCCAATCTGGCTAAAATGCTGGGTGAAGTGGCGTAGTTTCCTCCAACACAATGAGTGTCACCAGAAGCCAGGAGTTTTTAATTTCCCGGCTGCCGGTCACCAGATCGGTTACTAGTGACATCGGCACATAGACAGCGTGCTGACATCACTCTGATTCCCGTCGCAGTAGTGATCAGTCTCAGAGCGGCAGCCGATGGATCAGATCTGTGCGCACGCACTAATCCACCATTCTGCACAGACGCTATGGACCTTCCGTACGTAAAGTGTGCAAGTCCCGTTGCGGTGAACAATTTGCAGCTCCGTCGTTACGCAAGTAGCACAGGAGGGCAGATTGAGTAGAAAAGGTTTAGGGAAGGGATACTCTAGGCAACATGACCACCTAAGCTTTTTTAGGTGGTCATGATGCCCTGAGTATGCCCTTGTCTGTCCCCCCTCCCTCCGCTCAGCCGATTGGCTGAACCAGCTGAAAACAGCTTAGAGACGCGGAGGACTTTACTCCGCCCTCCCAGCTGTCAGTCAGCAGAGCGGGATTCATATTTCCCGCTTCTGCCGTCTATTGCCGAGTAGGAGACGTCATTGCGCTTTCAGCGTGATGACATCTCCAACTCGCCGGCGGCAGCGGCTGAGGATTAGTGTTGTGCGCATCCTCTTGCGCGCAACACTAATCCAAGAAGATGGAGCCGGGAGGAAGCCTGCTGATTGGCTGGCTTACGTGAGAGGCGCGCATGCGCGCTTCTCACGTAAACCATTAGCCAAGTGAAAGTTAGAAGGATGGAAGAGGAGGGAGGGGAGTATTAAAAAAAAAAAAGACGCCGTTGGAAACAAGTGGATTTTAGGGTAAGTATTACAAGAAGAAAAAAAAAATCCCTACCTAGTTATTGAGGGAATAGGTGTAGTTCAATGTAAAAAAACGGGGGGGGGGGGAGATTTTTGATTAGAGTGTTCCTTTAAGCCAAAGAGGAGCAGCTGTGTGCAGCGAGGGACAAAAAGTGAGTAAAAGCTCCAAGAAAAAATAATTGGGCAGAGGCTGTTGATGGCATACGGACATACTGTATCTCTTTTTTTTTTTTTTTCTCTTTAGAATTTCTTTGCGCATATTGCCAAATACCTCTAGAGACCTGATCACTGTTGTGTTTGTGTATTTTTGTTGATATTTTATTTTAGGTTTGTTATAGGGATTTTCCATGTGTCAAACATAGGAGTGTCACATTATATTGGTTTCTAAGGTCTAGTTTTATTCAGGAATAAATAATAGTTACGTATGGAAAACAATTATGTTTAATTTCTTTTTTTTTTCTTTTTTTTAAAGGTGCTGGAGAAAACTTGGAAAACACAATGACTGCTTTCCAACAGTGAGTATACACCGTTTTGTGTTGGATTTTCTTTTTTAATGCATGCTAGTTGGTCATATAGTTTAAATAATGAGCACGGCTCTCTACTAATGTTTTGTCTGGTTTAAGTCTGTATCTAATTTTAAATGCCCATTCTTTATTTTATAGTGCTTTATATATGATAATATCAAAGTTTTGATCTTGCTTGGCCAGTTCTTTTAGATCTTGTTCATAGTAGATTAAGGGATCTGGTATTCATTGAAGTCATTAAAGGGACACTCTACACAGTATAGCCACTTACAGGGTTATTCAAAGAGAATCGAAAAGTCACCGCACGTTCAGTGAATTTTTGTTCTCTTCAATTCGGTGCGATTTGTCGATCTCATTTCGGCAACCCTGCGGTGTATTCAGCAAGCACCACAGGGCCGTCGTAATGCAGGGAAAAGTCGCCGAAAACTCACCGCAAAACCCAGCGAAGGCACACCGAAACCCGCAAACTCATCTGGATTAACCCCGCCGAACACACTGGAAAAGCTCGAGCAGGAGCCGATCACGGTGCAGCACAGAGCAGCCGCCGGAAAAAGCCAACACCGCAGACGAATGGAGTGAAAACAAAAAAAACAGTACGCTTGAATGTTTGAAAAGTGAAACGCTGTTTGCAAAGAAGGCTGGGGTCAGACGAGCGCAGTAATCGCATCCTTGTTGCCGTACATTAGTACGTCCGTGGTAGCAGAGAATCATGACCGATGAAGTACGTCCACATGGAAGTGCGGATGCAAAACAGACGTGGCAAACGGACGCAAGTTACGCAAGAACGTAAAACAGCTAGAACGGACGTGCAGAGTGCGCTGCGTCCACAACGTCCGCATAGCTTTGTGTGAGTGTGATGGAACGTGGTCAGACGGACTGCATTTAAACGTCCAGCATTTTTGACCGACAAAATGTTTATTTCATTTTAATTTATTTTCCCTCCTAATAACGTCAGTCACAAAAACGTACTGTGTGGTCACTACTGCGTCTTACGTCAGAAAGTGCGTCTGTACTGCACGGGCGCACAGTCCGCAGAAAACGCGCTCGTCAGACCCTAGCCCAAACTACAGAACGAAAATGTCTGAAATTTACATATAAGATCTAAAGGATGATAATAAAAAGAACTGTTACAGAAAAAAGAAAACGATTTAAAAAAAAATTTTGTTTTCACGAAAAATGCCTAAAAGATCCTAAAGAAACTTTTTACTGCAGAATAATATAATAAACTGTTTATTAGATATTGGATTAAAACGGGAATGTTTTTAGCATTGAAGCCTATGGGATTCGCCTGCAAATAGCTGGGTGCACCAGGAGTACAAATAATCCCAATAGGGAGTTTAGAATAACACAAGTAGTTGAGGAGCCGACCCATAAAGAGGCCATATTGGATTTAATACTCACAAATGGAGGTTTGGTATCAGACGTTGTTGTAGGTGAAAATTTGGGATGTAGTGAACACCAGTCAGTGTGGTTTAATATAAGAACAGGGATGGAGCCGCACCTCACAAAAACAAAAGTTTTAGACTTTAATAAAGCAGATTTTTCTAAAATGAGCTTTTGTGTGAAGGAGTCATTATCAGACTGGGAGTTTAAAGGGAGTCCAAGAGAAATGGGATTATTTAAAGGAAGCATTATTGAAGGCCACAGGCAATTGCATTCGGCTTGTTAGCAAAAAAGGGAAGGAACCACTGTGGTACGCTGCAGAAGTGGCCAAAATAGTGAACAAAAAGATAGCATTCAATAATTATAAAAAAACTCAGAGTGAATAAGATAGGCAAACCTATAAGATTAGGCAGAAAGAGGCAAAGCAATTTATAAGGGCTTCCAAAGCACACGCAGAAGAGAAAATAGCTCAGTCAGTAAAAAAGGGGGACAAAACATTTTTTAGATATATAAACGAGAAAAGTAAAACAAGGATTAGTTAGATTAAAAACAAAGGAAGGAAGGTATGTAGAAGAGGATAAAAGTCTTGCTGACTGCCTCAATGAATATTTTTGTTCAGTCTTTGCAGAAGGAAAGGGACCTCCGTTAGGGTTTCCTCCTAACGAGACATTTACATATGAGTTTACAGAGGAGGAGGTTCTACAGCAGCTGTCTAAAGTAAAGACAAATAAGTCAATGGGGCCTGATGGGATCCACCCTAAGTTATTAAGAGCTCAGTGATGTAATAGCAAAACCGTTAATAAGGATTGGTTAAATAAATCTGTTAACAGGAGTCGTCCCAGAAGACTGGAAATTAGCAAATGTTGTGCCCATTTACAAGAAGAGTAGTAGGGAGGAATCGGGGAACTATAGGCCAGTTAGTCTTACGTCAGTAGTGGGGAAATTATTGGAAACCATGTTAAAGGAAAGGATTGTTGACCATCTAAAAACACATAGATTACAGGATCAGAAACAACATGGGTTTACCTCAGGGAGATCATGCCAAACTAATCTTACTGAATTTTTTTGATTGGCCAACAAAAATAATAGACACAGGTGGTGCAGTAGACATTGCTTATTTAGATTTCAGTAAGGCTTTTGATACTGTTCCGCAAAGAAGGCTTATCAATAAATTGCAATCTTTGAGCTTGGATTCCAATATTGTTGACTGGATTAGGCAGTGGCTGAGTGACAGGCAACAGAGGGTTGTGGTAAATGGAGTTTATTCGGCGCACGGTCTTGTTACCAGTGGGGTACCTCAGGGGTCAGTACTTGGACCCATTCTCTTTAATATTTTTATTAGTGATATTGCAGAAGGTATTAATGGAAAAGTATATCTTTTTGCTGATGACACAAAGATTTGCAACAGGGTTGACGTTCCTGGAGGGATCAGCCAAATGACAAATGATTTAGGTAAACTAAAAAAATGGTCGGAGCTGTGGCAATTGAGTTTTAATGTGGATAAGTGCAAGATAATGCACCTGGGACGTAAAAACCCAAGGGCTGAATATAGAATATTTGATACAGTCCTAACCTCAACATCTGAGGAAAGGGATTTAGGGGTTATTATTTCAGAGGATCTAAGGGTAAGTAGTCAATGTAATAGAGCAGCAGGAAATGCTAGCAGAATGCTTGGTTGTGTAGGGAGAGGTATTAGCAGTAGGAAAAGGGCAGTGCTCATGCCACTATACAGAGCACTGGTGAGACCTCACTTGGAGTACTGTGTGCAGTACTGGAGACCGTATCTCCAGAAGGATATAGACACCTTAGAGAGTTCAGAGAAGGGCTACTAAAATGGTGTACGGCTTGAAGGAGAAAAGTTACCAGGAAAGGCTTAATGATCTTAACATGTACAGCTTGGAAAAAAGACGAGACAGAGGAGATATGATAGAAACATTTAAATACGTAAAGGGAATCCACAAGGTAGAGGGAGTATATTTAAAAGGAAACAAAGAAGCAAAACAAGAGGACATAGTCTTAGATTAGAGGGGCAAAGGTTTAAAAGTAACATCAGGAAGCATTATTTTACTGAGAGGGCGGTGGATACATGGAACAGCCTTCCAGTAGAAGTGGTCTTCTTTCTCTTGCTACGATTCCCTATTCCAGTGACGCAGCGCCAATTGTAAAGCTGAACCGAGAAACACTCCGCTTTAATTTGAGGGTATATATATCCAACTAAGGTGAACGGTGTAGGACTTACAGCAGTTTGCAGATGTGCCTCCCAAGTCCTACACCGTTCACCTGAGTTGGATGTACATACCCTCAAAGCTGACAGTCTGCAGTTAAAGCACATTGTGTTTGTTTCATTCCAACTCCATTGTGGTGGTGTATAGAGCCAAAGATGTTAGAATTGTGTCGATGTCCCAATATTTCTAGACCTTACTGTCTAACATCAAGAAAGAGCACTCTATGTTATTGACCACCTTCTTCCATCATTTTCTGTGGAAAAAAACTGTTTTAAAAAAAAGCTCAAAAAGCCTGACTGAGGTAAAATGATGGGGATTCAGTTCGCAAAGTTGTGATCATAATTAGCTTAAGCCAGTCAGTCGCCACTGTACCCATCTTTGACAAGTCCAAATTATGATCATAACTTTGAACTGAATCCCATCATTTTACCTGTCAGGTTTTTTGAGCATTTTTTAAAAGTTTTTTTTTTTTCCACGGAAAATGATTATATATATGTATGTATGTACTGTATATCTCTCATGAAGCTGCAAGCCAGGAGCTTTCTGATCCCCAGCTGTTTGGATGAACATGCGCCCGAATTCCCCAGTTAATGTTAGACAGCCGGAGAACTTTTTAGTTCTGTCAAATTAAAACATATTTTGTGAAAATCCCTCGGCGCCGAAACACATTAATTTCCTCTTTTAAAAATGGATTTTTAGAAAGCTTTAAAATCTAATTGGCATGGGATGGAATAAAATGCAGTATTAATTAGTATTACAGTCTTGTGAAGTGCCATGGGTGCGATTTACCACACTGTCGGGGTTTTTTTTGCCTGGCTTACAAGGTCACTTCTGTGAATTTAATGGACAGTGTGCAAATATTTTATGTTTTTAAAATTGTGTGTTTTGATCCTTTGGCTTATTCATAATTAAAGCAGGAATCCTCACTCTTGAATTTCATGTATTCAAATGTGTAACGTTAAAAGGATACTATGAATTTCAAGCAGGAGAGGGTATGTATCAGAGGAGATTAAACATTAGCCCCTATGCACTCCCCTTCCCTTTTTTAACCCGTTGGTTTCCTTTTAAAAGCTCAACTAAATCCAGCGCTGATCTCCCTCTGATCCCTTAAGGGTATGGCATGCTTCCAGCTCAGCATGTCACATGAACGCAGCGGTTCTGGACAGTTTAGCCAATCTAGGGGTTTTCAATGCAGGAAGGCTTTGATACCACTGGATAAGGTTAGTTCCCAAAGGTCTCCAAGCCCTGAAACCAGTGCTGAGCGCTTCCTGAGTTGAGGGTCTGGGCAGGAAGAAGTCTCTGCATTTAGGTGGCTGAATTGGCCCTCCGAGACCCCCACAGAAGGGGAAACAGGGGGCTCACAGCAGTGTGACAACACCAATTAGAGTTGCCGCACTGTGTAGAGTGTCCCTTTTTTAATAAAAATTCCTTCATGACCATGTATATACAGCTCTTTGGTTTATAGGTGTATAAAATGTGTGGATGACATAAGTGAGTTTGTTCACTATTTGAGCTATTCATTTTATATTTTTGTTGAGAATCATTTCTTCCGGTTTGCTGTATATGCCCCCATGGCGTCCTATAATGCCAAGTGGTGGATCCATGGATGCATATTAAACATTATAGGGGTTTAACACCCCACAAACCATTGTAGTCACATGAAAACCCCTCACGGAAGCTCTATCAGATTTGGACATGCATTGCAATCAAAGATTTAATCTGTATCTTGACCTGCAGTTTTTATTTTCATTTGTTTTGCCTTATTAGCACCTGGATATGTCCACATTGTAATTGCTCAGCGGGTTCCCTTTAATCGGTTTATAGGTTTTGCAATCATTATCTCTTCGTTTGCAAACAGGTTTGATTGTAAAAATAAGTGGCATCATAGCAAGAGAAAGAAGATACAGAGTTTAATAGAAGCAGCAGGTTACAGCAAGCAAATAATATGCAACTGTTCAGCTGGTGCCATTTGGGTTGTGTAATCAGACATGATAGGAGCTGTGGGCCAAAGGGTGTTTGTGTAATATAGATATCTAAGACGCAGTCTGCCCAAATAAACACCACTTGTCATACAAGCATGATGGGGCATTGTTATGATCTGGGGTTGCTTCGTTTGGTCGGGTCTGGGTTCGGCAATGTTATGTGCCCGAAAATGAGGTCATGAGACTCCTTGACTATACAGAATGAGCAGGTTTTTCCATCAATTGCTTCTTCCCGGATGTCGCGGGCATATTCCAAGGTGACCTTTCCAGGATTAATCAGGCTCAGTGGTTCAGGGGCCGCGAAACATCATTTTCACTCATGGATAGGCCACTAGAGAGTCCAGACCTTAACCACCATTGAGAATCTGCGCTGGAGAAGATTTACCGCAGCACTGCAACGCTCCCATCTTCAATAAAAGATCTTAGCGACACATTCATAGAATAAAGTAGGGCTGGAACAACTATTTTCCTAATCGATTAAACGGCTGTTGATTTAATCAATTTGTGTACAGCACACACTGTTTAGACTTACAGGGTTATTCAAAGAGATCCGAATGGCTGCCGAAAGGTAACTGAACGCTGAAAATCAGCGTTCGGTTACCTTTCTTAGCCATTTGGGTATCCAGAGAGCAGGCATTTCACCAAATGTTGGCGAATTGCCTGCACATACGGTGCCTGTTCGAGGGCAGTGAATCCCCCATAGCTTCGTCTATTCAGAGAACAAAAACCAGCAGTGAAAAGTTGCCGAAAGGCCCTACCATTTGGTGGCTTCATTCGACAGGTTTATTCAGGCGAATCCCATAGGCTTCAATGTTAAAAATATTCCCATTTTAACTCAATATCTAGTAAACAGTTTATTATAATATTCTGCAGTAAAAAGTCTTTTTATTTATAGATATTTATTTCATTTTTTTTGAGCTTTTAAGCATTTTTCGGGATTTTTGGCAAAAAATTATTATTTTTTTTTTTTAAACGTATTTTCTTTTTTCTGTAACAGCCCTTTTTATTATCATTCATTGGATCTCATATGTAAATTTCTGACATTTTCGCTCATTAGTTTCTTTGCAAACAGCATTTCACTTTACAAACATTCAAGCAAACAGTTTTTTTGTTTTTTTTTCCTTTTTCACACTCCATTTGTCTGCAGTGTTGGGTTTTTCCGGCAGCTGCTCTGCGCTGTGATAGGCTCCTGCTCGGGTTTCTCTGGCGTCTTCGGCGGGGTTAATCAAGATGTTTTTGCAGGTTTCGGTGTGCATTCGCCTGGGTTTTGCGGTGAGGTTTTGGTGGGATTTCTCTGCACTACGGCGGCCCTGTGATGCTTGCTGAATACACCGCAGGGTCGCCGAAATGAGATCGCCAAATCGCACTGAATTGAACGAAAAGTCACCTAACGTGCAGTGGCTTTTCGATTCTCTTTGAATAACCCTGTAAATTAAATGTTCTAACCTCAGATTCTGCTTCAGAGCTGATTGGAGAAGACGGGACGCTGCTTAAGGCCCCGTTCACACTGTGTGATTTGAAAATCGCACGTTTTCCAGCGCAATTTTCATATTCGCGACGTCGCGGTTCTGCACGATTTTGCAAAGCACCACTAATGCAAATCGCAAAAAAGGGTCATGTACCAGCGACCTGCTACTGTTACGAGTGACATGCGACATCGCCTGACGCCGCTCGGCAAGATGTGAACAGCTGCATTGAAATGCATTGGAGAAGCTACATAGCGCAACATCGCGGCAAAATCCACACGATAAAAATCGCACAGTGTGAACGGGGCCTTACTCTGTAGGATTTTAGTTCTAGGGTTATCTCAGACATAACCAGTTTGTTTTTATTCAGTTTACAACTGCAGAAGTGCTATAACACAAACCCTGGGATACTGCCACTGGATATGGGCACTGTGCTGCTGGTGTTTTATCGTTATTTGAAGCTGGAGACCTGTGCCACCACCCCAACCTGCCTGCCACCCTCTCTTTGGTATGGAGCAGCCATTCTCTCCCTTTTGGACTGGTCCCTTACCACAAACTCCCTCCCACACTCAGGTCCGGTCTTTTGCCCAAACCCACTCCCTCTCATACTCGGGTCAAGTCCCATGCCCAAATGCACTCCCACCTCTGGACCCTCCTTCCTCTCAATTTGGTCATGAAATTATTGTAAAGGGACACTCTACTAAGCTAAAGTGGTCAGGCTGTGTGGAGCACCCCTTCTCAACCTGCTTTCGTGCTGACATCATCATGTCTTGTAGCGGCATTCTTTTGGGGAGAAAGCAGACATGGGCTTAAACTGCGCACACAGCATCAATCCATCACTGTGACCAGTTGCTTGTGTGCGAAAAGTATGCAATTTGCGCATGTACGTACAAATGTTATGTACACTGTGCAAATTGATTACGTAAAAAGGAACTGAGGTAGGAGTTGATATTTATTTATTTTTAAACTTTTTTTTTTTTATGATTTTAATTGGGCTGTCCAATTATTTTGTTTTGGGCCCCCCCCCTTTATTCCAGTGTTTTTTTACTTGCCTTTTTCTCCCTCACCACGCGCAGCTCCTCAGACGTCAAAATCTGGACGTCGCTGACCTTTTCTAAACAATTTGCTCCCCTAAGGCCCCGTTCACACTGTGCGGATTTTGCCACGACGTCGCAGCAAAATCCACGTGACGTCGCGCGGTGTAGCTTCTCCAATGCATTTCAATGGAGCTGTTCACATCTTGCCGCGCGATGTCGCTGGTACATGACCCTTTTTTTGCGATTGGCGATCTGCGATTTTGCGATTTGTATTGGTGGTGCTTTGCAAAAATCGCACAAAACAGCGATGTCGCGCTACATTATCGCACCATGTCGCGAATATGAAAATGGTGCAATTTTCAAATCGCACAGTGTGAACGGGGCCTTAGGCAAATTGTGCAGCCTAATGGGCCTACACTCCTGGCTTATGCAAGTCCTGTAGCGCTGCACTTGTGCACAACGATGGATTGGGGCTGCACATGCAGATCCGATCCATCGGCTTTCTCCAGGACAACCGCCAGCTTCACGGGTGATCTTGGAGCAGTCGACGGCACACTTCAGCCTGCTGACGCCTTGAATGACCAAATTCGTGACCGACAGCCGGGAAGTTCAAACCTCGCAACTGATTGATTTTACGGGGGTGGGTGGAAGAATCTTCTCCACTTCACTCTGCATTTTAAAGAGTTCGGGACCTGGGAGAGGGGGGGGGGTACTCCACACACCATGGCCACTTTATTAAAAGCTAAAGTGGTCATGGTATGCAGAATATCCCTTTAATACTAATCTAGAAATAGATGTTGTGACATTGCACAATATTCTATTTATCTTCTCAAAATGATGCCATGGCAAATGGTGCCGTAATAAGAGTAAAATGTGTGACTTTTTTTTGACCGGGCAGTCTGTGTTTCAGACTCTGATAGAGAGCACTCAAGGGACTTCTTGACATGGCGTAAAAGACCACTTTATTAGAACAATGTGGTTTATATGCATGTAAGCAGATCAATGTTTCAGTCCCCACTGAGACTTTCATCTGAACAAGAAACAGACATTTAAATGGTGTGGGACATGTCAGAAACATGTGAACTCACAGTAGTGTGTGCGTGTCACAGAGCTCCACAGCAATAAAACTCGCAGTACTGTGCGGTGTGTATGAGACAAATGTACACAGCATTTATTCACAAAACTGAGAATTATATTTGACAAAAATATAAAATGTACTCCTTTTAAGGCTATCGGCACAAACTAGCAAACATTTTGCATCCGTTTGACCGTACTGTTTGCCGTCCGTCGTAGCTTTATAAAGGAGTCAATTAAACACACCACATGAAGCCCCTGCGCACTTGTTCACGGACGGGCAAAGCATAAAGCCACGGACGCAAAATTAACATCGACGTGAAAAAGCTAAACTGACGCAGAAACAACGCCGCCATGTATTTTCCTAGGGGGGTGGAGACCTCAGACGTTACGGACGCACTTTATGCAGTACTCACAATATCTCCCGTGAAATAGTGCGTCTGTAACGGACGCAGTACAGCAGGCCTCAAAATTTCAAGTCCCAAGCTACTAGCCAGGCCTTAAGAGTTACTCGCCACTAGTTGCCCCACCTAACTCCTATACAGCCATGCCACTGCATTCCCACTCGCCCTCATGTAATTTCCACTCGCCAAATGCGAGCAGGCGAGTGGAAATTTTGAGGCCTGCAGTACAGTATGCTCGCGTGCTGCCTCCCTAAATGTACTGTTATACCTCTCCTACCCAACCCAAGTTGGTTTTGACAGGAAATCACTACCTAAAGATGTTAGTGTTGGTTTGCTTTAGGCTGGGGGCGGACGAGCGCACTGAGTGGAAGGAACGTCCGTGAGAGTGGACGTTCCTTCCACTCAACGCTCACCAGCCCCCCCTCAGCACTGCAAAGCGCGATCCTACTATGGAGGATCGCGCTTTGCAGCCTCGTCGACGCTCATCCTAGCGTATCGAAGGAGTCTTTCTAGGCGGACACTTGCTGTGCGCACAAGCGTGTGACTGGCCCCGACGCAGCATCACATGGTGGTACCGGTAAGTGGGTGCGCTCGTGTGCACCTGGCCTTAAAGCACATACGTAGAAAAATGGATAATTTTCCTATCAAAGATCCCAGTGGCATGTCGCATGTGGTGAGTGACGGCAGTGAGCGGAAGAGCCAACTTACAGGAAAGCCCTCCACTCACTCACTCCTTTCATCTGGTTGACTGTCGGCTTGGTGACTGCGTCGGCATGTCACTGCTGGCCAATTGCACAGCACTTTGCGATGATCCTCAAGGATGCTGTCAAAGGAGAAACATGGCAGCGCCTGGTAAGCTGCATCTAGCAACATCTCTTGCTCATTCAAAGCAATATGAGATTCACCCCCGTCCCCCTCTTGAATACAGCTTCACTTTACTTTTTTTTCTTTCTTCAATGAATTTTTTTTATTTTCGTCAAACAGGATATACATATATTAAGAGGTAACAAGCATATAATAAGACAATAAGCTGAACCAAATCCGAACTTAAATAGTGTAGGGTGGATAAACACATCACTAATATATAATTAAAATGGTATAGTCATAAGGTTATAATTTTCCTGGACGATAGAGTGGCACGTTTCTCGAAGATCTGAGATCATGACCTTCGTCTGCTAGAAGTGCAATCAAGGATTAGAGATCAGGAAGTGAGATGACCATCTCGTTGCTCGAGGTCTCTAGTGTAATTGTGTTGGGGGGGGGGGTTGAGTGCCATATGAGCTCCAGTAGCGCTGAGGGGACATATGACGCAATGTCATAGGGATCAGTGTTGTCCGATCGAGTTAGAGCAAACATGCAGGACATACAAACAGGACAGGAGACAGTTGGAAGGCAGGAGGGGAGGAGTCGAGTGGTATAGAGGACAGGAGAAAGGAGTACAGGTCAAAGAGATGGAGGGGAAGTTATAGGTGTTTGCAGACTAATAAAAGATAAAAATGTAGGGTGTTTCAAGGATGAGTTAGATGGAGTCAAATAGGATGGGGTTTAGAGGAAAATGAAGGTGTCGGTAGGCGGGGGTGTGCAGTGAATTATCCTGGACCCTGTCCTGTTCCGTTGCCTTCCTCCTCCTCCGCTTGAAGTGTCCTCCGTAGTGCCGCTGATGAGCAGTAGACATTCCAGTGATACCAG